>CAWUFW010001751.1:0-600000 GCA_963921515.1 Calotriton arnoldi | reverse complement strand
AGGCGCATATATATTGCACAGGGTGAGGGACCGGTGCCCGACCTGAACCCCTACTTTAAGAAAGCGACCGTCGTGGCTGCGGATAATTTTAGATTTCCCCTGCCTGATGCCAGAGCCACAGAGTATTGCCACACCAGCTGTTTTGGAGGAGGCCGAAGCCCAAAATTGGAGGGGATATTGGGGATGAGCCATTCGGGGGACATCAGCTTTCATCAGGTGTGTCTCCTGAAGGAGGATTATATCAGGTTGCTGCTGCAAGAGGTAGCGCCATATCTGGTGCCGTTTATTAGGAGAATTAAGCCCCTTAACATTGAGGGAGAGAAATTTCAGACAAGGGTTAGCAGTCATATCCAGTGGAGGGTGAGGGCAAGCAATGGCGCAAGCAATGGCGCCCCAGGAGGGGGTGGGACAAGACATTGGCGAGAGAGGGGTGGAGTAGAGGACCACTGCCCCCCCCGAGAGCAGAAGTAGGACCACGAGATGCCTCCCCACCCACCACGGAGAGAAGGAGAAGACAAAGAGAAGAGACAGAAAAGGAGAGACAGAAGACAGAAGCGCAAAGAGGAGAAAAGAGCAATATACACCACAAAATACAACATTGGCCAACATGGCTACAGTGTCCTGTTCCAGTCCAGGGGTAATCGCGGCCCTAAGACGTAGATCATCCCGGAGAAGTCACTCTCCTAGGAGCAGGGGGGGGTGTATCCTTCAGGCTCCAAGCATGAGGGCAAAGGAGGCAGGCCCGTGCCGCCCGCCATTGAAGTGAGGGGCCGGAAATTCGCGTGGGGTGGGGTCACGGGTCAGCGGCCCCAGGCCTCAGGCCTCAGGTGTGGACAGTGCGTCATAGCAAAACAGGTGCAAAGGCACTTCCATGCAATCATGGCGTAGGGGGCGAGAGCCAGTTGAAGAGCGACTCTCTTCCATGGAGCGGATGTGCTGGATGATTTCCTGCTTGGCTTGGGAGGCCGACCGCTCCCCCGAATGTGACGCTCTCCTGTGACGGCGTACCTGGGACCTAGACGGCTTAGCAGGCTCCGGGATACGGGAGGATATGCGGGCTGGGCTGGGCGGCGGCGGAATGGAGATGTGCAAGAGTTGTGCCGCTTCTTGAAGGGATCGTACCATCTGGCGTTTAGACTCCCATTGAAAAAAGAGCACGAAGGGGTGGCCCATTGATACTGGATGTTCAGGCTCCGCAACTTGTCTGTTACCGGCTTGAAGTCTCGACGTCTGCGCAGCGTGGTAGGGGCAAGGTCCTGGAAGAGCTGTATTGTGGCACCTTTGTAGGTGAGTTCCGGTTTGGAGCGCGCCGCCTTGAGAATCGCCTCCTTCTCCGTAAAAAAGTGGACCCGGGTCAGGATGTCGGGGACGAGGCCCACTCGGGCAGATGGACCCGAGACTCGGTGTGCTCGATCTAGGGCCGGCGGGGAGGCGTCATCGTCGCCCCAGATTTCATGTAGTAGTTTCGCCACAAACGTCATGATGTCTGACCCTTCCGCTCCAACCGGAATCCCCCTAATGCGGAGGTTGTTGCGGCGGCTCCGATTTTCCAAATCTTCCTGTTTCAATTGCAGGTCGATGTGCTGCTCTTCCAGGGTGGCCAGTCGCTGCCAAAGCTGTTCTTGGTCTTCCGTTCGGGCATCCGCCGTCCTCTCGAGGCCATCTACTCTCTCTCCTAGGTCGGTGACCTCTTTTCTGAGTTCCCGCACACAAGAGTGAACTTCCGATCGCAAGGAGCCTATTTCGGACTTGAGCTCCGCCATGAAGTTCGCCATGAAGGTTTGTGTGACTGGCGCCGAGTCATCAACGGCCGGTGCTGCCATAGCGCCAGAGGTACCCGGGCCCGGCTTGTTCCAAAGTGCAGCAACCGGGTTGTCCTTCTGGGGTGTCACCAACTCCTTCCCCGGCTTAGTGCGCGTCATCTCCCCCGGGGTCGAGCACCCACCAGGCTCCGATGAAGCAGCGAAGGCAAGCGAGAGGAGACTCTGAAAATCGACCAGGGAGGGCTGAGGTCCCCAGGTGGCAAGTTGCAGTCCGCCGCTAATGTCACTGCACTCAGCAATCCACTGGCTATGGAAAGGAGAGGCGGATAGACAATATTGCAGAGGACAATGCTACCACAGAGGTCTTGTCACCATGAGTGTCCTCTGCTACGCAGCCAGAGCGTAGGAGCAGGGGTCGCCGGGGTCCACACCGTGGGCAGGCCGTAGGGAAGACAGCTGCAAGTTAGGGGCCCAAGCCGTGCCACAGCACGCGAGATGGTGGGTAGTCGGCAGTGTTGGAGTCACTAGGTGTTGAAGGGCGGACGATGTATCCACAGCCGGTCAGCAGTGGCCTCTAAGAAGAGGGAGGCTGCAGGAAGGGTCACCAGCGGTCACCCCCCAGGCCAGGCGTCCCCCGCTCAAGCTGAGGGTCCATCAAACAATCACCCCAGTGACAGGATGGCACACACCAACCCGAAGGAACCTGTTCCCGGGAGTTCAGAGCTAGAGGGGGGTCAATCAGCGGCAGGGGGTACAGTTGGCAGGGGTCTCTCGCCTCCGAATGCCTCCAAGTGCTCAGACGCACAGGGCCTGGGGTGACGCCGGGCCAGATCTCAGGCAGCGTGCAGCTCCGTATTGACACCTGTAGTTGGTGAGGGACAGGGCCCCAGGAGTAGCGTGCAGGACCCAGCCCCAGCAAACACCTCCAGTTGGGCCACAGCACACGGGGACACCCCCGCCCCCACACCTCACCTGCACAGAAAGTCAGCCTCCCTGGGGTCCGGCAAAAGGGCGGTGCGGGTGAGGTAGGATGCAGCACAGCCTCACGTCCCGGCCACGAGTCCGTCAGGCCAGGAGGTCACCACACACAGGCCCAACCCCCGCAGGGCTGCCCTCAGCCCCACTGAGGGCCAGAAGTTGCCAAGTCTCCTGCCAGGGCACCGCCAGGCCCCCGGGTTCACCAGTCCCCACAGAGGGGTGCCGCAAGGTCGATGTGCCGCAGCCGCCGGACAGGACGTGGAAGCCACTCCGGAGAGAAGCTGGGTGCTCAAATTGGCGGCCGCCGCGGACAGAGGCACCAGAGCAGCCCCCAAAGCAGCCGCAATCTCGGTTTAAGGGCCCCCACACAGGGCCCCGTGCCCACTGCAGGGCCGCAGCAGCACCAGCGAGGCCAGAGAGGGCTAGCAGTGGTGTGCAAAGTGTCCAGCAGTCGGGGGCCGCGGGGAGGCAAAATGGCGGCCGCTGCTGCCGAACACAGCCGCAAGAGGCCAAAGGTCCACGCCTCCGCTCCAAGGCAGCCCCAGTCCGTGTCCGCTCACCAGGGGGTGCCTCAACCGTTCTGCTGCCCCCGCGCCCCGAGTTATGGCACCGACCATGTCCCAGCCCCACTTTCCAGGCAGCTAAAGGCGGCGGCTAATGGGAGCTCCCTCGGCGCACGTCTCACGCCATTCGCGTCGAGACCACGCCCCCCATCTCCTGATTTTTAATGTGGTTTTAATACACAAGTGTTTTTTCTTGTTTTCCTTTTTCTTTTCACATACAGGCCACTGTCTGTCTGTGCATGAGCTAAGACCATTTTGATCTTTGTTAAAATTGCCTTTATTGTTTTGTTATCTGTTTGATGAGTGAGTTTACCTTTCGTGACCAACGATATATGCGATATGGCGACACCCTTCTGGGTTTGGTGCAATTTTGATATTATGGATTTATTATGCGACCATTTACATCGAAACTATTTGTACAATATGACTTCCTATTTGCTTCTCATGATATGTATTATTAGAAATTATTGGATACTGTCCACACATGTGGCCATTTCATGTGTGCTCTTTTTCGATATATTAAGTCCACTGGGGCGTGAATGTTCATTATCAGTTTTACAATATAACCCACTTGAGTATATCTATCTATCTATCTATCTATCTATCTATCTATCTATCTATCTATCTATCTATCTATCTATCTATCTATCTATCTATCTCTATATTCACTGAAAAAACCATAGGTTTTAGGGACAGTTATAGTTAGTTGGACATTGAACTCGTCAAAACCCGTGAAATTCCCCCGTTATAGTTAGTTCAGCTAACTATAACTCGCGCCCCCGCAATGCACTGCTGATGACGTCACATATTACATCACTCATGACATGGTCAGTGACATCACTGATGACATCACTGATGACATCTCAAATGACATCACTGATGACATCATGCAGTGACTGTGTGTTTCTATAAAGTTTAAATATGTTTAATATATATGCCAAGGTGTATTGAATAATGAGTGGGTGTATAAGTGTCTGGATGGATGATTTAGTAGGTGCGTGACTGACTCTATAAGTGAGTGATTAAACGTATCTTACTAAATGCATGGGTTAGTGACTAAACTGTGTGAATGTCTTTATCCGTCTGTCTGTTGGTGTGTAAGTGGCTGCATGGGTTTGTAAATAGCTACATGATTGTCTATGTGTTATTGATTGGTTGTCTGAGTATCTGTATGGGTGCCTGAGTGTTTGTGTGGATGGGGTGTGTGTGGCTGCACATAGATGTATCAGTGGGTGATTTACTGGGTGCATGGTTTCACGAGTGCATCTGTGATGGACTGTATGGGTGGGTGAGTGTGTGTATGGGTGTGTTAGTGAGTGAATGTATATCTCAGTGGTACATGTGTGAGTAACTACATATGTGAAAGGCAGTATATATGTGTGTTGGAGTATATAAATAGCTATAAGCGAGAGTGTGTGATTGTGATTGTGAGAGTGACTGTATGGATGAGTGTGTGCTTGTATCAGTGATTGTATAAGAGCGTAAGAATGTGCTAGTATTGGTATGAGTAAGTGAGCTGGTGTGTGTATAACTGTATAGGTGAGTAAATGGCAGTGTGATTAATTATTTGCATGACTGACTAGGTGTGTGAGTACCTCTATGGATGATTGGCGGTGTGTGAGTGTCTATGTAGGTGTATGAGTGCATATGATAGTCCTGTACTGAGTGACCGTAAGTATGAGTGACTGTACGGGTGAGTGAGTGGATGTGTGTGTAGACCTAAGAATCAGTGAGTGGGTATGTAGTTTTTGGTGTTGGAGTGTCTATGGTTTTGAGAATGGCAGTCTGTAATTTACAGTGGGTGTATCAAAAGTTATATTAGGGTGTGAGAAGATGAATGAAATTATCACATGGATGATGTCATCAGTGATGTCATTTGAGATGCCATCAGTGATGTCATCAGTGATGTCACTGACCATGTCATGAGTGATGTAATATGTGACGTCATCAGCAGTGCATTGCGGGGGCGCGAGTTATAGTTAGCTGAACTAACTATAACGGGGGAATTTCATGGGTTTTGTACGAGTGCAATGTCCAACTAACTATAACTGTCCCTAAAACCTATGGTTTTTTCAGTGAATTTCAAAGGTTTTTTAAATGCAAATTTCTAACTATAACGTGTCTGAAACCTATGGTTTTTTCAGTGAATTTCAAAGGTTTTTTAAATGCTAATTTCTAACTATAACGTGCCTGAAACCTATGGTTTTTTCAGTGAATTTCAAAGGTTTTTTAAATGCTAATTTCTAACTATAACGTGTCTGAAACCTATGGTTTTTTCAGTGAATTTCAAAGGTTTTTTAAATGCTAATTTCTAACTATAACGTGCCTGAAACCTATGGTTTTACAGTGCATAGAATCACCAATGTTATCCTATGGCAGGAAATTCACTTAGCAGGTAAGTAGTGTTATCGTTACTTTTTCTTACTCAGTGGTGGATCCTGGATCCAGCACTGGTGCATCTCCTGTAAACAGTTGAAAGAATGCGTTTAAGTTATACAGGCGATTTTTAAGGAATATTTGTAGTTTGTGAAAATCGACACTTTGAAACTTTTCTGCTGAAAACCAGACAATGGATTCCTATGGAAGGAAATACAAGTTACTGGTAAGTATGGTTAGAATTACTTTTCAGGGTCAGTGCTGGGCTAAAAGATGCAGCACTGGGTTCTCTCCTGATAACAGGTGAGTAAATTGGAATTCATAGTTCGGCTGTTTTTAGAGGAATATTATAAAGTTCCAAAACTCCACACTTAGAAGAATTTCCAAGTGAAACCAGACAATGGATTCCTATGGAAGGAAATACAAGTTACTGGTAAGTACGGTTAGAATTACTTTTCAGGGTCAGTGCTGGGCTAAAAGATGCAGCACTGGGTTCTCTCCTGATATTAGGTGAGTAAATCGGAATTCGTAGTTCGGCTGATTTTAGAGGAATATTATAAAGTTCCAAAACTCCACACTTAGAAGAATTTCCAAGTGAAACCAGTCAATGTTAGCCTATGGAAGGAAATTCAAGTTCCTGGTAAGTACGGTTAAAATTACTTTTCAGGATCAGTACTGGGCTGAAAGATGCAGCACTGAGGTCTCTCCTGATAACAGGTGATTAAATCGGAATTCGTATTTTGGCTGATTTTAGAGGAATATTTGTATGTTTCAAAAATCGACACAGAAACTTTTTCAGCAAAAAGCAGGCAATGATATCCTATGGAAGGAAATTCAAGTTACTGGTAAGTACGGTTAAAATTACTTTTCAGGATCAGTACTGGGCTGAAAGATGCAGCACTGAGGTCTCTCCTGATAACAGGTGAGTAAATCGGAATTCGTATTTCGGTCGATTTTAGAGGAATATTTGTATATTTCAAAAATCGACACTTAGAAGAATTTCCAAGAGAAACCAGTCAATGATATCCTATGGAAGGAAATTCAAGTTACTGGTAAGTACGGTTAAAATTACTTTTCAGGATCAGTACTGGGCTGAAAGATGCAGCACTGAGGTCTCTCCTGATAACAGGTGAGTAAATAGGAATTCGTAGTTCGGCTGATTTTAGAGGAATATTTGCACAATGGTGAAGGGAGGGGCGGGGCCTGAGGTGACATCTGTGCAAACGCACCCCGTGGCGCGTTTTAAGTTGGGGGATTAAGTCCCCTTGAATCATGAGGGTCCCTGGGGTCCAACTAGCCCACCCTGTACCTCCAGTATGCGCCAGGGGGCTGCGTTGCAGAGAGATGTACAGAGGCCACGCCCCTTTTTGCACCTCTCTGCAATGCAGCTCTGTGGCGCTTTCTGGACGTACCTGTTGGGCTAGTTGGCCCCCAGGGCCCCTCAGGATTGAAGGGGATTTAATTCCCCATCTTAAAACGCGCCACGGGGCCTGTTTGCACACATGTCACCTGAAGCCCCGCCCCCTCCCTTCACCACTGTGCAAACGCGCCCCGTGGCGCGTTTTAAGTTGGGGGATGAAATCCCCTTCAATCCTGAGGGCCCCTGGAGTCCAACTAGCCCACCATGTACCTCCAAAAAGCGCCACAGAGCTGCGTTGCCAGCAGAGGGCCATCACTGGCTCCAGGAGGGGGCCGCGCGGCCCCCTCCCTTGAATTGCACAGCCCCGGGGAGGTGGTGGTCCCCGGGGCTCTGGGGTCCGTAACGGACCCCCACATTTATTTTCTATGTGCCCCGGGAGGTGGTGGTCCCCGGGGCGTGTGGGGGCTGGAGCCCCCCACACGTTATTTACAATTTAAAAAGAAGCCCGGGGGGGTGGCGGTCCCCGGGGCTGCGGGAGGGCAGGAGAGCCCTCCCGCACCATTTTTGATTAAGCCCCGGGGGTGGCGGTCCCCGGGGCTTGGGGGGCCTTAGAGGCCCCCCATATAAACAATAAACCCACCCCCCGCATGCCCCCGAGACTTGGGCCACCCGGGGGCAAATTTGCATCGAAGCGCCGGATCCGCGCACCCTGAGCGCATCCTGCCGATTTTTTTGAAAAAAAAAAATGCTTTTTTTTGCCCAGGGGGTCCTTGTGGGACCCCCTGAGCAGGCCTAGGGGGTTAGGGTGTTTCTACCCTGCCCCCTTTGTGCGCTTTGCGCACTTGTTTCTGTCCCTCGGTTCTACCGAGGGACAAAATGGCTGCCAACACTTCCTGAATCGGAATGTTGACAGCCAGCTGACAGCCAATTAGCATGCAGCTCGTGATCGGGAGGGTACGCGGACCCTACTCGGCCATAGATATATATGTGACTTTACTTGTGAATTTCTCAGGAAGTACTGAACGGATTTACACCATTTAAGCAAAAGGCACCAGTCTGAACCAAGGGCTACCTCTTTGCCAAATTTGGTGTAATTCCGTTCAGCAGTTCGGGCTGTAGCTGCGACTAAAGGTTCCTATGGAAAAATGAATGGGAAAAACGCGTTTTGGGACCCCCTTTTTCTCGGCCCCGCTTGACGAATCAACCCGAGACTTTCAGGGTAGGAGCGGAGCGGAGCGCCCCAACAAGTTGGAAACTTTCGCGAAGTTTCGTCAACCGGCGCCAACGTTATTTCAAATAGAATGTCGCGGATTTCCTATGGATAATAGGTCCTAACTATAACTATCTACTGGCGACCGCCAGTAGATAATATATATATATATATATATATATATATATATATATATATATATATATATATATATGTGTGTGTGTGTGTGTGTGTGTGTGTATATATACACACACACATGCACACAATTGGGCAGTATTATTGTGACTACGTTTTGTATTTTCCATTT
Organism: Calotriton arnoldi; assembly: GCA_963921515.1. Taxonomy (NCBI): domain Eukaryota; kingdom Metazoa; phylum Chordata; class Amphibia; order Caudata; family Salamandridae; genus Calotriton; species Calotriton arnoldi. The sequence goes on along the minus strand of CAWUFW010001751.1, from coordinate 591,443 downwards.
TGATTGAATTTTCAAACTGATGCCGCAGTTTTGATGATTTTCGATTTTATTTTGGTTCCATTTTACTTTCATGGGCACTGATTAGTAACTCACTTTATTTATTCAAGTTGATTGTATTCTCATTTGTTAGTACAATTGGTAACAATATGCACTATGTGAGGCATTGGTTGAAGACTGCATGTGCTACACTCTAAGATGGCCGACACAGTTTACATTATGTTTCACAGTCCTTTAGCCCTTCTTTTATGTTACTTATAGTGACTGAGCTTTTATTGGAGTTGAGGGAAAACACCCTTCGCCTGTGACCAAGGCATCTGGAACGCCGAAGCACGTCGGGTGGTTTGTCTGCACTGTGCTGCACTTGTGATGTTAACAAGACCACGCTGCTATTGCAAATCTTGGAGTGTGCATCTCTCTTTTTTCAGAAAAGTGGGCTTCTTGCATCTTTTGTGTCCATATAGCTTAACAGGAGATCAGTCAACTGATTCTTGGAGTCCACTTCTATGTCCTGGGTACACGTGGGAGCAGATCTAGTACTTAGGGAGTTCCTCACATGTCTCAACTGCAAGTGCAGTCCTTCTGTCTTCTATAGGTCCAATAGTGTTCCGAAGAGGGAGCCTAGGGCTGGCACATTTGTGCCTGCCACTAGCTTGTGGGCATGGTGACTCCTAGCCCCTTCCTACCCAATAGGGAAAATGTTCACGGGGGAACCCTACCTTTTTTTGCAGCAGTTTCAGGGTGGCTTACTGCAAGCAAGCCTGCAGTGTCCCCCTGTACCTAAAACCCAGATGACAGAACCTTTCTTACCTTGTGCAGAGCTCTTGTGCCCACCCTAGAGGTGTGGCCAAGGAAATGAGCAACCCCTCCTCTGTAGTCACTCAAAACCTGCCACTAGGGTTGGTGTCTGGTTGGCTAACAAAAGCAAAAAGGTGGGGCAGGCCAAAGTGTTAGCTACACTGTGACGGGAAACGACCTTAACACCGCGGTCAAAACACCGCAGTACATTTAGATCGCTGCTTTTACAACGCAAGTAGTTACCACGACTTGCACTGGAGGGCGCTCTAGACTAAGGAATAGTGTGATTTACTATTCCAACACCTTCCCTACTGTACGTAGGCTGGAGTTGGAATAATAAATCATACTATTCCTAAGTCCAGCGCCCTACAGCGCAAGTCGTGGTAACGACTTGCGTTGTAAAAACAGCGATGTAATGTACCGCGATCTAAATGATCGCGTTGTTACATCATACAACCCACTGTGACAGGGTAGGCCAATTTGAAGATAATTAAGTTACTGGGCACTGCCCTAATGGTCATACTGTCAGGGGAACAGATTACCCCCCCGCACCCAAGGCCTTTGTCTCAGATCTAGGAGCAAGTTCACACCTCATCAAGGAGCTATTCAGCTTCTGGGTGACAGCTGGAAGCACATGCGAATGGCCTTCTAGAGGCTTTAGGCAGGCAAATGATGATTTTTTTAAAGTACCTTTTATAAAATATTTAGTACAATTTTACTTTACCAATGAATTGGATTTGTAATAAATATTTTTAAAAGTCCAGGAATGAACCTTTTTAGCTGGTTCCTAGGGGAAGATATCATTATTTATTTTAATATGACTCCCAATGCTTTCCTATTGAACAGCTGACCCTGCAACAATGCATATAGCTTTTGCGGCTTTGTTACTGTGAGGACATGTTTTACATTAAACTTTTACATGTCCTACTTTTAAATATCATGCACCCTGTCTTATCGGACACTAGGGCTTACGTAAGTTTCCTTTATTAATATTTAAAAGTAGGGTTTAGGCCTGTAAAAAAGTGGCTTTTTACATAGGTTGAATTTGCTGTTTAAATCTGCACAGCCAGGTTACTGTGGCAGGCCTGCTTTTATGTTTTGCGTTGTCACTTTAGTTGTGGCACAATATGCCCTGCAGTCCACTGGTGGCATTTAACTTACAAGACTTGGGTACACTTTGTACCAAATACTAGTGACTTATAGGTAAGGTAAATATATCAGTTAGGAGTGTAGCCAATTTCAACATTTTTGAGGGGTCAGAGCACATGCACTGGGGCATGGTTAGGAGAGTCTCTGTGCACAGAGTCAAAACACCAGCTTCAGCCCAAACAAGCATTTGAAATGCAATAGGTCTCGCATTTGCGAGAGTTTAAGCTATCGGCATTGTAAATTGCAATGCCTTTTATTTATCTGTTTTGATAATCAACACATAAATAAAAGGCATTGCCATTTACAATGCCAATAGCTCAAACTCTTGTAAATGCGAGACCTTGGCCGCCATTTTCCCGGGCTGCTTGGAAAGTGAAAGAGCACATGGTGCGCTGAATGTTGCAGGAAAGCATGTCATGCCTGCAGTAGGAGAAATGCATTAAAGAAAATAGTGCTTACAGACTAAATAAGACATACTGTGTAGCAACAGAAGTAAAAGGGCCAGTCCTCATGAGAGGGTACAAATGAAGACAAGGCAGTACTAAGGAGGGACTAACAAGCCTATTAACAAATCAGAAGCCAGCATTTACAAAGGACAATTACACAAGCCAATTACAAATATGGGCGGAGAATGGGCGGGACTTCAATTCCATACTCGAATACAGCATGCCTTCCAGAGCAGCGCATGCGCTGCCCAGCCTCGACCTACAAATGGGGGTGATCATGCAAAAAAGGCATTTTCTTACACCTGCTCTTTCTGCAGAGTCACTGTCATGAAACTGCCATTGCCTCCCATTATAGCATTTGTTAAGGTCGCAGAGCCCATTTTTCACACATGTAGCTCCCAAGGGCGCTGCTTCGAGTCACTGAATTGTTTAGCATAGAAAGATATTGTTGGAAATTGGGTTACTGGTTGAAAGGGGGTGAAACCCTACTCAAGCAGCAACCACAGTCCTTACCAGGGTGAAGTATTTATGCAGCACTTCAAACAGTAATAAAGTGAAAACACAACACAAGAAAAATCCCACATCAATCTAGACAAATAGAGTAAAATGTAATAAATTATTTGACTCCAAAATGACAAGAATCCAATCCGTAGAACTGGCAATTTGCAGTGTTAAAGATTTAAGTAAAAACAGTGCCTAGAAGCATTAAGCTGCAACTGTGGTTATCTAGTTGCACGGAGCGGGACAAAGTTACATGGTCAGGCCATCGGTGATGGCGCATTGGCCGCATACAGGGACCCAGTTAGCCCGCTGAATAAGAGTACCTTAAATCCTGGTTGTGGAGCTTTGCAAGATCCCGCGTTGAGGTTGCGTCATGCAGCATAAGTGATGCGAGATCCTGGTGTGGAGATGTGTCACAGGGTGGTGGTTCCAGGAAGCTGTGAAGCTATAGTGTCAGGTCCTGTGTCATCGTCAAGGATGCTGACGATGAGGGGCTTGTGATGCAGAGTCCTGAGTCATCATTGGGGATGCCGTTGATGGAGCAGGGTTTTCGCGAAAATAAAACCTGCTCGGATTGAACCCTCAGTAATATTTACTAACTGTGTGCAGTGAAAAATTATGCGGAAAAAGGCTAACATGTGGAAAATGCTAATGCGCAGATGCGTATTAAAGTAATAATAGTAGGCCGCAAATGCTTTGACTAACAAAAAAAAGGACTAATGCTTACTGATGCTGCCTTTGCTTTTGTGCACGTTACTAACGTTTACTAAGAAAAGGTAATAATAACTAATATGGATTGCGCAGGGATTAATGCAGCATTGGGTGGTGCGTAGAGAAAAAGCATTATAAGTGTTTGTGTTTGCTCTGTTTAGAGAACGGTTCGCAAAATCTGCATGTCAAATAATGGGTAACGAAGCAATTGAAAATTAGAAGCATTTAAATGAATTTCAAGAGTGAATAAGGAGATGGAATGCTATTCTGTCCTTCAAGTCCTGAGTGCCTGCCAAAAACCAGTATGAAAGAACAATGCGACAAATAGAGGGAAGCTTCCTCTGCAGAGAGGCGTTCAGCGAGAAAGATATACAAAGTTTGCAACATTTGCCGGAGAAGAGGAAGAAAATAACAGTGGCTCAGATTAGTGTTTCCTGGGGTGGAAGTTTATGTCATTGATTAAATAAAAACAATGGGACATTTAGTGTGGCGGACATGCTGAGAATGGTGTGACATACACCCCCTTCCTTAACCAATCAAATGTGAAGACAACCTTTAGTTTGATACTTGTGTGGGTTGGACATTTGGGTTTTAGGGTATAATTGAGGTGCCTAGTGGGAGGGGTTAGGAGACTGACTTGTGAGACTGTTGGGAGATCGTCGTTGTCGTCGGTTTGCTGTTTCTGTCTACTGTCTACTGATTACTGACTTAGTCTTTGCCTCTTCAGATCTTCTTGAGGGGCCTTGCTGCTCTCATGGCCAGAGAGTAGATTTCCTATTCCTATTTGGGTTAGTATAGATTGAAATCTGAATTTGCATAAACATTTGCAAATGCATTTTATCTCTGAATCTTTTGTCTCTTCGCCTATCCACTCCTTTATGCATCGTCATTGATATAAATTTGTCATTTTCTCTTCTGATTTTGTTTGCCTTGTGACGATCTATGATTTATGCTGTATGTTTGTACCAAAGAGCATTATTTCACATTATTTAGATAAATATTATAAATTTACAAATGAGTCTGTCTTTTTTGGAGTAATTTATTCCTGTGATTTGATTTGCCAAATGTAATCAACTATATAAAGATTGCATCGCCAATTTTGATATTCTAGAGATGAAAGTATATACGAGAGAGATTGGTAAGTTTTGGACTAATTTGGAATTACACTAACCCAGCGTGAAGGTGTAAGAATCAAGCTCTGCGCAGATAGGAGTTTCCAGATTTGGGTTTATTCTCAGGAAGAAAAGGATCCCATCCACAGGAACCATACAGACACGAAGGAGGCTCAGCTTCAACTGACAGCCTCTTACATATACATTCCAAAGCTCCTGGCAACAGGAGCAGAGACCTAGAATGCCACACATCTCCCTCCTTTACAAAACAGAGTAAAGCAATAACTGATATATATACAAGGATAATGAAAATGAACATAAGAGAAAAATCACATAACATAAACAATAAATTTACTGTACATAATCCTTCAAGTATGTGGCAGTGGAAGATACTCTTGTGGACCTACGTACAGTGCCTGAAGCCCTGACAAATCCCTTTGAGCTTCCAGGAGTGTTATTTAGACCACTAGAGAGATTAGAGTTCTTTGAACCAGCGGGAGAAATTTTTGGACCACTATAACTGTTGGACGAGCTGGGACCAGAACCTTCGTATAGTGGATGAAAAGGTACCAGATCATCTCTAACAACAACCACTCTGTTCAAGTTCCATATTCGGTGATCAGCAGTTTTGACAGCATTCTTAAAGATCTTGATAACTTGCAAATGTTTAAGAAATGTTGTAGAAGAGCCTCTTCTACAAGGATTCTTAATTAGGACCCAATCTCCCACTTTCACAATAGTCTCTTTCACACTCTTTCTCTGGTCATAAAGCTCCTTGCGAGCTACTATTTTTTTTGACTCAGTAAGTTTCCAATCATGCTCATCAAAGCTCCCACCCCGAGCATTTTGTAAGTCATTTACCCATGTAGGTGCCACCAACGTGTTGGGACGTCTGCCCCTAAAAAGTTCAAAGGGGGTTTTCTTAGTTGTGGCATGAGGGGACAACCTATAAATTTCAACCTTCTTAAAAATTTCATTACGCCAGTCTGACCCAGAGGATTTAGCCATCTCAATCGTCTCTTTAAGAACACGATTGAAGCGTTCCACCATTCAGTTGGTTTCAGGATGGTATAAGGCACACTTCTTGTGCTTAATGCCATATTGAACTAGGAACTGTTGCATTTCTCTGGAGACAAACTGAACGCCATTGTCAGTTAGTATAGCATCAGGGATGCCTTCCCTGGCTATGAGTTTTTGCAAAAATGTTTTCACATGCTTAGTCTCTATGCCACGTGTCTGCTTAGTCTCTATGCCTCAGGCCATCTGGAGAATAGGTCTACCAGAACAAGAACATACCCCTCAGAGCCATTAGAACGAACAGGGCCAACAATATCCAGTCCAACTTCTTTCCAAGGACCATCAGGGCGATCTCGTATGACCATCGGTTGGACCTTCGGTTTGGCTACCCTCTCACTCAAGGCACACTGCACGCAATCCCTGATCGAGCGCTCTACCTGCAAATCCATCCCTGGCCACCAATAGGACAACCTCAGTCTCTCTTTAGTTTTCAACATCCCCTGATGTCCAGCATGGGCCAAATCAACAAGATCGTGCCTAAGGACAGACGGAGGAATTAATCTCAAACCCCTCACAAGTAGACCACCGTGCTCTGAGAGTTCGTCCTTGACATGCCAAAATTTCTATAACTCATCCTCACCTTTGGGTTTGGTTTTCCAACCAGTCTTCACCCGTTCCAAAACCTCAAGTAACACACTGTCAGAAGATAAAGCTTCAACCCACCTTTGTCGAGTAATACTGTCACACTCTATGCCACACACCATGTCTTCATCATCTTGTAGGCAATCATCTGATGAAATTTGTTCACCAGAATCAACCAGATGTGACAAAGCATCCGCAACCTTGTTGTCTACTCCAGGCAGGTACTTAATTTCAAAATCATAGTCTTGCAGAGCCACAACTCACTTGGTGATCCTACTAGACACAGCATCAATGCCTTTTTTCTTGAAGATTTCACACAGGGGCTTGTGGTCAGACCTAACTTCAAACACATTGCCCCACAACAGGTTTTTTAGTTTCTTGATGGACCAAAATACAGCGAGAGCTTCTCTTTCTATAACAGAATATCTCAATTCAGCTCCTCGCAGACTCCGTGACAAAAATAAAATGATGTCATCCTGACCTTGATTCTTTTGAAGTAGAACGGCACCAAGACCCTTCATACTGGCATCAGTTATCAAATACGATTTTTCTTGGGATCAAAGCAACTCAATTTGGGTGCAGCGTTCAACTTCTCCTTGAGATTACGAAACTCATCTTCACACGCCTGGTCCCACACAAATTCACACCCCTTGTGTAACAATGATCTCATCTTGACACAGAGAGAGGCGAAGCCCTGCACAAACTTGCTATAATACTCCCCCATCCCTAAGAAACTCATCAATTCCTCCTTACTAGCGGGTGAATGTAGTTTGCGAATGGTATTAACAAGATCCGCCTTGGGCATAACACCCCCCACAGAAATGGTGTGACCTAGATAATCAATAGATTCTTTCCTGAATTTGCACTTCTCGATTTTGACCGTGAGATTATGGTCATTAAGTCTACACAAAACTTCCACAACTCGTTCATCATGCTCTCTATTGTCTCTCCCATAATTCAGTATATCATCTTGATATACACTTACTCCGGTGAGATTTTTTAAGACATTTTCTAGGGCTCTCTGAAAAACCGAAGCTGCTGACACAAGGCCGAAAGAAGCCTGGCAAAGCGAAAGGTGCCAAATGGAGTCACAAAAGCCGTAAGATCTTTAGAATCTTCACTCAATTTAATCTGATGATAAGCAGATTTAAAATCTATGGTACTAAAGACTTTTGCACCTTGAAGTACCATCAACATATCTGCGATCTTCGGCAAAGGGTAGCGATCTACTACAACATGTTTGTTCAATTCTCTTAAGTCCACACACAGACGTAAAGATCCATCAGCTTTCTTAGCAGTTACCACCGGAGCAAGCCAAGGGGTGGCTTCAACCTCCTCAATTATGCCTTCAGCTTTCAAACGTTCCAACTCACTCAACACTTGCTCACGTACAGCAAAAGGGATATTGCGCACCTTGCTGCACACAGGTTTAGCACCATCAACCAACCGAATGTGGTGCACGCAATCTCTCAAGCAGCCCAAGGTTTTGCAAAAAACTTGAGGAAATTTCAACTTCACCATTTGCATGAAGTCTTCAGAGGAGTTGCTTCCTACAGAAGAGATTAAGTGTGTGTTGAAGTTTTCTCTTAATCTAATAGGGGGTGAGGCATGGGGATCTAAGATTACACCAAGATCTCTCTGGTGAAACCAGCTTAATATGCTGTCCCCTTTTTGAGAAATTTAAATCTTAGCGTTGATCATTCTGTCTTTGTATTCAACGGGACCACAAAAATAACCTAAAAGTTTCATTGGTTCACCGCCATGAGCACGTGGTGTAATGTCGGGAGGACAGATTTTTATTTTGTGTTTGATTTTCTTAAGGTAGAACTCTTGAAATTATGGTGATTTTAGCACCAGAGTCAAACAAAAGAGAGGTACTTTCACCTTGCACCAAAACCTCATCTATGGGACCATTCTTACCCTCACAATTACCTGTGACTTGTAGAAGAATTTGACCACAATCAAGCTCAGGATCAGTATCATTGACATATTCATCTTCTTCATAAATTTCATTTACTTTTCCCTTGTAAGATTTGCCTTTACACACTGCAGCAAAATGACCCTTCCTTTTGCAATTAGTGCATGTAGCTTTCCAGCCCGGACATAGCCTGTCGTTGGCCAAGTGACCTAATTTGCCACAGCGAAAACATTTGGGTTGAAAAGTATTATATTTCCTATTTTTTCCTGGATCAGGTTTCTTTTGATCAAGTTGTTTAGTTACTTTTTGAGTTTGTTTGACCAATTGAACTGAATCTTTTTCTTTCTTATCACTATTCTTTTTAATGACCTCAACACACTTAAGAGAATGTTCGATCCTTTTAGCAATGACCAAAACATCCTCAAGTGAGGGCTCATCTTTTTGCCATAGCTCCTCTCTGACACATTCAATATTACAACCCTACATAAATTGGTCTCTAATTCTTTCATCCACAGTGGAACCAAACTTACAAGAAGAAGCCAGTTTTCTCAAAGCGGTTATATAATTTTCTATGGACTCATCTTCAAGTTGACTCCTGCGACCAAAATGATACCTTTCAAGAATGGTACTGATTTTAGGCAGATAATGTTTGTCCAGTTTAGCAATACAAATTTCAAATTCATTAAGATCAGGCTCATGTATTTCGGGAAGATGATCAAATACCTCTTGTCCCTCTGATCCTAGACAATGCAGCAATAAAGCTGTTTTTCTTTCTGTGCTCAAGGAGGAACCACATACTCTGGCATACCTTTCGAAGACTTTGCGCCATTTTTACCACCGTATGGGTGGATCACCAGGGCCAGAGAGAAAGAAAGGTGGAGCAGGCACATTTTGCATATTGAAAGCAGTTAGTTATAAGTTTTCAAAATATGAACAAGATTTAACCAAAATTGCATAAGTAACACAGGAAATAAAGAAATGTGTGTGTATCACTGGAACAACACACAATTTGCAAGCATAAAAGTGAGTCTTCTTGAGAATGTGTGCAAAAACGAAAGGCTCAGCCTTTACAAATGAAGTAAAATTTTAAATGTGCACGTGTCGCAGGTTGAGCTGTTACAAGAAATGCCAACAGGATGTTTGACTGTATAATGATGTACAAAATGACATGCAATATAATCAAGAGTGTGTGTGACAGAAGAGAAAAGAAATAAATGCACACAGTAATGAAAATTGTCACATAAGTGTGCACATCACTGTAAAGATGTGCAGAATGAAAAACAGTTGACACGCAAGTTAATTTTACTGTCACGTGAGCGTGTCACAGAAAGGAAATGTATGTTCTTTTACAATTTGTCACTAAAATGTGCGCATCACAGAGGGAAGAAACACAAAATGACACGCAGTTTGATTAATTGTGAGCGTGTCACAGGAAAAGGTGAGCGCTGTAAATAAGTTGACAAAGAAGTGTGTGCATCACTGTAACAAATATGCACACAGTAGTGAAATCACCGTATGGAAGTGTGCGCATCACTGACATGAACCGGGAGGTGTCAGAAAGTCTCCGCATATAAATAAAAGTAGCCGGCGATGTCTCCACAAAACACAACGCAGGTACAGTAGAACTGCAGGTTTATTCTCAGGAAGAAAAGGATCCCATCCACAGGAACCATACAGACACGAAGGAGGCTCAGCTTCAACTGACAGCCTCTTACATATACATTCCAAAGCTCCTGGCAACAGGAGCAGAGACCTAGAATGCCACAGAAGGGACTTGTTGGGTAATAATAAATGGGCCTTGTCTTAAGAAATTTCGAGTCCTGAAACGCTGGATCACCGTCGACAAGGGGCTTGTGATACGAAGGCCTGCGTTGATGATGTGTCCGGCAGCGGCGGTTCCAATGAGGCTGCGGTGCAAAGTCCTGCATCAGAATGCGTCGCCCAGCGGTTCCGATGTGGAGTTTTGTGAATCAATTGTTTCGCACTGCATTGGTTCTTCAGAGACCACAGCTGAGCTGGCAGACCACCTTCAAACCCACTTCCAAAGGTCCAGGACTGGGGTGGCACTATGTGGGAGGGTAGGACTCACAGCAGACAGAGTCCAGGTCCTGTGTTCAATGTGGTTGAAGCCTTCTGTCACTAAAGTTCTGGTCAGAAGGCCAATCAACTAGCCCTTGGAGCCACTCTGGTGGTCTTGGGTCCAATATACAGGTCTAGTCCTTCACTCAAGCAGCATGACAGCAAGGGAACATAGTATATGTCCTTATGGCAGAGCAGCACAGCAGTTCTTCTGTGTCTTCCACAGGTCCAGAGGTTTACTGAAGAGTTGGGTCTGAGGGTACAATATTTATACCTGGTTGCTACTCTGAAGTAAGAGAAGGTTCTGTAGGTTTCCACCCGCAGAGGTGCTTGGAAATTCCTGCTTCCCTGCCTTGGCTCCAGATAGTCTTGGGTCACAATAAACTAGTGTAAAACCCTTTGTGAGTGTGCTCAGGCAGAGCCTTTGTGATGTACAAGTGTGGTAGGCGACATCTCCTCTCCTTCATCAAGTCAGAGATGACTCATCCTCCCAACACCTTTGACCCTTTGTCTCACTATCCGGGAGCAAATCAATGTAAATAACAAGGACCCCCTGCAGAAACTTGAAATTCCTAGGGCAGGGCAAATATGGAGATGAAGAGTAACCCCTAGTCAATAAAGGTCTATAACAATCAACAGACCATATTAACTAACAGCATGATATAGTGAACTCAGTGTAGACAAAGGTAATTTTAAAAAAATTGTTCCTTTTACCCGGCTTGTCAGGATACGCGTGCAGTCCGACCTCCTTCCATTTGGAAACCAGACAGCAGGTAAGACTCTACCAGGTCTGGCCATTTTCTAGTGAGTGCATTCTCACATTAGAGGACCCGTTATTGCCCTTTAATAGGAATTACCATTTAGCGTTTGGGGTTATTCTTTTCTTATCTCCCCGAACTGTCTATCATTTCTAGGGCGCTAATCGATATGCCCGCATTGTGAAGACTTTATATCGTAAAATCATCCGATGGACCTCAACTTTATTAATTTCCCGTAAGGAAGTATCTGAACCTGACTATGATCCTTACTTTACATCAGGTAATGATTTCTACCTATTTTCTATGGATAATTATACTCACTTTAGACCCATTTCGATCATTCTAATTCTCTGTTGCTTTTTTCGTTTTTTCCAGATTAAGTTAAGTAGCATATAAGCCTACTTACATTGACAAGACTTCCATTGAGGTACACACATCCTTACTTTACATCAGGTATTGATTCTTACCTATTCACTATGGGTAATTATATTCACTTTAAGCCCATTTCGATTATTCTAATTTTCTGTAGCTTTTTTTGTTTTTTCCAGATTAAGTTAACTAGCGTATAAGTCTACTTTTACTTTGACAGGACTTCCTTTGAGGTATACACGTCCGTATCCCTCATCGATGGTAAATATTTTCATTAGTTAATATGACGAGGAATATGCCCTGCCTTGCATTATGCATCCATTAAACAATCTGTGCTTTATCTATAGACTCCGGTATGCATCCAGTGAGTTTTGGGTGCCCTTTTGATCGTTTTCCATACGGATCCTGCTTTATGACCATTGCTGCGTAAGCATATATATTACTTACAGCAATTCTACCCTTTTGAAGTAGGGTTCACACCTACATTTGCATGGTACTAGCAGGTGCACTCCATCATTGGGATTCATTTCCTCTCCTCACCTTTCCATCTATAGGAGATCTTAAATATGCATGTGCATTATCTTATTACTACTTCTTACATATGGTTTCTGATCTTGGGGTGATGGTATTAGCACTACATCTTTTTCTTTCACTCCTAGTTTTCATTCCAATCATCGTGTTGCTTTATTTAAAAACATGTTTTCTTTTGGTGAAGGTACGTAGTTGATCATCTTTAATGTTCATCCTGAATCTTAGTGTATTTTATTAGGTTTTTAAATCCCTTTTTAGGAAATTTTGTGGCTTTCCTGATGAAGGCGCAGTGTGCGCCGAAACGCACGTAGAAGATCCATCTAACAGCCACTTTCTGTTTATTACTGTATTGTATGTCTTTTGAGATCTGTATTAATTACAAAATGTTGTTGTTTGTACCTCCTGTGTATGTGAAAATTTGTATATTTTGTATTTTGTTCAACTGATTTCCAGCTTTCGGTGTTTGTTTGTATCATGATGAGAATATGTCTAAAACCAATTATCTTCATGAATTATGCCTAGATACATTTTTAACTATTTTGAATTAAAGAAGTGAATTTTTAAAAATTACCTTTGTCTACACTGAGCTCACTATATCAGGCTGTTAGTTAACATGATCTGTTGATTGTTATGGACCTTTATTGCCTAGGGGTTTCTCTTCATTTTCACTATCCGGGAGCAACACACAAAGACCAACGTCCAGCTACACCTAGTCGTGTGACCCAGGATACAGGTAGCAGACACCAAATGTTTCGAACAAGGAAATGCCAACTTTTGAAAAGTAGAAAAAACACTCTAGGACTTAAGTCTTAGACAGAGCGCGCACTCCCTAATGCACTCACGCTGTGAGTGTTATAACACAATGTGAAATTATTAATCATATGCAATGATATACGCAAAAATACACAATGTTATCATACATAAACCAATTGTAGCAAAAAAAAAATTTTGATGCAAAAATCATAACTCCATTCCATCGAATGTCTTCATTCCTTATTTTATTGAAGGCAAAAACTTCAAAAAAAGTTTCTCTTGGCTCCACAACTTAAATTCGAGCTTCAAGCGTGTATTTTCATCAGTCCCAATGCATTTCGGGTGAATAAGTCACCCTTCGTCAGGGGAAATCTACAAATGAACATGTTCACAATGAAAACTGACATTTTCATCAATATTACTTTTAAAGCAAAAACGGCCTTTAACATCCGGAATTGTTTAAATGATTAAATAATTACAGCCTCTATAATAAACACAAAATAGAATAACCAGAAGGATATAGAGAGAGATGTTGTGAATCTAAAGATAGTGAACACGTGATACTCATAATACTCATGAATGAAAAAACAAAGTGCCACCATCAGCCCACAAGTGAAAAAAGTAAACTTCGAAAGTGTGTCCTGGAACCCATGAAATGAGCAGTGAACTCAATTTAAACAGCTAAATTGTGCTTGACCAAGTACCTCCTCTTAAATACACGTCGCTAATGTGTGTCAACCTCGCTGCATAAACCAGATCCCACCAGTACGACCTCCAGGCAAAATAATATCACTTTGTCAAAATCTGGATGACTACGGTAAAAAAACATCAAATGGAACACTTGGTTTTGCTGAATAAATGGTCCGCCTCAAGTGTCTCTATTATAGTGCTCACTCACCGAGAGAATACGTGTGCATTTCAACGTGTGTCATGGACTCTCATGCTGAATTCGTGGCCACAAATGTCTCCCTAAAGACTGCGGGCCGATTCTGATGCGGGTTGGAAAAGCTTCCCGACCGAATCGGTTGGGAAATGGTGTCCGACCCACTCGGATCGGGAAAGTCCAACCGGCGGAGTAGGATGCATCCGGATGCTTCCAGATACGATTTGGTTGAACTCCCATTGACTTCAATGGGAACATTTGTTCCTAACCGCATCAGAATTGGGCCCTCGGTCGGGAAGACACGTTCCCGATCCGATTTGGAAGGAGCAAATGCCGTTAGGAGGCCTTCCTAACCGCATCAGAATCAGGCCCTCGGGCGGGAAGCTTTTCCAACCCGCATCAGAATCGGGCCCTGCATCTCCTCCTATAACACAAAGCATACCAAGAACCATACTGTCAAAAAACGACCTTCCTCAATCATTGCTATAGTGCGTCTCCCAAAAGCATTATTTGCGCTTACCTCTATGTCATGCGTAAAGGCACGGGAAAGTGTCTACACTTCACCAAGCAGTTATCAAATGAAGAACCTTCTCTGTGTTAAACAAACACCTCCCTAAAAAAAGGGAGAGGCATCACTAAAAACCTTTTCATTAAGATTAAAAGTTGAAGGTTAACATATCCTATTCTCAACCACGCTTACCTCAACAAGAGAAGTTGAATATATCCCACGAGTTCCTGTCAAACCCGAAGCAATCCTATGTTTGCGTGTCCCCACCGCTACGGATTTAAACAACTCTATCTGACCTGAGTGAGTGACATCATGCGTTCAGAACGTGCACAGCATAGAAATAGAAATAGAACAGGAGTACAAAAGAAAATACAAGATCGGCAGACATCTTAATGCATGTTTTCCACTTAACAAAGACTCCACAATAATATATAATACAGCCTGGATCATTTCAATTGTATGAGCATGAATAAAACATCTGTTATTTGTAAACTATTTTTGTTCGGCAATGTCCATTCAATGAAACCTAATAAAATCTCTTCTCATTCTTGTTACGATTAACTTCTCAATTTAAGTATATTGATACTTTCCAAATGTCCTTATCTTGAATACAATCCACAGTCATTGCAAACATATATTAATCATTTATACAATAAGAATAAAATAATATGCATGACGATATGAAACTGAATCCAAAAATCTTCCATGTGTTTTCTGACTGACTCTAAATAGTCATTTAAGAACGTACAACTTACTGCTCCTTCATTACTTCCTTATCCTGAACTAACATCTCACTATTCTATAATCTATGCCTGAAATAGAAAAATACAAAATAATATAAAATACAATATGATATGATCATAAAAAACTTGGCTTTGCTTGTGTTATGAACAAAAATAAAAACAAATGCCCTAATATTATGCGTCCTATCCTCTAGATCACAACTCCATCCCTCAATAAAGTATTACATCATAAGTAACATGATAATTCCAGCTTATCATTAAGACCCTTCGGGGTCAGGGTATCCAAATACCGTATCCAGAATGTTTCACGTTGTGTGATAAGTTTTGTCATGTCCTTATCTTTACGACTCATAACCATTTCCAATATGGTGAAACGAAGTTGAGCAATGGTGTGGTGAAAGTCATTCCAGTGAGTTGCTAATGGGGAAGTGCTAGCCTTCGTTCTGATCCTGCTCTTGTGTTCAGTTATGCGTGTGCGTAGTGATCTTTCTGTCTTGCCCACATAGTAAAGGCTGCATGGACAACGTATAGCATAAATGACGTTTTGTGAATTGCAATTAGCTGTGAACAACAGCTTAACAGGTTTACCTGACCATGGGTGAGAAATAACTGTGCCAGAAAGCACATTGTTACAGTGTGAGCAGTTGTAACATTTTTGCATTCCCTTATGCTCACCAACTTCACTGATTTCTTTTTTCTTGAGTATTTCCCTGATATTGTTTGATCTCTTGTAAGCAAAAATGGGAGGTTCTTTAAAAAGGCCGCAAAAATCAGGTTCAGTCTGCAAAAGTTCCCAACGATTCAGAATGACTTTCTTAATGGCTGTTGCCTGGGTAGAAAAAGTGGATACAAATACTTCTCTGCTCATATCAGTTTTAATTTTTTTAACTAGTAAATCACATCTGGAGATACCTTCTGCCCGTGTGGCAGCAGCTTCAACAAGTTCATTAGGATATCCTCGTTCAAGAAAATTTCTTTTGAATTGTTGCAAAGATGCTAAATATTGACTGTCATTAGATGAAATGCGTTTAATGCGCAAAAATTGCGAAAAAGGAAGATGTTTTTTTAAAGATTCGGAATGAAAACTCGTATACTGTAAACAATTGTTGCGATCTGTGGGTTTGGTGAAAACCTTAGTGGAAATGTCTACACCATCCAATTCAACATTTACATCCAAATACGAAATGTTCTGACTGTTCATCAAATGAGTGAACTGAATCCTAGGATTCTTGTCATTCAGTTGCTCTAGTTTTGCCATCAGTTCCTGCGAAGTACCTCGCCATATGATAAATATATCGTCGATAAATCGACGGTACATTATCAAATGTTCCAACCACGTGGGATCACTTAACATGTGCTCTCTTTCGAATTTCATCATGTAAATATTTGCATAACTGGGGGCCCCTGGAAACCCCAAAGAGGTACCAGTCGTTTGCAAAAAATATCTGTCTTGCCACTTAAAGTAACTATGAAAAAGACAGAACTGTAAAAGTTCCAAAAGGAAAACTTTATTGGCCTGTATCTCATTCTGTTGGAGAAGAGCCCATTCAACTGCCTCAATTCCCTCATGGTATGGTATAGACGTATATAATGACACCACGTCTACTGTGCATAGCCGTATTTCCTCTCCTGTGGGTAGTTCAAGGTCACCTAAAAGCTTCAGAAAATGTGTTGTGTCCTCTACATACGTAGAACCTGCCTGTACTATTGGTTGAAGAAAAGTATCTAAGTACTGCCCTAGTGGCTCATGAATTGATCCGCAACCTGAAACAATCGGGCGGAACGGTGGGTCCTTTACATGCTTGTGAATTTTTGGTAACATGTAGATCTCTGGTCTACGGGGAAACCTGGAAAATAAAAATTCAACCGTTTTATCAGAAATCCAACCCATGTCTTCAGCATGTAATACACATTTTGAAAAGAGTTTCTTGAAACTCAGAAGTAGGGTCTTGAATCATTGGTAAATATGTGGTGTCATCTGATAACATCAATTCCACTTTAGCATCATAAAGGTCCGGTCCATAACCACCAGTGCTCCTCCCTTATCAGCTGGGGAGAAGATGATGGATTTATTTGCTCGTAAGGCCCTGAGTGCCTTCCTATCAGTGAGTGTTAAATTGTGCTTTTTTTTGGAGGGGGCTGATAACTGTGATAGATCTTTTTTCACTAGAATCTCAAAGGAATCTAAGACTTTATGTGAAATCGGGGACATAAACGTACTTTTGGGCCTGAACTCCTTAACTTCAGGTATGTCCAAATCTGTCTGTGTACTTTCTTTATTAGAAAAGAAGTATCGTAATCTCAACTTTCTCATGAATCTGTATAAGTCTATCTCTGTGTTCATTGTCTTGGTGTGATAGGTGGGTACAAAACTAATTCCTTTGTTCAAAACTCCAATTTGTGATTGAGTAAGCTGAACGGACGAAATGTTTACTACTGTTTCTTCTGTCTTCGACCTGTGGTCGATTTTACCGCGTCCGCGGCCTCTACGGGTTTTGCTGCATCGGATTGTGCCGCTACTTGCCCTTGTGGTGGGTTGTTGGCCGCTGGGCTGATTTCTAAAAAAGACACTTTAGGTGTAGATGTCACTGAACTCTCTGTCTGCGATGTACCCGAGGTTGATGGAACAGGTGCCCTTGTGATACGAGTGTCATTAACCGATGCTAGGCTCTCTTCAGACGAAGTTGTTCCAGATCTATGATAAGTACGTTTTTGTGCATATACTTCTGCCCATGAATATACTTCGTCTAATTTGTAATCTATGGTATCCCTCCTAAACTTCCGAACCTTCCGCTCATGGATTTCTTTAGCATAAACATCTAACTTGGTATTGATTTCCTCTAAGGTTGTCACCCAGTTTTCTGCCTCCATCCGTTGTTTAACATTATCTTGGAGCTCCCTGATCTCTTGTTCCAGACCTACTAAAACTGCCGATAACTCTTCTACTATTAAAAGAATAAGATCCAGTGAACATTTGTTAAGAATAGAGTACCATCTATCCATAAAATTTTTATTTGCTTTAAACATCATTGGTTTTAATGGAAGCCTTAACCCTCTGGGTATCCTGCTGGCTTTATGATATTGAACAAGAGTGGTGGCATGTAATCTTTGGTTAATCTCACGTTTCATTAAATATTCTAGTTGGCGTAATTGTTGTGTAACAGGACCTTGAGTCAGGTCGAATGACTTGACCTCCCGGATGAGGCCATAAATGTCTAAAGCTTCTGCCGCGCTGTATGCTTTAGTGTCAGCCTTGTTATCTGTGAGGTGTAAAATATCTTCAAATGACATTGTGTGGTGCAACAAATGCTGTTTTGGGTGAAAAAATAATAAGTCAAAAATCTAGAGACAGCGGTGATGCACTCAACGTAAAAATATTAAACTAATCAACACTAGACTCAAACTTTTATCAAAGTTGGTGTGCGTACTCTGAGGTGGTTCCACCCAACCACCTATTCAATATAGAAAAAACACTCTAGGACTTAAGTCTTAGACAGAGCGCGCACTTCCTAATGCACTCACGCTGTGAGTGTTATAACACAATGTGAAATTATTAATCATATGCAATGATATACGCAAAAATACACAATGTTATCATACATAAACCAATAGTAGCAACAAAAAAATTTTGATGCAAAAATCATAGCTCCATTCCATTGAATGTCTTCATTCCTTATTTTATTGAAGGCAAAAACTTCCAAAAAAGTTTCTCTTGGCTCCACAACTTAAATTCGAGCTTCAAGCGTGTATTTTCATCAGTCCCAATGCATTTCGGGTGAATAAGTCACCCTTCGTCAGGGGAAATCTACAAATGAACATGTTCACAATGAGAACTGACATTTTCATCAATATTACTTTTAAAGCAAAAACGGCCTTTAACATCCGGAATTGTTTAAATGATTAAATAATTACAGCCTCTATAATAAACACAAAATAGAATAACCAGAAGGATATAGAGAGAGATGTTGTGAATCTAAAGATAGTGAACACGTGATACTCATAATACTCATGAATGAAAAAACAAAGTGCCACCATCAGCCCACAAGTGAAAAAAGTAAACTTCGAAAGTGTGTCCTGGAACCCATGAAATGAGCAGTGAAAAGTGGCATTTTCAGAATTGTGACTTAAATCCGACTTCACCATTAAAGAGGCTTTTTAAATTTCAATTCTTTAGACACCAACATTCCTACCTGCTACCAACTGAAAGTTATCACTTATTAAATGTATTAAGTTAACCCAATGTTATCCTATGGGAGAGGTAGGCCTTGCAGTAGTGACAAACAAATTTAAGAGTTTTTCACTACCAGGACATGTAAAACTTAAATGTTCATGCCCCACTTTTTAAATACATTACACCTTGCCCTATGGGTGTTTAGGGCCTACCCCAGTGGTGACTTATATGAATTAAAAAGGAATGTTTAGGCCTGGCAAAAGGTTTATTTTGCCAGGTCGAAATGGCAGTTTCAAAACTGCACACACAGTCTGCAATGGCAGGCCCGAGACAGGTTTGAAGGGCCTCTTACGTTGGTGGCACAATCAGTGCTGCAGGCCCACTAGTAGCATTTAATTTACAGGCACATGTAGTACCACTTTACTAAGGACTTACAAGTAAATTAAATGTGCCAATTGGGTGTAAGCCAATTTTACCATGTTTAAAGGAGAGAGCACAAGCACTTTAGCAGTGGTAAAGTGCGCAGAGTAGTAAGGCCAACAAAAACGAGATCAGCAAAAATGGAGGAGGAAGGCAAAAAGTTTGGAGGAAAACCACCCTATAGCTGTCAGGTCTAACAGAAATGTGAAGTGCATCACAGATCAACACAAATAGGAGAAGCCGGATAAAGTTGTCACACGTAATTAATTTGGAAATGGCTGAGAGATGATTTAACAGTCAAATAGCAAATCAAAATGAAAGGCAAGGATGTGTATTCAGAACCAGTAAGTGTTATCCCTGTTGCCAATCTTTAAGTTTTAGAGCATGGCGTTTAGCATTCCAGTGGAGGAGAGCGTTTAAAAGCAAGGGCCTTTGTTGAATTATACACATTTCGCCTGCTCACCACTCATTTCACTGTCAAATCGACTACCCACAATCCAAGAATGCACAGAATCAGTATGAAATAGTGTCCACGCCAGTGACACTGCAGTACCTAAACACGATTTGATATGTTCAAAATGCATGAGTGCCTCGTTTCTTAAGCCATTTGTGTCTTTGTTCGTCAAGGTCTGGTGGGAAGAGATGGACAAAGGGTAGTTCATATCACTGAACAACATAGGATGCAACCACGAGGTGGAGAATTTCTAGGAGTGGGAGGAACGCTCCATTTGCTGTGTGTAATATGTGCTAATGAATTCGTAAAGACATGACTCGGCCAACTGTGCTCTGACAATATCCCATTCATGATTCCAGCTGCGCCTGCAAGGTATTTGCTCAGTAGCTGCTGATTTATTTGCCGGGCGGCTCTTGTCTGCAATATGTGTAACTGTGAAAAGAATAGCCCAAAGCTTCACGTGGCAGACATTTCAGCAGGTGCCTTGTGTCACTGGTGTTAAAAAATTCCCCGTGATGAATGAACTGCAATGCTCGGGGAGCGGACACAGCCATTGGCAGTCTAATCTGTGTGAAGGAATTGGCCACCGCTGGTGACTGATGGCTATCTCCAGGGGAACCAAGGCCCAACTTGGACATGTGAGACCCGGCAGGAAGGCAGGGAAAGGCAGCCGATGGAAAATGGCTATGGTTTAAGGATGACAGAATTACTCAACACAGCCTAGAGACATTTTTTTTCTTCTATTTTCAACTTCTGAAAGCTCCGTTCTCCAAAACGTTTATATAGAAAGCTCAGCTCTCCAGCAAAAGTATTCAAATCCCTGGCGGGAGAAACTATGTGGCCCTGATTCTGAGCGTGGAGGGGAATTCTGATCAACGCCAGTTAAAGCGGGGATCAGATGGCCTGATGTACAAAGCGATTTGACTATTTGCGCTTGCAAAGTGGCTTTTTTAATGTATAAAACCCAATTTGAGATTCCATAACGTTACTGAATAGCAATTTGGGTTTCAGAGAAAATACAGAATTAGTATTTGGTGGGGGGGTGTAAAGGGTGTCCCTTCCATGTACCGATTCCTTAACTATGCATAAATGTTTTGCACCTGAAATCTGGTTACAAAATATTAATATTTCACCACCCAATTCAAATTGGTGGTAAACATTTGCAAACGGCAAGGGGTCCCCAAGAAAAGCTTATTTGTGAATGTTGACAAAAACATTTTTTAGGAGCAGGTCGTGGTCCATTGTGGTTTAGTCAACCAACCTATTAATGCATAGGTTGGTTCACAAAATACCAATGCATTCTGCAAATTGCACCCACTTCTACAGAATTCCTAGTTGTGCAATTATTATAGCAACCCCACTGTTTTCCCCTGTAATATTTTGACTGATCGAGCCTGCTGAAATGTATTGGGGGAAAATGTGTAGTAAAGAGGCAAAACACGCAGATATCAGTACTATGAATACCAAATCTGAATGTTGCTCACATATGTATCCCTGGAAATTGTGTTCTGTGCATGATGTGCAGATTTCTGGACACGTGACACTTATCTGTGATGTAGAATGAATACTTTTAAGCAGATTGCATTGCACATTACACAGTAGAAATTAAAGTTGGTGTGATTAACATATGCCAATAGGTGTAAGATTGAAATCTTGAACAGGGGCACAATTGTGTGAGAAACTGAGTGGTGAAGATAGCCAAGTCTTTTAGCAAACATAGATAAATGTCACAGTTTATGAGTTAGCTGTGGTTTCAGGAAGTACTGCCCTTTAGTGTGTGTTGGAGAAATTCCTGGAGCATGAGGTGTTTTTGAGGCAATGGTAAAAGATGGGAACATCCCTGATCTCAAGTGGGAGGACTTTTTACTAATGAGGACTGAGTACATATAGCCAAATATTTCAAGTACGATTGTGAGTTATGGGGGATTTTAAAAGAATAATCTTCCAATAAATCCAAAATGTAATATTAAAAACATGTTAAGCAAATGAACCTAAATGTGTGAGGGATTATAGAAGGCAAAATTTGGTGTTCACCCTTTTCTTTTAATTTTTCACATTACGATATCTAGCTGACTAATGGCTCTATGTCAAGTGCGACACCTTCAGTCAGGTTGGCCATTTTAGCCAAAAACACTTTGCATGCTGTTTTAAAAAAAGTTATTTTTATTGTTTTTTTTTCATTTACAGCCACATCAACAATGATCTCACCACCGTGTCATGTACAATTCGCATATATTTCACAAAATTACAGAAGTCAGCCTAAGGTCAGCCAATGAGGGAAGGCAGGAGTCCCAATGTCATAACAGAGTGGGATGGGGTCAGTGAGACTGCTGACCCCACCCCACTCTGTGATGAACTGTCACTGATTGACACTCGACCCTGGGCGCTTCAGGGCTTAAAATTGAAGCACCCAGGTGCGAGGCAATCAGTGACGCTACCCCTCGTCACTGAGGGGAGATCCTCAGGGACCTTTGCTGAGCTGAGGAGGTCATGCCCACAGGAGCTGTGACTTCCTTAGCCCATCAAAGTTCAGCTGAGGCAGCCAGGAGCCTGCACATTTAGCACATGTCTGGCTCCTGGCTGCCTGACCTGAAATGAACAGTGTTTGTCAGGCTGACCTTTGTTCAGCCTGACAGACACTGTTCATGAAGGGCAAAAGGTGGAGGGGCGTGGCCCCTCAGGCCCAATGGACCGGCCGCTCCTGATTGAGAGTCATTTGTTAGGAGTGATAGTTTCTAAAATAAAATTAGAAACATTCATGACCCATCACCTCACCATGACGATGGTGCCACTAGTAAACCAAGAGGTGAACCAGGTATCATCTGCCCCCCTATATGTAGCTAATGCAGATGGAGCATAATTCTGCTCTATCAAACCAGTGCAAGACAGGACAGAAGGTAAAAAGGAAAAATAAAATACTATATACATAATATATATATATATATATATATATATATATATATATATATATATATATATATATATATATATATATATATATATACCTACTGGAGGTCGCCAGTAGGTAGTTATAGTTAGAACCTAGTTTCCATAGGAAAAGCGTTTTTTGTGTTGCCAATAACTTTGGCGCCGTTTGACAAATCTTCACGAAATTTTCAAAACTAATGGCCCGCTCAGGTCAGCTCCTGTCTTGAAAGTTTCGGGGTGATTCGTCAAGCGGGTGCCGAGAAAAAAGGGGGGTCTCAAAACGCATTTCCCCATGTTAATTTCCATAGGAAAAATTGGAACAGGCTACAGCCCGAACTGCTGAAAGGAATTACACCAAATTTGGCAAAAAGGTAGCCCTTGGTTCAGAAAGAGACCTTTTTTTTAAATGGTGTAAATCCGTTCAGCAGTTTCTGAGAAATTAGAAAAAGAAAAATATCGATATCTGAGCACCGAGGAGGAGTCGCGACTCCTCCCGGGCACGAGCTTCACTCTGATTGGCTGCCAACACTCTAAACCAGAATGTGTTGGCAGCCATCTTGTGACTCGGTAACCAAGTCACAAGAAATCAGTGAAAAAAAGGTTAAAAAACAAGAAAAGGGGGCAGGGTAGAAACACCCTGACCCCCTAGGCCTGCTCAGGGCCAAAAAAAGCATTTAAAAAAAAAAAAAAATCAGCAGAATCCCGCGCTTCATTTTAATGAGGCCCCCGGGTGGGCCAGGTCCCGGGGGCAATGCCAGTATGAAATAGCGGGGGCCCCGGGGACCACCACCTCCCTGGGGCTATGGTAATTATGTGCGGGGGCACGCGGCCCCCCCAGCCCCGGGGACCACCACCTCCCCAGGGCTTCCTGCTAAATGAATGCGTGGGGGGGTCCCAAACCCCCCCACGCTGCCCCGGGGACCGCCACCTCCCTGGTGCATTGTTAATTTGATGCGGGGGCACGCGGCCCCCCCGCAGCCCCGGGGACCGCCACCTCCCCGGGGCTCTTGTTTTTAAAAACAAAATAGATGTGTGGGGGAGAAAGAGCCCCCTCACACACCCCGGGGACCACCACCTCCCCGGGGCACAAACTTATTTAAATTCGGGGGTCCGTAGGGGACCCCCAGCCCCGGGGACCACCACCTCCCCGGGGCTATTTTGACAAAGGGAGGGGGGCCGCGCGGCCCCACTCCTGGAACCCTTGATGGCCCTGGGGACCACCACCCCCAGGGCCGGCTCCTGCAATGTCCCAGGGTGCCCACCCCGGGACATTGCCGTTTACTATGGCAGGGCGGGAGCACGGCTCCCGCCCTGCCATAGCAAACACTGCTTTGCTTCATTGAAGCGAGAGCAGGAAAACCTGCTCTCGCTTCAAAGAAGCAAAGCAGAATTGCTTTTGAGCAAGGGGAGCTGCATGTCAGCAGCTCCCCTTGCTCAAAAGCAATGCCGGCTCCCACAGGAGGCGGGGAGCCGGTGGGACCGTGGGGGCATTGGGGCTCCCCCCACGGTCCCCAACACAAAGGGCCGGCCCCGGGGGATGGGGTCTCCGGGGCCAGAAGTGGCCCGGGAGGGGGGCCATGTGGCCCCCCTCCCCTTTATTTTTTATTTTTTAAAATGGCCGGGCCCCGGGGTCCCCCGGGCCAATAGTGGCCTGAGGAGGGGTGCCACACGGCCCCCCTCTAAAATTAAAAATAAAGTGTGGCCAGGGTGAATGAGTAGATGTGTGTGTAAACCTAGGAATTAGTGAGTGGGTATGTACTAACTGGTATTGGTGTGTCTATGGTTTCGAAAATGATAGTCTGTATTTTAGAGTGGGTGGATCAAAGGTTATATTAGGGTATGAGGAGGTGCATCAGATTATCATGTGGAGGATGTCATCAGTGATGTCATTTGAGATGTCATCAGTGATGTCATCAGTGATGTCACTGACCATGTCATGAATGATGTAATATGTGACGTCATCAGCAGTGCATTGCGGGGGCGCGAGATATAGTTAGCTGAACTAACTATAACAGCCGAATTTCTCTGGTTTTGTACGAGTGAAATGTCCAACTAACTATAACGTCCCTGAAACCTGTGGTTTTTTCAGTATATATATAATATATACATGAACTGTTATCTGGAGTGAAGATGCCGGTTTTTCCATAATAAAGCTTGTGCTTCAGCTGCTGTGAGTGCGTCCTTTGAAGCTTTCGGGCGATTGGATAACAAAATTAACTACACGGCTGCCCTGCCGTGAAAGGATGCACCGTCTCCAGGACTGTAAAGGAGGGGCTGCGAGGCGTATGTAACCTTACAGACGCCACGGTCAGCGCAGCAACTGAGGAATATAAAGAACCAGCATGTCACTTTGGAGCCCACTGGAGGGAGAACAATGCTCTTTAATTTTAGCAGCACACGGAACTCACTGCGAGGAATAATAATCTCCAATAGGGACTCAATGTCCCAGCATGCTTTGTACTACACAGACGCACTGCGCATGACCCACTGGGGGTCCAGCATGTATTTAAATTCTTCGATTGGAGCCATCTTTGTGTTGCTAGAGCCGCCCATGAAGAAGAGGCTGTGTCCTTGAAACGCGTCGGCATGAACTGTTATCTGGAGTGAAGATGCCGGTTTTTCCATAATAAAGCTTGTGCTTCAGCTGCCTTGAGTGCGTCCTTTGAAGCTTTCGGGCGATTGGATAACAAAAAAAAAAATATATATATATATATATTACCTACTGGCGGTCGCCAGTAGGTAGTTATAGTTAAGACCTAGTTTCCATGGGAAAAGCGTTTTTTGTTTTGCCAATAACTTTGGTGCCATTTGACGAATTTTTGCAAAATTGTCAAACCTAATGGGGCCCTCCGGTCAGCTCCTGTCTTGAAAGTTTCGGGGTGATTCGTCAAGTGGGGCCCGAGAAAAAAGGGGGGTCCCAAAACGCGTTTTCTCCATGTTAATTTCCATAGGAAACTTTAGACAACGCTACAGCCCGAACTACTGAACGGAATTACACCAAATTTGGCAAAATGGTAGTTCTTGGTTCAGAAAGCGTGACTATTTTTAAATGTTGTAAATCCATTCAGGAGTTCCTGAGAAATTCAAAAATAAAAAATATCGATATCTGGTGGCCGAGGAGGGTTCGCGAACCCTCCCTAGCACGTGCTTCATTCTGATTGGCTGCCAACACTCCAAACCAAAATGTGTTGGCAGCCATCTTGTGACACGGTAGAACCGGGTCACAAGAAAAAGGGTGAAAAAAGGATAAAAAAAACAACAAAAGGGGGCAGGGTAGAAACGCCCTGACCCCCTAGGCCTTCTCAGGCCCAAAAAAGCATTTTTAAAAATATTTTCTGCCGAATTCACGCTGAATGTGCGAATCCGGCTGTAAAAAACCCCCCAAAAAACAAAGCGTGGGCTCCCGCGCATCGTTTAATTAAGCCCCCGAGTGGGCCAGGTCCTAGGGGCAATGTTTTATTAGGGTGCGGGGGCCTGCGGGGGCCCCCGCAGCCCCGGGGGACTGCCACCTTCCTGGGGCTTTATTTAATTTAAGTCAGGGGCCTCGCGGGCCCCCCCAAGCCCCGGGGACCACCACCTCCCTGGGGCTTTACATATGTATGGGCGGGGGTGCCTTGTGGGCCCCCCCAAGCCCTGGGGACCGCCACCTCCACGGGGCTTCCTTTATTAATGTGTGGGGGGCACGCAGGCCCCCGCAGCCCCGGGGACCGCCACCTCCCGGGGCTTTTTGAAAAACTTAGTGTGGGGGGTCTCGTCCGTTGTGGACCCGGGGACCACCACCTCCCTGAAGCTTTTAACACTAAGGGATGGGGGCCATGCGGCCCCCCTCCTGGAGCCCTCCTTGGCCCTGGGGACCGCCACCCCCCAGGGCCAGCTCCACAATGTCCCGGGGTGCCCACACTTGGGACATTGCAGTTTGCAATGATAGGATGGGAGCACTGCTCCCATCCTGTCATTGCGAACTCTGCTTCGCTTCATGGAAGCGAGAGCAGAAAACCTGCTTTTGCTTCCATGAAGCGAAGCAGTATTGCTTTTGAACAAGGGGAGCTGCATGTCAGGAGCTCCCGTTGTCCGAAAGCAATACTGGCTCCCGCAGGAGACGGGGAGCCTGCTGGGAGCGCGGGGGCATTGTGCTCCCCCTATGGTCCCCAGCGTTGAGGGCCGGCCCCGGGGGATGGGGTCCCCGAGGCCAGAAGTGGCCCGGGAGCGGGGCCACTCGGCACCCTCCTTTTTAGTTAAATTTTTCTTTTTTTTTTAAAGGGAAGGCCGGCCTCGGGGGATGGGGTCCCTGGGGCCATAATTGGCCTCAGGAGGGGGGCCTTGCAGCCCCCTCTAAATTTCAAAATAAAGGCTGGCCAGGCCCCGGGGGATGGGATCCCCGGGGCCAGAAGTGGCCTAGGGAAGTGGTACCATGAGGCCCCCCTCCCGAAATTAAAAAAAACGAGGCCAGGCCCCGGGGGATGGGCTCCCTGAGGCCAAAAGTGGCCCAGGGAAGGTGGCCACGCAGACCTACCTCCCGTAAAAAAAAAAATGCCATGCCCCGGGGGATGGGGTCCCCGGGGCCAAAATCGGCCTCTGGAGGGGGGTTACGCAGCCCCCTTCCCGTTTAAAAAAAAATGGGTCGGGCCCTGGGGGATGGGGTCCCAGGGCCCAAAAATTACTAAGAGAAGGGGGGCCCCACAGCCCCGCCCCCTCCCTGCACCACTCTGCAAACACGCCTCCTGGCACGTTCTGGGTTGGGGATTAAGTCCCCTTGAATCCTCAGGGTCATTGGGGGCCAATTAGACCACCAGGTACCTCCAGTAAGCCCCACACAGTGGGATTGCTGAGAGGTGGTCCGAGGTCACGCCCCTTTTTACACCACTCTGCAAACACGCCTCTTGGCGCATTGCTGGTGGGGTGAAGAGGTCCTCTTGTGTCCTGAGGACCTCAGGAGTAAAGTGGACTTCATCCCCCGAGCAGCAGTGGGCCAGGAGGCATGTTTGCAAAGTGGTGTAAAAAGGTGGCGTGGCCTCGGACCACGCTCAGCAATCCAGCTGTGTGGGGCTTACTGGAGGTACATGGTGGGCTAGTTGGCCCCCAGGGACCCTCAGGAGGCAAGGGGACTTAATCCCCCAACCCAGAGCATGCCAGGAGGCGTGTTTGTAGAGTGGTATAAAAAGGGGGCGTGGCCTCTGAGTACCTCTCAGCAATCCAGCTGGGTGGGGCTTATTGGAGGTAACAGGAGGACTAGTTGGCCCCCAGGGACCCTCAAGAAGCAAGGGGACTTCATCCCCCAACCCAGAGCGTGCCAGGAGGTGCTTTTGCAGACTGGTGGAGAAAGAGGGCATGGCCTCTGACCACCTCTTAGCAATCCCACTGTATGGGCTTACTGGAGGTATCAGGTAGGCTAGTTGGCCCCTAAGGACCCCCACAAGCAAAGGGGACTTTAATCCCCATCCAAGAGCACACCAGGAGGTGCGTTTGCAGAGTGGTGGGCAAAGGGGGCGTGGCCTGCTATGAGAACTTAGCAATCCTGCTGTGTGGGACTTACTGGAGGTAATAGATGGGGTAGTTGGCCCCAAAGATGTCCTTAGGGGCCGACTACCCCTCCTGTTACCTCCAGTAAGTCCCACACAGTGGGATTGCTAAGAGGACTTTGGAGGCCACGCCCCCCTTTCTCCACCACTCTGCAAACGCACCTCCTGGCACACTACGGGTTGGGGGATGAAGTCCACTTTACTCCTGAGGGACTTTGGGGGCCAAGAAGCCCTCCTGGTACCGCCTGTAAGTCCTAAGCAGCGGAATTCCTGAGCGTTGGTCGGAGGCCCAGCATCCTTTCTGCACCACTCTGCAAACGTGACTACTAGTTAAAGAAGCATTTGCAATGTAATAGGTCTGGCATTTGCAAGAGGTAGAGCTATTGGCGTGGAGTGGATGTACGTTGTGTGTAGTGGAATTATGTGGTATGTTGTGCAGTGAAATTATGTGGATAGACTTTGACTTTGATGTGGATAGAAGGTATGTGGTATTTAGTGTGTAGGAATTATGTAGAGTGGGATTATGTGTTATGGAGAGTAATTATGTGGTATGGTAGTCTGTGTTGTGGAGTGGTAACCTCAGGTTTAGTCTTCCTCGTTTCCATAGAAGCTAAACTATAAACTCAATGAGACAAAAAAAAGAAGGAACCACTGAGGAGCACGTCTGGACCTAGTCAGAGGTATCAGCAGGGCCATTGGAAGTATGCGACTGTTTGGCTGCACTGACTTTCGCACAATTATACATTTTCTGCATTTGCCACATAATCCATCATCTGCTGCATAATCTGCAGATTTGAACAAAAAAAACCTTGTTTCTAGCTCAAACTGCTCAAACGCTACCAAAAATGCAGCGACAAGTGTTACAGTGTGGTGGAAGGCCCTTTGCACACCTAGAATGGTCACCTGTTACTTATTGCTAAATGTGGGTATTAAATTGATACTAATGGTGTGCAAACCACTCTTTCTGTACCTCTGTTGCCTCTTTCTGCACCTCACTTGCTTCTTCCTGTACACCTCTTGCCTCTTTCTGCACCCTTCTTCCCTCTTTCTGTACCTCTCTTGCCTCTTTCTGCACCCCTCTTCCCTCTATTTGCAACTCTCTTGCCTCTTTCTGCACCCCTCTTGCCTCTTTCTGCACACCTCTTACCTCTTTCTGCACCTCTGTTGGTTCTTTCTGCACTGCTCTTGCCTCTGTCTGCACCCCTGTTCCCTCTTTCTGCACCTCTTTTGCCTGTTTCTGTAACTCTCTTGCCTCTTTCTGCACTTCTCTTGCCTCTTTCTGCACCTCTGTTGCTTCTTTCTGCACGTCTCTTCTTTCTGCACCTCTGTTGGTTCTTTTTTCACTGCTCTTGCCTCTTTCTGCACCCCTCTTCCCTCTTTCTGCACCTATATTGCCTCTTTCTGAACCTCTGTTGCTTCTTTCTGCACTTCTCTTGCCTCTTTCTATTCCCTTCTTGCCTCTTTCTGCACCTCTGTTGCTTCTTTCTGCACTTCTCTTGCTTCTTTCTGCACTTCTGTTGCTTCTTTCTACACTCCTCTTGCCTCTTTCTGCACCCTTTTCCTGCACCTCTCTTGCCTCTTTCTGCAGTTCACTTGTCTCCTTCTGCACCTCTGTTGCTTCTTTCTGCACTTCTATTGCATCTTTCTGCACCCCTCTTGCCTCCTTCTGCACCTCTGTTGGTTCCTTCTGCACTGCTCTTGCTTCTTTCTGCACCTCTCTTGCAAATTTCTGCACCCCTCTTGCCTCTGTCTGCACCCCTGTTCCCTCTTTCTGCACCTCTTTTGCCTGTTTCTGCAACTCTCTTGCTTCTTTCTGAACTTCTCTCGCCTCTTTCTGTACTCAAATGGGAAGTGCAAGCTGTCAAGTTTAAAGGTCTGCGTGCTCTTGTGACTGAGGTATATGTCTACTTGTATTTGTATTCTTACATGTGTTATGCATCTGAAGATGGTAGCTTAAAAAGCGGGTAACTTCGCCTATAGGTAGTCAAATTTTTTCAGTTCTGCTCTGTCATTTGGTTGCACAGGCAGACATGTCTTATGTATATATGTGTTATAGAGCCCCTCAAATATACTATTGAATACCCATGTGCCCTGTAATGTGAGCAGAAAGAAATGCATACACCTTTTTTTACACAAATTTACAGAGTATTCAGTTTGAAACACAGGTATTCAAGTGTTTGTATGTTTATTGTCATTTAACATGTCACTAGGTAAAAGCATAGACAAGCATGCATACCTTCACAAACTTGGTCAGACTGACTACAGTGATATGCCTAGGATTGCTGTTTTATATTTGGTAGACCTACCATTCTGAGCAGTTGATTAATAGTGAACCTTCAAGAGAAAAGTGAGGTTTAAGACATCTTCGGAGAAGGATTAGTGATTAGGGTACTTTGTATGAGTCTGTTGTAAGGTACAGTCAAAGTAGGCCTCTTTCTGTACCTCTGTTGGTTCTTTCTGCACATCTCTTCTTTCTTTCTGCACCTTTCTTCCTCTTTCTCGACTTCTGTTGCCTCTTTCTGCATTTCTCTTGCTTCTTTCTGCACCTTTCTTCCTCTTTCTGCACCTCTCTTGCCTCTTTCTGTACTTCTCTTGCTTCTTTCTGCGCCTTTCTTCCTCTTTCTGCATATGTCCTACCTATGTAGGCATAGTTAGAAATGAGCATTTAAAAAACCTTAGAAATTCACAGAAAAAACCATAGGTTTCAGGTACGTTATAGTTAGAAATTAGCATTTAAAAAACCTTTGAAATTCACTGAAAAATCCATAGTTTTCAGGGACGTTATAGTTAGTTGGACATTTACTCGTACAAAACCAGAGAAATTCGGCCGTTATAGTTAGTTGAGCTAACTGTAACTCGCGCCCCCGCAATGCACTGCTGATGAAGTCACATATTACATCACTCATGACATGGTCAGTGACATCACACACACACACACACACACACACACACACACACACGCACACGCACACACACACACACACACACACACACATATAAATATATGCACAACACTGACATTCACCAGTTGTAGTTGTTTCAAGTAACTACAGTTGCACCCTCACCATACACAGTGCTTTCATCAATGATGTCATTTCACTTGTTATCAGTAATGTTAGTAATAATGTCATAGAACATGTGATGAGTGTTGTAATATGTGAGGTCATGGCAGTGCATGGCAAGGGCATGAGTAATAGTTACTTGAGATAACTATAACTGATGAATTTCAGTGTATTTTTTTAGTTTAAACTGACATTTTCACCTAACTATAACGTCACTTTATTCTTTGTTTTTTTCAGTGAATTTCTGAGTTTTTTTTTATGTAACTTAAGATATTATTACCATACCTAACTATAACGTCACTATAACCTTTCGTCATTTCAGTGAAGTTTTAAGGTTTATTACCGTAAAGTAAAATGTAATTGCCATACATAACTATGCAATGTGGATACCTTTGACCGTGCACGGCGTGGAAAATGCCCCACTTTATTTTTACAAGATTTTTGATCCCACAGGACTCTTGCGGGAGCCAGTGCTGCCACTGCAATCTGTGGGACTCTTGCGGGAGCAGGGCGCCATCGCTAGCTCCTCTGAGAGTCCTGTGGCATCGCAGCAGCTAAAGAAAAAGTATTTTAAACAATTTTTCTCCTGGGCCCCCCACAATGTCCATGTAGGTCAGCCTAACCCAACCCTGCTCCCAATATATATATATTTTTTACATTTCAAGACATGGGGACTGAGTTCCTATGTCCCCATGTCCTGAAATGGCAGGTCCAACATTTTTGCTCAAGTTGCAGCCAGCC
The DNA here is from genome assembly GCA_963921515.1 of Calotriton arnoldi. NCBI lineage: Eukaryota > Metazoa > Chordata > Amphibia > Caudata > Salamandridae > Calotriton > Calotriton arnoldi. Next base: position 559,233 of record CAWUFW010001751.1, on the reverse strand, counting down.
AATCACAGAGTGAGCTCCCATGGCACTCGCGAGAGCCTTTGGCTTCCAAACAGCAGACTGGAAAAGAAGCCCCCACGGCCAATCAGATCGCTCTATTTTTAAAATGATGTGCCTGCGGGAATCCCATGAACTGAACTGTCCAGATATACATACATTTTGAACTTTAATTTCTCAAAATCTAATGAACGGATTACATCAAATCACAAAAAGCACGCTTTCGGAATAAAAATATAAATTTTGTATAATTCAGTTCAGCCATTTGGGCTGTAGCGCTGTTCAAAAAATCCCTCTGCATATATATATATATATATATATATATATATATATATATATATATATATATATATATATATATATATATATATATATATATATATATATACGGCTACTCGCAAAATAAAGAACTTACATTGCCACACAATTTGGGTCCGTGACTCTGTTTTCCTCCGACGCAAGCAGGAAGGAGTCTACAGCTTGTTTATAATATATATATATATATTATAAATATATAATAAGGGCCGTTCACATTCAACTGCCACCCTTTCCTGCTGGAGGTGTCTCCCCTCCTGCTACTGCTTGCCGGTCTGCGCTACTGAGCACCTTGGACCCCCTCCCTCCCTCCACTGGTGGACTACCGGATTACATTTCCCAGAGACCCGGAGGCAGGGCCAACTGTTTTCCTGATTTTTGTGCCTCCCGGTGCCTACATAGCTCCCCTGTGGCTCCCGCATCGTGGGACGGGTGTTGCCCAGGTGAAGGCCGGGCCCGTCTGTGCCTGTCAGAGCCCGGGGGAGGCTAGGCCACCCCTCTTTCACCTGACCCCAGCTGTCACTGTGCCCTCCCCCTGTCACTGCACTGCCGCTTCACCTGCGCTACCGCTCCCCCTGTGCTCTCCTTGTGCTGCAACCCCCCAGTCACTGCACTGCTGCTCTCCCTGCCCTACCTGCTGTCCCTGCCCCTCCACTGCTGCTCCCCTGCAATGTACCTGTGCTGCCGCTCCCCCTGTGCTGCTCCTGCACTGCGGCTCCACCTGCACTGTCCCTAAACTGCCTGCTGTCCCTGCCCCTGCACTCCCCCTGCGCTGCCGCTCCCCCTGTCCCTGCTGCTTCCCCTGCGCTGTCCCTGCACTTCTGCCCCTGTCACTGCGCTGCTGCTCCCCCTGCACTGTCCCTGTGCTGACTGCTGTTCCTGACCCCACGCTGCCTGTCCCAGGTCCTTGCCTGGTGGCCTTCACCACTAGGACCACCCACCAGGAACACTAATGGAGGCCGCTGCACGGCCACGCAGCAGACACGCTCAGTGGGTGTGCCACCAAATCACCGCCGTTCGGACAAAGCCCAGCGCCAGGATCCATGGCCCTTCCGTCACCTGACGGAACACTGCCAAGGAACTCCTGGACCTGGACCCCGAATGCCGAAACAACAGCTGCGTCTCCTCCTCTCCACTATCCACCAAAGGACTCTTCAACTGCTGACACTGCCACTTCTCCTGTGACTCAACCTATAAAAGATCATGCCCACAAGACCAAGAACCCCTCGCAACCGCTCCACTGTATCCTGCTCAACGCCTGCTCCCTCTGAAAGCATGCCACAGAAATCTGGGACACCATCACCACCCTCGACACGGATGTTGCCTTAATCACTGAAACGTGGCTCAACCCCTCCTTGAACCCCGACATCACCACCGCCACTCCCGAAGACTACAAGATGATACACAGAGACCGCGCCAACAAACAAGGTGGAGGCATCGCCATCTTCTTCAAGGAATCCATCAGATGCACCATCCCCAACGATGACCCCATGCCTTTCATTGAACACCTCAACTTCCTACCACAAACTGATGTGAAGGCCACGATAAGAGGAACCCTCGCCTACAGACCCCCCGGGACCCTGAGCAACATTCTGCAACGCTGTCTCCAGCCTCATCATCCCCCTGGGCAATCGACTATCACCACTAAGTCCTATTCTGCGACCTCAGCTTCCACAATGACTACCCCAACGATGCCAACTTTATCACCCTCCTGGAGAACCTGAACAACATCGGCATCACCCAACTGGTCACCAAACCCACGCAAAAAACGCCGGACACACACTCAACCCCATTTTCACCTCCAGCGACAGAATCAAATTCAGCCACACCACAGAACTCACCTGGACTGACCACACCATCATACACTTCACCATCACTGATACCCAGCACACCATCACCAGGTGTCAGATCTCCCCCACCGCAGCTAGAGCAAGGTCACTGAAACTCAGTGGTCACAGGCCCTCAGCAACTCCCAACCCGAGGCCTCACAGACCTCGGCCAGGCCGTCCAGAACTTTGCTGCCTGGATCGCCGACAGAGTCGCCCCACTGAAACCTACAAAATCCAACAAAACCTGCCATCAACTGGAGAAATGATGGCACACCACCAAGAACCCAGCGACAGAGCAGCTCACAAAACAGCCCTCAACAAATAACACCGGAACATCAAAGAAGCCAAGAAAGCAGCCATCACCACCTGCATCAACTTCGTGGCCAACCGCACAAAGGAAATCTTCAAAATAGTCAAACAATTCTCTAACCCAACAGCCAGAGAACAACATCCACCCCCCAAGAACTCTACAACACCCTCTCAGACTACTTCCAAAGCAATATCACCCACATCTACAACAATTTTAACCTCCAACCCACCACCCACCACCCTCAACCCCAACGACCTCTACCGACCAGCAAAACATCAGCCAAACCATTGCCACCTGGTCTCCACTCGCCACCCTGACCACCTCAGCCATCATGTCTTCCATCCACTCCGGGGTGCCCACTGATCCCTGCCCCCACCACCTCGCAACAAACCCAATTAGCACGTAACTCACCAGCATCCTCAACACCTCCATCTTCACAAAAACCGTACTGGACAGATGAAAACATGCAGACGTCAGACCCCTCCTTAAGAAAGCCTCCGCCGACCCCAGTGATCTCAAAATGTATCACCCGATCTCCCTGCTCCCCTATCCAGCCAAAGTACTCGAGAAAGCCATCAACCAGCAGCTCACCAAATTCCTGAAACAAAATCACCTACTGGACGCCTCACAATCTGGATTCCGTGCCAAGCACAGGAATGAGACCGCACTGATTTCTGCCACAGATGACAGAACACTCCTCGACAGTGAAAAACTGTGGCCCTGATCCTCCTCAACCTCTTTGCGTCATTCGACACCATCTCCCACAACACCCTCATCAACAGACTCTACAGCACAGACATACAGCAAGACACCCTCAAGTGGATCGCCTCTTTCCTTACAGAATGCACACTGAGCATCTGACTGCTTCCCTTCACCTCCGCCCCAAGGACATCATATGCAGCGTACCACAAGGATCAGCCCCACCCTGTTCAACATCTACACCCACACTGACCAACCATGCACGCAACCTCAGCATCATCCTCGACAGCCAACTGACCATGAAACGCCAAGTCAATGCTGTTGTCTCCTCCTGTTTCCACACACTTTGCATGCTTCGCAGAATCATCAGATGGATCCCAACCAACACCAGAAAGACTGTCACTCAGGCCTGCGTCACCAGCTGCCTCGACTACGGCAATGCCCTCTACATCAGCATTTCCACCCAGACCCTCAGAAGACTCCAGACCATACAGAACGTCACAGCTAGACTCATCCTGGACCTCCCAAAGCGATCCCACATTGCCCCCACCTGAGAGACCTCCACTGGCTTCCCATCCAGAAGCAATGCCAGTTCAAGATCCTCACACACTCCTACAAAGCCCTCCATGACCTAGGATCTGCCTACATCAACCATCAACTGACCTTCCACCAACCCTTTAGAAGAAGTGTCAATTGTTTGAGGCTGTATATACTAGGTTATGACCCTAAAGGACTACTCCTTATTTAACCACTGATCACAAGCCATCTATTCAGGAGAAATCAAGCAGTGTCCAGTTTATGGCTGAGTGGCTGGGAATGTTGTATTAATCAAGGAGCCAAGGAGAGACTAGAAAGGTTCTTACAAACGTTGCTAACCTGTTGTTACTGTGGAAGTGAAGAGGATTAATCTCTATGTTTAAGGAAAGAAATGGATAAAAGGAGTGAAGTAGGATTGTCACATTTATGTCAGTTTGATGGACTGTTGCTCAATATGAGTCTAGACATTGTGAGGGCACCCTTCATGTACTGGGATCAGATGCTATACTGTTGTTGCTTGTTTTATATTTTCTACCTTTTTAAGATGTATGAGCCAGTTTGCTCCTTCCAAGAAGGCACTTATGATTGACTCTTATTATGCAATGTCTCAGGAAAGATTATTATTGGCCCACAACGGGCAGTAATGCAGAGATATTATTTAAAAGATGTGTGGTTCTTGTTAGGTGATACACATTTACAGGTGAAGGTGTGTCCTTTACAAGCAGCTCTGTTCATGGAAAATTGTGGGAAATTTTACTGTGGATTGTCTAGGACTTTTTTTATGTGTTAGCCCACTAGTTGAAGTATGTCAAAGTGAATGTGGAATGTAACACCACATGGATAAGGCTTTTGTAGGTGCTATACATGAGGAAAAAGCCAGGTTTGTTGTGATATCTTTAGGAGGGAGGAGTTTCCTGGTCATAATGCGTCAGTCAATCGTGGTAAGTTTGTGTCTGCCAGGTTCAAGAACTAGTTGGTATAGTATGAGAGCGCACATCAAAGGTTTGCCTTTTCCCCAAACTAGTGAACGTGTTGGGGCCTATTAACAAACTGCATGTTGTGGTGCATTTAGCAATACTACCAGTGCTTAATTTGGAAAATAATGAGTGCCGGTGTCCTAAGCACTTCTCGGAAGCCCTCTGCTGGTGCTGTTAAATGTCAGTGCGCCAAAGATGAAGGCTGCATAGTCCTGAATCGACTTCAGGCCTCTTTAATGCACTGTCAGAATGTGCCTGTCCCTTTATCTCACTCCTTCAGTTCTCAATTTTCTCCCTTTGTGGCGTTTTTTCTATCTTTCAGTTCCTTCTTTTTTCCTGTTTACGTGTTTTCACTCTCTTGCAATCGGGAAATGTGCTGGTCTCCAAAAATGTGTGCCGGTAGCCCCTTCCTGGTAACCACAGGCTCAAATTAAGTGCTTAGTACTACAATAGAACTACTTACATATTACAAAATGCTATTCACAAACCTCCGTTCAGAGGTTTCTGCCTCTGCCTCTTCTATCTTTTCTGGATGAAAGTCTCTGCACTGAATGCAGAGGTCCTGCAAAGAGAGTAGAATATAAAATACACTTGTAAAGTTACTTGTATTAACTTTATGGTAGTAAATTACATTTATTCTGACTAAACCCCCTAAATTGAAGGTGGAGACATCAAAGTCTACACTTAGGGGCCGAGTACGATCTCGCTAGGAAAGCCCTTAGTACGACTCGGATCCGGAGGGCTTTCCTAGCGAATTGCACTCCGCGAGTCTGAGCGACCGATTCCGATGCACCCGTATGGTGGCGGATGGACTTGGTTCGCTCGTACTCACATTGAACTCTATGGGAGCCTGTATACTGAATGTGTACACAGGCTCCCATAGCAAAAAGGGGTGGGTGGGAAAAAGCGTACACCCTGTGGCGGGCACCCCATGGTGCCCACCACACTGTGCATGCATGGAAAGGGGGGACCCATGGGTACCCCCACGGGACCGATTTGGAGGGCCCCGAGTGAAGGGGGGCCCGCTACAGCCCCCCAAAGTCCGATTCCCACAGCCATTTCGTTTCATCTCACTGAGACCGAGTTGATACGGCTGTCCGAATCATGCATCGTACTCGCTCGTTCAGAAGCCAGCTCCATTGCACTGCACGATTTGGCTGCGAACGAGTTGGACTGACAAGATCGGGTTCGGAAATGATTCAGTTGATGCGGACGAGATCTTGGTAGTTCGGACCGGGGGAAGATTTGGTCGGAAACATCGGGTCCAAATCGGATTTGCTCGTTCCAGAACCTGTCTGGAGGCCTTCATAATGAGATCATAATCTGCCCCTTACTAGTAAATTTAGTCAGAAAAAGTGAGTAGCCAAAAGCAGTAAATTTACTACAACATAAGTAAACTTCAATGTGTAGATTTACTCATGTATAAATTTACCTTGATGAATAACCCGCATTTTGTACACTTGGTGACATGAAGATGTAACCACTGTGCAAAGACTGGATCAATATCTTTGGGCAATGGTGCGCATATCATGTTTTTGTCCTGCAAGAATAGTCCTTATTTTAACACTGGTTACAAGCTGTTTGAGCTGCTGAGGGAAGAAAATATAGTTTATGCCTAGGGTGTTTGAGAATGTGGGTTATACAGAAATTGAATGTGAAGAACCTGTATCAAGTTATGGGGGACTGACAGAAAGAATGAAATCCAGGTAGACTGCATTGAAGTCGTATAATTGCAAAAAGCAGGGTCGACGAAATGAATGCAGATGTTGGGATGCTTTATGAATTGGTGAGCAAAGGGTGAAGAGGAAGCACTCAGACAAATGTCTTCGGTTGTAGTGCTTTAGGGGTAACAATGTTTTTGTGCAGATCATGCAACAGCGGTCCCTGGGAAACTCACAAGCTGGGCCGCCGGGTGTATAGATGTGACTCTAAAGCAATAAAGATGCCTGTGAATGAGCCATTTGGGGGTTTGCTTTAGAGATCATTATTCTGTAGGAGTGTTTATGCTCTGAGGTTTATATTCAAGCTCTGGGATTACACATTTTACCACTGTAATTATTTTATTCTTTCATCTTCATACTATGTTATGTTTTCCCCAGAGCTCGAGCTTTCCATTTTACTGCCTAGAGGTCACTGGTCGACCAGTTTTCTTTCTCATAGGCGCACTTCATTAAGGTTCACGGTCAGCCAAAATCATGGTCCAAAGTGGAGTCTCCTTCAAAGAAAATGTGTTTCAAATGAGTGCACAATACCTTCGTTGCAGTTAAACAGGAAGAGATAGTTTTTTTATTTATTACTGAAAAGTACAGCAACTTGAATCACCATGACAGGAACCCAGGCAATTCTTAGCTTGTTTGTCCAATGCTCATTTCCTTTGCAAGAAAAATGTTTCTGTTTGTATTTCATGGGCACATTCCAGATTGTTGTCAATGCTGTCTGCATCCTGTCTTTCATACTGTTACCCCAGAGACACACAATGCACAAAGACAGTGACATCCAAAAAGTGTTGCCTTCTGCCTAACAGTGACTGTAGTCTGAATAGCACATTGTTAAACACCAGGATGTGATCAATCTGTGCAACAAAATCAGGGGCATTTCACGGGTATTTCTATTAAATAGCTGCTCTTTGTAAAATCGATATCAGTCACTTTTCTGCTCTCGTGCTAAATTTTAAAATTACAGACCTCCGTTAACAACTTTGCCATTTTCAGTGTTTTTGCTTCTCCTTAGCATTTCCAAACAATCCCTGAAATAATATATGCTTATGCTTTAAAAAGTCAGCACATTCTGAACCCCAAGTAGTGGAAGCATGTCTTTATTTTTTTTTCATTTCATGAAGCACTGAAACTCTACCATGAAGGTGTCAGCGCTTAATTAGCTTTCATCAGTCTCAGGAGAAAGGTCTTCTGCGCGTTTAAATGAACAAACACGTTATAACGCGAGTATTCCAAACATCACCATGTAGGACACACAATATCCTTTAACTTCACTAGTTTTGCACACAGGTTTGGTCATCAACATTAGAGGATTTTTTTTTCTTTTTTAGTTAGACTTTTTTAAGCTGCGCCTGCAGTGCAGCTGTTTATTTTTCGGACTGATCTCGCCAATGCCCCCTGGTGCTGCAGCCCTGCATCCGACTTTTCCTTTTGCTGAGTACTGTTTTTACAACCAATTCAGTCTCGAGGCTGCAGGGTGGCATGCCACGTGCTGATCACAGCAAAAGGAAACTTGTACCTGGGTCAAAGTGTCCTGGAAGACTTAAGGAACGTGCCTAATAATCAGATGCCATTTTGTGTGACTGCAATTTGAATCTATAATGACGTGAGTTAATGATTTGCAGCTGAGTGTAATAAATACTAATGTATTTTCATAAATCTAAAAACACACGTGAGTGATCTAAAGTCAGTTATTTGCCGAATAGGTTGTAGTTATCGATAAATATGGTTTTATGACAGCTTCTGAATCCGCCCCCTCTCCCTGCTGTTAGTATGCTCTCCATACCTTCTAGATTTTATGACCTGGGACCTCATACCCAGCGTTTTTTGTCAGGAGATAATACTGAATCCAGTAAATACCAATACCCTAGAATGTGTTGTTTACTTGTTTACCCTATGCGGTATTACTGCCTCATTTTGCTTTCAGCACTTCGGAATGAAGGGGGGGGGCGGAGGCACAGGGGGTAATACAATAGCACCACGTTGTGCCCTGTTCCGAGCTGCCAAACTCTGAACGTGTGGTATTTGCCACCAGGTTTAACCTGACAACATTTGTAAGGAAGAGAAGTGTGGAATACAGCATAAACATTAATCCGGATTAGAATGAAGGTCCTGGTATCTGCTAGGCCTGGAGCATGGACAGGCCACATTCCCGTCTCATCCTCAAGCAGTTTATTTTAAAAATGTGCCGCGACTGTAGACACAGTTTCTGGGGTAATGCTTCTTAGTTGTTTACCATTGACAACTGATGCTCTTACTAATTGCAACTAGTGTGATAGTCTTATAAACTGACATTTCGTGCAAGAGATATTCAACGACCATTGCAAGTGAAGCTGTTTATTTTCGCTGGCATCTCCGTCAGCAAGAAAGATATTTTCTACGGTATCTGAGTAGTGTAGACCAAATGTGTACCAGGTTACGACAGATATCTCATAATCATAACTACTTGTGAGAAACCAATGAGATCATAATAGCGGCACGACTAAGTCTGCCCAACAGAGCAAAACTCTGCAATATACCACTACACTTTGGTATAAAGGAATGAGCATATCTCAATGCCTGTAGACAGCACTTATCAGCACTGCATAAAATGACTGATAAAACTCCTTGCTTCAATAGTGAAGTACAATAAAACAGAATAATCAATGCATGTGCCAATAGTGTCCGTCAGTCCATTGTAAACACTTTGGGTTCATGGATTTTCTATTACGCGTGACACTCTTGGCCAAATTTGCATCTAATGTCCACAGTTTTTAAATCTTCTCAAGAGCTGCTACAACAGTTTTGAGAATGGGATGCTGCCATCAATGTTACATCACTGAAGTTATGGGGATTGGGAAAAATCCAAGGGTTACACAAAGAACAAGTGTAACAAATGAGCCAAGCCCATTCAGCGGAAGAGTGGTAAGGGTGTGGTACGTAGGCAATGGGCAGTTTGGAGCACGCTGTCACAAATATATTACTAAGGCATGGTGCGGACGTGCACTTTCATTTGCAGACACACATTTCCACTAAAGTGGCCACAAAATTCTCACTGAAATGCCATTTTACTGGTAAAATTATATAGCGCACAAAGGATAATGTGTGGAAATCGGATTTCAGCAAATATGTATCATTGGCACATCACCAAGCAAGGAGTCTTAATTTGTTTTGATACTATTACAATGTTTGTTTCCATCACACTTCAGAATTACAAAAAATGAGCTGCATGTGTGCTTTCCTATCTGCTAATATATTTTGAAATATTTGTACAGCTCATTTACAGGTATATAAATGTTGTTGCGCATTAGAAAAAAACTGACATCCTGCAGCCTTTCCTTTCATGCTCCATGCATTCTAGCAAGATTTGTCGGATGGTTCACTTTAGAGAATCCTCCAACATTGGAGCTAAGGAAAGCAAAGTAAACACCACTCCATGTTAAAAGAATAAACAGCCATTTGCTCGTTCACCTTCTGAACTCCAGCATTCTTCTTTTGGAGGTGCTGCACCAGCCCCAGTACCCCTACTTTCAGCACCCATGACCTCCTCTATGCCTCCCAAGACAATAAGGTAGACAGAGAGCTTTTGTCTATAGAGACTACTCCCAACAGATAGTGTTATTTGTTTTATAAAGTGTTCTCAATGAAAGGTCTCTAGAACAGCCACGTGGTGTAGATATAACGACTTGGTCTGCTTACAGCTTTGTGGTTGTGGCATTCATTTGAAAGTACAGTGAAAAGAAAAACAAAATGAAAACAGGCGTCCGCAAAGTCAATAGGTATTGCCTCAAGAATTGTTTTTGTCGATGTTAAATATCGAAGGCCCAAATAAATCATGTGTTTGTGTACCTGCACAGGCAGTGCTTTAAATGGGCAGGTACTGTCCAGTACTGAGTCACTGCACTTCTTCAATTTAAAATGAAGATTATCTGCACTTCTCAACAGTGTTTCAATGCATTTAATGGGAGAGCCACGGCACTTCTCAAGAGCAAGGAGGTACTGTGGAAAGCGATTACAAGCACTTCTATATAAATTACTGCACATAGGCAAAATCTCAAATGTGCATGCATGCTTCATAACACACACACAAAAACACACGCACACATACACTGTGTACATGCACATGCACACACACACACACATATACACACTGTGTACATGCACACATCCACCCACCCCCCACCCACACACGCACTGCAGTTGTGTATTGCTTAATGCAAGAGTCAACGTTCATGAATGGTGCTCAACTCAATTAACAGTTGCAGGTACATACACTTTCTTCATTTAAACGCAGATCAAATTATGTCGGAATTTGTTGTAGGATTTTGTAGTTGATTGTAAAAAATCCTAATGCTCTTCAAACTCACACTTATCATCAGTTTTATATGGAACACGACAGAGATCTACTATTCTGGGCTTGGGTGAATGGAGCCACATTAATGCAGAAGATTAACTTTAATTATCAATGTCCGAATTAGGGCTGGCAGGAGGTTTTGTTGGACACGGGTCAAAACCTTCATTCTAGGCCCTAATGGCAGGGGTACTCTCTGCTGCAACAATGGCCAAGTTTAGCTTAGATTCAAAGACATCCTCACAGAAGCACATAGGCCTCACCACATCAAGAAATCGTTGATTGTCAAGCATGTAGGGCAGTTAAGGGATGATATTAGCAGGTATAATTTAAGGCAGTTTCATTTTCTTATATTATGCCGATATGCATTTTTGGATATTTTTTACAATATCTGTTTCGTTTCAAGAATAGTAAGACTCTTGAGGGTTCTCCGGCAAGGATTCTCGAACATGCATGAGCAATGAAGTATTTTAAAGCACACTGTGTCAGTCTAACTCAATATATTGAAAGACATCTCTACAAGACAATTCCTTCCGTGACATTCCACTCCCACCCCATACACATTCTGAAAGCCTCGAGGCAAATGCTACATTTTAAAGCTCTATTAACTCAAAAACAACACGTGTGGGGGCATCAAACACACCAGAAGAACAGAGAGAGACCGAGGGAGCAAAGACATCGGAATAAGCGAGAGCAAAGAAACAGATGGCGGCGCAGGACCCACAGTTGCAGCATGGCCGGAAGTGACAAAGATTGCATGAAGGGTCACATGCATTTGCACTGAAGCAGGGAGGAGTACAGGCATAGGGAATATGTTAGGTCTCATTAGCATACAGAAGGAGCAGTTTTGAATTTGGGGAGTACGTTCGAGGTGGGGAAGCGTGAAAGGCCAGAGGGAGTGGCTCCAGCAGCTGCTGCAGTGAAATGGTTAGCTGAGCTTTAGAAAAAGTGAAATGTAGCAAACAGAGTGTCAATAACAGTGCCATGATTTAAGATTAGGGCAACCAAGGGAACATGACTGTATGCTCTGCTGTAATAAATGACAAAAGCCAGCCTAATAGGGGGAGGGACACAGATAATGGGAAATAGGGATAGAGACATGGGAAGGCAGGCAGGGAGGCACAGAGATTGCACGTTAAGGGTCAGTTCTACAAATGGTTCAAATATCTTTCAGTAGATCACAACCGCTCCTTCTTTAAAAACCTATCCCTGTAACCTAACAATACCCAATCTCCACCAGCCTATTTAATTATTTCACCAACCATTTGCCTGAAACCACAGAGACCCCACTAATGATCACCTAAGGTGTATCAACTTTAATCTGCCACAAAGAAACTGAAATAAGCGTCCTGGGAACGGTTTAGGGGTATCACCCCTCATCAGCCAGGCTAGCTTGAATCCAGTGGCTCATAGCCGATGTTTCTTTTGTTGGGAGGACCTTTCAAGTTTTGTTAAGGTAATGAGGCATGCCCACCGCCAAAGGTCCTCCCATCTTTTCTGACAGTGCATGCTGTGGTGCCTGCAGACCCCCTGGTGGCAGACTTTCCCCGACAGATTTTTTTCTTCTGATGGGAACTGACCTACAGAGAATAAGAGAAGAAACATGCACACAAAAAATTAAGTAATTGTTATTTGTAACCACACAAGTAAAGTATCAGATGCATGTCTCTGTGTATTAATTTATGTATCTTTTACTATTGTTGTGAATGATCTTCTGTTAGATGTGTTAGTGACTTAGCATAGTAACAGAAATACCATCTGCAGTTCCTCAGATGGGAATTCCATCCAAAACGTTATGCTTATTCTGTTGCCCTTATTATAAGTGTCTTATCTCCTTTGTTAACAGAATAAACCTTGATTGGAATCAATATATAGGGCCTTATTTAGAGATTGAGAGGGAGTAGCAAACAAAAAATTAAAACATATATGTTTCTGAAATTATTTACTTTAGGGATTGCTAGTTGTTTACAAGTTTACATTACTGCTCTCTATTATCAGTAACAAATTGTAAAAAAATGTACATTTAGACATTTTTAAACTATGGGCCTGATTTAAAGTTTGGCGGACGGTTCACTCAGTCACAAACATGACAGATATTGTGTCCACTTTATTGCATGTGCAATAAATCCTACAGCACTTGTAATAAGGCGGATGGGATATCTTTCATGTTTGTGACAGAGTAAGCCATCTACCGTCCATCCATCAAACTCTAGATCAGGTGCATAGTTTTAACATTTCTAAATGTAATTATTTTTGCAATTCGTTACTGATAATGGAGAGTAGTAATGTAAACTTTTAAACAATTAGTAATCACTAAAGTAAATAATTACTGAAACGTATAATTTGTATTTTTTGTTTGTTTCTCACTTTTTTAGAATGCACTTCATTTAACAAACAAATGCTGGGCAGTTACCCAGTGCGCTATGTTTTTAAATGTTGTAAGTGTAATTTCAGTCTAAGAAGCACAGATAATTTATATTATAGACACACATAGTCAACATTTAGGTCAATTTTCAAATATTTTGAATTATAATTGATACTAGTCTCAAAATTGTTTTATAATATCAATCACTTATGGTGGATAGCAGTATTCTTACATGGCGGGAGTACACAAGTTATAGTTACTTCATTGAACTTTAAAAGGCGAATTTCAGTGGGTTTTTATTGGTGTAAAATGTTATGTGCTAACGTACAGTATTACCTAACTACAACGTCACTTTAACCTTTGTTTTTTTCAGTGAATTTCTGAGGGTTTTTTTAAATGTAAAGTAAGATATTTTCTACCATACTTAACTATTATGTCATTTATATCTATCTATCTATCTATCTATCTATCTATCTATCTATCTATCTATCTATCTATCTATCTATCTATCTATCTATCTATCTATCTATCTATCTATCTATCACCAAATGGTCTATATAACATTTCTAGATATGTTTTTCAATGTAGAAAGTAAAATATGTGATTATTTCTATTATGATATTTTGCGCAACCATATTAATATGTCTGTTTATTCCTTCTTCCGTCATCTCATCCTGTTATCTGCTGGGGCACTAGCAAGTCATTGGTGGGTAACGGTTTGTCATGCAAAGATACTGGTGTTGGAGAGTACTGCAGTGAAAATTGCCTGAACATTGGTGGATTGGTTGCTAAATTAATTTGGATACCCTTGTTCTTGTCATGGAGTGACACCAATGTAATTGACGTTCATGTAAGGTAACAGACACTTGTGTATGTCCAAGAGTAGAACCTGTCCTTGATAATGTATTCTGTAGCATATCTGTAGAGTTTAGGTCTATGTTATAAGCACTTCTGAGGATAATCACAGTTGAAAACATTATGACATACCATTGTGCGGGGGTAGACTCCCATTGGTGATGTAAAATGTGAGGTCATAAGCAGTACATGGCGAGTGCGTAAATTATAGTTAGCTATGCTAACTATGGTGAATTTCTGTGTTTTTTCAGTTCAAAACGTTATGTTGGTACTAACATATTCACCTAAGTATTACATAACTTTAACCCTTGTTTTTTTCAGTGAATTTCTAAGGTTTTTTTTAATGCGAAGTAAAATATAATAACAATTTCTAACTATAACAGCACTTTAACCTTTATTTTTTTCAGTGAATTTCTAGTTTATTTTACATTAAGTAATCATTTGTTGCCATTCGTAAAGCTAACCCCCGTCACACATGGCTTTGGTTGTGCATGGCAGAGGGTTGGTCACAAGGCCTGCCCTGTGGCCAGACCCTGTAGCCAACCCCCCAGTGGCAGCTAAATCCACACTGCGCACAGCCTTTGTTTGTGTGTGGGGTAGGGCTGGCTGCAGGGCCTGGCTAGCAGGAAGGTAATGTGGTGGGCAGATGCGCTCCATACAGAAGATCGAGCAAACCATCCAGACCCAGCAAGTAAATCTTCAGATGGTATGCCGGATCATCCCACCCGCCCGTCAACCAGTCATTAATCGGTGCCAAATGGGCTGTAAGGTAGTATAGGTAGATGTCCAAAAAGGCCCAAACCACCATCGAACGGGGACCTATGCAGTGATTGAAACGCAACCCTATGCCTACCACCCTTCCACACAAAATTGGTAATCTTGGCAGTCAGGGAGCGAAAGCATTTGCGGGGGATGGGGTGGGGTAGTTGCCCAGAATGTACAAGTACTGCGACAGACACACCATCTTAAAGAGGGCGGCACGCCCCATGGGTTCAATGGCAGAGTGGCCCAGCGGCCCAGATCACAGTCAAGCATGAGGTCCAGCCCCGGAAGTTAAGGGCCCATGCCAGATCCAGGAAGGGGGATACGTGAATCCCTAAATACTTGAAATATTTGAGCTGTGTAGGAATATTGGGACACCAAACCCACCCAAGGGCGTCTCCCTTCACCTCAACCAGAGAGGACTTGCCTTCGTTAATCCGGAGCCCAGATGCCTCACTCTATAGCTGAATAAGTGACAGACAGCGGGGGCTGGAACGCTGCAGGTCTTTCAAGAATAGAAGGATGTCCTCCGCATACAACGCTATGCGGTCTTCGAAGTCGCTCCCCCACTGTCAACCCCAGACTTGGGCGTCGCAGAATATGAGTCATGCCAGCGGCTCTATCGCCAAGACAAAGAGCAGTGGGGACAGTGGACACCCCTGGCGTGTGCTGTGCTCAATGGGAAACGTAGAAGACAGAACCCCATTGACCCGGATCCAAGCTGTCAGGGCACAGTAAAGAAGATGGATCATGCAGCGGAACCCCTCTCCCATCCTAGCCCACTGGAGGACCCTGTCCATAGAAGCTCATGACACTGTATCAAACGCCTCAGCAAAGTCAACTAACAGGAGGGCCAGGGTGCCATCCAAGAAGTCCTGTGCCCGGGACAGAGCCGCATGGACCCTCCTAATACAGTGACGCATGCTGTGACCCGGCATGAATCCACATTGATCTGAGTGGATCAGGTATGGCAACACCCGACCCAACTGTGTCGCTAGCGCGTAAATCTTGATGTTGATGTTAATTCGGAAAATAGGTTGATAACTCGAACATTGATCTCTAGGAAGACCCTCCTTAGGAAAGACCACAATTGTGGCGCTGTCTAGGTCAGGTGGAAAAAAACCCTGCTGCAGCGCAGGTACATAAAAATTCAGAATGCGGGATCTTAGGATGTCACGAAAACATTTATAGTATTCGATAGGATACCTGTCGGGGTCAGTCGCCTTTCCAGCTTGTTGTCCCGACAGGGCGGAATTCACCTCCTCCAGCATAAGATCCTGGTCCAATTCCTGGGCCAAAGCACTGGTATATACGTCAGCGGTATGCTATCCAGAAAAGGGTCAGCGACCTCTGCGGGTGGTGGGGGGGGGTGCCGTGCATACAACCCCTGGTAAAAATCTGCAAACGCCTGTGCAATAGCTGGGAGATCTTCCCGGAGACAGCCTGATGAATCTTGAATCGCCGGGACTACCAGGTCAGACATACCATGCGCCACCATCCATTACAGTAATTTACCTGATTTGTCACCTTGTGCATACACCCTCTGCATAGAGGCCATCCAAAATTGTTTGGCTTCTTCATGGGAAACCTGGGGAAGTTCTGTGTGGGCTATGTGTAGGAGCCAACAAATGCCCTCAGTGTCCCGACGATTCAGGACGGTCTCCAGAAGCAGTATGTGACCTTCGAGGTCAGTCAGCCGTGCCATACGGTGTGCCTCAACCGGTTGAATGTAGCCTTTAAGGCGGACTCTTAAGGATGGCTACTAGAGGCCCAGAGTGTCGCTGCCGAAGAAACTGAACCTATGTTTGGCTTAAAGAATTCCTGCAGTTCTTCAACAAAAGCAGCACACTCTGCGCTTTGTAGGTGCCAGGCACTGAACCTCCAGGCGGGGTGCAGGGCAGTGGGCTGGGTTCCCCAAGACAACAGAAGTGGAGCATGATCAGAAATTCCCAGTGAGAGAATGTGCACAGACTAGACTGAGAAGAGATCTGCGCCCGGCAACCACAGCAAGTCTATGTGGGATTCCGCTGCTTGCGCCATGATGAGTATAGGCCCCCTTGGCAGGATGCCAGGAGCACCACACATTGCAGAGGCCCAGTAAGTCAGCCCATGAAGACAGACAGATCGACCAAGAACGCCTACAAGGGTACGGTGTAGTTGAGGCATCCAGTTTAGGATCAGGAAATCCCCCAACCACCGTGAGGCCTTGAGGGAAAGTCAGGAGGAAAGATTGCAGTGATTGCTGGGAGGGCTGTAGCAGGGGAGGAGGGAAATAGCAAGACATGAAGTTATAATGCCTGGCATCTAAGCGGCTATCAATTCCCACATAGCATCCCTGGGCGTCCGTATGTTGCACCGTGACTACTAGGGGAGAGATTTGTGTAGCAGTATGGCAACTCTTCTGGAGCCACGCGTAAAGCCGGAGTGGTAAACCCTGTCATAGCCAAACCGGCCCAAGAAGGGGCAACACATGCCTAGCAAATGGGTCTCCTGCAAGAAAATGACCGCTGGCCTGTATTGTATGATATACCGTAATACTGCAGACCGTTCACATTCCAGGAGAGCACCGTCAGTTTAGGGGAGTTTATGATGTAAATAGTAGACATAAGGTGATCTCTGCCAAAAAGCAGAGTTAAACATGATAGCTTGAGAACCTACAGGGCTGTGCCATACATCTGCGGCAATAGTTATGTGTGTGCTTGCCATAACTGACCTGAAATTAGAAAACATCGTTAAGACAAAACAGTAGAAAGAACAAACCAGCCCCAGAGGCCCAACTAAGGTACGCACCTACCCAACTCCCCCCACCCACACTTCACCTCAGGAAGCATCTGTTGCCCTAAAAAAATCATCCATACCAGCAAAACTAGGGGGGAACTTCTGTGATGTATAAGCACCCATACGTAAGGATGTAGTACCTTGCAACGTAATTCAATACATTTTAACACATTTCAACATATGCAAGTGTCATTGCAGTTGGGAACACCACAGAAATAAAACGGAGGGCAGAGAAAGGGCCACAACACTATGGCCCCCCCCTAGGGGGGGCGACGCCAGGCAGCCCCACAGCTAGACTCATTCGGCCAGCTTCCCACAACAGACACAGTCACCGGAGAAAATGGGATACTGCTGAGTCATGGCTATGCGAAAAGCTGAGAGTACGAACCCGCATCTGCATCAACAGACTGGAAGATCATGGGAGCATCTCAAAGGTTTTCAGGAGAGCTGGAACCCTACACAGCATCCCCACGTTTGACCTGGGATTTCCGAGAGTGGGAGCGGCCTTCCCTCGCCGACAGCGGGACAGTGACCGGGCACGCTCCACTGTGCCACCCGAATGGTGCAGTTCAAGAGGTGGTCTCCGCACCAACCACCGCTCTGTTGCCCATTCCCAGGCTTGCTCCGGGGTATCAAAGAAGAGAGTACTGAACTGGAAGAAGACTTGAAGTCATGTCACGCAGATCAAGTGAGTGGAGTTTCTGCTTCACTTCAGCAAAGGAGCGCCGCTGCTGCTGCACCGCCCTCATATAACCTGGGAACAGGAGAACCTTACAGTTGTCGAACCACAGGTCTGGGTGGGCATGGGCCTCCTGTAGAATCACGTCCCGATCTTTGAAATTAAGCACCCTCAGAATCACAGGGCACGGATGGGCCCCCAGTGGGGGCCTCAGCACAGGGAGCGGTATGCTCTTTCAATGACGACGTCAGACAGTTTGTTTTCAGGAACCCATGTTTTAAACCAGTCTTCCAGTACCCCAGCGAGGCCCCGCTGCTCCAATGCCTCAGGCAGGCCAACAAGGTGGAGATTATTATGCCGCTATCTATTTTTGGCATCCTCTGCTCTCTCTGTTAGCGATGACACCGAGGCAGACAGCTTGGACATCTGGCTCTTGAGAGAGGTAATTTCATCTTCAGCGCTGGATACTCGTGTCTCAACATCTGTGGTTCTGTCCACCACATTACGGCAATCCTGGCGCAGCAGGGAAAGATTCACACCTTAGACTCCACGGCATCTCTGGAGTCTTGAATGGACTTAAGGACCGCATCCAAGTCTGCTGCTGCCCGCTGTACCAAGGCGGCCGCCCGGTCCTCCATGCCCTCCACGGTCTCACGGGGGTCAGTTGGTGGGACCGTATATTGGTCCATCTTTGTTTGCACCGGGGTCTGCGGTGGCACCTTCCCATGTCCCATTCTTCAGGGACGGAGATCCAGGTGTCCGGCAGGGGGGGAGAGAAGTGCAGCATCAAGCCCCGGGGTGGCGCCGGAGGGGGGAAGCACAGCTTGTAACTACCCCTAGGGTTTTTGTTTATTCTTTCAATAACACAATACTCCAAGAAATTCCTTCACTAGTAATCTCAACTTGGTCTTTGAGCAATTAGCTAGGTTTTGAGCCCCTTCTTCCACCAATAGAGGACCCATGTCCTCATATGAAGGTTTAACACAAATTTGTAGCCCAAGAGGGATTTGCCTGGTGTCTAAGTAGCTTTGAAGTGACATAGATTCACACCACTTGCTTAATTAACTTCTTCAAGTCTCCACAATCGGTCACACAGAGTTGGGTCTTTTGGAGTCAAACTACCTGTTATCAGTCCCTTATTACTTACCCCCAGAAATAGGGCTTTTGCTGCTAGTGCCCTATGTGCTGGACCTGAAAAAACTGAGCGCCGGCAAAAGAGGACAAGAGAACGATAATGTTACATGGTGCCAACACAGAGCACTTGAATACCTTGCTAAAAGATAATGAGATAGCGATACGCCCTGCAGATAAGGGTGGAAACATTGTCATCATGCGCACCCAGATGTATGTGTACTGATTGCTTTGGGACCCCTTCCACTCATGAACATGATGCTTGACATAATACAGATCACAAGAGGTTAAACATGTAATCTCTCCAATACCTGCCATTCTTAGTCATTAGCAACCAAGGTAAACAAAACATTATTCCCAATTTTCTGATTCATTAATGAAATGACTGCAGTCAGGCAAACCTTACAACCTCTGTGAGCACCATGTTGGAGCGTAGAGTCATACACTACACCAAGGGCAGGAAAGAGGCAAATTGAGGGATGCTCCCTTAGTGAGTGGAATATATGCTTCTGTTTGAAATTGGTGTGAATAAATCCCTTTGCAGCAACATTTTACATGAGTACAAGGTCAAAAGGATCCCACCCCCAGCTGGAGTTTGCAACCAGATTGAAGCGAGTGCAGTATGATGTTGAGGATCACAGCTCCTTCAAATGCTGGTTTCCTCTTGAAATGGAGGGCCATAACAATACATCTCCATTACACTTCAAACAGGAATGTAGAAACATGTTTATGAGGGAAAGGGGTACCAGGGCAATCAGGGATTACTGCGAGGAAATGTACGCGCTTTTTGGTTAGGACACACAGCAAAAGTATGTTGACATGTACATTGTAGGCTATCTTCATTTGTGGATTATGTTATTTTGGGCGGGGCTGGATTGTGCCTATCATGTGTTCTTCTTGCTTGAGGGAATATGATTTTTTGTGATGACCTCCTGCCTCACATGCCAGTGCCTATGAAGTCACAGTTGAATGCTGAAGCTGGTTTGAGAGAAAAGTTTTAATTAGAGTCGCTGACAGAGAAAAACATGGTGCACAGTACTTACTGCCCTTCCATTAACTATTAGGAATTATTTCTTTGTAATAAAAATAACCCAGGGTACTTTTCCCATCAAAGAGTTACTTGCGACCTTGCTCATGTTTAGTATGGGAGAGGGCTCAGAATCCCGGTATTATGCCTGAAGCAGTACAGCCATTCCTTAAGACAATAAATTGCTGAGTGAGAGGTGAGCCCTATAACCCTAGGATTGTGGTAGAAAGGAGCTGTTAGTTTGTACCATTGCAAGGAGACAGATGTTGCTTGGTTTTTTTTTTAAGGCCAAACAACATTTAGGAAAAAAATCAAAACAGTGTCTTGTTCAATGCTATGGTATTGACACACAGCTTCTTCCTCTCACAATGCTCCTGTGGAGATAGTAATATTGTGAGAGAAATTCTGTGTCTATGTCCCAGCAAGGAGCTAGATGCTGTTTAGATTTTTATAGTAGACTAAGAAAAAATGCAAACAGCATCTTTGTGTCTGCGCCCCATAAGGAGTGATTGATGTTGTCTAGATTTATTTCTTAGGCTACAATAAAATCCAAACAGTGTCTAGCTCCTTACTAGGGCAGAGACACACTTTTCCTTCCCTTCACAATGCTTCTCTCTCCACCCGACACCTAGGGAAACCTACCAACTCCTGACATTTTTGAAAACTATACATCCGGAAGAGTCTAAGGTAGTGTGACTTGTGTGGATGCCATGCCCTGCAAATATCAAATCTTGGTTTTGATTTAAAAAAAACACAAAAAAAACAGCACTTCTTCACACTTCTGCAACAGAAAGTTCTAGTATTTGTGGGGAATAGCAAATGTCTCACCACTCAGTATTGCCATATGTATTCTGATAAAACGGTACCTCTGATCCAGCGGGTTACTAGCAACAAGCATTCATACACTAAATACTCACCTGGGCCCTTTCATTCACACTAACTAGCAATCACCGCTGGTGTGGTCAGTTGCACTCTTTATCAAAATTCCTGCTACCAATTACCTTTTCTGATTGAAGAGTAATGACTTACCAATTGACCTTTGATAACTGGGGTTGATATGAGATCATACAAAACATAATTTCATTAAACACCTGAAATAACCACTGACTCAGGAAGTTTTAAAATGTTTATCTAAAATATTTAGCAGAGTAAAATACAAACCACATAATACTTATTCGCATATCAAGGAGGAAGCACACTATATAGTCACCTATTAATCACAAATGACGGTCCCTCAGAAAGGAGAAGATAGAGACAGCAGTACAAACTAAAGATTACGCATTTATAGTTACCTAATGGTGTGAAAACCAAACCCCTTGGCCAAGGAGTTGGAAAGAGGGTCCCCAAGAAAGGATGAAGACCAAGACCTCTGGACCAGCTTCAGGACAGGATAGATGACCTCTCTACCAACGACGCCTGCGTCGTTCCCCTCTCTGACACTTCGTTCCTCCTCGTGGTTTCTTCCGCGTCTCCCTCTAATACGGTCCGCCGCCCCCACCTCACGACCTCTTCGGACAGCGGTTCAATCTGTTCTGTTCTGCTATAGCATCGGTTCTCTGCTACAGCATCTATGTCCATCTGCTCTAACTAATTAGCTAACTCTATATCTATTATACCCTTCTATGCCCATGTACCTCCCATTAATGTTTCAAATTTATGGGCCCACTATTCTGATTGGGCAGGGACAGGGGGTTGATCCTCACACCATGTCAATTTAGTTCAATTTTCTTAAGCTCATTGTTTTAGAATCCCGCCCCTCTCAATTAATACATTTGCTTTATTTCCCACCCGTTTCACAACAATATTAATACAAAATATATACAAAATGTATCATTTCATAGGACATTTTAGTTGAACTCTGAAGGTGATCAGCGGGTCATGGACATCCTCCAAGTTGACTTCATCGCTTTGCTTTGTTAGTTTTCAGAGCGCATGCGCAGGTCACATGACTCTAGAGCTGCTGTTTAGCCAACCCAGGCCCACTTTACGAACGAATAGAAAATCAAAGAAGAAACATATTAAAATAAAAAATAAATGTTTTCACTGTATACCTCCTACTTCTACCCTAATCCCATTTAATTATAAATGTCTATCCCGCATTAGTAGCGTTAGAATACCACATTATTAATTGCAGCAATGCGAAAGCTTTAGCATGTGAGAACATAAAGGTGGCCATTTTAGCATAAACTGCGCAGAAGCAAAAGATTCCCTCCAAGCAAAGAAAGACGTCATACCATGTGACATGGTTGACACATGAGCAGTAGAATTCCCGCGTTTTAGCGGCCATTTTGGATTAGACAAGGATAACTTATTAGCAGAAAACACATAGGCAAGCATCTACTAGATAAAATATGTTTGTGTTGCACATTATTAATAAAGACATTACAAGGTTTTAGTACAAATTAATTAATACTGTGAGAGAATTGCTTCCGAGCAAGTCTCATTGTGAGTCCTTGCTCCATCAATCCCCTCTCTGATGGCGTTTCTGAGCCATCAAAATTACCTACAACCAGATGCCAACTTTAACATATTTCAGTCACATTTTCATTTTTACACTGTCTATGCTTATCTTTTCCCTTCAGTTTCTTGTAAATTTCACTTCTCAGGTCTTCTAATTCAATCTCTTCAAATTTTCTTTTCTTGCCTCTTCCTGTCACCCTATATGTTTCCTTCTTTCTACAACATTTGCACCATATCATTATTGACAATACTGTTATTGCTATCCCTACTAAGGGTACTATTATTTGACCTATAAGTCCTTTCCCTACATTAGTAAACCAGGTACCAATTGACGCAATGTTATTTGTCAATCTTTCCCATACACTATCAACTTCCAGTGGTTTCAGTTCCTTTTCAAGTTTAGTAATATTCTTTATATATGTTCCGATTTCTGTACTTTTGTCCGGAATATATGTGCAACAATGTTTCGTTTTCAACATTTTACAGACTCCGCCCTCTTTTGCTAATAATATATCAAGAGCAAGTCGATTTTGCATAACCATAAATCTAATCGCAACCATTTCCGCATTAATCATTAGAAATCCTCCAGGAGTATCCGTTGATAAAAGATCAACCACTGTAGACAACGTACATATTCTCCTTGAATTCAGAATTACTCCCACTGAAGGTATCAATGCACCAAATATATCACCTACAATTTCTGAAAAACTAGCTCTCTTGCTACGTGTTAGTTCACTATTATTTTCATTGCTCCCAGTGTTTCTTTTTACGTGGTATACTTTTGGAAAAACTATTCCAAAATAACAACTTCCATACCACCGTGCAGAAAGCCTAAGGTAAGCCTTATTCCCACACACATAATATATTCCAGGAAAAACTGAATCTGTTCCTCCTTTTAGTCCCCAACCTTCAAGAATTAAGAAATTGTGTTCACATTCACTGGTACCAATAAAAACATTGGGGCATATTAGCAAGGAGTTGCGATATTTATCGCAAAACGCGCTTAGCGCGTTTTTTGTTAACGCCGCCTATCGCTGGAAATTATCGCTGAGATAACACCCTATTAGTAAGGTTTATCTCCATAGCGATAATATTTCCAGCAATAGCGGCAAAATGTGAGAATATCGCTGGAAAAGCAGCGATATTCTCGCATTATCGCTAAGGTGGATTCAGCATTAGAATCCACCTCCTATACTTTATACAGGTAAGTCATCCTCACTAGCAGGTGATAAAATCTAGCGATAAACGCGCTTAGCGCAAATTATTTTATCGCTTCGCCTGCCTTGCTAATAGGGGTAGTGGGATTAGCGACTGTTTTCAGTCGCTTTTAGTAGGGAACGCCTTCCTTGCATGTCATTAGCGATAATTATCGCTGACATGCAAGGCGATGGATAACGCGGCCTCTAACGCCTGAAAGCTGTCGCTAACGCCTGTTAGCGACAGCTTGCTAATAGGGCGATAAAATTATCGCCGCATTAGCGGCAAAAAGTGCCGCTAAAGCGGCGATAAAGCCCTTGATAATATGCCCCATTGTTATATTCAGTTTTTAACCTATGAAGACAAAGTTTCCCTGTCTTTACAAAATCGAGAGCCACAGCAGCTTGAGCCTTGCCAGGTGTGTAAATACCCTCTTTCTCAGCCCAAGGTGGAAGGTGAGCTTTATGCTCAGACGCTTTCTTTTGGAAATTCTGTCTTCTATCTTCAACTAAGTTTAAAAATATCTTTTCTTCTTCACGTAATGAACATGTTAAATTGCTTCTATGTGCATGTGTTATGTCTATTGACTTCATCATTAAGAAAAATTCTCCCATAAACTGTGCATCTTGACTACTAAGCACTGGGTTCAGATTCTTTCGAATAGGAACCTCTGAAAATATCACATCTACATTTGAATAATAATACTGAAGTTTCCCTGTTCTATAAAATAAACTAGTTAGTACATGATGATAGGTTAAACCTTCTGCTACTGATTCAGGTAACTTCATACAGACATAACAATCACTAACATCCATTGTATCTACGTACTGAAACAATAATTTAGTAAAAACATTTAAGCTAGTATCGTTATCTGTTACAACGTGATGAAAATCTGGTTCATCTTCTGCTTCTATTTCTACTCTATCACTTTTCAGGTTATCTATCCTTCCCTTGGTATCATTGTTATTCTTTTTGTCCATTATCATAAGGTAAGGAATTGCTATAATCACAACTAACCACACTAAAAAGCACCACTACCAGACTACATATACATATAGCACAGCATCTTTTACAACATTTCCGTTTCGGTCTCCCAGAAACTCTGTCGTCAGTCATTTTTGTCCAAGAAGATTTCTCTTCTTTCTTTTTCCTTCAAAACTTTAACGTTATCAAGGTGGTTTCACTTCTTTTTCATAAGTCAGCTCTGCACTTGTTCCTTCGTCACCACTTTCACTATTTTCTGAACTTTCGCAGTCTTCGAGAATTATATAAGTCCAATCAGAACCTTTAAACTTATTGTTCACGATTTTCAATCTTTTGCTTTTTCGTTTTTCAGTCCCATAAGCTTGTTACTTCATTTACTTGTTCTTGGTCTTCACTTCGTGTTACTATATGATATTTCACTCTTTTAATAACACCAGGCCAATGATCACCCTTTCTGACTTTCTTGGTTTGCACTGTACCTTCACCTTCTGGGTCTTTTCCAAATACTCCTTTATTTACATTAATGTGAGGCACAAATTGTTTGTCCTTGTTTTCAGTTTCCCTCTCTATCTGCTCTCGTTCAGGTCTTGTTGTTGTTTCTTCAGTTGCCTGAATGTGAGTCTCTGCTAACTGGCCCTGTTCAGGATTGACGTTTTCTTGCTTGATATTTTCATATTCGATGTTTTCTTTATTTTCTTTTCCCTGAACGTGATTTTCTTGTCCTAACTGGTTCTGATCAGAGCTTATTGCATTCTGTACTTCTGCAGCCTGACCGTGTTCTTCTGAACCTATCTGTCCCTGCTCAAACTTTGTTGTTTCGTTGTCAATTTGAGCCCAATTTCCTTTCCCTATCTGGGCCTGCCCAGGTTCTCTTATAGTTTCAACCTCCCTATCCTGAGCTTGTTCTTCTTCACCTATCTGGTCCTCTCTAATTTCCTATAATCTAGCTCTGCTCCTTGTTTTGATAAAGACTTCAGGTATATCAACCACTGGTATCCAGTTCTGACTTGTGCTCGTTTGTTCTTCTTCAGCTATTCCTGAATCTATCACTTGGGATTCTTCAGCTGTACAACCTTCTGCTTCCTCAGCTATTGATGCTGACTGAGGATCTCTCTCTTCAGGAGCTGGCACCCTTTTGGTATGGCTTACGTGAATCCAATTAGGTAAACCTGCACATTTCACTGCTGTGTTTGTAACCAATATAACCTGAGAAGGTTCGCCCCACCTGGGTGATAAATACGTTTCTCTGGTGTGATGCTTCACTACCACCCAGTCTCCGGGGTACAGATCATGCTCTTGTTCAGGCTGCCTGGAAACTGCGTCTTCTCCAACCTGGTGAGAGACAGAACGTACTAGGTCAGCCAATGCTTTGCAATAATCTAGAACCATATCATCAGTTATGTTCAGCAGTTTATTGCCAGGTACATGGGCTTGTCTCATTGCTCTTCCCATGATGATTTCATGTGGACTCAATCCTGTATTTCTATCAGGAATGCTTCTGAGTCCCATTAAGACAAGAGGCAACGCATCTGGCCAATCTAACGATGTGGATGCACACATTTTTGACAATCTTGATTTTATTGTGCCATTCATTTGTTCAACCACTCCAGAAGCCTCTGGGCGGTACGCACAGTGCAATTTTCGTTCAATTTTAAATGCTTCACAGATTATTCGAATTACATCGTTATTGAAGTGACTCCCTCTATCTGATTCCAAAGTTACTGGGAAACCGAACCGTGGAATGAGTTCTCGTAATAACAGTTTTGCAACTGTTATGCTGTCATTCCTCCTGGTAGGGTAAGCCTCCACCCACCTTGAAAACAGACACACTATGACAAGTACATATTTCAGTCTTTGACATGGTGGTAACTGAATGAAATCTAACTACAATCTCACAAATGGACCTTCTGCCTTTCCAATTTTTCCCAGACCAACTACTGTTTTCCTTCCTGGATTATTCATTTGGCAAGTTAAACACCTCTGGCAAAGGCTCTCTGCTGCAGCCCTAAACCTTGGATTGTACCAACTTTGTCTGAAAAGTCTAATCATGGCATCTCTTCCTACATGTGTGTCCACATGATACATTCTGGCCATGTGTGAAATTAGGCAATCAGGCATGACTGGTCTGCCATCAGGATAAACCCACACATCATCATCTGTTCTTCGGGTACACCCTATTTTCATCCAAACATCCTTTTCACTCTCTTCAGCATCATCCTGCAATCGTCTCACATCATTCCATGTTTCAGGTGTTGAACATAGCATAAGTTGGCAGCTGATTCCCATTCTTTCGACTTTTCTGTTTACTGCCATTCTATTTCTGGCACAGTGTTGAGCGATTAGGTCTGCATATCTGTTACCGGCTACCACCCAGTCATCTCCTGACTGGTGTGCGGCACATTTCACCACTGCCAATTCTTTTGGTGATTGTATTGCTTCCAATAATTCTTTTACAAACAGCCCATTTTTGATTGGGGATCCTGAAGAAGTCATGAAATCCCTCTGCATCAACAGTTGGCCAAAATCATGCACAACCCCGTACCCATATTGACTGTCCGTAAATATGGTCACTTTTAGATTTTTCCCAATTTTGGAGGCTTTAATCAAAGCAACTAATTCAGCTACTTGTGCAGTTTTGACTCCTGGTAAATAGGATGCTTCGACTATTCCGGTAAGTTCACATACTGCATAATCTGCACTCAATTTGCCATCTTCATGCCTTAGGCAGGAGCCATCCACAAACAGCTCCCTGTCTGGGTTCTTAAGAGGCATTTCCTGTATGTCAGGGCGCGGCTTGGTACACAACTCTGTGACTTCCAAACAGTCATGTTCTGTGTCGTCCCTAACTTCTTCACAATATGGATCTGGTAATAGTGTTGCAGGATTTACAACTGTGCACCTAGCTATGGTCACATTCTCAGCTCCTAGAATTATTCGCTCATATTTTGTCATCCGACTAGGTGTAAGATGCTGGGTTCTAGTTCTTGTCAACAGTATCATAACTGCATGTGGGACGAACACTTTGACAGGGTGTCCCATTACTATTGACTCACTTTGTTCAATGCTCATACAGGTAGCAGCTACTGCTTTTAAGCAGCCTGGCAATGCTGCAGCCACTGGGTCTAATGTAGCAGAAAAATATGCTATAGGACATCTGTCCAGTACATGTCTTTGTGTTAAGACTGAAAGTGCACAACTTTCTCTTTCATAGCAAAATAATGTAAATTCTTTTGTACAGTCAGGCATGCCCAGGGCAGGTGCCTGACACAGAGCATTTCTCAATTTTACAAATGCACTGGCACTTTCATCATCCCATTCAACTGGATCCTTTGCTTTCTTTTTGGTTAACTGAATTAAAGGCTTTGCTAGTAGTGAAAACCCTACAATCCATTGTCGACAGTATCCTACTATTCCAAGAAACATTCTCACCTCTCTTTGTGTTACTGGCATTTTCATTTGCTTAATTATTTTTATTCTCTCAGAGGTTATTCTTCTCTTTCCTCTCTCAATTTGGTGTCCCAAATACTTAACTACTGTTGTACAAAATTGTAACTTCTCATGTGACACTTTGTGACCTTCCTCAGCCAAATGATTGAGTAATGCAATTGAGTCGGCGACACAATCGTCATGAGTTCTAGATGCGATTAACAGATCGTCTATATATTGTACCAAGACTGAGTTCCTGGGCATTACTACTTTTTCTAGGCACTTTTTCAGTATCTGATTAAAAATGGAGGGATTTTCTGTATACCCCTGAGGAACACGATTCCACACATAAACGTGATTTTCAAATTTGAACGAAAACAAATACTGACTATCTGGATGTAATGGAATTGAGAAAAATGCTTGGCACAGATCAATTGCTGTAAACCATTCTGCATTCCATGGTATTTGGTATAATATTACTTCAGGATTTGGTACTATAGGACAACAAGGTACCACAATTTGTTAATTTTCCGTAAATCTTGAACAATCCTATATTTTCCACTAGGCTTTTTCAAACCCATAATTGGCGAATTACAAGGGCTACTCATAACTTCTTTTAATATACCTTGTTTCACCATTCTGCCAATTTCCTCAGTAACTCCTGCTTTCACTTCAGCACTCATTTTATACTGTCTGGTATTTGGGAAAATTGCGCCTTCCTTTACAGTTATCTTTACTGGGTCTATGTTTGCCATTAGACCTACTTCTTTTGCAGTAAAATCCCATACTTTTGAACTCACTGTAGTCTTTAACTCTTCTCGTAATTCATCTTTAGTTATCAAGGAGAACATTTCATCTACCTCTGTACCTTGCTTGGCTATCATGAATTTGTAAACATGATCTTCATCCGGGGTCTGTATTGCAACACCATCCGGTGTGCAGAAAATAGTGCAGTTCATTTTGCACAGTAAGTCTCTGCCCAGTAAATTTACTGGACTAGAGTCACACACCACAAATTGGTGCATTTCTCGGAAGTTTCCAATTCTTACTTCCATGGGTTCTGTAAGGGGTGTCCTAATCTTTTGATTTGCTACTCCTACAACTTGGATAGCTTCTCCAGAGAGAGGGAGGTCTGGGATGTCTGCTGTTCTTACAGTAGAACGGGTAGCACCAGTGTCCAAAAGAAAGGTGATATCATTACCTTTTACTTTCCCTTCAACATATGGACCTGACTGATCTACCGGCAAGGATGCGCCAAGTACGCACTCCTTCTCCCCCTCTCTTAGGCACCGTCATTGATAATCATATGGATTAAAATCATCCTGTAAAAGAAATTGTGAAGTTACATATTCATTCTTACCACTTCCTCCTTGATATCCGACGTCTGTACCGTGCTTTGCTCTGCTTACATTACCCTGTATAGGGGCAGGTGGCAACTGACTCTGAGGATTTACCCCCTGCTGTGAGTCATTCTGCGTCTGTGGATTTAAATTATTATTTTGAATCTTTTTACATTCGTTCTTCCAATGTCCCAACTTTGTGCATCCATGACAAGGAAATTTCTTTTTAGCCTCTTCTCTACTCATTCGTCCTCTTACCTTTCCACCATTTCCTGTGTCACCATTCGATCCAGATTCTTTTCCCTGACTTTCAGATGGATTATCTAAATTAATTCCTTGTCGCTCAGCCATTTTCACTTGAGCCCACATCACTTTTTCTTGTAGTTTCTTGTGTCTATCCTCAATGTCATCCCCACAATATTTAGCATATTTCAAAATCTCATCGATAGGCTTTCCCTGCCAACATAACATATGTTGCTTAATCATCTGACAAATCTCTGGTTTTAGACCATAAACAAATCGATAGACAAACTGACTCATATTTTTGTCTCCAATATCTTCAAAACCGCTATACTGTTTGAACACCTGTAATAGATGTTCATAGTAGGCATGTACCGATTCATTTGCTTCTTGGGTTGTTCTGTCTATTTTCACCCAATCTGTTTCTTTTGGTGGTATTTTCCATTTCAAATAAGTTATTACCTGGTGATACTTTTTCATTACATCATTTGATGGGGCACCTGTCTTTGGATCCCTAGGATATTCTTCACTAGGCCAGTCGATTGTAATTTTACAGTCTGTCCATAAATCGGCAGGTACCACTATGTCAAACAAACCATCTAGGTCCTTTAACAAAACTTTTGAAACCTTTGCAAACCTCTCAACCTGCTTGTACCATTCAATTGGTTTTTCTCTCAACTTTGGAAAATCATTTGTAAATGACAAAATGTCTTGCCTACTCCATGGGACATGGACATAGCCTCCTCCTGGAACCTCTCGCATTGGATACATCTGTTCTACCTTTCCTGTTTCCTTCAATAAATACTCAGATGTCATTCTATTTGAACGTGCTTCTTCCTTTTTCTTTGTCCATCTAGTTTTCCATCTATCCAATTCTCCCCATTTCTGTAAGACTGTCATTAATTCTTTAACTTGTAATATTCTACCAGATGTATTCATATTTTCTAAGTCTTTGTCCGTAAATTCTGCTCTATATGGTTTCTGCAACACTTTTGACTTCCTTATTTCAATTCCCATCTCTGAGGCCAAATCCGTTAACTTTTCATGGAATATTTTTACATTTCTGGTTATGCTCCTACATACGAACAATAGTTCTTCTTCACTGTAGGATTTAAACGATCTACTCCTACGTTGCCTGCTATCATTTCTTCTAACTCGGCTTTTAGTTTATAAATGTCCAAGATCTTTGGGGGTGAACTCTGTCTGTCTATTCCTTGTGCCCATCTTTCTAAGTCTTCTGGAGTTACTACTGTTGCACTTTTAGTTCCTGAAGATGTTATTATATTTACATCCTTTGAGCAACCAGGTGTGATTCTTCTGGGGGTGCTATTTGCGGATTCTCGAATAGGCAAATCTATTAGTGAAATCATAGATTCACAGTCACTGATATGATCATCAATTATTACAGCTTCATGTTTTAGCAATATCCATAGGTGTAGTCATAGCTAGAGGCTTCGGGCAATTTACTTTGTCTCCGTATAAAGGGACCACGGGACCAATAGTTACAGGTATAGTCAGAGATTCAGGATGTACATTCAACTGTGTTATTTTCTGTATTAATTCTGCTCTGTTTCTGTCTAACGCCTCTTTTTCCTTATCCTGAAGTACTCTATTAACTGGTGGATTATGCAGTACTCGAGGTACTAATGGTGTTCTCAAAACAGGTGCACTTGGGGAACATCCACCCAACTCTTCCTGGTATGGTGGAGGGTTCTTTAATATTTCTTCCATTAATTCATCTTCCGATTCTCCAAACCCTGTCATGTGTTTAGTCTTTTCTTTGCAATTGCTCCCTAGCTGCTCATCAGCCATAAATACTGGATTCAAACCTTCAGTAATCAGCGCTCGTCTCCACTGTTTCATCTGACTTTCTCTTGTCCCATTCTGGTATCTAGGAAAAAATCCCCTATAACCCCTATTGCTCCTGGGACTATCACGTTCAAATGCTTCTGTCTCCCATTCTTCTAGGGCTTCGTACTGCGTTAATCTTGGTCTGGGTTCTAATTCATTCATTCTCATTCTTAAATTTCGAAGAATTCTCCCATTGAAAGTACCATTCTCTGGGAAAGCTAATACTCCATCATCTTATGTATATTCTATCCAATTTTCTAACCATACACAAGTATGATAACCCCTCTCCATCATCATGAATGAGGCGGGCGTTTTTGCTGGTGGAATGAGAATTCCTTCCCTAGTTTTGATTGGCTTATCCTTCTTAAAATAATTTTTAATCTTTTGTAGGAATGACAATTTTCTCTTTTACATTTTGGGTAAATATCTATGTATAGAATTATATTCTGCAAAACCTGAAAATCTTCTGTCTGGACGTGTTCCTATCAAAGTCGGATCGTGTTTCCACATACAATCTCCACTGTCCACTAATATTTCGACTTCTATTCCGACAACCAATCAAATTCCAGCTAACAATTGTCTCGGAACCAATCCTAGCGCGATTTTCTGTGACGTCTATTCACTCTATCTGACAACCCCTCCTTTACAATCTGCGCTTCTCTGTCCCTCGCTGTGTCGACCAATCCCAGCGTGGCACCTGTGACGTCAGTATTACTCCTGACTACTGACCCCTCCTTTACAAGACTCGTTCTACGCCCGCTGTTTCAGCCAATCTCAGCGCGGCGCTTGTGACGTCAGCTTCTACTCCGGCAGCTGACCCTCCCTTTACAAAAATCGTACGCAATTTTAATTCCTCAACACTTTCCATTAAATTTCAGTAACAACATAAAACATTCGCTATCTTGTCAGTTTCCCTAAATTAAAGGATAGATTTTCTCACACTTAGTAAAACCTTTCCGTTTACTAGACATACACTACGAGTAAAACCCTTCCCTTTACTCTTCACATAAGCTTCAGAAATACCTGCTACTCCTTAAATGTTACCCTTTCTAGGTGATATAACATCAAAATTTCACCAGCGTATTCTTTTGCTGTCACTCATACACACACAGAGTCCCTACCAAGTACTGATAGCCCTGCTTAACTTTCAGTACTATTTCTGCCTGAAAGATAACCTCACTGCAGTATGGTTTCCACTTACCATCCGCTATTCAATTTATCGGGGATTTCTAGACAACATAAAACAAAACTTTTTAAAACGGATGTTAGTTCATAAAAATAAAATTCTCATTACCCAGTTAACAAAGTATAACCATCCTCTGATAGCCAGAAAACTGATCCAGCGGGTTACTAGCAACAAGCATTCATACACTTAATACTCACCTGGGCCCGTTCATTCACACTAACTAGCAATCACCGCTGGTGTGGTCAGTTGTACTCTTTATCAAAATCCCTGCTACCAATTACCTTTTCTGATTGAAGAGTAATGACTTACCAATGGACCTTTGATAACTGGGGTTGATATGAGATCATACAAAACATAATTTCATTAAACACCTGAAATAACCACTGACTCAGGAAGTTTTAAAATGTTTATCTAAAATATTTAGCAGAGTAAAATACAAACCACATAATACTTATTCGCATATCAAGGAGGAAGCACACTATATAGTCACCTATTAATCACAAATGACGGTCCCTCAGAAAGGAGAAGATAGAGACAGCAGTACAAACTAAAGATTACGCATTTATAGTTACCTAATGGTGTGAAAACCAAACCCCTTGGCCAAGGAGTTGGAAAGAGGGTCCCCAAGAAAGGATGAAGACCAAGACCTCCGGACCAGGTTCAGGACAGGATAGATGACCTCTCTACCAACGACGCCTGCGTCGTTCCCCTCTCTGACACTTCGTTCCTCCTCGTGGTTTCTTCCGCGTCTCCCTCTAATACGGACCGCCGCCCCCACCTCACGACCTCTTCGGACAGCGGTTTAATCTGTTCTGTTCTGCTATAGCATCGGTTCTCTGCTACAGCATCTATGTCCATGTGCTCTAACTAATTAGCTAACTCTATATCTATTATACCCTTCTATGCCCATGTACCTCCCATTAATGTTTCAAATTTATGGGCCCACTAATTCTGATTGGACAGGGACAGGGGGTTGATCCTCACACCATGTCAATTTAGTTCAATTTTCTTAAGCTCATTGTTTTAGAATCCCGCCCCGCTCAATTAATACATATGCTTTATTTCCCACCCGTTTCACAACAATATTAATACAAAATATATACAAAATGTATCATTTCATAGGACATTTTAGTTGAACTCTGAAGGTGATCAGCGGGTCATGTCCTTGGACATCCTCCAAGTTGACTTCATCGCTTTGCTTTGTTAGTTTTCAGAGCGCATGCGCAGGTCACATGACTCTCGAGGGATGTATGTTCATACAACGCAAACCAAAACAACGCATGCCATGACATCGCATTTTCTACATCGCATGCACCGTTACACCGCATGCATTCACCACGCAAACCATTACATCGCATTTTCCCTTCACATGCATGCAAAATGCCTTCCCAACGCACACAAATACCACGCATTCTATTACCTCGCAAACTTCTCCCTAACGGCCCCCGTAACACTAATATAGCAACCTACCAAACACACTACGCCCCCTGACACTACCCTTAACCATAAGCCCTAAACACTAAAGCCTATAAAACGACCCTAGACTGCGACCTCAACCCTAAGCCCTAACACCGAAAGCCAAAAACAGTACCCTACACTCCTATTAACCCTAAGCCCTAAGCCCTAACACAGAAAGCCAAAAACAGTACCCTACACTACTATTAACCCTAAGCCCTAAGCCCTAACACCGAAAGCCAAACAGTACCCTACACTAGTATTAACCCTAAGCCCTAATCCCTAAACCCTAAAACAGTACCATATACTACATCCTCAACCCTAAGCCCTAAAGCCTAAAACACGACCATATAGTACTTCCTCAACCCTATGCCCTAAACCCTAAAGCCTAAAACACTATCCCCCACTACACTCCCTATCAACTACCCTAAAGCCTAAAACACTACGAGTCCTTACCTGTCTCTCGTCGTGGTTCCAGCGTTGTCTCCCCGTCATCTGTGTCCCGCCGCAAGACCTTCCCGGAGCCCGTCCCGGCGCACGACCCGTCCATCACATCCCATGCGCTCTAAAAGCATGCGTTGTCAAAGCGCATGCGATGTAATGGCACGCGTAGTGAACGCACACGTCGTACCGTCGCGTGTGTTGTGACGGCACGCGATGTTAACGCATGCGTTGTAACGCATGCGTTGTAACGCATGCGTTGAGATGGTTGTCTCCCCTCTCGAGCTGCTGTTTAGCCAACCCAGGCCCACTTTACAAACTAATAGAAAATCAAAGAAGAAACATATTAAAATCAAAAATAAATGTTTTCACTGTATACCTCCTACTTCTACCCTAATCCCATTTAATTATAAATGTCTATCCCGCATTAGTAGCGTTAGAATACCACATTATTAATTGCAGCAATGCGAAAGCTTTAGCATCTGAGAACATAAAAGCGGCCATTTTAGCATACACTGCGCAGAAGCAAAAGATTCCCTCCAAGCAAAGAAAGACGTCAGACCATGTGACATGGTTGACACATGCGCAGTAGAATTCCCGCGTTTTAGCGGCCATTTTGGATTAGACAAGGATTACTTATTAGCGGAAAACACATAGGCAAGCATCTTCTAGATAAAATGTTTGTGTTGCACATTATTAATAAAGACATTACAAGGTTTTAGTACAAATTAATTAATACTGTGAGAGAATTGCTTCCGAGCAAGTCTCATTGTGAGTCCTTGCTCCATCACCTCCAATGTGTGGACAGACAGTAAGAGACCAAAGCTGTGATCATTTGAAGTCAGTGCAGT
The DNA here is from genome assembly GCA_963921515.1 of Calotriton arnoldi. NCBI lineage: Eukaryota > Metazoa > Chordata > Amphibia > Caudata > Salamandridae > Calotriton > Calotriton arnoldi. The sequence continues at coordinate 523,499 of CAWUFW010001751.1, read as the reverse complement.
GTCAATATGGTCTTCAAATGGTCAAAGTTTTCACCTATTCCTGTCCCATGCAATAAGCCCACCCACACAAGTGGAGTACTTTTTTATTCAAAGAAGTGTTGGAACATTAATGGTAGACCTTTGCCGTTTGATAGAAGTTCGAGAGTTTTCTATCACGGCAAAGTAACAAAGTTTTGATTATTTTGCTAATACATTGACATTTTAAGGGCTTTCTGGGTAACAAAATACACTGGGATTCACACAAGCCAAATTACCCTGGATTATCTTGGATCTCTTCTTTTCAGAAAGGTCTGGCATTGGTAGGTTTTCCTGGGTGCTGGCCAACTCCAGGCCATAAAACTGCAATCATTTCTCATGGAGGCTCCTCCGATCAAAATCATTCCCTGGTGTCTAGTGAGACGATCTCTGCTCAAACCCTTTGAAATCCATACATATCTGGAACCATCAAACCTACACTCAGGAGACTCATGGTAAGTCAGATGTGAGTCAAGGGCTATGTTCCTGAGTGAGGAAGACTGATGAGAACTACTTTGTTTTGGGGAAACGTCTCTGAAACTCTTATCAATATCACACTCAACACATTCTCACCAACTGTTAATCAGGGCAAGGGAGGTCTGATTTGCACCTATATTTGCCTGAAAATTCTCACATTTAGAAACCACAATATTTTTTATATTTTCCATATAGGCATAGACACTGGAAGTATGCTATTTTGCGGCCTTAGCCATAAAGGCTTGATTATTGATTTACTGCACTTGCCATATAATCCCCAATCTGTATTATTATTTGCAGATTTGAACAAAAACTTTATTTCCGCTCAAACTGTTCAAAAGTTACTAAAAAACAGAACCACACAGTATGATGTTGTGGTAGATCATATGCAGAGCTTAACAGATTATCTTTTAGGTACAGATTTCTGAAGTCGTAGATTAACCCGTACTAATTGGGGTGAAACTTTTCCTGAACACTAATAACATGTATTAAAATGACAAAACAGTGAATACTATTGCCACATAATGTTCAGGATTAAGTTGCATAATTTCTTGCCACATAAGCTAGTCTACATTGTCGATTGGTTTGGTACCCATATGATACTACTATTCTCTGGGGGGAGCATGCCAGTGAAGGGGAACGCAGGTATCGGATACTGAACTTTGAGGCCTCAGACTAATCACTTCTCCTGACTGTAGTAGACTCTCACATATAGAGGAGGATCTGGTTTTCCGCTTTCAGGCTTGAGAACTTTAGAATCCTAACCTGCGACTTGTAATGTTGGTTTACTTAACTACTCATTTGTAACGGGAAAGCCTAGTTTCGGGGCTATGTCATCCCATTCACAAGAATGTCAATTTCATCACAATGCTTAAATCCGTACCTTTCTCTTCGAAACCTTAAAAAGATGTGCAGTGTATACATTCTTGTTTTTTTGGAATCCCTACAGTGTCCAACTTTCTGTGTGTGTTTGAAAGTAAGGGTATTTAGCAGTGCTTTAAATGGACAGGGACTGTCTGGTACTGAGAACCTGCACTTCTTTAATTTGAAAGGGAGAGTACCTGCACTTTTCAACTCTGCTGCAATACATTTAATGAGAGGATGCTGGCATTTCTCAGGAGCAAATACGTTCTCTAAAGAGTGAGTACCTGGCTTCTATAATTCCATTTAGAGCACGGTATTTAGATAGCGAGAACATAGTTGTAGAGCAAAAGAGTGCTGAACAATAGAAGGGGAGTACAAAAAGGAAGCATATGTAACTTTCTGGAAGGAACAGGGGGCCCTCTTCCGATAATGTCATGGTTGGGTGCAATCAGGGGCGCAACTACAATCAAAATTCGGGGTGGGGGGCTAACACATGGATTAGTGGAGACAGAGACATCATAAGAGCTGAATTAAAATTACTTGTGGGGGAGGGGGCTACCTTCACTTTTCTGATGTAGTGCGTAAAACACTGAGTCATTCTTTGAGACTACATATGGCAAATAGTACATTTTAAAGTACACAGGGTCAGTAACATTATTCTCAGCATAACATGATTTTGGGCTCTCAAGGAATTTTAGCACAGTGAATGACAAATGTTCAATTTTAATACACATTAGGCCAGTAAACCTGGTGCAATGTGAAACACCAGATTCTATTTTACATCACAATCTTGGGCAAATCGTACACTCCAAACACTCTGGGCCAGTTGTGTCAACCTAACTAGTCTTAAAAAAATCTTTTACAAGATATTTCATCATCCTTCCTCCAAAGGAAGGTTTTGAAAATTGGAAGCAAATAATGCATTTAACCACATTTATTTAGTTACTGCTCTTTTCATGCTTCATTTACCTGCACACAATACTTTTATGTTATTTTCTGAATATGGTGTTAGTATAGTAAACAGCTTTGTAGCTGTCTGGTGGAAGCTGACACATATCCTAGCTCTATAGCACAAAGAATGTTGAATATATATTATTTGGTACTTTGTGACAACTCCCACCAAATATTTTTGAATTTGAAATACTTGGGTAGTTATTAAGCGAGAAACACAAACCATGCTTGATAAGATTTGCTCTAATAACATACATTAAGGATAGAAACTAAGCACACTATCGTGATTATAGATGATACCCCCACATCACAGATGGGTGTCAATCTGGGATTACCACAGTGGCGTAGCTAGGCACTTTGCCGCCTGTGGCGGTCCGTGCCTTTGCTGCCCGCGACCCGCGCTGAAGAGCAGGGGGGAGGGGGTGTTGGCGGTGATTTTTCCATTTGCCGCCTCTGCGGCAAACTCATATAAGAGCGGGGGAGGCCGCCGCCCCCAAAACTCATGCCGCCCGGGCCGGACCGCACCTCTGCCCCCCCTGCTATGCCACTGGATTACCAAGGGTAAGAGATGTTGACCTAGTTTTCCATTTGGCACTCATCGCGCTGCACTTAGTATCCCTTGTCTAAGTGAAAGGATAAGAAAATAAACAGAGCTTTAAAAGTCTTATATATTTTTTACATTCCAGTCTTTCTGCCTAACCACTAGGCAGCAAATAAGTAGCTGTTGTGGAGCTAAGCATGGGTAAAGGGATCAGCCTTTGATGCCACTACAGCTATTGCTGCCATATTAGTGAATAAATGCCATGGCAGCTCAGGGCTGACATTCAAACCTGCAATGTACCCCTGAACACAAATGGGAGCAGATTAATAAATAGCAATAACATTCATGAAAATAATTTGCAACAGTGCTCGAGGAATGAGAATGTATTTACTGATAACAATGTTTGCAGATTTCTATTGAATTCTTGTGTGAAGTAAATGACGTATGAAATAACACTTCTTGGGGTGGAAGCTTAGTAGCAGTATGACGAAGTAATCCCAGAAAGAACATTGGATGCATGAGTCTGTCATCTAATAAGAACGATGGGGCTAAATTAGAATAATTGCATAATATTTTGGAGTAATCATAGTGTGAGAAAAAGACTGGACTGCAGCCAAACTAGTCTCTGCTTTGTTGTGGCAGCCAGAAAATTAGGCACAATCGCTAGGCCCTGCAAACCTAATCCCAACCTCATTTGAGTTAACATATTGGCTCATCTGAGCAGGAAGCAATTACTGCAGAGACAGAAAATACCTTCATGAAGTATTATCCATTTTAAGCACTGCCCCTCCTGCTAACATAGCCTTCTGCCCTACAAACTATTGCAGAAGACAAGACAACCATGTTGGCCTCTATCGTCAAAGAAGTCATCTCTCCCTTCCACATTCCCTCCTGCTGTCTCCTCAGCTAAATGTAACTATTATAGCGGGGATCATGAGTGGTCTGCCTTGAGGCCCTATGTAGAAGGTGGGCAGCTCCTGCTTCCAAGGGGTTCTTCTTGGCCTGCCCTAGTATCTCCTGCTCTCAAAATACTTGGTCAGATGTTCCTCTTTCAAATCCCTTTTCATTACCAACAGGGGAATCCAAACAAAGCTTCACTGATGCACACAGACTAGAACTCTGGCCTCAAAACTGGCATCCCAGCCCTCATTCATGTCCTTCAGGAAGCTACACACTGATGGATAGATAGATAGATAGATAGATGGATAGTTTATTGCACAATTAATTAAAATCATTGCAATCAAGGCATATTAAAAGCATTGTAAAGTGCATAAATTCAAATGTTTAAAAAAAAAATGGGTGAAGGTTTGTCACCCTGTTGTTTTGGAGATTAAAAGGTTTAGGCACCATTTAGGCGACTATAGACAAGAGGATTTAAAACAATTGGCACAGCATTGTGGATTATAGTTTTATATGATTGTCGGAGTCCAGGACGACTTTTACTGCAGAGAAGTATTTCATGAATCGTGCCGTCAGCTGCACTGATTCACCTTTCATGCACTCAACCAGAGCAGCTTCACATGTCCGTATGTTTAAAATATGCCAGATGGGGCGAAGCCAGTATATTCTCAAAGGGCGTAGTTTCTCACTAGTACACAGTATGTGACTTAGGGATTCCTCTACTCCCCGGCATGCTCGGCACTGAGTGGCACCAATCTCTTTGTATCCTCGTCCATACTTGTAAGCCAACAGTGGGATCAGGCCGAACCGTAATGTCATTAGTTGGCGCTTCATTATTGATTTTAAGGGGGAAGACAGGTACTGTGGCAAGGCCCCACTGTAATAGAGTTTTGATGCCCAGCTTCCATGACTTAGCTTTTTCAGAGTTTGTGCGTCACTATCGGCCGACATTATCTTCACTTGTTTTGTTAAGAGTCTTGCTGTTGCCGATGTTGGTATAGAAGCGGACCATATTTCCTGAGCTTCCAATACTTCAACACAGTGTGCTAAAAATTCACACTAAATAGAACCTCGGCTGTTTATCATTGTCCAGATATTTTTCTTTAGCGTGTTGTCCCGCGCTTGTTTGGCTTATAGACAGTAGGCTATGAACCTGGCTTTTAGGATCCACTTTTGTGATGACAAGTTGAATTCCCTACGTATTTGCGCATGGGAGGTAGAAGTCGGTAAAAAGAAAACTCTATGGAAACAGGCTGACTGCGCTCTATCCAACCATGTTATCATTTTATCTTTGAAGGCTATTGCACCATGGGCTACTGACGGTAGAAATTTTGCCCCCATTACTCGGATTAGGGGAGTGAAATCGGGTGAGCTTATGGCTTTCCTTGCTCTACAAAAAGCCCCCTCTAAAGATTTTGCTGTTCCTTGCATTGCGGTGATGTGAGCGGACAGCCATCCTTTGTGATCAATCCACATTCCTAAATACTTGTAAGCAGTGACTATCTCGATAGGTTTGCCTTCGATGTACCATGACCCTTTCCTCTTTAATTGTCAGGAAATTATCATTGCCTTTGTTTTTGCCATGTTTATTTTTAGATAATTTACTCTGGGCAAAGCAGTTAGTAGCCGCAGTAATCTGATCGGAGTTTGGTCGAGCAGTATTGTATCATCCGCATATTGGAGCAATTGGGTTTTAGTCCTGGCTAGTTTTGGAGGGAAAGCTTTGGCTTCGGCCAAACAGTCTGGTAGGTCAGCCAGGTACAGATTAAAAAGCATTGGGCCGATAAGCATCCTTGCTTCAAACCTTTGTAGATTTGTATTTTTTTGGTAGTAGACCAGGCAGAAGTGACTCTAATCTTGACCCAGGTTTCCGAGTAAAGAGCAACCAATGCTTTCAAAAGAGTATTGTCAATGCCCCAGTTTTTTAATTTCATCCACAATCTCGGGCGGGACACACTATCGAAGGCAGTTTGGAAATCGATGTATGCAACATACAGAGCCCTACCTTTTTTTGCAAGTGTTGTCTCGATCAAGTGGGACAAGCAGATCAAGTTGTCTTCGATGTGTGATCCCTTTTGGAAGCCTATTTGCGCATGGGGGATCAATTTATGCGCTTCTGCCCAGGCCGTCAGTTCTTGTAGCAGTGTACTGGCGTAACACTTCCCATCTACATCTTGGCGAGCAATCATTCGATAGTTTTCAGGGATGGATCTTGAGCCTTTTTTGTGTATTGGGACTAGAAGGGATCCACTCCATGACTCAGGAATGTTTCTTCCCAACCTATACTCCCAAAATAAAGGCACCATGATTATTGCCCATTTCCGTGCCATCCCTTTATATAGGATACACACTGATGGAACTTTCTTCTCTGTCCACAAAGATTGGAGATTGGAGATTGGAGTTTGATGTCGAGGGCCCAGCATTAAGCTGGATCAAGAGCTACCTGACAGACAGGTCCTCCAAGGTTTAAATAGGTGTCTTCTCCTCTAAAAATCAGATAATTGACAAGGGAGTCCCCCAGGGATCCATATTGAGCCCCACGCTCTTTAACTTGTATGTGTCACCATTGGCAAAGATAATCCAAACACATGGGTTCGACACAGTGTCATACGCCGATGACACGCAGTTACTAATCACCCTTGGATCAGATCCCACTGACACCAAATCCAGATTTAAGCAGTGCATGTTGTCCATTAACGACTGGATGGCGAGCAACCACCTATTACTCAACGCAAGCAAAACTGAAATCTTGCTCTTTGGCGACGCTCAGAAAATCTGGACAGATGACTGGTGGCCACCGTCTCTGGGACCCTGCCCCCCACCCAAATCTATAGCGCAAAATCTGGGCGTAATAATAGATGATAAACTCTCTATGGCTGACCACATAAACAATGTGGTACGTACCAGCTACGGTCTAATGCGAACCCTCAGAAAAATCTTTAAGTGGATTCCCCTATCGTCCCGCATGCCCCTAGTACAGGGACTAATCATTAGCCATCTGGATTACGGAAATGCGTTGCTGGCCTCCATTAATGAAGAACAGTTGTCAAAACTTCAGGTTCTACAAAACACTGCGGCCAGATTGGTTCTAAACCTCCCTCCCCATACCCTTTCTGCGCCCAGTCTGAAGACCCTCCACTGGCTCCCTATAAAAAAAAGGATCAACTTCAAACTATGCTGCTTGGTCCACAAGACCCTGAACGGCAAAGGGCCAAAATATCTAGCCAAAAAACGAATAAAATACCAACCAACTAGAGTCCTGCGCTCCACCAGTAAACAATTCCTAGCAGTACCAAAAGTGCGTACAGTAAGGAACGGAGGCAGAGCTTTCTCCAAAATTGGCCCTGAAACCTGGAACGCCCTACCTCTCTATCTCCGATTGGAACAAGATCATAAGAGGTTCCGCAAAACTCTTAAAACCTGGCTTTTCCAGCTCTGATGAGACATCTATCTGGTTCTTGAGTATCTGCTGGCGCTGCGAGACCTACGGGTGACACACGCGCCTAACAAATACCAAATACATACATACATACATACAAAGCACCATTTTAAAACTCACTCCCTGCAAAGATAAGAAACATCCAAAACCACCACAGATTCAGGGATGCAGTAAAGACCTGGCTATTCCGTAAAAGGTGATACCCCTACTGCAAAGCAGTCCCAAATCCTAAAAACCCCACAAAGCTGAGTCAGTCACCTATGTACTGGTGGTAGGAATTTGCATCTCTCACCCCTCTTGGCTCCATTCCAAGCTTAAGTGTATCTAACAATATTGCATGCATATATCTTTTCCCAAAAACACATTGAAAATTATGCTCATTAGGACTGCACAATTTTGTACTGTGAACTACGTAATTCTACTTAGGCTCTGATTACAAATGCCTTGTAGGAGAGTGTGATATCTATTGCACATATTAAGTTAGATACTAAGAGAGGGTCTCAATTTATCCTGTGTGATAAATAGCATTAGTTGTGATTTTTGTATGAAAATGGGACATAAGATACAGATTTTAGTGTTCTCTTCACCAAAACCTCCATGCTCTGTTATTTACAAGGCACTTATCCCCCAGCAAAGTTTTTCACAGGTACATTTTGGCAAGAGAAACCTGTTGAAATTTACCTGGGAAAAATGTTGTGGTTGTGGGGCTTGCGATGTTGCTATGTTCTTTGCCAAGAGCTACAATACATTTCAAAATTAACTAGGCCAAACATAATCGGTGGCTTTAACCACTTAAGCTCATATAACACAAAGTTTTAAGCATGGTACAAAGGTGGGCACTACAAACCTACAAACTACAACCTTAAAAAATATATCTCAAACGTTTTTGAAAAGCATCATTGATGGTACTTTTAAAGCTGTACCTAATTCTGAATGACTAATCATTACTCCACAGCACACAACATAATTAAGATATCTGCAAGTGCTGTGATTCTAAAAAAGCAACATTACTGATGCCCCTCTGTACTTTTGAGACTTTTATTTATAGGGCTTCTAGTATACAACACATTGTAAACTTAGCATTGCTTAAAAACTGTTTAAGTTAAATATATAAATTTGTGTTCTACATTACACAGATTACAGGATATTTTATAGTTTTGCAGGATTGGGTCAGCTATTTTATCGATCCCAGAAGGATGAAAAGGTAAGATGCCTTTGTTGGAATCCAAATTCAAATCCATGTCCGGCGGGATTCGGAGTTGGTTGAGTGACTGAATGTTCAAGCCAGGCTCGAGACAGATGCCTTGCTCTGGCTCACCTTGGGGTCCTCTTAGACCCTTAAGACCAAAAAGAGGCAAGTTTGCTTGAGGCTTTTCACTGCCACTCACACTCTAACCTCATGCAGCAAGAATTAAAAACAAAGCATTGACCTGCTGTTGTAAAACAGGAAAAAATAATAGCCATCTTGTGTCTGAAATTCACAGTGAGAAACTGAGTTCAATCCTAGCTTCCTTGCTTGACTAAATGGTGTGATCCCAGGAAATATTTAATTTCACCAAACCTCCTTTTATTATTGCACATGGCAGCACCTTGAAATACCCGAGCCCTGTATAATAACGCCTTGCATTTGATTTAATAGTTTATAATGCTTCTACATATATAATAAGAATCTAGGCAAAGACTAAAGAAGGAGTGAGAAGTCTTTCTGATAGGTATACCTTCATTTTCCCAAATACTATACTTCAACAAACTAAGAGAGGGGATAACTAGAGTTTAATAAAGTGCAGGTGTGTAATGTATCTGAGATCCGTAAGTAACAGCAGCCAGGTAAATCGGTGCTCACCTTACATTTATCTCAGACCTATATATGAAACCTATCTGTATTTAGATGTAGAAGGAGTTTTTATGAATGCATATACATATATATGTATTACCTACTGGCGGTCGCCAGTAAGTAGTTATAGTTAGGACCTAGTTTCCATAGGACAAATGTTTTTTGTTTTGCCAATATCTTTGGTGTTGTTTGACGAATCTTCGCGAAAGTTTCAAAACTAATGCCCTGCTCCGGTCAGCTCCTGTCTTTAAAGTTTCGGGGTGATTCGTCAAGTGGGGACCGAGAAAAAAGGGGGGTCCCAAAATGCGTTTTCTCCATGTTAATTTCCATAGGAAACTTTAGACAAAGCTACAGCCCGAGCTGCTGAACAGAATTACACCAAATTTGGCAAAAAGGTAGCTCTTGGTTCAGAAAGCGACCTTTTTTTAAAATGGTGTAAATCCGTTCAGTAGTTCCTGAAATATTCAGATTTAAAATATTTATATATCTGGTGACCACGGTGGATCCGCAAACCCTCCCGAGCACGAGCTTGATTCTGATTGGCTGCCAACACTCGAAACCAAAAAGTGTTGGCAGCCATCTTGTGACTCGGTTGAACCGAGTCACAAGAAAAAAGGTAATAAAACAAGAAAAGGGGGCAGGGTAGAAACACCCTAACCCCCTAGGACTGCTCAGGGGGTCCCAGAGGGACCCCCAGGGCCAAAAAAAGCATTTCTCTTTTTTAAAATCTTCGGCGGGATTCGTGCTGGGTTCGCGAATCCAGCTGAAAACCCCCCCCAAAAAACAAAGTGCAGGCTCCTGTGCTTCATTTGTTTTAAGCCCCCGGGTGGACCAGGTCCCAGGGGTAATCCAGATTTATGTAGCGGGGGCCCACAGGGGCCCCCGCTGCCGCGGGAACCGCCACCTCCCTGGGGCTTTACTGATAATGTGCGGGGGGCACGTGGCCCCCCCGCAGCCCCGGGGACCGCCACCTCCCCGGGGCTTCATAAAAAATGTGTGGGGGCTCCTCCCCCCCACGCTGCCCCGGGGACCACTACCTCCCCGGGGCTTCAATTTATATAGGACGGGGGGCCACGCGGGCCCTCCCAAACCCCGGGAACCGTAACCTCCCCAGGGCTACTTAAAAAAATTCTGTGTGGGGGGCTCGAGCCCCCCCACACTGCCCCGGGGACCACCACCTCCCCGGGGCACACTGTATGCAAATACGGAGGTCCGTTGGGGACCCATCGGCCCTGGGGACCACCACCTCCCCGGGCTTATGTATGCGTTGGGACCTAGTTTCCATAGGAAAAACGTTTTTTGTTTTGCCAATATCTTTGGTGTTGTTTGACGAATCTTCGCGAAAGTTTCAAAACTAATGCCCTGCTCCGGTCAGCTCCTGTCTTGGAGCCCTCCTTGGCCCTGGGAACCGCCACCCCCAGGGCCGGCTCCGGCAATGTCCCAGGTCGCCAACCCGCCCTGCCATTGCAAACTTCTGCTTCGCTTCATGGAAGCGAGAGCAGGAAACCTTCTCTCACTTCCATGAAGCAAAGCAGATTGCTTTTGGACAAGGGGAGCTGCATGTCAGCAGCTCCCCTTGTCCAAAAGCAAAGCCGGCTCCCGCAGGAGGTGGGGAGCCGGCTGGGACCGCGGGGGCATTGGGGCTCCCCAGCAGTCCCCAACATGAGGCCAGGGGATGGGGTCCCCGGGACCAAACGTGGCCCAGGGAAGGGGGGCCACACGACCCACCCTCCCACAATAAAAATATTTGTTTTAAAAGAGGCAAAGCCCCGGGGGAAGGGGTCCCCGGGGCCGAAAAAGGCCTCAGGAGGTAGGGCGCGCTTCCCCCCTCCTTTAATTGTAGTTTATTTTTATTTTTTTTAAACGTGGCCATGCCCATGGGGATGGGGTCCCCGGGGCCGAAATCGGTCTCAGGAGGGGGGCCGTGCTGCACCCTTCCCGTTTTTTTTAAAATAAAAAATTGGCTCAGGCCCTGTGGGATGGGGTCCCCAGGGCCCAGAAAATACTAAGAGAAGGGGAGCCACACAGCTCCCCTTTTAAAAAAACAAAAGAAAAGAGAAGCCGGCGTCTAGCCGGAGGCCCCGCCCCCTCCCTGCATCACTCTGCAAATGCACCTCCTGGCGCGTTCTGGGTTGGGGGATGAAGTCCCCTTGCTTCCTGAGGGTCCCTGGGGGCCAACTAGCCCACCAGGTACCTCCAGTAAGCCCCACACAGTGGGATTGCAGAGAGGTGGTCAGAGGCCATGCCCCTTTTTACACCACTCTGCAAAAGCACCTCTTGGCGCACTGGTGGTGGGGTGATGAGGTCCTCTTGTGTCTTGAGGACCTCAGGATTAAAGTGGACTTCATCCCCCGAGCAGCAGTGCGCCAGGAGGCACGTTTGCAGAGTGGTGTGGGGCTTACTAGAGATAACAGGAGGGGTAGTTGGCCCCCAGGGACCCTGAGGAGGTAAGGAGACTTCATCCCCCAACCAAGAGCGTGCCAGGAGGTGCATTTTCAGAGTGGTGGAGAAAGGAGGCGTGGCTTGTGTCCACCTCTCAGCAATCCCACTAGCTGGGGCTTACTGGAGATATTAGGTGGGCTAGTTGGCCCCTAAGGACCCTCAGGGGGAAAGGGAACTTCAATACCCATCCAAGATGCACCAGGGAGCGTGTTTGCAGACTGGTGGGCAAAGGGGGCGTGGCCTGCTATGAGAACTTACCAATGCTGCTGTGTGGGACTTACTGGAGGTAATAGGAGGAGTGGTTGGCCCCAAGGTTGGCTTGGGGGGCAACTACCCCTCCCGTTACCTCCAGTAAGTCCCACACAGTGGGATTGCTAAGAGGTCTTCGGAGGCCATGCCCCCCTTTCTCCACCACTCTGCAAACGCACCTCCTGGCACACTACGGGTTGGGGGATGAAGTCCACTTTACTCCTGAGGGACTTTGGGGGCCAAGAAGCCCTCCTGCTACCTCCTGTAAGTCCTACGCAGCGGAATTCCTGAGCACTGGTCGGAGGCCCAGCCCCCTTTCTCCACCACTCTGCAAATGCGACTACTAGTTAAAGAAGCATTTGCAATGTAATAGGTCTGTTTGCGAGAGTTAGAGCTATTGGCGTTGTAAATGTAAAAGTTTTTTACTAATGTTTTTTGGAGTGGAATGAATGTATGTTGTGTGTAGTGAAATTATGTGGTATGTTGTGCAGTGAAATTATGTGGATAGAAAGTATGTGGTATTTAGTGTATAGGAATTATGTAGAGTGGAATTATGTGTTATGAGAGTAATTATGTGGTATGGTAGTCTGTGTTGTGGAGTGGTAACCTCAGGTTTAGTCTTCCTTGTTTCCATAGAAGCTAAACTACAGACTCAATGAGACAAAAAAAAAGGAACCACTGAGGAGCACTTCTGGACTTAGTCAGAGGTATGAGCAGGGCCACTGGAATTATGCGACTGTTTGGCTGCACCAACTTTTGCACTATTATACATTTTCCGCATTTGCCACATAATCCATCATCTGCTGCATAATCTGCAGATTTGGAAAAAACCTTGTTTCTAGCTCTAACGGCTCAAACGTTACCAAAAATGCAGCAACAAGTGTTATAGCGTGGTGGAAGGCCCTTTGCAAACCTAGAATGGTTACCTCTTACTTATTGCTAAATGTGGGTGTTAAATTGGTACTAATGGTGTGCAAACCACTCTTGCTTGTTTCTGCGCCTCTCTGGCCTCTTTCTGCATTTCTCTTGCTTCTTTCTGCACCTTTCTTCCTTTTTCTGTACTTCTCTTGCCTCTTTCTGCACACCTCTTCCGCTTTCTGCACCTCCCTTCTTTCTGCACCTCTCTTGCCACTTTCTGTACCTCTGTTGCTTCTTCTTGCACTTCTCTTGCCTCTTTCTGCACCCTGTTCCCTCTTTCTGCACCTCTCTTGCCTCTTTCTGTACCTCTCTTGCCTCTTTGTGCACTTCTCTTGCCTCTTTGTGCACCCTTCTTGCCTCTTCCTGCACCTCTGTTGCTTCTTTCTGCACATCTATTACTTCTTTCTGCACCTCTTTGCTTCTTTCTGCACTTCTCTTGCCTCTTTCTGCATCTCTGTTGCTTATTTCTGCACCCTGTTCCCTCTTTGTGCACTTCTCTTGCCTCTTTGTGCACCCTTCTTGCCTCTTCCTGCACCTCTGTTGCTTCTTTCTGCACATCTATTACTTCTTTCTGCACCTCTTTGCTTCTTTCTGCACTTCTCTTGCCTCTTTCTGCATCTCTGTTGCTTATTTCTGCACTTCTCTTGCCTCTTTATGCACCCCCCTTGCCTGTTGCTGTACCTCTGTTGGTTCTTTCTGCACTGCTCTTGCTTTTTAATGCACCTCTCTTGCCTCTTTCTGCACCCCTCTTGCCTCTTTCTGCACCCCTCTTGCCTTCTTCTGCACCTCTGTTGGTTCTTTCTGCACTGCTCTTGCTTATTTCTGCACCTCTTTTGCCAGTTTCTGCAGCTCTCTCGCCTCTTTCTGCACTTCTCTTGCTTCTTTCTGCACCTCTCTTCCTTCTTTCTGCACCTCTCTTGCTTCCTTCTGCTCCTCTCTTGCCTCTTTCTGCATCCCTTGTGCCTCTTTTTGCACTTCTCTTGCCTCTTTCTGCTCTTCTCTTGCCTCTTTCTGCACCCCTCTTGCTTCTTTCTGCACCTCTTTTGCTTTTTTCTGCACTTCTCTTGCCTCTTTCTGCACCCCTCTTGCCTCTTTCTGCACCTCTGTTGCTTCCTTATGCACTTCTCTTGCCTCTTTCTGCACCCCTCTTGCCTCTTTCTGCACCTCTGTTGCTTCTTTCTGCAGTTCTCTTTCCTCTTTCTACACCTCTTTGCTTCTTTCTGCACCCCTCTTGCCTCTTTCTGCATCCTTCTTCCCTCTTTGTGCACCCCTCTTGCCTCTTTCTGCAACTCTCTTGCCTCTTTCTGTACCCCTCTTGCCTGTTTCTGCACCTCTTTTATTTGTTTCTGCACTTCCTTTGCCTCTTTCTGTACACCTCTTGCCTCTTTCTGCACATCTGTTGGTTCTGTTTGCACCCCTCTTGCCTCTTTCTGCACCCCTCTTTCCTCTTTCTGTACCTCTCTTGCCTCTGTTTGCACCCCTCTTGCCTCTTTCTCCACCTCTTTTGCTTCTTTCTGCACATCTCTTGCCTCTTTCTGCACCCCTCTTGCCTCTTTCTGCACCTCTGTTGGTTCGTTCTGCCCTGCTCTTGCTTCTTTCTGCACCTCTCTTGCAAATTTATGCACCCCACTTGCCTCTATCTGCACCCCTGTTCCCTCTTTCTGCACCTCTTTTGCCTGTTTCTGCAAATCTCTTGCTTCTTTCTGAACTTCTCTCGCCTCTTTTTGTACTCAAATGGGAAGTGCAAGCTATCAAGTTTAAAGGTCTGTGTGCTCTCGTGACTGAGGTATATGTCTACTTGTACATGTATTCTGAAATGTGGTATGCATATGAAGATGGTAGGTTAAAAAGCGGGTAACTTCTCCTATAGGTGGTCAAATCTTCTCAGTTCTGCTCTGTCATTCGGTTGCACAGGCAGACATGTCTTATGTATATATGTGCTATAGAGCCCCTCAAATATACTATTGAATACCCATGTGCCCTGTATTGTGAGCAGAAAGAAATACATACACCTTTTTGTACACAAATTTTAGGGGTATGCTGTTTGAAACACAGGTATTCAAGTATTTGTATGTTTATTTTCATTTAACATGTCACTAGGTAAAAGCATAGACACGCATGCATACCTTCACAAACTTGGTCAGACTTACAACAGAGATATACTTAGGATTGCTGTTTTATATTTCGTAAAGCGATACCAAAGGGGATGATGGACGGAGCGTTAGAGCAAATCAAACACTCACCCCCAGTCAACTGATCTGGGTTTAATCCATCATCATTCTTTAGCTCACTCCACCACCCCAGTTCAGACATGGCCATATGCAAATCAGTCTGACCCTGTGCCTCATGGGAACAGTCCAGCCCGAACTGCCAAGCCATGTCTTCCCTGGACCGGAAACAAGCATCCTGGGACCGGTTTCGGGTTCAAACCCTCATCAGCGAGGCTATCTTGAATCCAGTGGCAAAGTGAGCAAGGGACCCAAGTCTGGGCATACACTGCCAACTAAGGGCGAACAAAGCGATACCAAAGGGGATGATGGACGGAGTGTTAGAGCAAATCAAACACTCACCCCCAGTCAACTGATCTGGGTTTAATCCATCATCATTCTTTAGCTCACTCCACCACCCCAGTTCAGACATGGCCATATGCAAATCAGTCTGACCTCGTGCCTCATGGGAACAGTCCAGCCCGAACTGCCAAGCCATGTCTTCCTGGACCGGAAACAAGCATCCTGGGACCGGTCTCGGGTTCAAAACCCTCATCAGCCAGGCTATCTTGAATCCAGTGGCAAAGTGAGCGAGGGACCCACGTCTGGGCATACCCTGCCAACTTAGGGCGAACAAGCGATACCAAAGGGGATGATGGATGGAGCGTTAGAGCAAATCAATCACTCACCCCAGTCAACTGATCTGGGTTTAATCCATCATCATTCTTTAGCTCACTCCACCACCCCAGTTCAGACATGGCCATATGCAAATCAGTCTGACCCTGTGCCTCATGGGAACAGTCCAGCCCGAACTGCCAAGCCATGTCTTCCCTGGACCGGAAACAAGCATCCTGGGACCGGTTTCGGGATCAAAACCCTCATCAGCCAGGCTATCTTGAATCCAGTGGCAAAGTGAGCAAGGGACCCACGTCTGGGCATACCCTGCCAACTTAGGGCGAACAAGCGATACCAAAGGGGATGATGGACGGAGCGTTAGAGCAAATCAAACACTCACCCCCAGTCAACTGATCTGGGCTTAATCCATCATCATTCTTTAGCTCACTCCACCACCCCAGTTCAGACATGGCCATATGCAAATCAGTCTGACCCTGTGCCTCATGGGAACAGTCCAGCCCGAACTGCCAAGCCATGTCTTCCCTGGACCGGAAACAAGCATCCTGGGACCGGTTTCGGGTTCAAAACCCTCATCAGCCAGGCTAACTTGAATCCAGTGGCAAAGTGAGCAAGGGACCCACGTCTGGGCATACCCTGCCAACTTAGGGCGAACAAAGCGATACCAAAGGGGATGATGGACAGAGCGTTAGAGCAAATCAAACACTCACCCCTGTCAACTGATCTGGGTTTAATCCATCATCATTCTTTAGCTCACTCCACCACCCCAGTTCAGACATGGCCATATGCAAATCAGTCTGACCCTGTGCCTCATGGGAACAGTCCAGCCCGAACTGCCAAGCCATGTCTTCCCTGGACCGGAAACAAGCATCCTGGGACCGGTTTCGGGTTCAAAACCCTCATCAGCGAGGCTATCTTGAATCCAGTGGCAAAGTGAGCAAGGGACCCAAGTCTGGGCATACACTGCCAACTAAGGGCGAACAAAGCGATACCAAAGGGGATGATGGACGGAGCGTTAGAGCAAATCAAGCCATGTCTTCCCTGGACCGGAAACAAGCATCCTGGGACCGGTTTCTGGCTATTCAGCCGTCATCAGCCAGGCTAGCTAGAATGATGATGGATTAAACCCAGATCAGTTGACTGGGGGTGAGTGTTTGATTTGCTCAAGCGCTCCGTCCATCATCCCCTTTGGTATCGCTTTGTTCGCCCTAAGTTGGCAGGGTATGCCCAGACGTGGGTCCCTTGCTCACTTTGCCACTGGATTCAAGCTAGCCTGGCTGATGATGGCTGAATAGCCAGAAACCGGTCCCAGGATGCTTGTTTCCGGTCCAGGGAAGACATGGCTTGGCAGTTCGGGCTGGACTGTTCCCATGAGGCGCAGGGTCAGACTGATTTGCATATGGCCATGTCTGAACTGGGGTGGTGGAGTGAGCTAAAGAATGATGATGGATTAAACCCAGATCAGTTGACTGGGGGTGAGTGTTTGATTTGCTCAAGCGCTCCGTCCATCATCCCCTTTGGTATCGCTTTGTTCGCCCTAAGTTGGCAGGGTATGCCCAGACGTGGGTCCCTTGCTCACTTTGCCGCTGGATTCAAGCTAGCCTGGCTGATGACGGCTGAATAGCCAGAAACCGGTCCCAGGATGCTTGTTTCCGGTCCAGGGAAGACATGGCTTGGCAGTTCGGGCTGGACTGTTCCCATGAGGCGCAGGGTCAGACTGATTTGCATATGGCCATGTCTGAACTGGGGTGGTGGAGTGAGCTAAAGAATGATGATGGATTAAACCCAGATCAGTTGACTGGGGGTGAGTGTTTGATTTGCTCAGCGCTCCGTCCATCATCCCCTTGGTATCGCTTGTTCACCCTAAGTTGGCAGGGTATGCCCAGACGTGGGTCCCTTGCTCACTTTGCCACTGGATTCAAGCTAGCCTGGCTGATGATGGCTGAATAGCCAGAAACCGGTCCCAGGAGGCTTGTTTCCGGTCCAGGGAAGACATGGCTTGGCAGTTCGGGCTGGACTGTTCCCATGAGGCGCAGGGTCAGACTGATTTGCATATGGCCATGTCTGAACTGGGGTGGTGGAGTGAGCTAAAGAATGATGATGGATTAAACCCAGATCAGTTGACTGGGGGTGAGTGTTTGATTTGCTCAAGCGCTCCGTCCATCATCCCCTTTGGTATCGCTTTGTTCGCCCTAAGTTGGCAGGGTATGCCCAGACGTGGGTCCCTTGCTCACTTTGCCACTGGATTCAAGCTAGCCTGGCTGATGATGGCTGAATAGCCAGAAACCGGTCCCAGGATGCTTGTTTCCGGTCCAGGGAAGACATGGCTTGGCAGTTCGGGCTGGACTGTTCCCATGAGGCGCAGGGTCAGACTGATTTGCATATGGCCATGTCTGAACTGGGGTGGTGGAGTGAGCTAAAGAATGATGATGGATTAAACCCAGATCAGTTGACTGAGGGTGAGTGTTTGATTTGCTCAAGCGCTCCGTCCATCATCCCCTTTGGTATCGCTTTGTTCGCCCTAAGTTGGCAGGGTATGCCCAGATGTGGGTCCCTTGCTCACCTTGCCACTGGATTTAAGCTAGCCTGGCTGATGACGGCTGACTAGCCAGAAACCGGTCCCAGGATGCTTGTTTCCAGTCCAGGGAAGACATGGCTTGGCAGTTCGGGCTGGACTGTTCCCATGAGGCGCAGGGTCAGACTGATTTGCATATGGCCATGTCTGAACTGGGGTGGTGGAGTGAGCTAAAGAATGATGATGGATTAAACCCAGATCAGTTGACTGGGGGTGAGTGTTTGATTTGCTCAAGCGCTCCGTCCATCATCCCCTTTGGTATCGCTTTGTTCGCCCTAAGTTGGCAGGGTATGCCCAGACGTGGGTCCCTTGCTCACTTTGCCACTGGATTCAAGCTAGCCTGGCTGATGACGGCTGAATAGCCAGAAACCGGTCCCAGGATGCTTGTTTCCGGTCCAGGGAAGACATGGCTTGGCAGTTCGGGCTGGACTGTTCCCATGAGGCGCAGGGTCAGACTGATTTGCATATGGCCATGTCTGAACTGGGGTGGTGGAGTGAGCTAAAGAATGATGATGGATTAAACCCAGATCAGTTGACTGGGGGTGAGTGTTTGATTTGCTCAAGCGCTCCGTCCATCATCCCCTTTGGTATCGCTTTGTTCGCCCTAAGTTGGCAGGGTATGCCCAGACATGGGTCCCTTGCTCACTTTGCCACTGGATTCAAGCTAGCCTGGCTGATGACGGCTGAATAGCCTGAAACCGGTCCCAGGATGCTTGTTTCCGGTCCAGGGAAGACATGGCTTGGCAGTTCGGGCTGCACTGTTCCCATGAGGTGCAGGGTCAGACTGATTTGCATATGGCCATGTGTGAACTGGGGTGGTGGAGTGAGCTAAATAATGATGATGGATTAAACCCAGATCAGTTGACTAGGGGTGAGTGTTTGATTTGCTCAAGCGCTCCGTCCATCATCCCCTTTGGTATCGCTTTGTTCGCCCTAAGTTAGCAGGGTATGCCCAGACGTGGGTCCCTTGCTCACTTTGCCACTGGATTCAAGCTAGCCTGGCTGATGATGGCTGAATAGCCAGAAACCGGTCCCAAGATGCTTGTTTCCGGTCCAGGGAAGACATGGCTTGGCAGTTCGGGCTGGACTGTTCCCATGAGGCGCAAGGTCAGACTGATTTGCATATGGCCATGTCTGAACTGGGGTGGTGGAGTGAGCTAAAGAATGATGATGGATTAAACCCAGATCAGTTGACTGGGGGTGAGTGTTTGATTTGCTCAAGCGCTCCGTCCATCATCCCCTTTGGTATCGCTTGTTCGCCCTAAGTTGGCAGGGTATGCCCAGACGTGGGTCCCTTGCTCACTTTGCCACTGGATTCAAGCTAGCCTGGCTGATGACGGCTGAATAGCCAGAAACCGGTCCCAGGATGCTTGTTTCCGGTCCAGGGAAGACATGGCTTGGCAGTTCGGGCTGGACCGTTCCCATGAGGCGCAGGGTCAGACTGATTTGCATATGGCCATGTCTGAACTGGGGTGGTGGAGTGAGCTAAAGAATGATGATGGATTAAACCCAGATCAGTTGACTGGGGGTGAGTGTTTGATTTGCTCAAGCGCTCCGTCCATCATCCCCTTTGGTATCGCTTTGTTCGCCCTAAGTTGGCAGGGTATGCCTAGACGTGGGTCCCTTGCTCACTTTGCCACTGGATTCAAGCTAGCCTGGCTGATGATGGCTGAATAGCCAGAAACCGGTCCCAGGATGCTTGTTTCCGGTCCAGGGAAGACATGGCTTGGCAGTTCGGGCTGGACTGTTCCCATGAGGCGCAGGGTCAGACTGATTTGCATATGGCCATGTCTGAACTGGGGTGGTGGAGTGAGCTAAAGAATGATGATGGATTAAACCCAGATCAGTTGACTGGGGGTGAGTGTTTGATTTGCTCAAGCGCTCCGTCCATCATCCCCTTTGGTATCGCTTTGTTCGCCCTAAGTTGGCAGGGTATGCCCAGACGTGGGTCCCTTGCTCACTTTGCCACTGGATTCAAGCTAGCCTGGCTGATGACGGCTGAATAGCCAGAAACCGGTCCCAGGATGCTTGTTTCCGGTCCAGGGAAGACATGGCTTGGCAGTTCGGGCTGGACTGTTCCCATGAGGCGCAGGGTCAGACTGATTTGCATATGGCCATGTCTGAACTGGGGTGGTGGAGTGAGCTAAAGAGTGATGATGGATTAAACCCAGATCAGTTGACTGGGGGTGAGTGTTTGATTTGCTCAAGCGCTCCGTCCATCATCCCCTTTGGTATCGCTTTGTTCGCCCTAAGTTGGCAGGGTATGCCCAGACGTGGGTCCCTTGCTCACTTTGCCACTGGATTCAAGCTAGCCTGGCTGATGATGGCTGAATAGCCAGAAACTGGTCCCAGGATGCTTGTTTCCGGTCCAGGGAAGACATGGCTTGGCAGTTTGGGCTGGACTGTTCCCATGAGGCGCAGGGTCAGACTGATTTGCATATGGCCATGTCTGAACTGGGGTGGTGGAGTGAGCTAAAGAATGATGATGGATTAAACCCAGATCAGTTGACTGGGGGTGAGTGTTTGATTTGCTCAAGCGCTCCGTCCATCATCCCCTTTGGTATCGCTTTGTTCGCCCCTAAGTTGGCAGGGTATGCCCAGACGTGGGTCCCTTGCTCACTTTGCCACTGGATTTAAGCTAGCCTGGCTGATGACGGCTGAATAGCCAGAAACCGGTCCCAGGATGCTTGTTTCCAGTCCAGGGAAGACATGGCTTGGCAGTTCGGGCTGGACTGTTCCCATGAGGCGCAGGGTCAGACTGATTTCCATATGGCCATGTCTGAACTGGGGTGGTGGAGTGAGCTAAAGAATGATGATGGATTAAACCCAGATCAGTTGACTGGGGGTGAGTGTTTGATTTGCTCAAGCGCTCCGTCCATCATCCCCTTTGGTATCGCTTTGTTCGCCCTAAGTTGGCAGGGTATGCCCAGACGTGGGTCCCTTGCTCACTTTGCCACTGGATTCAAGCTAGCCTGACTGATGACGGCTGAATAGCCAGAAACCGGTCCCAGGATGCTTGTTTCCGGTCCAGGGAAGACATGGCTTGGCAGTTCGGGCTGGACTGTTCCCATGAGGCGCAGGGTCAGACTGATTTGCATATGGCCATGTCTGAACTGGGGTGGTGGAGTGAGCTAAAGAATGATGATGGATTAAACCCAGATCAGTTGACTGGGGGTGAGTGTTTGATTTGCTCAAGCGCTCCGTCCATCATCCCCTTTGGTATCGCTTGTTCGCCCTAAGTTGGCAGGGTATGCCCAGACGTGGGTCCCTTGCTCACTTTGCCACTGGATTCAAGCTAGCCTGGCTGATGACAGCTGAATAGCCAGAAACCGGTCCCAGGATGCTTGTTTCCGGTCCAGGGAAGACATGGCTTGGCAGTTCGGGCTGGACTGTTCCCATGAGGCGCAGGGTCAGACTGATTTGCATATGGCCATGTCTGAACTGGGGTGGTGGAGTGAGCTAAAGAATGATGATGGATTAAACCCAGATCAGTTGACTGGGGGTGAGTGTTTGATTTGCTCAAGCGCTCCGTCCATCATCCCCTTTGGTATCGCTTTGTTCGCCCTAAGTTGGCAGGGTATGCCCAGACGTGGGTCCCTTGCTCACTTTGCCACTGGATTCAAGCTAGCCAGGCTGATGACGGCTGAATAGCCAGAAACCGGTCCCAGGATGCTTGTTTCCGGTCCAGGGAAGACATGGCTTGGCAGTTCGGGCTGGACTGTTCCCATGAGGCGCAGGGTCAGACTGATTTGCATATGGCCATGTCTGAACTGGGGTGGTGGAGTGAGCTAAAGAATGATGATGGATTAAACCCAGATCAGTTGACTGGGGGTGAGTGTTTGATTTGCTCAAGCGCTCCGTCCATCATCCCCTTTGGTATCGCTTTGTTCGCCCTAAGTTGGCAGGGTATGCCCAGATGTGGGTCCCTTGCTCACTTTGCCACTGGATTCAAGCTAGCCTGGCTGATGACGGCTGAATAGCCAGAAACCGGTCCCAGGATGCTTGTTTCCGGTCCAGGGAAGACATGGCTTGGCAGTTCGGGCTGGACTGTTCCCATGAGGCGCAGGGTCAGACTGATTTGCATATGGCCATGTCTGAACTGGGGTGCTGGAGTGAGCTAAAGAATGATGATGGATTAAACCCAGATCAGTTGACTGGGGGTGAGTGTTTGATTTGCTCAAGCGCTCCGTCCATCATCCCCTTTGGTATCGCTTTGTTCGCCCTAAGTTGGCAGGGTATGCCCAGACGTGGGTCCCTTGCTCACTTTGCCACTGGATTCAAGCTAGCCTGGCTGATGACGGCTGAATAGCCAGAAACCGGTCCCAGGATGCTTGTTTCTGGTCCAGGGAAGACATGGCTTGGCAGTTCGGGCTGGACTGTTCCCATGAGGCGCAGGGTCAGACTGATTTGCATATGGCCATGTCTGAACTGGGGTGTTGGAGTGAGCTAAAGAATGATGATGGATTAAACCCAGATCAGTTGACTGGGGGTGAGTGTTTGATTTGCTCAAGCGCTCCGTCCATCATCCCCTTTGGTATCGCTTTATATTTGGTAGGCCTAACATTCTGAGCAGTCGATTAATAGTGAACCCTGATGAGAAAAGTGAGGTTTAAGACATCTTGGGAGAAGGATTAGTGATTAGGCTACTTTGTATGAGTCTGTTCTAAGGTACAGTCAAAGTAGGCCTCTTTCTGCACCTCTGTTGGTTCTTTCTGCACATCTCTTGCTTCTTTTTGTACCTTTCTTCCTCTTTCTGCACCTCTGTTGCATCTTTCTGAATTGATCTTACTTCTTTCTGTACCTTTGTTCCTCTTTCTGCACCTCTCTTGCCTCTTTCAGCACTTCTCTTGCTTCTTTCTGCGCCTTTCTTCCTCTTTCTGCACATGTCCTACCTATGTAGACATAGTTAGAAATTAGCATTTAAAAAACCTTAGAAATTCACTGAAAAAAACAGAGGTTTCAGGGACGTTATAGTTAGGAATTAACATTTAAAAAACCTTTGAAAGTCACTGAAAAAACCACAGGTTTCAGGGACGTTATAGTTAGGGATTAGCATTTAAAAAAACCTTAGAAATTCACCAAAAAAACACAGGTTTCACGGATGTTATAGTTAGGCTGACATTTCACTCTTATAAAACCAGAGAAATTCGGCCGTTATAGTTAGCTGAGCTAACTATAACTCGCCCCCCTGCAATGCACTGCTGATGACGTCACATATTACATCACTCATGACATGGTCAGTGACATCACTGATGACATCTCAAAGGACATCACTGATGACATCACTGATGACATCATCCACTTAATATCTGATGCACCTCCTCACACCCTATTATAACCTTTCATACACCCACTCTAAAATACAGACTATCATACACGAAACCATAGACACGCCAATACTAGTTAGTACATACCCACTCACTGATTCATAGGTCTACACACATCCACTCACTCAACCATACAGTCACTCATACATGCAGTCACTCATCAATATAGCCACTGATATATGCACTCATGCACCCATACAGACACTCGAATACCGCCACTCACCCATGGGGATACTCACACACCTAGTCAGTCGCCCAACGACTCAATCACACTGCCATTTACTCACCTATACAGTTATACACACACCACCTTACTTATTCTTACAGATACTAACACATACTTACTCTCTTATACAATCATTGACACAAGCGCACACTCATCCATACAGCCACTCTCACAATCACTCACTCTCACATTTAGTCACTTATATACTCCAACACTCACATATACTGCCTTTCACATATGTAGTTTCTCACACATATACCACTGAGATATCCATTCACTCACCAACACAGCCATACGCACACTCATCACCCACACAGCCCCTCACAGACGCACTCATGAACCCATACACCCACTCACACATCCATGCAGGGAGCCACACCTCCCACCCACCCACATAGACACTCAGGCACCCATACAGGTAATCAGACAACCAATCATTAACCCATATAGACACTCATGTAGCTACTCACCAACCCATGCAGCCACTTACACACCAACTGACAGACTGATACAGACATTCACACAGATTAGTCATTCACCCATGAATTCACTAAGACACGTTTAATCACTCACTTATACAGTCACGCACCCACTAAATCATCCATTCAGACACTCATACACCCACTCATTCTTCAATAAACCTTGGCGTGTATATAAAATATTCTTAAATTTTTAGAAACACTCAGTCACTGGATGATGTCATCAGTGATGTCATTTGAGATGTCATTTGAGATGTCATTAGTGATGTCACTGACCATGTCATGAGTGATGTAATTTGTGATGTCATCAGCAGTGCATTGTGGGGGCGCGAGTTATAGTTAGCTCACCTAACTATAACGGCCGAATTTCTCCGGTTTTGTATGAGTGAAATGTCCAACTAACTACAACGTCCTTGAAACCTGTGGTTTTTTCAATGAATTTCTATGGTTTTTTAAATGCTAATCCCTAACTATAACGTCCCTGAAACCTATGGTTTTTTCAGTGAATTTCAAAGGTTTTTTAGATTCTAATGTCTAACCATACAGTCCCTGAAACCTAGGGTTTTTTCAGTGAATTTCAAAGGTTTTTTAAATGCTAATTTCTAACTATAACGACCCTGAAACCTATGGTTTTTTCAGTGAATTTCAAAGGTTTTTTAAATGCTAATTTCTAACTATAACGTCCCTGAAACCTATGTTTTTTCAGTGAATTTCTAAGGTTTTTTAAATGCTAATTTCTAACTATAACGATCCTGAAACCTATGGTTTTTTCAGTGAATTTCAAAGGTTTTTTAAATGCTAATTTCTAACTATAGCGTCCCTGAAACCTATGGTTTTTTCAGTGAATTTCTAAGGTTTTTTAAATGCTAATTTCTAACTATGCCTACATAGGTAGGACATGTGCAGAAAGAGGAAGAAAGGCACAGAAAGAAGCAAGAGAAATGCAGAAAGAGGCAACAGAAGTCCAGAAAGAGGAAGAAAGGTGCAGAAAGAAGCAAGAGATGTGCAGAAAGAACCAACAGAGGTGCAGAGAGAGGCCTTGTTGCAAAGTCATCCTGTGCCCTGGGCACCCCCCAACTTTTGCTGACTGGTACTGGTGGTAACTGACTCTGACTGACCTTGGGCTCTGCCTAACCAGGCCCGGAGCCAGTGCAATGCTGAGAGACACTTAAAATACAATGAAAATACCTACATACACTAGGGTACACTATGGGTTGGGGTACCCCTGTGATTAGCATGACCTCCCCTGTAAGGCCCTAGTACATAATAGCGCAATAAAAAGAACAAGGGGCACCCTACTCACTAGGAACCAGGGTATGTCATGTGTAACAGAAACAACGGTTCCAGCGGAAAGTTAGGCTAATCTATAATAATAACAAATGTACTATCGCAATCACAAAAACGGGTTAAGGTGATGTCAGAAAGAAAGAGGGCCTTGCAGACTTTAAGTTCACATTAATTCTTTTATCAGATTTGTAAAATTCAAATTGATATATACACAGACCAAGAAAAACAATAGTGCTTTGTATCCTCAAGTGAAATGGAACAATAAAACAAACAGTGAAAAACATGTAACGTGTACAGCTTAGTTTCCACAATTTTGTAAAGGCGACCAAAGATTAACTTAGTAATGATTCCAGCTTCTTTGTACAATAGTCAGAGCTGTTAAATTGGTTCGCTTTCAAATACAGTCGACGGCGCTTCAACCCTTTTACAGTGCAGGGTCTCTTCAGGACCAAGGGATATGGGGACAATCTGATGGCGATTGTTCAGCCTCGTGAGACAGTGAAATAAGTGAGACACCGGTAAAGTGAGAGAGAAAAGGGAATACTCACACGGGGACCGGTCGGGTGCCCCGTATGAGAGACGAACTGGTGGGCTGACAAACGGTCTTAATCATAGGTTGCTCAATCGTGGTAGATGGCAGAAGTACATGACCCCACTTAGTGGTAGTGATGGAGCAGATTCTTCAATTTAATTGAACGGCCGTGGGACCAATCGTGCCACGGGAATAGTATTACTCTTTGGAATGAATCTGTCAATTCGAACTGCTCCGGTCAATTTGAACTGCTCCGGTCGTCTGCCTGGTTACAATGACCTTGTCATTGTAACCAGGCAGACGACCGGAGCAGTTCGAATTGACAGATTCATTCCAAAGAGTAATACTATTCCCATGGCACGATTGGTCCCGCGGCCGGTTCAATTAAATTGAAGAATCTGCTCCATCACTACTACACTAAGTGGGGGTCATGTACTTCTGCCATCTACCACGATTGAGCAACCTATGATTAAGACCGTTTGTCAGCCCACCAGTTTGTCTCTCATACGGGGCACCCGACCGGGTCCCCTTGTGAGTATTCCCTTTTCCTCTCTCACTTTATCGGTGTCTCACTTATTTCAGTGTCTCACGAGGCTGAACAATCGCCATCACATTGTCCCCATATCCCTTGGTCCTGAAGAGACCCTGCACTGTAAAAGGGTCGAAACGCCCGTCGACTGTATTTGAAAGCTGAACCAGTTTAACAGCTCTGACTATTGTACACAGAAGCTGGAATCATTACTAAGTTAATCTTTGGTCGCCTTTTTAAAAATTGTTGAAACCAAGCTGTACACGTTACATGTTTTTCACTGTTTGTTTTATGGTTCCATTTCACTTGGGGACACAAAAGCACTATTGTTTTTTCTTGGTCTGTGTATATATCAATTTGAATTTTACAAATCTGATAAAAAGAATTAATGTGAACATAAAGTCTGCAAGGCCCTCTTTCTTTCTGACATCACCTTAACCCGTTTTTGTGATTGCGATTGTGCATTTGATTATTATTATAGATTAGCCTAACTTTCCGCTGGAACAGTTGTTTCTGTTACACTAGTACATAATAGGGCAGGGGGATTAAAACTACCTCTAAGTCCCTAGCATATAATAGGGCAGGGTAGTTTAGAAGCCAGCAGCCCTTTTATGCACTTGCATGTGTGCCCTGCTGAGCCTTAGGTCAGTTTAACAGTAGCCCTGTGTGTGCAGAAAGAGGCAAGAGAGGTGCAGAAAGAAGCAAGAGAGGTGTAGAAAGAAGCAAGAGAAGTGCAGAAAGAAGCAAGAGAGGAGCAGAAAGAAGCAAGAGCAGTGCAGAAAGAACCAACAGAGGTGCAGAAAGAGGCAAGAGGGGTACAGAAAGAGGCAAGAGAAGTACAGAAAGAAGCAAGAGGTGCAGAAAGAGGCAAAAGGGGTGCAGTAAGAGGCAAGAGCAGTGCAGAAAGAACCAAGAGGCATGCAGGAAAAGGGAAGAAGGATACAGAAAGAGGCACAAGGGGTGCAGAAAGAAGCAAGACAGGTGTAGAAAGAAGCAAGAGAAGTGCAGAAAGAAGCAACAGAGGTGCAGAAAGAGGCAAGAGGGGTACAGAAAGAGGCAAGAGAAGTGCAGAAGGAAGCAACAGAGGTGCGGAAAGAGGCAAGAAAAGTGCAGAAAGAGGCAAGAGAGTTGGAGAAACAGGCAAAAGAGGTGCACACAGAGGGAACAGGGGTGCATACAGAGGCAAGAGAGGTACAGAAAGAACCAACAGAGGTACAGAAAGAGGCAAGAGGGGTGCAGAAATGTGCAAGAGAGTAGCAGATAGAAGCAAGAGCAGTGCAGAAAGAACCAACAGAGGTGCAGAAAGAGGCAACAGGGGTGCAGAAAGAGGCAAGAGAAGTGCAGAAAAAAGCAAAAGAGGTGCAGAAAGAGGCTAGAGGGGTGCAGAAAGAGGCAAGAGAGGAGCAGAAAGAGGCAAGAGAGGTGCACACAGAGGCATGAGGGGTGCAGAAAGAAGCAAGAGAGGTGCAGAAAGAAGTAAGAGAAGTGCAGAAAGAAGCAACAGAGGTGCAGAAAGAGGCAAGAGGGGTGCAAAAAGAAGCAAGAGAAGTGGAGAAAGAGGGAACAGAGGTGCGGAAAGAGGAAGAGGGGTGCAGACAGAGGCAAGAGAGGTGCATAAAGAGGGAAGAGGGATGCAGAAACAGGCAAAAGGGGTGCAGAAACTGGCAAGGCAGGTGCAGAAAGAAACAAGAGCAGTACAGAAACAACCAAGAGAGGTGCAGAAAGAGGCAAGGGGGTGCAGAAAAAGGCAAGAGGGGTGCAGAAAGAGGCAAGAGAAGTACAGAAAGAAGCAACAGAGGTGCAGAAAGAGACAAGAGAACTGTAGAAAGAGGCAAGAGAGGTGCAGAAACAGGCTAGAGATGTGCAGAAAGAGGAAAAGAACTGCAAAAAAGAAGCAACAGAGGTACAGAAGGAGGCAAGAGAAGGGCAGAAACAGGCAAAAGAGCTGCAGAAAGAAGCAAGAGCAGTGCAGAAAGAACCAACAGAGGTGCAGAAGGAGGCAAGAGGGGTGCAGAAAGAGGCAAGAGGGGTGCAGAAAGAGGCAAGAGAGGTGCAGGAATAGGGATGAAGGGTGCAGAAAGAGGCACGAGGGGTGCAGAAAGAAGAAAGAGAAGTGCAGAAAGAAGCAACAGAGGTGCTGAAAGAGACACGAAGGGTGCAGAAAGAGGCAAGAGAAGTGCAGAAAGAAGTAACAGAGGTAAGGAAAGAGGCAAGAGTGGTGCAGAAAGAGGGAAGAGAGGTATAGAAAGAGACAAGAGTGTTGCACAAAGAGGGAAGAGGGGTGCAGAAAGAGGCAAGAGGGGTGCAGAAAGAAGCAAGACAGGTGCAGAAAGAAACATGGGAAGTGCAGAATGAAGCAACAGGGGTGCAGAAGAAGGCATGAGAACTGCAGAAAGAGGCAACAAAGGTGCAGAAAGAGAGAAGACAGGTGCAGGAAAGGAGAAGAAGGGTGCAGAAAGAAGCAAGAGAGGTGCAGAAATAGGCAAGAGGGATGCAGAAAGAGGCAAGAGAGGTGCAGAAAGAGGTAAGAGAGATTCACAAAGTGGGAAGAAGGGTGTAGAAAGAGGCAAGAGGGGTGCAGAAAGAGAGAAGACAGGTGCAGGAAAGGAGAAGAAGGGTGCAGAAAGAAGCAAGAGAGGTGCAGAAAGAGGCAAGAGGGATGCAGAAAGAGGCAAGAGAGGTGCAGAAAGAGGCAAGAGAGGTTCACAAAGAGGGAAGAAGGGTGTAGAAAGAGGCAAGAGGGGTGCAGAAAGAAGCAAGAGAGGTGCAGAAAGAAGCAAGATAAGTGCATAAAGAAGCAACAGAGGTACAGAAAGAGGCAAGAGGGGTGCAGAAAGAGGCAAGAGGGGTGAAGAAATAGGTAACAGAGGAGCAGAAGGAGGCAAGAGAACTGCAGAAAGAGGCAGGAGTGTTGCAGAAACAGGCAAAAGAGGTGCAGAAAGAAGGAACAGGGGTGGAGACAGATGCAAGAGAAGTGCAGAAAGAGGGAAGAGGAGTGCAGAAATGTGCAAGAGAGGTACAGACAGAAGCAAGAGCAGTGCAGAAAGAACCAACAGAGGTGCAGAAAGAGGCAAGATAAGTGCAGAAAGAGGAGAGAGAAGTGCAGAAAGAAGCAAAAGAGGTTCAGAAAGAGGCAAAAGCAGTGCAGAAACAATCAAGAGATGTGCAGAAAGAAGCAAGAGATGTTCAGAAAAAGGGAAGAATGGTGCAGAAAAAAGCAGGAGAAGTGCAGAAAGAGGCAAGTGAGGTGCAGAAGGAGGCAAGAGAACTGCAGAAAGAAGCAAGAGAGTTGCAGAAACAGGCAAAAAGGGTGCAGAAAGAGGGAACAGGTGTGCAGACAGAGGCAAGAGAGGTGCAGAAAGAGGGAAGAGGGGTACAGAAAGAGGCAAGAGGGATGCATAAATTTGCAAAAGAGGCGCAGAACAAGCAAGATCAGTGCAGTAAGAACCAACAGAGGTGCAGAAAGAGGCAAGAGGGGTACAGAAAGAGGCAAGAGCAATGCAGAAAGAACCAAACGATGTGCAGAAAGAGGCAAAAGAGGTGCAGAAAGAGGCAAGGGATGTGCAGAAAGAGGCAAGTGAGGTACAGAAGGAGGCAAGAGAACTGCAGAAAGAGACAAGAGAGTTGCAGAAACAGGCAAAAGGGGTGCCGAAAGAGGGAACAGGTGTGCAGACAGAGGCAAGACAGGTGCAGACAGAGGGAAGAGGTGTACAGAAAGAGGCAAGAGGGATGAAGAAATTTGCAACAGAGGTGCAAAAAGAAGCAAGAGCAGTGCAGACAGAACCAACAGAGGTGCAGAAAGAGGCAAGAGGGGTACAGAAAGAGGCAAGAAAAGTGCAGAAAAAAGCAAAAGAGGTGGAAAAAGAGGCAAGAGAACTGCAGAAAAAGGCAACAGAAGACCAGAAAGAGGCAGGCGAGGTGCACAAAGAAGCAAAAGGGGTACAGAAAGAGGCAAGAGGGGTGCAGAAAGAAGCAAGAGAAGTGCAGAAAGAAGCAACAGAGGTGCTGAAAGAGGCAAGAGGGGTGCAGAAAGAGGCAAGAGAAGTGCAGAAAGAAGCAACAGAGGTGCCGAAAGAGGCAAGAGAGGTGAAGAAACAGGCAAGAACGGTGCAGAAACAGGGAACAGGGGTGCAGAAAGAGGTAAGAGGGATACAGAAATTTGCAAGAGAGGTGCAGAAAGAAGCAAGAGGAGTGCAGAAAGAAGCAAGAGAAGTGCAGAAAGAAGCAAGAGAGGTGGAGAAATAGGGAAGAGGGGTGCAGAAAGAGGCAAGAGGGATGCAGAAATTTGCAAAAGAGGTGCAGAAAGAAGCAAGAGCAGTGCAGAAAGAACCAACAGAGGTGTAAAAAGAGGCAAGAGGAGTGCAGAAAGAGGTAGGAGAGGTGCACAAAGAGGCAAGAGAGGTATACAAGAAGGCAGGAGGGGTGCAGAAAGAAAGAAGAGAAGTGCAGAAAAAAGCAACAGAGGTGCTGAAAGAGGCATGAAGGGTGCAGAAAGAGGCACGAGAAGTGCAGAAAGAAGCAACAGAGGTACAGAAAGAGGCAAGAGAGGTGCAGAAACAGGCAGGAAAGGTACAGAAAGAGGGAACAGGGGTGCAGAAAAAGGCAAGAGAGGTGCAGAAAGAGGGAAGAGGGGTGTAGAAAGAGGCAAGAGGGGTGCAGAAAGAAGCAAGCGAAGTGCAGAAAAGGCAACAGAGGTGCAGAAAGACGCAAGAGAGGTGCAGAAACAAGCAAGAGAAGTGCAGAAAGAGGCAAGAGAATTGCTGAAAGAAGCAACAGACATGTATAAAGAAGGAAGAGAAGTGCAGAAAGAGGCAAGTGAGGTGCAGAAAGAGGCAAGAGAGGTGCAGAAAATAGCAAGAGAACTGCAGAAAGAGGCAAGAGGGATGCAAAAAAAGGAAGAAGGGTGCAGAAAGAAGCAAGCGAGGTGCAGAAAGAAGCAAGAGAAGTGCAGAAAGAAGCAACAGAGGTGCAGAAGGAGGCAAGAGAACTGCAGAAAGAGGCAAGAAAGTTGCAGAAACAGGCAAAAGAGGTGCAGAATGAGGGGACAGGGGTGCAGACAGAGGCAAGAGAGGTGCAGAAAGGGGGAAGAGGGGTGCAGAAAGAGGCAAGAGGGGTGCAGATATTTGCAAGAGAGGTGCAGAAAGAAGCAAGAGCAGTGCAAAAGAATCAACAGAAGTGCAGAAAGAGGCAAGAGGGGTGCAGAAAGAGGCAATAGAAGTGCAGAAAGAAGGAACAGAGTTGCAGAAAGAGGCAAGAGGGGTGCAGAAAGAGGGAAGAGAGGTGTACAAAGAGGCAAGAGAGTTGCACAAAGAAGGAAAAGGGGTGCAGAAAGAGGCAAGAGGGGTGCAGAAAGAAGCAACAGAGGTGCAGAAAGAAGCAAGAGAAGTGCAGAAAGACACAACAGGGGTGCAGAAAGAAGCAACAGACGTGCAGAAGGAGGTAAGAGAACTGCAGAAAGAGGCAAGAAAGTTGCAGAAACAGGCAAAAGAGGTGCAGAATGAGGGAACAGGGCTGCAGACAGAGGCAAGAGAGGTGCAGAAAGTGGGAAGAGGGGTGCAGAAAGAGGTAAGAGGGATGCAGATATTTGCAAGAGAGGTGCAGAAATAAGCAAGAGCAGTGCAAAAGAATCAACAGAAGTGCAGAAAGAGGCAAGAGGGGTGCAGAAAGAGGCAAGAGAAGTGCAGAAAGAAGGATCAGAGGTGCACAAAGAGGCAAGAGGGGTATAGAAAGAGGGAAAAGAGGTATAGAAAGAGGCAAGAGAGTTGCACAAAGAGGGAAGAAGGGTGCAGAAAGAGGCAAGAGGGGTGCAGAAAGAAGCAACAGAGGTGCAGAAAGAAGCAAGAGAAGTGCAGAAAGAAGCAATAGAGGTGCAGAAAGAGGCAAGAGGCGTGCAGAAAGAGGCAACAGAAGTGCAGAAAGAAGCAACAGAGGTGCAGAAAGAGTCAAGAGAGGTGCAGAAACATGCAGGAGAGGTGCAGAAAGAGGGAACAGGGATACAGAAAGAGGCAAAACAGGTGCAGAAAGAGGGAAGAAGTTTGCAGAAAGAGGCAAGAGTAGTACAGAAAGAAGCAAGTGAGGTGCAGAAAGAGGCAAGAGAGGTGCAGAAAGAGGCAAGACAGGTGCAGAAAGTAGAAGAGATGAGCAGAAAAAGGCAAAAGAAGTGCAGAAAAAGAAAGAAGGGTGCAGAAAGAAGTAACAGAAATACAGAAAGAGGCAAGAGTGGTTTGCACACTATTAGTACCAATTTAATACCCACATTTAGCAATAAGTAACAGGTGACCATTCTAGGTTTACAAAGGGCCTTCCACCACGCTGTAACACTTGTCGCTGCATTTGTGGTAACGTTTGAGCCGTTTGAGCTAGAAACAAGGTTTTTTTTGTTCAAATCTGCAGATCATGCAGCAGATGATGGATTATGTGGCAAATGCGGAAAATGTATAATTGTGCAACAGTCGGTGCAGCCAAGCAGTCGCATAATTCCAGTGACCCTGCTCATACCTTTGACTAGGTCCAGAAGTGCTCCTCAGTGGATCCTTCTTTTTTTTGTCTCATTGAGTTTATAGTTTAGATTCTATGGAAACGAGGAAAGCTAAACCTGAGGTTACCACTCCACAACACAGACTATCATACCACACAATTACTGTCCATAACACATAATCCCACCCTACATAATTCCTATACACTGAGGGCCAGATGTACGACCATTGGATTTAGCGCCTCGCAATTTGTGACAAATTGTGAGTCGCAAATTGCGAGGCGCTAAATCCAATGTACAACAGTGTCAGAGACACTGTTAGCGATTCCCAATGGGGTCGCAAAAAGCGAGGCTCATCAATATTCATGAGTCACTTGCAATTTGCGACCCCATTGGGAATGGCCAGCCTCACAGGGATGGTGGCCTGCTGGGGGCAGCAGACCACCATGTCTGTGACTGTTTTTCAATAAAGCAGCTTTTTTTAAAAATGCAGCCCATTTTCCTTAAAGGAAAATGGGATGCATTTAAAAAAGAAAAAAGAAAAGTTTTCGTTTCATTTTTTAAGGGCAGGTAGTGGTCCCTGGGACCACTGCCTGCCCTTAAAAAATATTTTCCCCTGCATGCACAAAGGGGAAGGGGTCCCCTGGGGACCCTTTCCCGTTTGCGAGTGCTTTAACACCCTTCTGAGAAGGGTGGTAAACTGCGACTGTTTTGCGACCGCAAAAGAGTCATACATAGCTGGAGGACTCGCTATTTGGAAGGGACGCCCTCGGAACGTCCCTTCCTAATAGCGACTCAAGATTCCTATTTTGCGAGTCGCAAATAATTTGCGACTCGCAAAATAGGAATAGTACATGGCCAACTCGTTTTTTGCGGTCGCAAAGGGGTCTGAAACCCCTCTGCGACTGCAAAAAACGGTCGTACATCTGGCCCTAAATACCACATACTTTCTATCCACATAATTTCACTGCACAACATACCACATAATTCCACTACACACAACCTACATCCACTCCACTCCAAGAAACATTAATAAAACACTTTTACATTTACAACGCCAATAGCTCTAACTCTCCCAAATGCGGAACCTATTACATTGCAAATGCTTCTTTAATTAGTAGTCGCGTTTGCAGAGAGGTGGAGAAAGGGGGCTGGGCCTCCGACCACCGCTCAGGAATTCCACTGCGTAGGACTCACAGGAGGTACCAGGAGGGCTTCTTGGCCCCCAAAGTCCCTCAGGAGAAAAGTGGACTTCATCCTCCAACCCGTAGTGTACCAGGAGGCGCGTTTGCAGAGTGTTGGAGAAAGGGGGGCATGGCCTTTGAAGACTTCTTAGCAAACCCACTGTATGGGACTTACTGGAGGTAACAGGAGGGAGTTGGCCCTCAAGGACAACCTTGGGGCCAACTCCCCTCCTATTACCTCCAGTAAGTCCCACACAGCAGCATTATAAATTCTCATAGCAGGCCACGCCCCCTTTGCCCACCATTCTGCAAACACGCTCCCTGGTGCGCTCTTCGATGGGGATTAAAGTCCCCTTCGCTGCTGGGGGTCGTTAGGGGCCAACTAGCCTACCTATTAGCTCCAGTAAGCCCCACACAGTGGGATTGCTGAGAGTTGGACACAGGCCACACACCCTTTGTCCACCACTCTGCAAACGTACTTCCTGGCGTGCTCGTGGTTGGGGGATGAAGTCCCCTTGCCTCCTGAGGCTCCCTAGGGGTCAACTAGCCCTCCTGTTACCTCCAGTAAGCCCCACGCAGCTGGATTGCTGAGAGTGGTCCGAGGCCACACCCCCTTTTTACACCACTCTGCAAACGCACCGCCTGGCGCACTGCTGCTCGAGGGATGAAGTCCACTTCAGTCCTGAGGTCCTCAGGACACAAGAGGACCTCATCACCCCACCAGCAATGCGCCAACAGGCACATTGGCAGAGTGGTGTAAAAAGGGGCATGGGCTCGGACCACCTCTCAGCAAACCCACTATGTGGGGCTTACTATAGGTACCTGGTGGGCTAGTCGGCCCCTAAGGACCCTTAGCATTCAAGGGGACATAATCCCCCAACCCAGAACGCGCCAGGAGGTGCATTTGCAGAGTGGTGCAGGGAGGGGGCAGGGCCTCCAGCGAGATGCCGGCTTTTCTTTTCTTTTTGTATTTTTAGAAGGGGGGCTGTGTGGCCCCCTTCTTTTAGTATTTTTTGGGCCCGGGGGACCCCATCCTCCAGGGCTTGACCCATTTTTTTTACTTAAAAAAAAAAAACAGGAAGGGGGCTGCGCGGCCCCCCTCCCGAGTCCGATTTAGGCCCCGGGGACCCCATTCCCCGGGTCCTGGCCTAGTTTTTTTTATTAAAATAACCTCCTAAACCTAATTCAATTTTTTTTAATGGTGTAGGATTAGGAGCTAGATTAAAAATAAGATTGACAACACTCTTGGGATTTAATGATTCCAGGTGTCTATTAGGTCGATATGTTTCAACCAATAAAACTGCCTCGAAAGGTAATTTGGCTTTCTTCAGGACCTTCGTTTACCCTGCTGGTTATAGTGAAAAGCCTATTAGTTTGTGCAATTTATATTGTATTCAAAAGGGCATGCACATTTATATACAGACCATACATGAAGGACCTTTTCCTCGTTTGGTCAAAGCTGAAACGAGAAAATTTCATAATCAAATACTAGGGTACTTTTATCATAACATGTACCCCTTCTTATGTGCTTTATGTCTATGACTATTTTTCGTAGTTCATCTTGTGACATTTCATTGTGCCAGTTACATATGACAAACACGAACATATACAAACAATGGACAGACAACGATGTACTACACCATTCAACAACAAAAATGGCAGTATAGGTTACCTACATGTCTAAGTAAGTTTATCAAAATCATAGGGTGTTTCAGGGATGGACCGTCCCTGTGGTCACACAGTGGAAAAATGGACACATCAATATTTAGAACCTTGTTAGTCGGTTCCTTACTTACGATTCTGGTGCTTTCGTTTGGTTTAAAAATGGGAAGGTACCCGGTTATCTTACTTCATCAAGGGTACAGGTCTGCTCATCACTCGAGCAGTGTCCCTGTCTCCCTGCATGTTAGAATTGAATGTTCACTTCCTGGTTTGTGAATTGCCTGTGATTGGTGCAATGGGGCCCGTCAAATGATGAACTCCAGGAGCTCCGATCACATGCCCCAATCATATGACTCAGGAACACACCTCGAACGAAATTGGATCACGTGACACAGCATCTCGTGATCCATTTCACCAATCACAGGCAATTCAAAAACCAGGAAGTGAACATTTGATTTGCAGTATTATGCTGTTTTGCCTGCCTTTCTCCTGGCCAGGTGGGAGCTGCTCACGTTGTTTCCCAATGGCATGAGAGCAGCACCGCCCAGTGGCGTTTCTTGTGGTACCACGATGTTGTGCTAGGAATTTGTTTCTGCTTTTTGGCAGCCAGAAGGAGCATTTCAAGCCCGAGTTCCGTGCTTGCTGCCTGACGTCATGAGTCGGTTTGAGTCACCCGGGGGTTTGGCATCCATTCATTCTTTCATCCATTATTCAGTCTTTCACCATTCATTCTGTCCTTCCATCTGTGTACCCATCCATATCCCAACCTATTCAACCATTTCCAAACCTATCTATCATCTATCCTTCCATCCATAATTTCACTCATCTATCCCTCCATCCAGCCTTTTACTCATTCATCCATCCATCCTTTCACCCATCCATCCATTCACTCATCCATCCAACCATTTACCCTCTCACCCATCCAGGCATCCTTTCACTTACTCATCCATCCATCCATTCAGCATTTCACTCATCCATCCATCCTTTATTCCAGCTCTTCACCCTCCCTTTCACTCATCTATGCATTCTTTCACTCATCCATCCTTACAGCCTTACTTACATCCTTATTTTCACTCATCCATGCACCCATTCGCCTATCCTGTCAATCATCCATCCATATTTTCACTCATCCATCCATCCTCCCTTTCTCTCACCATCCCCCTTCCACTTAGCCATCCTTTCACCCATTCATCCACCCAACAATCCATCGACTCATCCACTCATGAATCCATCCATTGACCCTATCACTCATCCATCCAT
This sequence comes from Calotriton arnoldi, assembly GCA_963921515.1. NCBI lineage: Eukaryota > Metazoa > Chordata > Amphibia > Caudata > Salamandridae > Calotriton > Calotriton arnoldi. The sequence goes on along the minus strand of CAWUFW010001751.1, from coordinate 486,493 downwards.
CTTTTCTCTCATCCATCCACCCTTTCACTCATCCATCCAACCTTTTGCCCATCTACCATCCCTTTCACTCACTCATCCATCCTTACATCCACCCTCTCACTCATCCATCCATTCACCCTTTCACTTATCAATTCATCAATCCATCTATCATTTCACTCATCCATCCACCCATTCACTCGCCCATCATCCACCCTTTCACTCATCTATCCATCCTTTCACTCATCCATCCACCCTTTACCCATCCATCCACCCTTTTACCCATCCATTCACCTTTTCGCCCATCCATCCACCATTTTACCCATACATCCACCATTCCACCCATTCATCTATTTATTTACCTTTTCTCTCATGCATCCTTCCACTCACTCATCCAACCATCCTTTCTCTCATTATCCAGCCATTCACCCTTTCACTCATCCATTCATCCCTTCACTAATCCATCCAGCCATTTACCCATTCCTTCACTTACTTAGTCACTCAATTTTTCACATTAATTATGAGCTGAGCCTTTGTTTGCAGAGTTGCAGACAGAAGAGGCCCATCAAGAACTTCACCCTTGCTGTTGTTCCCAAAGCAAGGTTGGGGCGGGAGGGTTCACTATGCCACTGCACATAGCCAATCCGAAAACTTGGAAGTCATGAATCATGCATGATGCCCAGTGACGGGACCTGAGGTGACTGTGACATGGTGTTGTTTCCAGGGCTTTAAGTGGGTTGAAAAAACTTGAGGGTCTCTCCAAAGGGCGAGTCCGATTTAATTAAGGGCGTGGCTTAAAACAGGGTAGCTAAAAATCTGTGCTTAGCATAGTGTGCTGCCCGACTGGTATTCTGCTACTTCTGTTACTGCATCCAGATATATAATACATCAGACCTACTACAAGCCAGGACTATTGGCTTTGTCAATGTTTTTTAGTTGCATAAAAAAAAGCAGCAACTATGTATATAATATTGAAAATGCTTCTGTTCTAAAATGGTGAGACTGTGAAAGACCCATAAACCCTTCTTTTTAACTTCGTTCGCTTGCTTCTATACATGAAATGGATTCCGTACATTTCTTTCATTTCGTGAGGTGCAACATTTTTATTTATTTATTTATAAAGTTTTGTATAGCGCGAACGTGACCCTAATGGGTATCAGAGCGCTTTACATGACAGGGACTAGTGTAACATTTTGTCTGACAAAAACACACAAACCAGATAATACATGCGTGAAGAATCAAACAAATCATAAAGTATAATAGTATAACACAGATTCGTCTAGAATAAAGACAGTAATAGGAGGCGATAATCCCCTTGGGAGTTAGCTGACTATACATTATCAGTGAGATCAGTATATTGTCTTAAGGTAAAAACTTCTTTAGTAGAAAAGATTTGGCTTCTTTTTTGAAGGAGGAGGTAGCGGATATTAGGCGAACATCCAGCGGTAGAGAGTTCCATATCTTGGGTGCAATAGCCGACAATGCTCTGGCACCCATTTTCTTTTTGTGAGTATGTTGGGGTTTCAGTAGCAAGGTATGCGCGCTTCGTGAATTTCTGTTGCCCCCTGATTTTTCTAGTTTTTGAGCCAGGTAGCTGGGGGTATTGAAGTGTAACGCCTTATGCGTCATCAGGCAATTTTCAGCTGGATGCTTGCCTCATAAGGTAGCCAGTTTAATGATTTTAGATCCGGTGAGTTGTGTGTGTTTCTTTTTGTTCCAAGGACAAGTCTGGCTGCCGCGTTGAGGGATGCTCTTAGAGGGGCCAGTTTGTATCGAGGTAGGCCACATAGTGTGGCACTACCATAATCCAGTCTGGGTAATACTAGGGCTTGAACCGTTTGTTTTAGGTCTTCTTGTGGTAGATAGGTTTTGAGTTTCCGCAGAATGCTTAGTTGATGATTCGCTCCTTTAGTGGCTGCGTTGATGTGATCCTGCATATTTAGGTGTTTATCTAATGTGATACCAAGTGATCTAGCAGAGTATATGATGTGGGGCGAGCATTTGAGGGCTGTAAGATGTTTCAGCCAAAGATCAATGTTTGGGCTGTGTTTCGGTGGGGAGATGAGAAGAAATTTGGTTTTGGCAGCGTTGAGTTTGAGATGGTTAACCGTGAGCCACAGGTGTGTGTTTTGTAAGATGTCCTCTGGGGAGGCGATTTTGAGATACAGCTGAGTGTCATCAGCGTACATGTTGTATTGGATATTGGAAGATTTTAGGAGGTCAGACAGTGGTTCAAGGAATAGGTTAAATAGAATGGGAGAAAGAGCAGAGCCTTGAGGAACGCCAAGCGTGATCGCATGGGACTTAGACAGCGATTGATTCATTTTGACTCTTAGGGATCTGTTTTGAAGGAAGGAAGCGAACCATTGAAGTACGACCCCTGAAAGGCCCATCCTTTGTTCCAGTAAGTTCAATAGATTATCATGTTTGACGGTATCAAAGGTTGCTGATAAATCAAGCAGTATTAGAAGGCATGATTCATTTTGATCCAGCATTTTTAGTATGTCATCCACTATATGAGTAAGTGCAGATTCGGTGCTGTGATCTTGACGGAATCCTGATTGGTGTTGGTCGAGGAGTTTATATTTGATTATGTGATTGTATAGTTGACTCTGAACACATTTTTCTAAGAGCTTTGCCAGGGTAGAGATGTTGGAGATGGGTCGGTAGTTGTTAGGATCAGAGCAGTCTGCCATAGGTTTTTTTTAAATGGGAGTTATTTGTCCTACTTTTAGGCAGTCAGGGATAGTGCCTTGATGTAGTGAGCCGTTTGCAATCTTGGTCCATAGAGGGATAACACATGATTTGATTTCCTTTAGTATGCGAGGAGGTAGCGGGTCCGTGAAGTGGTTAGATGGGTTTAAGGAGGAGAGAATGTTGTACATGTCGTGTTCATTGATTGGGGAGAAGGTGTTCCAGGAGGCATTGTTTTTTGAGGGTGGCGAGGGTGTTTCATCCCCTTCCGTGATCTGGGAGGTATACGAGAAATTGCATGAGGTAGTTGGTAGTAGTTCCTTTTGTAGTTGAAGTTCTGTCTCTATCTTTGAAGTTTTTTCTTTGAAGAAGGTGGCCATTTCTTCGCAGTTTGGCATGGGGCTGGTTCCGGAGACTGCCGCGTTATATGTGTTACGTGATTGCTGCTTGACTATTTCGAATAGTTTTTTTAGCCTATTTCTGGCTTGGTCAAGCTGTATTCTAAAGAAATTAGCTTTCTCTTGTCTTATTCTTCTATTGTAAGTATTCCTAGTTGTTCTTAGGCGTTTTAGCAATTCTAGGGATGGCGAGGATCTCCAAGCTCTTTCTGCTGTTCTAAGATTACGTCTTTCAGTGTTCAAGTTGCCGTTGAACCATGGTTTTGAATTTTTATTTGATATGTTTTTCTGTTGAAGAGGCGCGATGGAGTCCATGACTTTCAATATGGAAGTGTTGTAGTAGTCAGTGAGCTCATTGACATCCTCCATGTTGGTCTGTGGGATCAAGGTATTATTGCATAGGGTAGCTAGCTCATTTTGGTTGATATTACGAAGGTCCCTTTTCCATTGTTTTATTTTCTTTGGTTGTACATGCTTAGGGATCGCCTTTAGATTGATGAGGAAGGTGATGCGATAATGGTCTGTCCAATCACAGAGGCTAATAGATTCTAGGGAAATTGTGTCGGTTTTTGAGATAATAAGGTGCAGGGTCTCCCCCTTGTTATGTGTTGGCCTGTCACAAATTTGGGATAACTCATGGTTTAATAGAAAGGATTTTAGGTTATTCACTGAGTGGTCATTGTGGGCATTCCAATGTAGATTGAAGTCGCCCAGGAAGATCTGGGGTCCTTGCGTATTGTCATTCATTTTGATGATTTCAATGACTTGTTCAATGAATAAAGAGTTATCACCCGGGGGTGATATAAGGCATGTATGTTACAAATGGATTTATTGTTGCATGCAATGTTGATGCTTAGATATTCACATGTCGTGACCACTATTGTTTCCAATTGGCGTACTGATAGTGTATTGTGGTAGATACAAGCTATACCACCCCCTATTTTTTCCGGTCTATCAAGTCGAATGATCATGTGACTAGGTGGTACTAGTAGATCTTTAATGGGATGAGATGCGTTGTTTAACCATGTTTCCATGAGGATAACTATGTCGAATTTGTGTGAGAGTATGAGGTCATAGATATCTGCCGCATGCATATTTGCTGATCTGCAATTGAGGAGCATGCACTTCAGCTGCTTAATATTATGAGGATAGACCATCTGTGAAAATGAGACGCTCTTGAGGTTATTCTTGTTTATTCCATTGAGGTTGAGGCTAGGTTCTCTGAAAGGATTCGCTTGGATGGTTTGTGTTTGGTTTTTATCGGAACTGTTGGTATTCTTTATGGTCTGATAGGAGAGGAGGAGTTCATAGATCTCCTTGCTCGACAACTCATGATTAGCTCTCTTTGGGCGAGAGGCATCATTAGGGTAAGGTGTAGATCCGGATCTCAGATTGGCTGTGTGTGGATCATGGAATGTGGGGGTGTCTGTGCTGGAATCAGTTCTGTTTATCATGTTGTTATTTGAACTTTGAGAGAGTTGCATATCAGATGTGATGGTCGTGAGCCTCTGAAGGTCCTCCTTGAGATGTTTTAGGGAATGATCAATCTCGTTGAATCTCATTACCCAGTAATCTTGTTTACAGGTAGCTGTGGGATGTGTTGGAAGGTTGGGGAGCTGGATGATGCTATGAGGGATGTCAATTTGGGAGGGAGGGTCCTTGTTATTAGCTGGACAGTTTTGAGATGTATGTGTAAGAGGTGGATTGGAGGTGAAGGGAGGTGGTGTAATAAGGGTGGAAGTGAGAAGGTTAGAGAATCTGGGAGATTTAAGATTGGTTTGTTTAGGAGATAATGGTTTGTGGATATTATTGTTCCCTGTATGAGTGCTCGCTGAGTGAGTGCCTGGAGGGCTCTCATTGGTATGCTCTGAGGGGTCAAGGGAGGGTGAGTGTCGGAGAGGACGTCCCATGGAGTCGGGTGTTAAGTTAATTTTTATATTGGTAGGGGGAGCAGCAGAGTTGGGTTGCCTGCTCCTGGTATGGCTCTTAATCTCCGCTTGTGGGGATGGATCTGTAGTGAGATTGGTGGTAGCGTGTGTGGTTAGGCAATCGCATGCGACCGGAAGAGGGTTGATTGAGCTTGTAGTAGCCGTGTGCGAGAAGGAGGAGGTGGGAGTTTCATCGTGATCATTAGGGTAGTTTTGGGTGTGAAGAGTGGACTTGTTGTAAACCCCTTTTTTTAGGATAGGGAAGATTATGTCAATTAAGGCTAGATTTTCAGTTGTGGCCTGTATTAGTATAATCCCATTATTATATATGGATATGGTAGCATTTGCCTTGCAGAAGGGAGAGGGAGCGACCGCTATTCTCAGTCCGTGGGGTGTTTTTTTGGTGTCTGTGACGCTTAACATGGTGAAAAAAATAGTTCTCCATTGTGCTCTTCTTTTTGTGTGAAATATAGGGTCATTAGTTCGGGTTCCCTTGGTGCTGCAGAAGTAATGGTCTGAGATAAGAGTTTCTGGGTGGGATTTGAGTAATTGGTGTTTGAATTTTTTTGATGCATTTTTGGAAAGATTGGAGGGATATTTAATAGAGAAGGCATTAGAGCCCGCTGGTTCCAGTTTACTGCTCATTATTTAAAGCAGGGAGGTACCTCCTGTGGTATGTATCAGAAACCCCTTCTACCGTTGTGGGTAAATGAGGGAGTACGTTCGTTGTATAGATCAGATTATTTGTGTTAGGGCTTTTGTTAGTGTTAATTATGGTATATTGGTGATACAGTATTCTTCTTGCCCGGAGCTTAATCCAAGATGTCTAGTAGGAGGGAGAGTCTGTCAGTATTGAGTGTGCCTTTTTAAGATGGCCGCTGTTTTAATAGGGATTTTTTTTAGTAGCAGTCCTCTTTTTGTTTCTATGGAGGGATGTAATCTTTTTTTCTTCTTTTCAGGTTGTAGGAGGGCACCATCTTATGTGAATATGCTGCTCAGTATAATGCCACGCTAAAATGGTGGTAAGATTCTATATTTGGGCGTCACAATCCTCGTGTGTGAATGGGAAGACAGTCTCTTAATTTCACACCCGATTTTTCCAGACTTTTTTTTCCCTTTTTGTTACTTTTTTCCTCCTATTCTTGCCTAATATGTCGTGTAAGTGATCCAAACTGGTGCAGATGCCCAGGTGGGTCCCCCAGGCTCTCTGCCCAATGCAGCTCTTCAACTTCCCAGATGTGCGCTGTTAGTGAATTGCCGAAGGCGAGGAGCCGTGAGGGAGAGAGAGGCGTTGTGCAGGATAAGATGGTGCAGCCCTCTCTCTCGATCGTCTTTCTAGCTGTTCTTCCAGGTGGCGGGGCTTCCCATGTGATACAATGCAAAGTATACTTTCCGGTCATCACGGGCGAACAAACTATAAAATATTTTCTGGACACCACGACGGGGCGGGGGAGAGAGGAAGCACTCACCTGCTCCTTCTCACAGGTGCGCTCTCGAGGGGCAACGAGGCACTCCTCACATCCGCAATCAAGAACATCCGAGTTGCTGGGCCCCGCTGTGCAGCGGCCTCGCTCACCCGATTCAGTCACGGCATCCGTGAGCAGCCTCTCGGCCAAAGATCGCAACGTTAGTCCTTCGGCCCACTCCGCAAGTCTCCGCACCACTCCTCCCAAGAACCCGTTCAGCCCAGGCGGTGGCGGAGCGACCCAGTCATCGCGATGGGAATGGTTGTCAAACTCCAAAAGTTCAGCCAGGTGAGCCTTGGATCCAGTGTCTTCCTCTCTGTACTGTGTGAGACGGTAGCCAGGGTTAATATGGGATATTTTTCATTTGTGATCCCAATAACCCAGGAGCTACGTCTCAGAGGAGCTCCTATCCGGTGGCCATCTTTGTTGAATTTTTTCCACGATGTACTGTTAAAACAGAATGCTCTGCCCTAGACCGAGGCTGGAGGAGGACCGCTACATGCTTTAACAGCCCAGACTGGCCTATTGTCATTCTGTATGTGACAATCAGCTGGCAGACAGAATAACAATGGGCGGGGTGGGGTTGCTCTTGTGCTCAGAGGAAGAGTGCGAGGAGGCCCCATCAGGGAGTTGAGGCTTCTCAAAAATGCCCAAAATTATGGACAAAAAGCGTCTGTAAAAGTGATCATCCCGGGCAATGGACATGAGATCCAATTTGGGGACGGTCCGTGAAATTTACGGCCGGTTGGTCACCCTGCTTGAAGGTCGGGCTGACAGGCACCAACTCAGCCCGGACAGCCCAGCCGATGGCAGCTGACGGAGGGAGGGTGACTGAGGTCGGTTCTGCCCAATGGGTATTGTGCGCCTGGGTGCAATGTCTGTAGTTACAAGTCGACAAGGGGTTCCTTCAGGAGATCACTCTTAAGCTTCTTCCTGCAGAGGAGTCGCGAAGACTCACGCTGGATCTGTGTAGGAGTGAAGTTGTTTGGTGCATTGGTCTGCCTTCCCTTTTTTTCCTTCTTTAATTTCCACTTGTCAATATTACGGGTGTTACATTGTCTGTTAGGGATCTTTAACTTGTCATCCAGGTATGGTGGTGTGTTTAGTAGACTGGCCTCTAATATGAGGCCGCAGAACTTGAAGGTGATGTGAGTGGATAGTAATAGCAGTGGTGTCTGCTGTTCTGAAGTAAGACTCGGGAGTTATGGTTTGACCCTATGGGGTGGAAGAGGGAGAGCTGGTGTGGGCTCTTTCTGAAAGATGGGAGAGACCTGCAGAACACACAGAACAGAATGCATTGCAGAAGAGGAGCAGAGTACTGAGGCTGGAATCCTGTTGACCAACATGCAGCGGTGGGTGTGCTCACGCGTGTGTGTGTGTGTGTGTGTGTGTGTGTGGGTGGGGGAGGAGGGGAAGGTGGGCATTTGAATATGGCCAGCCTGTTTGGAATGAATGCAGAGTCGGGGCAAAAGTACCATGTCCATTCCGCACATGGGTGCCAGTGAAAACCAGCACACTCTCCGGCCCATTGATTGCACGCCATTGATTATCACATGACAATTGTAACAGATGAGTAATCAATTATTCGCCATTATCCGTGCTGAAAGAACATAGTTTACATTACAAAGACAGCAAGCGCTAATCAGAATGAAATGATATGGTATTCTCTAGTGATAATTCCACTCCAAATTACACGCCTTGCAATTAAATCCAAATTTAAATTAAAAACGGAGTCCTGTGATTGAGGTACCGAGTAATGAGTGTACAAAGAATGCAATTTTCCGGGGCCTATTCATCGGAGGTGCCTTTCACATTCTATTTGTTGTCTATAATATATTCTGTGTTCTCCACCCCTTCCTCCTAACAGCCAGAAAGTGTAGCATTAGGATTACAGGCGCGTGCCTACGTTGTAATTATGCTAATATACAACAGAATTGAGAAAAGAAAACAGTCTTAAAATATAAGATTTCTGCGTGGAATGCGCTGGGGATCCGGGCTGACTCCTCTCATCCTGATCTTGCACACGGCAGAAAACAGAAATTCTGAAAGATTTAAGTCCTCTTCGAGAAAGCCCCATAAAAGTGATGGAGTTGGAAACCTCGACGAACAAAGAGCAACATGCATTGCATAGAAATATAATTATTGGTCCAGATTGTTAACAACAGTTTCGAGCTAAAGATGTCTTTGGGCTGCCCCCAGAGAGACGCCATTCCTTATGGAGTCTTCCATCAGTTTGCCTAAACATTGCATATTACGTGTTTTTATCCAATGAGACAGGTATTTTGGTACATGAATTCTCACAGATTATCTTCGGTTTTTGGTTTTGGTTACACTCTTTGACAAACCCTAGGGGTAGAAACTTTGCACTGAGATAGTCCTCACTAAACTCAGGAGGGCATAATGGGTTAGTTGCCTGTCAGGCTCTTTTAATCAAATGAATTCAGCCCTCTTATGCCATTGGTCTGTTTGAAGATGGCCGACTCTGTGATGGGAACAGAATCAGGAGCTTACCAGAGACCGATTGGTATTTTCTTTATAGGTTTTGCTACATGTATGAAAACCCATATCCCAGCAAAGTCATTCAGCCGGAAGCCATTTGTAGTTGTTTAAGTGAAATTCCCACCAGCCACAACATAGTCAAATAAGCACTGGCAATGCCTACTGTTCTGACTTATAACTGAAAGAGCCTCTTCAGTCACTGGTGGGTTTAGGTACTCAGTAAGTCATCACTGATGCGCTCTTCCAATCATGGATCCTTCTTCCACCACTGACTCATTCTTGCATTAACCACTCAATCATTCACAAAAAAATACACACACAAATGCAACAAGTATATGCAAGATAAATTAAAAGGTAAAGGTAAGAAAAAGGAACATAGTGATGCCACCTACACATCGGACTCACGCCGATCCCGGTTTCCAACCTGCAGACGATCCAGTCTGGACCTCACATCAGAATTATGGCCCGCCTCATCTATACCCCGGGGATCCGGACGCATGACCCGTGAAGCCGGTATTCTGGTTTTCCCTGCCTTAGGGTTAAGTTCTCCTCCCCTGAGCCTCCCGACGCCATACTCGCGACGCCGGTTTGGGGCCACTGCTCACTCATGAGTCTGTGGACCTGACCTCACCACTGGTCCCCCTCAGCTACTGGACGCTCACAGCTCGATGCCGGTTCTCATTGCCTCGTACATCACACACAACTTCCTGTGTGTAGTGACCTCCATTGATGTTCTCCCCTATCTGTTATTAGACACTCTGGAAGAGCCTTGGATATACTCCTGGGACATACTGCGTACAGTACATTCCTACGCCCACGCAAATTACCACCTCCCACTGATTCTTTCATCCTGATCCCGCCCCACATCAGCATGAACAATCCGGTAACCTGGTCCTGAAGATGACCCTAACCTACTACGGGTCGAAACGCCATTGACTTCCCAGCGCAACTTTTGGCGCTCTACTCTGGTTCACAAATTGCTAAAAACCCTTCTGTAACTTGTATAAATATTTATTTGTGAACCAAAAGTACCTTGTAAATACCTTCACTTTTCTCACTCTGCACCGTTCATCGGTGTGTCACTTCTCACTAGCGCCGTCCACCTTGTGTGTCACAAGCACTTATGCGCACAAAGTTTCTTTCGGGTTACACCCACATTGAATGAAAACAGTGCTGATACTATTGTTTCTTCTGTTTTTCCCATTATATGTTGTTTTGAATATATAGTGTCCTTGGCACATAACTTTACCTTGGAGTCTCCCTGTTCCTTTCTTCTTGCAACTATATGTGCATGTTTACTTATTAGCCCAATAAGTACTACCTGTTGAGACATTGGGCCTGATTCACAGAACTAACTTACGTCAAAAACGTAAAGTTAGTACTTTTTGGTATTCACAGAATACACTTACTCATTTTGGTATTCACAGAATGAACTTACTCATTTCGGTATTCACAGTAGTTAGTAGTCCTAACTTTAGGACTCCTAAATGCCTTCTGTGAATACCGAAAGTCTTAAAGTTAGGATTTTTCTCAGTTTAGGAGTAGTAAAGTTAGGACTCCTAACTTTAGGACTCCTAAATGCCTTCTGTGAATACCGAAAGTCTTAAAGTTAGGATTTTTCTCAGTTTAGGAGTAGTAAAGTAAGGAGTCCTAACTTTACTACTCCTAAACTGAGAAAAATCCTAACTTTAAGACTTTCGGTATTCACAGAAGGCATTTAGGAGTCCTAACTTTACTATTCCTAAACTGAGAAAAATCCTAACTTTAAGACTTTCGGTATTCACAGAAGGCATTTAGGAGTCCTAAAGTTAGGACTACTAACTTCTGTGAATACCGAAATGAGTAAGTTCATTCTGTGAATACCAAAATGAATAAGTGTATTCTGTGAATACCAAAAAGTACTAACTTTACGTTTTTGACGTAAGTTAGTTCTGTGAATCAGGCCCATTGTTTCTGTTCCACCTACACATGGCAGGCATACACTTGCAATAACTTAAATTTTTTTTAACATAGCAGTGGGCGTCCATCTTGGAATGCTAATGTGAATAGTGTATCATTGTTTTAATTTTCCAACATGGCCACCATATTTAGAAGCAATGTGTCTGCCATATTGGAATGTTAAAGCAATGATACTCTTTTCAACATTCCAGGATGGCTGTTAAGTAAACAATGCACTGGGTGGCCATCTTGGAGTGGTACTGTGCATAATGTATCATTGTAGCAGCAATCCATGGCCAACCTTTTGTTTTGCTTCTAGACATGACTACCTTCTTGGAAATGTTAAACTATGATACACTATGGGCAATACCAATCCAAGATAGCTTCTGTTTTAGAAACAGCAAGATGCGGTGCACTGCAGAGGAAATGATTGGCAAGTGAGAAACCCTTTACACTGCCTGGGCATTTGCAGAACATTCTAAAAAAAGAGTAAACACATTTTTACAAAAAATAAATTAAATTAAATTGGACCTATAAAAAGATAAAATGAAAAGTGAAAGGTCTGACCTACCAACTTTGGCACTGAAGTTCACAAATTTTCAGCCAGAAGTGCTTAAATGACCAGGCAAAATGCTGTCACTCAAAGGAGAACAGAACCAATGCCTGAAGTGGGACTACCCATTGCCAAATACTGTATGATGTTATATGTGGAAGAGGAATGTGAATGACACTCAAAGAGACCAAAGGCTGAAGAGGGATAAACTACTCCCCATCTATGTTTGTATTAATTGATTTATTTATATAGGATTATCAATGCTATATCTGTGAGGGCATAAAGTATGTTTTACAAATTAATCAGCGTAATGCAAATGGAAGTGAAGAACATCTAAGCAGAGTAACAATGTAGCCGTAACACAGCAGTGGGCATGGGAACAATTCCAAATCAAGCAAAATATGAGCAGATTAGTTGTGGCATAGTCAGAACATATGGGCTTCAGTCGCTTCCTGAATGTGAGTAAGTTCGGTTGATTTCTGAGGGAAGAAGGAAGGGCGTTTCAAAGCATAAGGTGGCTTCAGAGAATGGCTGATTTAAAGCTAAGAAATATTTATGGTCGATGTTTGCAAGAGGAGCAAGTTTTTACTCCTAAGTCCTCTCTCACCAACCGATATGGTGAGAAGTTCCGCAAGGTAAGGAAAGGTCTTGAGATAAATTGCCTTATGAATAAGACAATCAATTTTGAATTGTATTGTGAGCTGGATGAGAAGCCACTGAATTTCCCTCAACACTGGAGCCATTTTTTTTTTTTACGGAGTTTTATATAGTGCGAACTTGACCCAAAGGTATCGGGTATCAGAGCGCTTTACATAGCACCAGTTGCATTACATGAGGACACATTCATTTTTTGTTAGGCACGGGGAGATTATGTGATTTGCCCAGAATCACAGGATGTTCAGCGTCATTGCCGAGACTCGAACCCGGTTCCCCAGATTCGAGGTCGACCGCCCTAGCCGTTAGGCCAGCTGTACTCTGAAAGACTGCTTTGATGGGAGTGAGAGATGACAGAGGAAAGCCTGTGAGAAATGCATTTACATAGTTCAGGTGGGAGATGATTAAAGTGTGGACCTCATATCTCAGTTGGCCCTTCATCAGGAGGTGTTTTATTTTGTTTTTTGTATGAAGGAAAAAGATCAAGGTCTGAGCCAGTTTGTTCTTGTGTGGGGTTAAAGTAAAGGTGATAGCAACAGTGAAGCCTATGGATTTAGCAGATGATGAGATGATTGGAGGAAAGTTGTCAATTAAAAGTTCTTTTAGAAGAGATTTGTCTAGTTTGTTTATATTTCTAGATGTGAAAAGTAGAAGTTCTGTATTCTGATGGTTGAGTAAGAGGATGTCCTTTGACATTCAGCGTTGTATATTTGAGAAGCAGGACTTATATGCAAGGATGCTCTTTTGGCCTGATGTCGACCCATTCAACTTTGCATCATCAGAAAAGTGGTGAATATCAATGCCATAGTCGTTTTGTATTTAGGATAGGGGCCGAAGATGGAGGTTAAATAGTAGTGGAGCTTGAATTGAGCCTTGCGGTACACCACAGTTCACACTGAAAACTAATGAGCACTTTTTACCAATTTTTAGGTCTAGGCTAGACAGCGCATGTGCTGTCTCGAAGAGACATGTTGTATATACTTTGTGGGCTTCAGCCCGCCCATAGGCTTCTCATTTGCTGACTCCATCGTCGCTCAAATATTCTTTCTCCCCATTTGTCCATGGCATGCATTTTTCATGCCTCTTCTGTGTTTAGCTCTCCCTGAGAGCCTTGATCAATCACACTATTCCTCCACTGCTTCCATTTTAGGACTTGTTTCAGGAGCTCCTTTTTTCTTTGTTAAAGAGCACTTGACATAAGGGAACGGTTTTCACTCGCTGCTTCAAGCTCCTCTGTAAACAGGCCTGTAAACCTTGTTCTTATCTCGTCACATTTGCTGTGCATTAAAAGACTGAGGTCAAATGTCAGATGCTGTTTTCTGAGTGTTACTGTTTAGCTATTTTACACATGATTGGTGTACGTCAACACTCAGGTTCGGCATCGGTATGATATACTTGTAATTCTGCACGCCCGTGATTGACTTTCAAAACACGTGGCTAAATCACACTTCTATCACTTCAATTTAAAGAATATATTTGGGTGCGTGTTTACAAACAAAATCAAACAATGCAAAGCCTTTGTTTAAGTGCATGTTGTAAAAGTAATTCACACACATTCATAATCAAATGTAATGTTGCACCGGCAAATCAAAGTTAAATACTTTCAACATACTGCATTTATTTTTTATTTTGATTTGCCGGTGCAACATCACTTTTAATTCTGAGTGTATCTGATTTAATTACAAAACATACGCCTAAATGAAGGCTTTTAATCACATGATTTTCTTTGTAAATACATACCTAAATAAACTCTTTCCATTGCAGTGATAGAAGTACAATTTAAGTGTGTTTTTTGGGAGCAATCACAATTAAAAATGTTTCACAAGCAAATCAAGGTACAAATAAACGCAATGATTTGCCAGTGCAACATTACTTTTAATTCTGATTTACTTTCAAACTACATGCTTAAAAAAGGCTTTACATTGGTTTCATGTTTCAGGTTTCAAACATACACTCACATAAAGCCTCTATTAAATACACAGAAGTGTGAGTTTATATTTACATCTTCCCTTGACGTATTATTTTACCATGCCTATGTACAAAATTACATCCTAAAACAGCCTAACAAGGTTGATCACAGTGCATATCTTCTTCCCCAAAGGAGTTAAACTACAACACCAAACGTCTAGCTTAATATGGTAAACTGTGAGATTCGATGAACAAAATACCTGACTACTGGCTTCAGCACAGTGTAATACGAAGCAACCATTAAAGGCCTATTGGCTTTAACATATCATATTCACAACAAATAAGATGAGTCTACTCTTTTTTGTGTAACTTTTCATGGTACACAGATCAGACATATGGAATCTGGCATAACGTTTTCCATTGAACAAATAGCATTCAAAGCATTCATCTATGGGGTGTCGCCAAATCAACTCGGGCCTACTGTGTTAAGCACAAGCTTTCTCACGATGCACCATCAAGCATACACCAATGAAATTACAAATATGTACAAAATTACAACTCTTCCTAAAAGGGTCTAACAAGGATTATCACAGTGCAAATAGTCTACCCCCAGGGTTTGTCAAACAGGGAAACCAACACAAGACCCTTGCTTCAAATGATAAACAGTGGGATCTCATGAATACATTTCCTGCCTATGGCTTTAACACAGTGCAATAACAATCCACTCCTAAAGGCCTGCTGACTTTAACGTACATTTTTCACAATAACTAAATTAGGCTGACTGCCTTTGTTGTACCTTTTCATTGCAAACAGATCAGACCTACCATATTGGATGCAACTTTTATGAATGAGCGGATCAGGCCTATAGCTTTGATGATAACCAACTCATGTCTACTGCATAGAGCATAAGCTTTCCCACAAGTTAACTAACAGGCATATAATCATAAAATTACAAATATTAAGAAAATTACTGTTGGAAAAACAATATGCAATTCTTCGTAAAAGGTCCCATCAAGGATTATCACAGTACAAATCTTATACACCAGAGCTTGTCATAGTCATTAACCAACACCAAATCCCTTAACTACTACAGTAACTACTGTTGTGTCATTAGGCATAGATACACCGACTCCGTACAGGGTCGGATACCTTAAGTTTATTTGCAGGCAAGTCAAGCCCTCAACTAGTGCCATGCTCCACCTTCCAGACTTGCCTCGCCACAACTAACTGCCAGAGAACAGAGTCTGGAACTTGGAATGCAGAGAGCATTAAAGAGCACACAACACATCCTTCCCACTTAATTACTAAAAAAGCATAAATCATTAGGCAACCAAAACACAAATGATAAAATGATCCTTATACTTATAACAATGACAATAATATAAATTCACACATCTTTTCCATAAAATCTCAACGTATGCACATGTTGAACAATTAATAGCACACAAAATAGTTCCATATTTCCCGAAACATTTCCAAGCTGTGCACATGTTGAACAATTAATCGCACACAAAATCATTTAAGTGTGCATTTTTGGTTATTCACCTTCCTGACCTAATATTGACTTCTCTAAAAGAACCTCCCTTCTTTTCCCTGTTGACTCAAACAGAGCCACCAACCCTGGTTTTAGCATTTTGCAAAACAGCCTCCTTGGTAAGAGGCTCATGAGAGACATTTACCCTCGCTTCATAACTCCCCATTACACTATTCTCTGGAATAATAACACCTTTGGCAGCACTCAACTCAACATCCGGACTCACTTCAATATTTGTCTCTACTCTCTCAACATTATCATCAGCATTCAGCCAATCATGGCTATCTATAGCAACCCCAAACTTCCTTTCTCATTTACACAAGGCCATTCTAGTGGCATGCCATACCTTACCATCATTTAGTAATGCCACATTACATAGTACTTTCTCCACTCGTAAAGGTTCAGTGAATCTACTCTCACCTTTTTTTTTACCAATCTTCTTTTTTTTAACTCTCACCCAATCTCCTACCCGAAGTTTCATTTTCTTAACTCCATGCAATTTGTCATATCTATTTTTGTACTTGGATTGCTCCTTAATCAACTGATCCCTCAAATCTTCTAGGGGTACTTAAATCTTTCATAACACACTCATACATCCCATGTTATCCTTAGTCTGTGGAATCCTTCCCCTCACTAAATGAAAAGGACTGTGCCCAGCTGAACTGCACTCAGTGATGCTATGCACCCACAATGTCTACTTAATTTCCTTTTCCCAAACCAAGTTATTACTATCAGATAACTCAATGACACCTTTGTTTATGCGATTAAAATGCGCCACACATCCATTGTCCTCAGGATGATAAAGAGAAGTGGTTCTATGCTTTATTCCGAATTTTTCAACAAACTCCTTAAACACCTCAGATACAAACTGGCCACCATTATCATTGACAATCATTTTGGAGAACCCTTCTCTGTAAAAAATGTCTTCTAATAATTACACTACACTTTTAGCATCTGTCACATCAACCACTCTCACTTCTGGCCATTTGGAAAAATGGTCAACAATGTCAGTGGCATATTTGGTCCTGCCATCCTTACTCAGCACTGGTCCAAAAATATCAGTTCCCACCCTTTTCCACGGCAAATGTGGGGCTTCGATGGGATGTGAAGGTGAATTGAAAGTCACTTGTGCTTTATCTGAATTGGCACACTTCACTCATTCTCTTGCAACATTTTCCATGGCTTTGTCAATGCCTAGCCACCAATACGAATGTTTAACCCTGCATTTAATTTTTACCACGCCAAGATGACCTTCATGGCACCACAGCATTATGATTTTGCATGGGGTACTCGCAGAATCAATCGTCCATGCCTTATTAACACATCATTTACAACAGAAAGCTCATTTCCATCTTCCCAGAAAGTTAATAAGTCATTTGCCAAAGATTTTTTCTCTGGCCAACCTTGTTGACAAACTCCTTCACCTTGAACAAAATAACTTCTACATTCGTCTCTGTAGGCAAGCTGGATAACAAGAGAAGGAGTTCCCCACAGGCTGTGCACCTGAGAAGGCTCTTGTCATAGCTGCTTCGGCATCCAACTACTCTCTTGTGTTCTGACTGCAGCAGGCAGCTGCGGGTATCCGTGTCTGAAGTTTAGCCGAAAACTGGTGAATTGGATTGAGATGTAGGAAAGTAGGGAAGCAAAATACAGGATAAGATTCATGTGAGTGAGCGGGCCGAAGCTAGTTTCCCCTGAAGTAATTGTGGAAAATGTAGCGGTTGGGGGAGCCATGTGTGCAGAGTTGATGCCTCGTGGAAGGAGAGAGACACAGTGGGGCTACAAGGAAAGGAGAACAGTGGTTCAGTGGAGCCACTGTTTGCAGAACATTCTAAAAAAAGAGTAAACACATTTTTACAAAAAATAAATTAAATTAAATTGGACCTATAAAAAGATAAAATGAAAAGTGAAAATTGTCCCCTGCCTCTTCCTAGGGACTCCAGAAATTTCCGCTGGCTTATGCTCACCAACCAAAAGTAAAACACTCCTATTTTGTTCCTTGAACAACTGCTTCATAATCCTTGCATTCCTCAATAAACTCATAAGCATGGGCACATAATTAAGAAGTCCTAACTTTCTTCTGCGGAGATGGAGACTATTTTTGCCCCTACAATTTTAGCCGTGGTCGTGTGCCTGCTGCCCCCTAAAAGAAACACCTTGGTTAAGATCTAGAGGGGAGCTTCCTCCCTGGTGGCTCTGGGTTTCCCGGCCCTTATCTCGGAGCACATGCTGTGAATGGCTGATATAGGCTAATATAGAACATATATAGATGGCTATTTTTCCTTGAAAAAAGCCTAAAAGGGCCAGGTGCTAGGAGGGTAACCTGGGGTCAGCAGGTGGCGGCAGCTTGGGATATTGGGTTCAGGCACAAGTTCAGGTGCTAGACAAATGAAGCGGATCAGTTTAATTTATTTATATTTTGAGCAGAGAGGCCAAAGACATGTTAAAGCGGAAGCATGCAATGAAGAAAATAAAGCCTCATCAGCCTAGCTCTCTCTCTAAGGTGAAAAGTCTGCATTTTCTGTAGCTAAATCAGACAGGCAAATTAGGCTCACTTCTCCCTGGAAATCTTAAGATAAACTACCCAGAGGATTTGAAGACCATGGTGGTCAGCGACAATGGCTCAGTCAATTGGAAAAAGGGGAAAATTGTGAGCACAACTAGGGAGCTTCCCACTCTGCAGCAGGAGCAGATGCCATTGTAGCTATTGGAGCCTTTGGTGGAGGGGCTTATGAGATGCAAAGACAAGTCTACATATATCAGTCATTGGGTAAGGGGTCAACAGTTGGGAAGGAAAGAGAGCCTATCAAAGTATAGGTCCCACAGTAGCTTCCCTCTGTCCTACCGGAAGGTTGGTCCCAAGGCAGCACGGGAAGTCTTCTGGAGTGGCGGTCAATACTCACATTTCAAAAATCTGAAAAAGTGGTGGGGGGGGGGGGGGGCAAGAGTCACACCCGCCTAGGTGATCCATATAGAGAAGGCAATATCTGACTGTTCGATGCATAAATACCAATTACCCAATCCAGAGAAAAAGGGAATGCTCCCTAAATCTCAGCTGGTCAACCATCAAACAGTTATTATGGAGGAAAAGAGCAGGAACAGTTTCCAGGATTCTGATGCATCCCCATCTGTCAGCCAGGACCTAGATGTGATATACCTAGTAAACTGGTCAGAAGACCCAGTACAGCTGATACTACCCTCCTCAGATTTCCACAAGATGGTAGATCTGAAAAAACTGGGAGAAGCAGGTGGGGGTTGGGGGGGGAGGAATCTTTGCTATGCTTCGACTTGTACTGAATGAAGCTCAAGAGAAAGGGAGCCAGATCTGGAGGATGCGATTTCTATCCAGACTAAACTGATTCAAACAATGAAGAAAGAAGCAAAAAGTGTAAATAAGCTTGAGGATATGGAGAATCTCTCTTGCAGGTCTAACCTGCTCTTAGTTGGAATACCTGAGAAGTGGAAAGCGGACTTAGAGATGACAGAGGTGGTTTCTAGCTTAATAGCAACTCATGTGCTCACTGAACCTGCTTTAGACGTGTCAATTGCCAGAGCGCATATGGAACCACTTGGAACACTGCCTACGGATGGGAAAAAGCCTTGGACTACACTGGTTCACTTTCAGGACTTTAAGATACGTGAGAGGGTCCTGCAAAAGGCTATACAGCTTAAGTCCATAAATATGGAGAGAGATGTTTACTTTCAAATCCATTCAGATGTCTCCAATGAGAGTTACAGCTGCTGGTGGGAGTTCAAACAGATGACAAGCGAGTTAAAAACCAGGGTAATGCAAGCCCAGCTTATTCAGCTGGCAAAGTTGAAAATTTTATGGAAGGGTAGATTCCTGTTTTTTCAGAGTTGCAGGAAGCTAGGGAATTTCTTAAGAAGGTAGATGGGATTTGAGTTCTAGAAGGGCTAATATTTTGGTTCTTTGGATGAGAAATATTCTTTGGTGGGAGGGCCCAATGGAAGAAGCCACCATGGGTGCCAAATCACCGCCTTGTTATCTGATTCCGGATGCTCCATGGGGGTCTCAGGAGGTTTGTGGAGTTGATGAGGGGGACACACAGGGGTGACGATGGGGAGGGGGAGGAGAGGGAGGAGCTGTGGATATTGGGAAAGCTGAGGGAAGGATGGGGGTGTTTGATGCCGGAAAAGAAAGCCTGATTAGATATCTAAGATATTGGCGGAAGGTTGAGGTGAAACATTATAAAGAGGCAGCGCGAATCAATCAAGGTTTAGTAATTGATACATTTAGCAATGAGAGGCTTGTAAGTAATTAGCCTCAATAGGAATGGGCTGAACAGTAGGAAAAAATGGGAGGCTACATTCACCTGGTGTAGACAATTTAGTCCAAGCATAATCTTGCTACAAGAAACTCATTGGATCCAGGGGAAAGGGGCGAATAAGATAAAGCATTGGCTATGCTGGGAGGGCTTTTTCTCCTCAGTTAAATCTACTCAAAGGGGGGGGGTGGCTATTTTGTTAAAAAAAAGGAAACTTTAAGGAAATACTCCCTGCCAATTGTAGACAGTGAAGGATATTGGGCAACACATCCAACTGAGATTAATAACAGAAAAACTAATATTGCCACGTATTACAGCCTGGTAAGTGACGATCCAAGCCACTTACAAAAGCTTGGATGGGAATTAAGTATTTTAAGGCAGAGGTTCAAATGGGGGGGGGCTTAATTTTGCTCTGGATGTTCGTATGGACTCCTTTAATCCTCAGAGGCAGCAAGGAACAGAAAAACTGCAAAAATCTTTGAGGATTTTTGCCTTCGCCTAAGAGTGGGAGATATTCGGAGGAGAAAGAATGAAACAGGAAGATTATATACCTTTTATTTAAAACAGTTTAAATATGATTCTAGGATTCATTTGTTTTTATGGTCCACCTCTCTCTCTTTCCAGAAAATCTCACATCATGCTAGTTTTGCTAACAGATCATTGAGCGGTCTTTTTGAGTTGTGATGTTCCTTTACCAGCTAATACCCAGAGGTGGGTGTTTGGTAGAACGATTATATTGGAACAGGATGCTACCGATGTAATTGTTTTAGAAATAGTCAGATTTTTTACTGTCAATGAGTCCTCTGTGGACATTTCATTTTTGTGGGTGGCCTTTAAATGTACTTTTTGGGCAGTTCTGATCTACTTAGAAGCATATAGGAGGAAGAAAATTAGGGAGGAAATCGGCTCCCTACAGGACGAAGCAGATAGTGCCCATCATGCCTTAGTATTGGATAATACTGAAGACACTAGAGAGAGGTGGTGTAATGTCAAAGAGAAGATAAGATATTTCTATCTCCAAATGGAAATAATCAATAATAGGACTTTTCTGCAACAGAGATATGGGAAAGGGGAATTTATAGGTCGGTTTCTAGCCTGGTGGCAAAAGAGGGGGCTAATCAAAATTTGATTTTTAAAATCTGGGACCCCCTCCAGACCAGCCAATATAGAGAAAGGTTAGAAGAGATTAAACATCTTTTTTTTATTATTAGTTGAACCTTTATAAGGATGAACAAGCTAGGAATTTTGCGCTCCGACGGACGAAGCTGCCTCTTGTTTATTAGAGTCAATGACAGATAGGGAGGTGGAAGACACCATACGGCGACTTCCTATTGATAAAGCCCGAGGAGAAGACTGGTTCAGCCTAGAATTTTTAAAGGCTTTTGTCCCAACTCTTAGTCCCTTTTTAGCTATACTTTT
Organism: Calotriton arnoldi; assembly: GCA_963921515.1. Classification (NCBI taxonomy): domain Eukaryota; kingdom Metazoa; phylum Chordata; class Amphibia; order Caudata; family Salamandridae; genus Calotriton; species Calotriton arnoldi. Next base: position 465,240 of record CAWUFW010001751.1, on the reverse strand, counting down.
CAACCATCTGTTTGGGGGAGGACAGGTCCCATATTCTTTTCGGAAAGTGGTCTTGGTGAATTTTTTAAAGCCTGGCAAAATGCCACCAGATCCAAAGTCATACAGACCAATACCTTTATTAAATTATGATTGTAAGATATATACAAAATGTTTAGCAAGTCAACTAGACTTATTTATAGTCAGGGGCCAGAATGGTTTTATCAGCGGGCGGAGTCTCTATGCTAACACAGATTTTATGAATACATGTTATTGATTTGATAACGGCGGATGTTATTCCAGCTGTGATCCTGTTGATGTATGCCCTGAAGGTTTTCAATCCCATTAACTGGAGGGGTTTATTCAAAATTTTGGATACATTTCAGTTTCCTACCTAGTTTGAAAGTTTTATTCAGTAATTTAGCAAGGAGACTCGGTGCAGCTAGTAATTAATAATTCCTCAGCAGGCCAAATGTGTTTGACTCGAAGTACTCATCAAGGGTGCCCCCTTTCTCCTTTATTATTTGCCTTTTATTTTAAACCACTAGCACAATATGTTCGCCTTAACCAGAACATCGTATCTCCTCTGCCTTCTGTATAAGCTCCACGTGGATGACATGGCTCTCTTTTTAACCCCTACTTTGGGCACATTAAGAATGTTTTGAAAACTAAGAAAGTTTTTATGAGCGCTGGGGGGTCGGGTGCTACAAAATCAATGAAGAAAAAACACAGTGCCTAACACAGAAGACCTTCACCTTCCCTTGAAGCAGAATTATAGAGCAGGCCTGAAAAGGCATTCGGTGTTTTCTATTCCAAGGAACTGATTGAAGTATTTAATAATAATGCTAAGCCAATGATGGCTGAGGTTTGTATGATATTGGGAGTATGGAAAGGATTGCCTCTATCAATTATAGGCCATATTGCATTAATCAAATCATCTTACAGCTCTGCGGATTATCCACATTCAACAACTTGGTCCTCCAACTGAAGTTTAGCGGACTGGAGGTTGCTCATTTAAGATGGCCCATCTTAATTCCCAAGTCACTTAAAGAGTTAGGCATATATCTCTAAATCTTATTTGGTTTTTGAAGGATTTCGGAAATATGGAATTTTCAGAGTAAATGCTAAGACCCGATTGAGATTCTGTACATTTCTCTCGTCCAGCTTGACTGATGTTACAATAGATAAATAGGTGGATTTATCAGTCTATTATGTAGGGGATTTGCTTAATGGTGATGCATTGAAATTTCCCCAAGCCCTTATTATGGGAACAATTCTGCGTGAGCACTCACACTTTTTTCTGCAAACCCAAATTAGGGCCATGTTTCATAAACTGCCGGGAGCTGAGATTGATTCTTCTTGGGACCTAGTTCGACAGATGTTCAGGGAAGAGAAAGTAAACCCAACCCTGATTTACTGATGCAGAGAGCTATATAGGGGATTAGAAGAGATTGTCGGAAAGATAAGCGTGAAGTGAGAAAGGGATACAGGGTATTTTGATTTAAGCTATTTCAGTCTTAGAGGAGCCACTTTTCATTGCATGGCTTTTATTAATGGCAGGAGGTTGTATCTAACACCCTGATTTTTACACAAAGTATATCCAGCAGTTTCTAGAAATTGTCTTAAGTGCGATCAGGAAGGGGATGGGGACATATGTTCTGGTCCTGCTATCAGTTGGAGTCACTTTGGAGAGGGGTCTTTAGGAGAGTAGGTAAATCGATTGGCTAGGATAACCCCTTTTTTTACCCATAGATGACTCTTACAGGTTTATTGGAGGAGAAGAGACCACAATATCAAGGCACTGACTACTTTATACTCATAGCGATGTTGAACGCATGTTCTCTGATTACTACTTACCAAGGGCCGAGTAGTGGGAAGGAAAAATGTGGAAGTTCAGCCAGAGGAAAGCCTGGTATCGTCCAAGAGTAAATCGTTTGACCCTATATTTTAAGAAATGGAAATCTTGGGCTTGGGATTTGTACGGTCTATGAACATGGGATTGGCTTTGCCATTCTTCGAGTACAAACACTTTAAAGAAGGTTCAACACTATCACTTTTTTTCGCTAAGGCTCTTGAGGTAATAGGGATATTGGTCTCTGGGCTGGTGCTTACAAGAATATTGTGGTGGCCATTTTTTATATCGATGTTTGGACAAAAAATGGGTTGTTAATTTATAGTTTATTATGTGAATAAGGAGACTTGTATCTCACTTTTTAGAATGGTAGTCAGTGTAAATAAGAGTTGCATTGTACTAGGATTTTAATGAGAATTTAAAAATTGTGTCAGGGGATAAGGGTGGCTGTCAGGTTATTTCTCAAGTTATCCAGCAAATTATGTGTTATGTATGGAATGTTTTTCCTTCCCTGGAATGCACCATAAAAATCTGTAAAAAAGGATTTTACAAAATTGTCTCTATTACCCATGCCTCCGCACTCACACCTCTCAAATCCACCTCAGATAAGGTTGCTACTGTCATGTCCTTTAGGCTAGTCCTGTCATGTATACCCATTTTTACATACATTGTCCCATCCACACAACAATAATGGTTCTGAACAGGTGACCTTTTACATAGTAGCTTGCTCCTGTCTCTTCGACACCAGGCTCTTAGTATTCTATCATAATCCCTGTACCTGACGTACATAAACATGTCCTCAGGCACGGCATAATTATTCTGTATAAGGGTCACCACTTTTTTCATCCTTGGCCAACAGCCCGCTGTGCATGATCGCATTTGTTTGGAAAAACACTTATGATTGTTTGGAAAACATATGTGATTGTTTTCAAAACATATTGATTCTAGAAGGAATTCTGGAGTGACCACTCTAGTATATAAGACCCTTATTTCCCCTGCAAATCAGAGGAGAATTCCTTCCAAGCTGACACGGGGTCCTGCATGCTGAATCTTTGACACGCAGCGGTCTGACATCCCTTGCGGGGTGTCATCCTCGAAGCAGAGATGGGGGTCCTTCATTCTCAACCATCAGGTGAGGGGGAGGGTTCATCCCTAGGGGTTTCTTGGCTACATATACGCATATTCACGCTACACATACAGATCTAAGCTAGGTACATTTAGGCAAATTACTTAGGGCACCCATTTTAGGAATATGCAAGTGCTACATTTTTTATCTGAACTGCTTATGTTCATCTTATTAGCACTATGGTAGAAATGTATCTACTATTTATTATATTGGTACTTGCAATCTCTTTTGTATGCTTCTGTCTCCTAATTGTCGCAGCAAATATGTTTTACACAAGACTGACGCGGGACCAATAAATACTTATTGAAACGTCCTAATCGCCATCCTGTGTATTTTCTGAGAATAAGCAAGCACGAGTGACTGAGCTAAAAGTACTGTACTGTTTTCTGCGGTCCCTGAGGAATCAGGGTTGTCATATTCAGTGGTTGCCAGAAACTACCTACACCACTGTAAGACACAGGGGGGTGGTATGGCACTGTTGTGCTAGCTGGTCTAATGGCTGACATATCCTGTGGGGGTGTCCGGAAGCGGTTGGGACACTAAGCCCTAAGTTTAGGTCATCCAAAACGCGCAGGTCCTGGGGATTCCTAGGAACTACACGACACTACCAAGCATTAATTCCACTCACTGCTGATGTCTTCCCTGATTGGTAAAGGCAGTCTACTCAAGAAATCAGCAACTTTATTGCAAGCTGCAGGCACGTACTGTACCTTGTAACAGTAATTAAGAAGGTGCATCGACAACTTGTTGGTGAAGCATTGATAAGATGGTATGTGGTTAACACTTTACATAATGGTTTATGATTGCAACGTAAAATGACTTTCGATCCCCAAATGAATTGCAGTAAGTGTTTGAGACCCTAAATACAACCCAATGTCTCTCTTTCAATGACTGAGTATCTTTCTTTTGGTAGGTGTTGATACTCTGGATGTGAAAGCAACACACTCTTTACCAGATCCATCAACCTTAGATAACATTGCCCCTGATCCTTTTCCGCTTGCATCAGTGTAAATGAAATTATTACCACACATAGTGTCATGCTCACATGAAAAGGTGCTTCACAAAATCTCTCTCTTGCTGCACTCAAACGCTTCTTGACATTCTTGAGACCAAACAAACTTACACCCTTTCTTTGACAACTGCCTGATAGGATACCTTTTACTTGAGAAATTGTACACAAATGTGTAATAAACTTCCGCCAGATCTACGAAAAAATGCACCTCATTTTTATTATGAGCTGGAGGAGCCAATTTAATGGCTCCAACCAAATCTTTCTTGGGAGAAATACTTCTGAAACTGATTTTGTGTACCAGATATGTGAGTTTCCTCCTTGCAAATTTGCATTTTGATGCTTTTGAAATGAATCCATATTCATTCAAGAAATCTTACACCACTCTCAAATTCTTATCATGTTCCTACCTACTTTGTCCCATTGGCGGGTGCGCTGTAAGTGCGGCGTTCCGATGAAGCGGTCTCTTTAATGGGTGAAGCGTGCAGCCTTTAAGACTGGGAGCTGATCCACAAAATGACTGCTTGCCATTCCGGAAGACTGCTTGCCTTACCTGGTGTTTGGCAGCCTGTTGCTAAAGCGTCCAGTGACTTCAGCATCCTACTGCTTCGGCCTTTCAGCGTTCCTGCTCCTCGCAGTTCTAGCGTCGGTTTCGACCATTGCGTCATGTCCGTCGTGGTTCATTTCTCTTTGTGAATCTCATCGGAAGACTGCTGGTACCTAAAAAGAAAAAAGAAATAAAAAAACAATATTGAAAAGATGGAAGCTCTTCAATTGGGTGCTTTTGGCGCTTGAGTTGTATTATTAAGAGATACTTATCTGACAGAATTATTGGTGGACTTGTTTGATGGAAGTTGTTTAACATATCATTACTGTGCAAAGATGTAGAAAAAACAGCATGCAAGCAGTATTTAATGTCAATGATGTTATATAAATATGCAGAAAAAAACTGACATTTGGAAAATTGCGAACTTTGAACATATACTTGAAATTGTTTGGATTTTATTTTTAGAGATGCCAGAAAAGGGTTATTTGGTTTGAGCCTTGTTGTTATGTTGACAGTTTCTTTAGGTATTCCAGAAGGAGAAGAAGTTCTATTATTTAATATGAGCATCTTGTAAATCAGTAACTGCCAGAAGTCATCTCTCATCAGAGAACATATTGGTATGTGATAGAGAGATTAGAGCAATATACTAAACACATAGATGAGGGTGTATTATTGAATCCCCGGAAGTTACATTATAATTAGGGCTCCCGGTTTTATGGTATTTATTTTTTTAACATATCCGTCTGTATTTATCCATATTTATTTTTGGGGCATTTTATCTGTATTTATCCATATTTATTTTGTGCTTTGATTATAAATGTAGTTGTAAAACTGTACATTTCCATATTTATTTAAATGATAGAATGCACTCATACTTTGATGTCCGTCGTGTTTTAGCTATTTAAGTTCCCAAATATAACATAAGAGTACATCCACAGGCAAATATTAGCATTATCCCACAAATGTATGTTGTCACATGCAGTTATTTAAAGAAATTTCAACCTGTTTTTTAATTTCCCATGCTGTCCAGCTGCTCAGCTGTTGGGCTATAATTAATGAAAAACAGCACGGAGTCACTTAAAAGAAGCACATTTTCTGTATTTATCCACTTTTAAAAATAAATGCAGACAGAAAACACATTGTTTTCTGTCTGTATCTATCTGTAAAAATCCGTAAAAACTGAAAACAGGGAGCCTTAATTATAATTCCTGCCATTGCAGATGCAGCAAAAGCACGCTTGGAAACATCTGTACACCTGACAAAGAAGGAAGGGACAATAGGTAAATTGAGAACCTGGTTTTCTTTAAAAAGTCGGTTTCCACTTGTGATTATTTGAATTCTAAACCATTTGTTGTTTATTTTATAGAACCTGCATAAAACAAGACAATTCTGACATTCTGAAGTGACAGCCTGATGCTCATCAATTATCGTCCCTTCACCCCCTTAGGTCAGGTCAGATCTGTAATACTTAAGTTGCTTGACCTATTGGGAATATTCTGCGTATCCATTTCACTCCTGCGAATAAATCTGGTAAGAGCCTGACACCCATAACCAGTACGTCATCCTGGAAATGGGTTAAATTGAACAGTTCATCCATAAGCCTCTGAAACATGGCCGCAACCAAAGTTAACCCAAAAGGTACCCTTTTAAATTGGCAACATCTCACAACCGTGATGAATGCAGTAAGTTGTTTACTGTCACGGTACAAAGATACCTGATGGTATGCAGATAATAGGTCGATCATGGAAAACCAATTCATATACTTGGTTAAAGACAACAATTTGTTAATACGGGATAATGGAAATTGATTAATAAAAATGTTCTTGTTAAGGTCTGTAAGGTCAATGCACAACCTGATTTTGCCATTAGCCAACCGTGCCACCACCAAGGGTGCAACCCAATTGGATGACTCAATTTGCTCACTCATGCTGGCATTCTGCAGTTTACTTAATTTTGCAATAACCTCTTCTTTTACTGCTACAGGACTATTGCGAACCTTATAGACCCTGGGTCGTGCATCCTCCTTACGTATGATTTTATGAACAAACCCCATCAACTCACCAACCAGTGGGAAAAATTTTTGTGACTGTTTCCACGAACTCAGACTCATCCTCCACTACTAAAATATGCTTAGGACTATTGGGGTTCAGTAACATTTCTAGCCCCGCTTGGTCCCACCATCCTAACACCGAAGGACCATGCTCAGAAACAAACAACTTACAGTCTGCAGATCTTTCCTTGAATTCAAAGTTTAACTTATGAAATCCCAGTAATTTGATGGGTTCACCTGTTAAACCTTGTGGTTTGACATCAGGCGGTAGTAACTTGATACCCAATGTCATGGTAAATATTACATACCAGACTTGTTTGTTAATAATCGTTTAAGGCGAGACGGAGTGCGCCACCAATTTTACATTTACTCCACCAGCAACAATCTCATATAGAGGTTTCATTCTGTGCTGACCACTGATTTCAAGAACATTCTCATGAATACTTGACTTGCATTTCCGCTTTCTCTGACTCAGAATGATCATCATCTAGGCAAGGGCCATCTACCATATATTTCACTGACCTAGAGTGACAGCATACTCTGGCAAAATGCCCTTTTACATTGCACATTTTTGGTGCAAAACAAGGCACTTTTTATCATGTTCTAAGTGGATGGAACTATCACAATGATAACACTTTCCCTTTAAATCATCCATTCTTCATCCGCTATTGGACCTCACAGTGCTTTCTCTGCATTCTCCACCTTATTGGTGGAGATAACTGCCTAAGTGCACTTATAAGTAAGTTCAGCCTTGCTCCCAATAAAGACAATTTCTTTAAGAGTGGAGTCACTTTGAACCCACAATTTATCTTGAAAGCCAGATTTTTAGTATGCATGATAATCTGATCTCTGATCAGATCATCATGCAAATTACTAAACCTGCATGCCACTGCCAGTTTCTTTAATGCTGCTACCTAATCTTCAATTTCTTTCCTTATCACCTTGTTTCCTGTGGACATTTTTTCATTGATCTTTTGCAAATAACACATTGGGTGAAAAGTATGCATCTAGGTCTTCCAGGGCATGGGAAATCAAATCACCTTCATTGCCCGATCTGCATTTTCTTTCTATGTGGTTGTATACGTTTAGCTCCCCTGGACCCAAACAATGTGAAAAAAAAAACTTTCCTCTCAGGTGTGAAATTTTCACCATCAAAAGTAGACACATTGTTAGTAAAATACTCTCTCCATTCTTACAACTTCATATATGATTCACTTCCAGTCACCATACACAGCTGAGGAGATGGAAGGTTTAATCTAGACATCCTCCAAAAATATAGACAAAACTGTCCCCTGAGATTTGGTTTCTATTCACACAGGTATTAGAAAGAAGAAGAAAAAAAACTTCACAATGTGTGCTTGAAGATTGTTCAATGCAGAAGTCACAGAACGGGAAGAAACTGTACAGAAAAAATATCCCTTCATGTGGGATTCCCTTGGTAAAGGAGCACCACGATGTCACTGATGCTCGATAAGCCCAATCCAAAGTGACTACAGCCAATCTAATAATAGTATAGAATCCACCAATCATGGGCGACGGTGAGTCGACCAATACCCTTCTAGTACACATCCACGGGCCAAAAGAATGATGCACTGATTGATGCGTCACACACTTACTGCGTGGAGGCAGGGAGGAAAAAGAAATTGCATGTGACCAACACGCATTGGGATAGCGATTGTACTTAAAATAGCAGTAATTGCTGAAAGTGAACGGGGCACGCCGAGGATCAAGAAAACAAATGTTCCAACTTACTAGCATAAAGATAGCTTTCCTGAAATATATTTTTAGTGTCAGTAAGGGTTGTCAACACCACTCATGGATACTCTTTTTGGAGCGTAGGTAGAGGGCTTGAGTGCGATTGTCGCCAAGTTTGTTGTGTACTTAGGCAAAGATAATCCATACAGGCTTAGATACCTCAAGTTTATTGGCAGACAGTCAAGCCCTAAACTAGTGCCGTGCTCCACTTTGCAGACCACCCTCGCCACAACTAACTGCCAGAGCACAGAGTCTGGAACTTTGAATGCGGAGCGTGTTCAAGAAAACACAACATGTACATGCTTTTACACAGTACAATAGCAATCCAAATACTAACGACATCATGGTTTTAACATATGCTTTTCACAGTAAAGAAGTCAGACCTATTGTCTTTGTCATAAAATTTCATAATACATAAATTAGACCTACAGCATATGATGTTTCCCCATGACCCATTCAGGCCTATATACTTGATGATTGGTCTGCTGCATTGAGCATAAACTTTCTCGCAAACACTCTTTTTCAGCAAAAGCACATACCTTCTATCTAATCAAAAAGTTGTAGAGAATACGAGCAATTTGTGGGCAGAGGTTTAGTCCCTCTCTCAGTACTACTTTTTAAAACTCTTTTCCTTGGGATCGCATAAGGTCAGGCAACAGCTGTGCCAGGCCTAAAGAAAGCTTAATTTGTTAATATTTGAAAGGTAAGAGAAGGGGTTGTTTAGCCTGTACTGGCTACTTTGGATACAAATGATGTAGTGTTGATTGTCAGAAAGCAACCATTTTGGCATGGTTACCCCCCACTTTTTGCCTGACTCTGATGCATCTTTAACTGAATGTGCACTTGGTTCCTGCTCACCAGGTTCCCGGGGGCTATGTTCTTTCCAAGAACTGTATCTTTGTTTCCACAATTGGCACATCTTTGGCTCATATATAAGTCCCTTGTAGCAGGTACCAGTAGTACCAGGGGCCTTGTGACCAGAGAGGGGCTCTAAAGACTGCAGCATACATTGTGCCACTCTAAGAGACCCCTCACCGAACACATGCACACTGCCACTGCAGCCTGCGTGTTTTGGGGCTGATAAAAGTGAAGAGTTGACCTGGCACACATCCCTGTGTGCCAGGCCTTCCAGCACTGCAAGAGGCATAGGTAAGTCCCCCCTACAGCAGGCCTTACAGCCCTAAGGCAGGGCGCACTATACCTCATGTGAGGGCATAACTGCATGAGCAGATATGCCCCAATAATGTCTAAGTCCATTCTTAGACATGATAAGTGCACGGTAAAGCCATACTGAGTACATGAGCTGGGAGCTTGTCACTACAAGTTCCACGGCTCCATGATGGCTTCCCTGAATTCGAGCCCGCATTGATGCCAGTGTTGGATTAATTAATAAAGGCACTCAGAGGGCACCTCAGGGGGGCCCCTGAAAACCTACCAAACCCCTAGTGTGTGCCTGATTGGTCTGCACCAGCATGGTACCTCTAGACATGTTTCTGACCCCCTGAGGTGGGACCCTTTTGCTCTTGTAGGTCAGAAACAAAGCCTGCTTTGGGTGGAGGTGCTTCATACCTACCCCCAAGCAGGAACAACATAGAAAGGCGGTGAGCCTCAAAGGCTTCCCATCCTTTGATATGCTGACCAGGGCCTCTCCAGCTGGTGGAGATGCCTGCACCCTGACCAAGACCCACTTTAGGCAGCAAGGTCGGTAAGAAAATTAGTAAGCAAGAAAGGTGTGTCCCCTCTCAGCCAGGACCACCCCTAAGGTGCCCTGGGCTGAAGTGACCCCCTCCTTTTAAAATCCTCCATATTGTTTTGGAGGAATCTAGCCAATAGGATTAGGGGTACGCCTCCTCCCCAGAGGGAGTGGACAAAAGTGTGTATGCACCCTAAAGGTAAGTAGTCCTTTGTCTACTACCTTCTAATGAAGAAGAGGACAAAGAAGAGTCAAATCCTGCAGGGCAAAAAGCTCCAGCCGCTGACTTGGTTCTAGCCCCGCCAGCCTGTCTGAGAACTTTGAAGTTTGCAAGCTTCCACGATTCGACCCACAGACCAGTGACCTCCAAAACCCTGGGAGGACTGTCTGCATTCCATAAAGACTCCTGATCTCCTGTGGACAGCGAACCTGTCCAAAAGAAAACCCAGTTTCAAAGACCAAAGCAGTGCCTGAGGAATCGCGAAACCGACCACCTCTACACCCGATGCCCACGGCCCGACTCCAAGTGGCCCACCGGTCCAGAAAAGGTTCCCCAGTGATCCAGAGCAAGAGTCGCTTATGAGTTGACTCCACGTCGACATCTGCAGCCTCTGCACGACGCCCAGCCCAACTGCGACCTGCATCGGTAAGCTGATTTCCGCCGCCAAATGATACCCCCGCACCCAGAGCCCTTCGGCCTTGGGGAGAGCTAGAGATGGTGTCCTGACGCTCCAGCACATCCCAACTTACCTGTGCAGTTGTAGGTTTCCTTCGAATGGCCTTCTGGACTGAGCCTGCAGCCTTTTTTTCCGACTTCAAAATGCCCCATTGGTTAGCATTGGGCGCCCGGTGCTGAGTTGGCACTCTGCACCTGGCCGCCCCTGTGCCCCTGAGGGAGTAGGTTTGATGCTGCCTTGTGGCCCTCCCCTGTGCTTACCTTAACCCCCGGAGACTGCATCACCAAACCATGCTACTTACCTGTGAGTAGTACCACTTCGATTGCCCTCGGTCTCCATTGGATAACATTGGCACCAGATACTGAGTTTGAACTCTGTCCCCAGGCACGGCCTGCACAGGTAAAAGTGGTGGGCGGGGTGGGGGAAAATCGACAGACAACAGGATAGGGAAAATAAAATAAACAAATAAAACCACTTACCTTGTGCTAGCCACATCGCCGAGATGGCGATGCGGCGAGCGCAAGGTAAGTAGTTTTTATTTATTTATTTATTTTATTTTCCTTATCCCGTCATCTGTCGACTTCCTCCCCACCCCACTGCCCTACTGCTCTTACCTGTACCGGCCGCGCCTGTCTGCATCTGGCCGCCCCAGTGCCGCTGCTGGTGCAGTGAGGTCACTTACCTGAACCTTGCCTGGTGCTTTTTCTTCATCTAAAAGCTCAATATCGTAAATTGTTTACTTACTTGCAAATTGCTGATTGTGTTTCCTTCCAAAGGATAATATTGTATTGATTGAAAAATGCACTATGTCCACTTTTTCCATTGAAAAACAGTGATATTGCAAAACGTATTTTACTGCAACAAAGTATCTTTGGTTCTATAAAATAAATATACTAAAAGTAATATTTTTCCAAACCATTGGTCTGGGATTTAGTCTTTCAGTGTGTGTGTAAACATTTCTTGCCTGTGTGTGTACAACAAATGCTTAGCACAACCCTGTGATAAGCCTAATTGCTCGACGACACTACCACAAAGGAGAGCATTAGTGTTATCTACTATAGCCTCTGTAAAGCCTCTGGGGATGCACTGGACTCTGTGCACACCATACCTTACTTTGACATAGTATATGCAGAGCCAGCTTCCTACATTGATGAACTGTCAAACTAATTAGCACTTCTCTTTTGAGCAGTTTGGTCATGGAAACATAGCTCCCTGAGGCGGTATATGTCAGTCAGGCTTTAGATGCCTTCACTCATAATCTCTCAGGAACATTTCTCTGGGCAACACACACAATCTGACAAATGATTCGCATGTCTATAAGGGCCAGGGGCTGTGCTGTCTCTTCACCTCCAGCCAACAGAAAGGTGTTTGCTTTAGTTACGTCTGTCAAACCGAGGACAGGGCCTCTTAACGACTCACTCACAGTGATCTGATGGAGTAGAAATTCATTTTTACCATGTGGCACAGGAAGAGACCGAGAGTTGTTGCACTTTCCTTTTATTTGCTGGCTTGTTTACTTGGGTTTTTATAAGGTGGTAACAAGAAAGTATTCTCGTATAAATGCAATTCGACTAGTGTTTAGGGCCTCATTAGAAGAGTCAATCTGCTTAGTTATCTCTGCCTCCTAAGCTAGTCATTCTAGATTTCATCTAATTAGACCACATCTCCCAATAAGGGTTTGGAGTTTTTCAATGTGACATGTTTGATTGTAGCCTATTTATTATTTATTTCTGTAAAGTGTCTGAACACTTTAGAAATCAGCAAACTAAAATGAAATGACAATGAAAACGACAATACGATTAAATGAAGCAATGCCTTCCTTTGGAAACGAGAGCTGGATTATCCCTGCATCCAGGGGGAATGGGAAACAACGCACGGGGTTTGCATGCGAGATGTCACAAGTCCTTGGGCCTTGTGTATGAACAGGGGCTTCCTCAATGTCTCGTGTTCCCACAAACTGCAGCACTGCACATGATTTCAAAGCAGCTCACTTTCAGCGGATGCCATGTGCTGTTTTTAATTCCGTCCCAGTTTATGGAATGCCAGTTCAATCGCAAATATAATGTGCTTAATAAAAAGCAGATGCTATAAACAATCAGTATGACGTTGCATCCAATTAGAGGAACGGAGCAGTCTGTCAGATGTGTTTCTTGCTTGCCCATGAGAGCCATGCTTGCTCATCTATCATTCTGCATTTAATTTGATGAAATAGTCTCTTCAGATGTTCTTTTACCGCATGGCCTTCTCTATGTTACTAAAATATATAATGTCCGTAATGCAGTGTGAGACCCTGTTATGGAGCTAGGGAGCAGACAGGGGCTCCTGGGCCTCAACTGTGGAGGTTGAGGCTGTTTGCCACTGATGTCACTGGCCTGTCCTACTTTGGTTCTGCAAATTGTATTAAGTGCAGTTCCTTCGCCCTTGTCTCTCAGGGTGGCGGGGGCAAGCAGTCACCTGCATCTTAGGGAGGCATTGTGGGGATTCTTGGGCTGAGTATGCGACAGTCATCCAAACAGATGCAATAATATCAATTTACAGCCCAGTACTGTACTTTTTAACACTGTTGCACTAAAGACTACACAAATCTAATGATCATACAAGTCGGCATCTCTCCATTAGATTCTTTCTAGATGCTACACCTGCCCTGCTCCTTCTTTCACTCACTCCCGGGTGGCCCCATAGCTTTGGGTACCAGCTTGTAGGAGTCAGGAGTTAGCCTGAATCAAGCTGAGGTGCACTCTTATGCTCACAGTCAAACGAGTGCTCAGCCATTCTGACCCTTTTTTTTCTGGATGGCACAGGCACAGTTAGAGTCCTTCTTCCATTCCTGATATCAGTGGCATCCCTCCTGTATATACTCCTGGGGCTGCAGCAATCCAAAAAGTTGGAGTGAATTGGAGACCAGATGCGGGCTACGTATGCCAATGTGGGGCCGCTCAATCTATGTAGTTGTGGTACTGGGGCTGGAGCAGGTGCTGGACCGACTGTGGCAGCCTTCAGAAAATGTGGTACTGAAAGCCCGGCTGGACCAAGGCCAGATGCAGCCGAGTCGGGCTGGTGGCCGTCATAGTAGTCGCAGTCCTGATTGAACCCGAGGTATGTGCTGCAGTGATCAAGGCTATGGGAATCAGGCAGTTGCAACCCTCATCTGGGCATTTGGCCAAATCAGAGTTGTAGCCTTTGTTTGGAGTCTCTGGTGATCACATAATTAGAGCATTCTTCTTCGCCTATGGCAATCACGCAGTTGCGGCCTCAATGGGAATCACACAGTTGCAGCCCCGACTGCGCTGACGATGAGTATAGCATTGTAGTTCCCTTCAAGAACTGGGATGAGAGATGGTGAGGGGGGCACAAGACATGAGTCCTCCTTAGTTTGCTCTTGTGCAGTCAACTTTCACTGGAAGTCCCACTGCCACAGGGTATGCGCTGGGCCTCTCTCCTTCTGGACCCTTTCTCCTCTTGCAGGGCTAATAAAACTCCTTCCCATATCTCAGCAGGCAGGACGGCTTCTCAGTGCTTAAGGGCAGGTGCATAGCTCCTCAGAAAAATGTACAACCTTCAGATGAGATCCACTCACCTTTGGGAAACTGGCTGTCTGGCAGACAGTCCTTAGGGTACTTTGGAGAGCACTCCATTCCTTGGTCACACTCGACTTTTAACTGGAAACAAGTGGAGTAGTTGAGTCGCATTTATAGATAGGGGATGTGGATCCACTGTCTCAAACTGTAGAATCCATTTGGGTTGGTACTTCTTTCAAGTGTCCTCCTTACACTGCTCTTACTGACCTTTGGTAAAGCATTTCCTTAGAAGTGCAATAAAGAATCAGGATTATTTTAAATGCAGTCCCTGCAGCCTGTCTATCTGTATGTGAAGACAGTGCCCATGAAGGCTACCACTACAGAGCATTGGGAACTACTTAACCTTCACACCAGGGCAGGATTCCACACACAGCCTCCAATGGACACTGACCTTCCTTTGAAGTGTGAGAAAGGATGCCTGACTGCTGCGCAATATGAAGCATACTAAGATAGTAAAAGCTAGTACGGACGAAATCATTGATCGTTGGGATCAGGATAAACCAGAACTCACTGCCTTTCCAAGTCATTAACTCTGGATAATTGCCCATGCCAATCTCACTCACTCAGTGTAGCAGACCCCAATTTTCATCTTCAGTGAGTTCACTGATTTAAAAATAAAAAAAATCCTTCCCCTTTGACACTCACTACTCTCACGTCACCCTCAAATTACATAGCATTATATTATATAATGTATGTCTTACTCACCTAAATCAGGTCTATAGGTAGGCAGTCATGCCATTGCTCAATTAATTCAGATGTGCCAGTTTCTACTGAGGGGCACCAACTTTATTTGTTATACATTTTCAAAGGGATGATGTCATACGTGGTCCCACTACCTCTCAAACTGTAGTTATGTGAGCCAAGTCCAGGTATTTATGAAACATGAACAAAACTGAGAAATGCCTGTCTTTGACACAACTATGTTGTGGAGCTTTGACTTTGTAAAGAACAATACCGGCTGATTTGATTTGACCAAATCCCTAGTTCAATATCTAGACAGATAATGGCCTGAAAGCACAAGGTCAAGTGCATGAGCAGGCTATGCAGGTTTAGTGCCTATTCATAAAGAGCTCATTGGACCTAATTAATTAATTGAGCTCCCAGCATAGTGGTCTTAAATTGAGTTTACTGAGATATCTCACAAAAAGTGATTTGTTGACATAGCTATATATATTGACCAAGAAGCTCTTCAATTCAGGAAAAAGGATATGCATGGTTTTTTTAGGGGTTGGTTTCCACAGTAGTCTCAAACCCAGAGTTCCTAATATCAAGAAAGAAATTAGGAACACCTCTAAATCTTTTTGAAATGTAAATACAAGATGACATTATTACTTAACTTCATCATGAAACACCAGCCAGCTCATTTTAGATCTAGGATTCACAAAGAATCTGTCTAAAAAAACCTGTTGTTTACAATATGCACACAACTGGCTTTGGGTCTACCCCCTTCAACTGCTGGCTTTTTAACGTGCCCCATTCAGCCACTGGCTTAAGACGTTTTCAGTCACATCTTAGCTGTGCTCAGAGGAGTACTATTCTCTCACCTACTGCCATAGGATGTTTTGATGTACCCTTCCACCTTCAATAGAGTGCACTCTTTACAAAGCAGATTGGAAAAATCTGCTTTTCCCTGCCTCTCCCCCATCAGCTACTTGACTTGTTGCTAACGCATGCACATAGCAAACACAACAAGGTAATCGACGGAATGCTGAAACTTTTCAACCACTCACCCTCAGTCACAGATCTGGGTTTAATCCATAGTGCTTTTGCTCACTATGCCACCTCAGTTTTGACCCAGCCAAATTAAAATCAGTCTTGATCCTGTTCCTCATGGGAACAGTCCAGCCCGAACTGCCATGCAAGGTCCTCCCTGACCGAAAACAAGCATCCTGGGACCGTTTTTGGGGTGTTACCCCTCATCAGCCAGGCTAGCTTGAATCCAGTGGCACAGTGAGCAAGGGACCCACGTCTGGGCATACCCTTGGCCACTTAGGGAGAACATTGCAAACATAACAAGATGATGGACAGAGTGCTGAAACGTTTCAACCACTCACCCCCAGTCACAGATCTGGGTTTAATCCATTGTTCTTTTGCTCACTATGCCACCCCAGTTTGGACCCACCATATGCAAATTAGTCTTGACCCTGTTCTTCATGGGAGCAGTCCAGCTCCAACTGCCAAGCCAGGTCCTCCCTGGACCAGAAACAAACTTCCTGGGACCGGTTTCGGGGTATTACCCCTCATCAGCCAGGCTATCTTGAATCCAGTGGCACAATGATCAAGAGACCCACGTCTGTTCTTTTTGCATTTAATGCATGCACATAAGCACACTGGTGCATGCCTGTCTTTGCATGCATTAAAACATTAAACCCAGACCTACTGGCCTTGCCAATGGCTGTTTATTTTGTCATTGAGACAAGTATTCATGTAGGTATGATTGGAAATATATACTGAGTTGGCATCCTTTGCGGCAGAAAATAGAGACACCATGACCAATGTGCATGCTTTGATGTTTCTCAGACTGCAACATCCAGTGCATATGGAAAATTTACATCACCCCTCCATCCGTGTCGTGCCTCTTTTTTATTAGAGGTACAGCAGGAGCCACACGGCTTCTTTATGCACTATGAACATAGAGTGAAAAGGGAGAAGGAAACACAGGGGCTTTGTTAACATATTCATTTTAGGTGGCTTCACAAGAACTGTGGTACCTTGTCTTGACACATAGTTAATACCAAGGTTTTAAAGGGCGTGATTCTTTAACAGTGGCTTGGAAAGATTGAAGATCCAGATCTGGGTACATACAGAATGTTTCGGTAATGGAGTTAAGGCCTGTGTTTAGTTTAACTGCTTCAGGTACTTTGTTTGGATGTTGGTGGTTGAGCAAATGGAAGCTTATGGATCTCAAAACACCCTCTAAATTAATTAGCTGTGAGAAACTTCTTAACACATGCTGAAGCCTCTAAAAGAATTAGTAACTGAACTCATATAAAGTTCTCAACATGAACCTTAATATGACGGCACTAGAATGTCGTTCTAGTTTTACAGTAAATAGCTGTGGCTGATTTATGTGACTTGCAGCCAGAAGCATTCAAAACTTCCTGAGCAGTCTCTAGCATATTAGTACCTTTAATAAAGTTCCTGTGGCCCAATGTGTAGCACTCCTTGAAAGGGGGCAGCATCACCCTTCTGAAATACCACAAAACTCTATCACAAGCTCAATAATCATCAGTGCCAGTGTTCTGCATGTTGTAAGGCGATGGTAGGAGGCCTTAAGCTCACTTTATATAGGCCGTAACTTGAAAATAGTTCAATAATGATCTATATTCAGCACAAAGGCCCAGGTTCATGACATGTTTGCTTGGGCTCGTTTGTGAAGCTAGGATCTGATTTTGTGCCACAAGGCAGTGGAAACGGTAGTGGCAATCAACATTTGCATGCAAAAACATATGTAAGGTTGACCAAAGTGATATACCAAAATCTGTTTGCATAGTAGAGTGTAAGCATCCCCTGTGATGTATGGATTGGGGTGTGATGGTATGGGAACAAAATAGGCAGCCAGATTAACTTAAAGTAGATTAACCTGTCTTTGCATGAAATCCTAACGCCAAAGTGAACCAGGCATAAACAAGAACCAAGTTGAATATCGTGTTATATTCATATACATAAGATGTGTAATTGCAGCAAAATTACATATATTATGCGATATACCCTTAGGTCGGTTTTATTGATCTGAGATTTGTACCTGAAGGCTTACCTCAGTCAGCTTTGTGCCGTAGCATCCTAATGTCTAATAAAGCATCAGGTATGGTTGAGTCAATGTAGTGGTAGCCTAACAGGTTATTTTGACAGCATACAGTCAAACATCATACCACATGAAATGGAATGGTATGGCCAAACACTGGTGGCTGACATCTCAGTGATCTAGAGATTAATAGCTCTGATCCTGGTAAGGCCAACTGAGTTTTCCATCTTTCCGAGGTTAGTAAAAAGATCACCATTACATTAGACAATAAGAATACCTGTTACTCACAGCACTTAAACATAGCATACGTGTAATGAAGTGTGCTACGAAAAGCAAGCTATTGCTATACACAGAGAAAAATACTGATATAGCCTGCTAAGGGTGGCTTTGTAGGCAGGGTTGGTGGCATGGCTTTATTCACGCCTTGGAGAATAAGCGTATTAGTCTCTTGTTCCTTGAGGAACGTTGTTGAGAAGCTTTCGCCCAAAACCAGAACATTTGGGATTCTTTGTCCACTGTCACCATGGGTAAGCTCTACAAAATAACTCAACACACATGGCCAACTAGCAACATTAAGAAGCCAGTCCTTTTGAATATCATCAAAGCATATTTCTATTATCTGAAACCCACCTAATGTCTCCTAAGAAATGTTTCACAAATGCATGGGTCCTTCTCGAACCCCATGAAATCAGGTCAAGTCACACTTATTCTAGAGAAGGGCAACGCAGATCCAAACACACTTGTCAATTACAGACTTTTGACCAATCTACCCTGAGTGGGCAAGGCCATTGAATGTTTAATTATACAGCTCACAGCCTACCTAAATAACAACTGTCTTTGAATTATCCATGAGTCAGGCTTTTGTGTTGGTTTCAGTACAGAAAAAGCTACTTTGAAAATACTTTACAACGTCCATCACATTCTAGTCAAAGGGGAGGTATGCTTACTCATCATATTGGATCTGTTGGCAGCATTCAACACAGCTGACCACAGGGAGATTCTTGAGACATTGCAACACTGAATGTGTTTCTACTGGGTTACTGAAATAAAGTTCAGACCTGGTTCTTTCCTTCGTATGGAGTCCCTGGAGGCTCCATACTGCCCATAACAGAATCTAATTTTTACATCTGGAACTCCAGGGAACATATTTAGCAGACACTGAAGTCATGATACACCATTACACGGATGACATGCAACTTTATATGAATGCGTCTTCTATATAGGACAGCCACTTTATTCAAACATGCCTTAAAAAAAATCAGAAGAGGATGGTGGAAAGGTTCCCGATGTTGAACCCACAGAAGTTGTAATTCCTCCTAGCAACCAACTACAAATGCAAAGCTGACCCAGGCTTGACCAAGATCTACAAATGGAAAACTTCTCTTCATTCTTATCCATTGTAGGAGAGTCTCTCGCGTCACTCTAGATAGCACGGTAACATACTTCCACAGATAAATATAATGGCCAGATCAGCAAACTACTACCTTTATTTCCTAACGAAAAAACACTTACTCCATTAAATCAATTAAATGCAGATATCCATGCCTTAATCAAATCCAGAACTGCTTTGTAAATGCCATGTTAACTGGTCTACAGATATCTTCACTAGCTCCTATTAAAGCAGTCTGACACTCCTCAGCGAGACTGATTGCAGCATAACAAACATTTGACCACATCACGTCAATCTTGAAGGGCCTTCATTGGCAGTCTTTGGAGGCAAGAATTATATTAAAAATAGTCTGCCTGACGCACAAACCAGTTCACATGAACAAATATAGGGCCACATGTATCAAAATTGGAAATTGCGATGACCTAATTGCGATTTCCTGGGAATCGCAATTAGGTAATCGCAATGTCCAATGTATGAAACTCCATGAGTTTCAAATACCGATTGGTAGTGGGTCGCAAACCGACCTACCTCATTAATATTAATGAGTTAGATCGCAATTTGCGACCCCCTAGGAATCGCAAATATCACAGGGATGGTGGCCTGCTGAGGTCAGCAGACCACCATGTCTGTGATTGCTTTTAAATGAAGCAATCTTTTTTTGGTAAAGCAGCCCATTTTCCTTAAAGGAAAACGGGTTGCGTTCCATGGGACCACTGCCTGCTCTTAAAAAATGCTTTTACAAACATTCACAAAGGGAAAGGGGTCCCTTAGGGACCCCTTCCCATTTGCGAATGGGTTACCACTTACTTGAAGTAGGCGGTAAAATGCGAATGTTTTGCGACCGCGTTTCGGTCGCAAAACATTCATACATACCGATGCGATTTGGTATTAGGAAGGGATGCCCTAAAAAACGCCCCTTCCTAATACCGAATCGCAAAACCCAATTTGCGATTCGGCAACAGGTTACAAATTACAATTTGGGTTTGATACATGTGAAATGCCTTTTTTGTGTTCGCAAACGGGCCGATTCTGCGAATCGGCTCATTTGCGAACTCAAAAAGGCTTCATACATGTGGCCCATAGTTACTTAGCCAACCTACGCACAATGTTTGTGGGTGTAAATCTTAAAGAAGTAAAACCACACTACAACTTGAATACTTTGTTGATGAAGCTACAATTGTATGAAAGCGCTTCCCAAATGAATTAAGCAACCAACCTACCACCTTATCCTTTACAAACTGTACAAAAGCTAATCTCCAACTTACCACACTGCTCCACATTAATGATTCCCCTCCACTCTAGATGCCCTCCTCCTCCTATTTCCATCTCTTTTAATCCCCTCTGACCAGTTCAAGTTGCATTGCACACTCTAAGTTGATTGTACTTAATCTGTATTATATAATGTGGACTAATGATGTATCATATAACAAGAGGAAAGGTACCCCCTAAAAATGTATTCTAGATCTGGGAAAAGGGGGAAAAAACAAGGAAAGAAACTATAAAAGTTCCCACTTGACCTGTATATCTTCCAAATTGGCTCTCAGGGCCTGAAAGTCTCGACCAACAGCTACTTCAAATACCTCAGTGTAGAATAAAATGTATATATTTTTATTTCATTTTTTAATCATTTTTAGTTTAACTCATTTTTCAAGGTCATTTTTATCCATACAAATATCAATACAAAATTCCACAGTTTCCACAAATATATATATGTGTGTGTATATATATATATATATATATACATACACATATCAAAAATACAATGTATTATACACTGAAATTAACATATTTTACATCATTTTAGAAATAGCAAAGACAGGAGTGTTCCCCTCACAGAAAGGCTTTGTGGTCGATAAGAGCATGCCGGGGCTGATGTGAGACACCTTCTTTCAAAAAGAATTGAGGTACAATTCATGAAGAGATATATCCTGTTCTCAGTCTTGATAATCAAGGTGCTGCAGTGATTTCAGTTATGATTGAACTATATATGATGGAAGTGGTTCAATACAGGAAACAATCCAGTACATATACAACAAAGGGCCTTTGAAGGTACCTGTCCTTGTACTCCTTATATAGCAAAAGAACCTGAGAAGGTGCTCCATCCTAGCCTAAGTTGAAAATACACCAGAAAGATTGACTACCCCATATTATCTCGCCAGAACCTATGATATATATTGTGTGGTCCTGATGAAGGTGATTCTCTAATTTTGATACCACCGAAACGTGTGTTAGACTGCTTTAATAGGAGCTAGTGAAGATATCAGTAGACCAGTCAAGGAACAAAAAACTAATAAGCTTATTCTCCAAGGCGTGAATAAAGCCATGCCACCAACCCTTTCTACAAAGCCACCCTTAGCATGATGTTTCATTACTGTTGCACTATATAAAACATTAAATAAAATAGAAATAAATAACAGTGGCAACAGGAACATTTTAACGGGGTAACTTTCTAAGTTAGGCTGCTAGTCTCATTTTATTGAGATGTTCATTTAGGGACATAGATGAACAAGAATAGTAGTTTTGACCACATTATTGGGCGACGTAGAATATAATTAAATGGGAAATTGTCAGTTTCCTATGACACAACTAACTGCATACTTATTCCACTGCAGCTAAATTATGAATTTATGAATTTGTTTATTACCAAAGGGTACAAGTGTTCAAAAAATCAATGGATACAAATTGTCCCTTGGCCCTTATGGACTTTTATTCCTTCTTTTAAAAAGAAAGTCTCGGTGGTGAGTTTCAATGTTTAACTTGCTGTTTAAGAACTTGATATTCACTTTTAAGTTACCTGCTTCCTAGACAGGACCATTTTCTGATCTGGCATTTGAGACAGCGTTTGCTGTTTTGCCAGTGTATTGTTTTCTTCCCCTATTTTTTTTAATAGACATACATAAGGAGGTTTTTGGTCAATGATGCGGATCCACTGGTCTGCATACAACTGGGACAATCATTTAAGCCTACTTCAGGCACTGGATCTACTCTGCATCAGCGATGGCGTTTTACTGGTCCATAATATGGTACATCCCACCTAAAACAGTACATTTCACTGTGGAAGGCATGCGTGAAAAGTGGTAGCCTACTGCCTGATTTGGTAGGGTTGACAAGAATGCTGTAGCCATTCCAGGCCCACATGGCCCTTTCTCCCTTCTCCCTACCTGATCAGTTTCTACTCACCTGGTACGCCAGCCACTAGCATTAGCCAGATGGCCATATTTATTGCCTGGCACTTTCAGATCAGCATTCCACTAGCAATATGTCGCTCCAGGTTCTGGAATTATTTGCTCTCAACTGCTGGTCGTCTCAGGCAACTGTACTACTGACAATCATTTCACATCACGACCATCCGAAGAGCTGCGTCCAAACAGGCAATGTAGAGAATGGAAATTGGGCTGTTGTCATCCTGCAGCTCATTGCAGCCTCTAGTTGTAAAGCAGGAACCTCTCACACTCTTAGAGTGAAAGTGCTGTCCTCCTCAGGCCTAACAACAAGTAGTAATTGGAACGGGGAAGTGGAGCATGACTCTAAAGCCCTGCCAAGGTGACTCAGTGGACTAATGCATCCATTCCAAGACCTGTGTTTCACCTTATGGTCACAGGTACAAATCTTGGAAGGACCACTCATCCTTTCATTCTTCAGAAGTTGATATAAAGAGTACCATTGAAGTGGGTAACATTAAACATCTGCAATCTGTCAACAGTACCAAGAGAACTCCTTGAGTTGAATATGCCACTTCAAATATGCCTTACATTGTGATTAGTTGCTGGTAATCGCGATTTTTCTTGGTCCTACTCTTCCTCATCCAAGTCTTAACACACTGCCTTCCTTCCAAGATATAGTAACTTCAACCATCTTGGAGCCTGAATACCATTCCAAAGACATGATGGGATACACAGGCTTACATACAGACCCAAACAGAGTTGGCACAGCTAAAAGTTAATTACAGTGGCACTGTCTTCATTTTGTTTTCTGCCTCAGACCTAAAGGCTGAGAAGAGGAAAAGTAGGTGTAACACTAATGAGGATGTTGGAAGGTGCCTTTACAGCGGTGGATAAGTCCTGGCACCATTTAGACCCTGGGTGATGAATCGCTGACCTGCAAAATTTAGAGATCCCATTCAGGCATGTGAAGATCTCTGTACCTACACTGGAGGTCCCAGTGCACAGCTCCACTGAAGGAACTGAACTTTACCTGACGGGTGCCATATTTGTCGAACTTGCTAAAAGCGTTTTCTTGTCAAGAAACAAACTGGCAAAGCAGGAGTTTAAATTTTAAACACAAACTAAAAAACAAATGCCCTGATACACGAGAAGTTATCTTGCTGAATGTTAAAGTCATTGTTTGATTTGCCTGCCTGTAAATGCAATGCCTCAGATGGTGATCCTGGGCAGAGAAATCTAGTAAGAAGGACAAGGCAACAGTCACTGTTGAACGGAGGGAATCCCAACTATGGTTGAGCAGGAGACGCGTTAGAAGGGAGCGCGATACGCAGTAGATGAATACAACAACATAAGGCCATATTAAAGGGAATGCACCAGGATGGGCGCACTACATTATAAAACAAGATTTGTGATTCTCGTGGGATTATGAGCCCTGATGATGTCCGCATAGGAAAAAACGCGTTGGCTGGTTTGATTTGGCTGAATTGATTTGAGTACTGGTCGGATTGATTTGAATTTGCACTTTTGGTGCATTTTGGATTGAATAATAAACTCGGAATTGATAATTCAACTTAAAGACTCCCTAAGGATCTTCTTTGATTGGAGGATAAAGAATGGACGGTTAAAGAGCATACTGCTCGAATAAAATATTATTATTGAAAGACTGATAATTCACATGCTCCTTTTTCATAGGTTGAAACTTTACGCAGTAGTAGCTGTTCATGTTTTAGTTAATATGGCTCCCGAAGTAGTGAGTGAAGACCGGGTCGCCGCCAATACTCAGAATTGCTACAAATGGCTGCTTGTGCCCAAGGAAAGACCATTTTCAGCAAGTTTTACCCTGCAGCTCATTCAGCAGCGGAAGACGGTAACTCACTTCTTGCCCAAATGTTGGCATGGTGATGGCATTAACAAGCTGTGTACATACTGGAGCCCTAGGGCCATTTATTTCTTGAATGGGACTTCAAGACAGTCGGGCAGGCTATTTAAGAATGCTCCCTCCCGGCGGCTGATGTCTACCCTCATCTTCTGAACATCAGTCATTCGGGTTCACTCTTTTGTTAGTGTTTGGGTGACATTCTCGATGAATGAGACCCTAACTCACTGGTGCAGGCAGCCAACAGTGTATTATTGTTATTTTCAATGTTTCACACCACGATCAGCGTTAGTGAACATTACCTCAATACAACTAAATATTAGAGGTTTTGCAATGGTTACACTTTGCAATGAGCACCACCGGATTTTACTACATGGGGCTTTTGAGAAGTATAGATGTGTGTCTGAGTAAAATAACCGAGGGGACAGGAGGTCCCTGGGCTTCTACAGTTTCCACACAGAGCTATCCGAGCAATGCCTGCCTTTGGTTTCACCTCAAAAGCTAGTGTGACTGGGAAATGTGGGATCTGAGTTGTGCACTAGCAAAAGAGCAAAGTATTTATAGACTCCGTTTTTATTGAACTCAGACGTGAAAAGAGAAAAACACTTCTGTGCCTTTAATCACATCTACTTTTCTCCACCCAAAAATAGGAACTAACGCAGGAGCAAGAAAACAACACTTTTAACAGCTTAAGAGGGTGGCCGTGTGTCTGTGTGTGTAATTTACCCACATATAAGCGTTTGGATTTCCAGTGTTTATTTTCGTATTTCAGTCATGGGCGTGGGAGACTCAAAAATCTGAAGGATTTTGCAAAGGGGAGGTCGTTTCTTAGAAAGCTTAGGGGTTGAGAACAAGTTCTGGAGTTATTCAGCGAGTGTGAAAATCAACATTTTATAAAACGGTGGGGCATGTTGGAGGATGCTTCCGCCTCACTAAAATGTGGACAAATGGATGTTTACAACATTTAACGGTGTTGTACCTATATGGACTAGAAACAGTAGGTTTAAACTGTTCTGAGGGGGCGGGGAGGGGGAGGGGGCTGGCTCACGAAATGACTCAATGCCTCAATGCCTCAATGTCTATTATTTGGTGACCATTTAACAGCTTCCATGCTCAGTATGGGGAGCGGATGCACGTCAGAAGCCGTCAAGCACCTTGTTCTGTATTGGAATTGCATTTACACAGAGCTTACTACCTCTGTTGAGGGTTTGAAGAGCCTGAGAAACAAATACGATAACACAAATATTGCCCATCAGACGTCATGGGCCGGCAATCATAGTAACTTCTTTTATGCTATCGTATTTACATTTCCCTATAAACATAGTTGAAACATGTAGGGAATTTAATGGGCAACTTATCAGCCTCAGAAGCATGAAAAGCTGAGTCAGCCCTGGCAGCGTTCAAACTCACCGCCTGCATGTCACTCATACATGAATATTAGTAGCAAGGAATTACCTCATTGAATCAACTCGACAGGGAAAACGGCATTAACAACGCAGTGTAAATCACAGGTGCCATTTCAACTCAAGCGTAATCATGCTTGCCTTAACCATGCATGTGCTTTTACCACGCCTATCCTTTACCAAGCATGCCTTTACAACGATTTCCTTTGTAAAGACATATGCGTGGTAAAGTCAGTCAGCGCTCTAGATTTGGAGCGAGTGGGCAGGGGTGGGAGGTGTTGGAGACTTCCTGCCCGGACGACAATGCTTGGTGGGTAGCTTTTTAGTTGTTTTTAGGGCTGGGGTCAGGTTATTTTTCAGGGCTGGGTTTTAGGGCTCAGGGAGGGGGGCCGGGGTAGTTTTTAGAGCTCTCGGCCGGTTTTAGGGATCAGGGTGGGGGCCTGGGGTGTTTTTAGGGCAGGGGCCAGGGTACATTTTAGGCCTGGGGTCGGGTTTTGGCTCAGGGCGGGAGGGTCGGGGTACTTTTAGGGTTGGATTTGGGGTCATTTTCAGGGCTGGGGGCTGGGGTGTAACATTTGCCATGCATAGCCCTTTACTAATCATGCCTTTACAATGAAATTCGTTGTAAAGGCATGCACGGTTTGGGCATGCGTGGTAAAGATGAGGTCGTGGTAAAGACCATATTGTTGAGGCATGAGAAGTAATCGCATGCGTGGTTCTGTCATACAACCACTCGACAGTGCCAAGTTCTATAATGCCCATCAAAACTATTGTATTACAGAGTATGCTCACCAGCATTCATACGCCAGAAGAATGTGCCCATTAGAAATCATTTTCCCTAGGATATACCTATTGGAACTCTTTTCCCTTGTCTAGGTCCATCAGATGTACTCTGCCCAGAGAACACAACAAATCTTGCTACTGGTGATAAAGTGATATAGGAATGTCTGCTTAGGTTAAAACTAAAATAAATAAATGATGTTTTTTGTGCAGAGAACTACTTCATGGCAAACCCATCTTTTGCCATTATATGTTCTAACATTGTTTATACATTTCGAATATGGATGGAAGAATCGTCTAAAAATAAAAAAATAAAAAAACAAAAAAAATTACAGAACACAGAGAGTGCTTATATTATAATGCCTGTACACCAGCAACTAATGCTTGCCCATTGGAGACTGTGTCACAAAGCATTTATCTGTCACTGCACAGAACCATCTGTCCATGAGCAACTCTACACAGAATAGCTGTTTGTAAGAGACTTCACTGAACACACGTCCATCAGCGACTCTGAGCAGAACCACAACGGCTGTCCATCAGAGACTGCACGGAACACACGTCCATCTGTGGCTCCACGCAGAACGGCTGTCCATCACACACCACATGGAACATTTATCTTTGGCTCCGCACAGAACGGCTGTCCACCAGAGACTGCATGGAGCACACGTCCATCTGTGGCTCCACGCAGAACAGCTGTTCATCACACACCACATGGAACACACATCCATCTGTGGCTCCGCGCAGAATGGCTGTCCATCACACCAGTCCCGGCTCCAGGATTTTTTCTCTGGATGGACCATAAAGAAGCATGGGTGGGTCCTGAAGATGAATGGGTACCAGTAAGTATTTCAGAGATTTGATATTTTAGGTGTTGGCATCTGTCATCTTTTGACATTTTGAACACAATACCCACCACCCAAAGAGCTACCTTGGGAAAGGGGACACCCAAAGAGCTGCTTTGGGAAAGGGGAGGGACGTTGCTTGTCAGAGCTTTAACATGCAGAACGTTCATATGCAGCAACAGAAACTGTTATTTTTATATATATATATATATATATATATATATATATATATATATATATATATATATATATATATATATATATATATATATATATATATATATCTACTGGTGGTCGCCAGTAGATAGTTATAGTTAGGACCTATTATCCATAGGAAATCCGCGACATTCTATTTGCAATAACGTTGGCGCCGGTTGACGAATCTTCGCGAAAGCTTCCAACTTGTTGGGGCGCTCCGGTCCGCTCCTACCCTGAAAGTCTCGGGGTGATACGTCAAGCGGGGGCCGAGAAAAAGGGGGGTCCCAAAACGCGTTTTCCCCATTCATTTTTCCATAGGAACCTTTAGTCGCAGCTACAGCCCGAACTGCTGAACGGAATTACCCCAAATTTGGCAAAGAGGTAGCCCTTGGTTCAGACTGGTGCCTTTTGCTAAAATGGTGTAAATCCGTTCAGTAGTTCCTGAGAAATTCACAATTAAAATCACATATATATCTATGTGTGCGTCGGATCCGCGTACCCTCCCGATCACGAGCTGCATGCTAATTGGCTGTCAACACTCCAAATCAGGAAGTGTTGGCAGCCATTTTGTCCCTCGGTAGAACCGAGGGACAGAAACAAGTGCGCAAAGCGCAAAAGGGGAGCAGGGTAGAAACACCCTGACCCCTAGGTCTGCTCAGGGGGTCCCACAAGGACCCCCTGGGCAGAAAAAGCATTTTTTTAAAAATCGGCGGGATGCGCTTAGGGTGCGCGGATCCCGCCGAGAAAAAAAAAAGAAACAAGTGCGCAAAACGCACAAAGGGGGCAGGGTAGAAACACCCTAACCCCCTAGGCCTGCTCAGGGGGTCCCACAAGGACCCCCTGAGCAAAAAAAAGCATTTAAAAAAAAAAAAATCGGCAGGATGCGCTCAGGGAGCGCGGATCCTGCCGAAAAATAAAAAAAATCGAAGCGCGGTCTCCCGCGCTTCGATGTTAATTTGCCCCCGGGTGGGCCAAGTCCCGGGGGCATGCTGGGGGGGGTTTATTTTATGTATGGGGGGCCTCTAAGGGCCCCCCAAGCCCCGGGGACCACCACCTCCCCGGGGCTTCTTTATTTTTTAAATTAACCTGTGTGGGGGGACTCCAGCCCCCCCACACGCCCCGGGGACCACCACCTCCCCGGGGCACTAACAAAATTGAAAATGGGGGTCCGTTTTGGACCCCCAAGCCCCGGGGACCACCACCTCCCCGGGGCTTTGAAAATGTGGGGAGGGGGGCCGCGCGGCCCCCTCCTGGAGCCAGTGATGGCCCTGGGGACCGCCACCCCCCAGGGCCGGCTCCTGCAGTGTCCCGGGGTGCCTACCCCCGGGACACTGCTGTTTGCAATGACAGGACGGGAGCCTCGCGGCTCCCGTCCTGTCATTGCAAACTGCTTTGAATTTTGGAAGCGAGAGCAGGGAAAGCTGCTCTTGCTTCCAAAATTCAAAGCAGAATTGCTTTTCCACATGGGGAGCTGCATATTAGCAGCTCCCCATGTGGAAAAGCAATGCCGCAGGAGGCGGGGAGCCAGCAGGGTCCGTGGGGGAGTTGGGGTCCCCCCACGGACCCCAAAAGGATAGGGCCAGCCCCGGGGGATGGGGTCCCCGGGGCCTAAGGAGGCCTTAGGAGGGGGCCAGGCAGCCCCCCTCCATCAAATAAAAAAAAAAGGTGGCTATGGCCCGGGGGATGGGGTCCCCGGGTCGAAATTGGCCACGGGAGGGGGGCCCACGCGGTCCCCTTCCCAGTCCTTTTTTTATTTTATTTTTAAAAAAAAGGGGGACAGGCCCTGGGGGATGGGGTCCCCAGGGCTCAAAAAATTACTAAAAAGGGGGGCCACACAGCCCCCTTTAAAAAAAAAAAAAAAAAAATTTAAAAAACGGCATCGCGAGGGAGGCCACGCCCCCTCTTTGACAGCACTCTGCAAACGCGCCCCCTGGCGCGTTTGCAGAGGGGGAACGAATTCCCCTTGAATACTGGGGGTCCCTGGGGGCCAACTAGCCCACCAGGAACCTCCAGTATGCGCCAGGGGGCTGCGTTGCACAGAGGTGGACAGAGGCCACGCCCCTTTTTACACCTCTCTGCAACGCAGCTCTGTGGCGCTTTTTGGATATACCTGTTGGGCTAGTTGGCCCCCAGGGACCCTCAGGATTCAAGGGGAGTTAATCCCCCGACTTAAAACGCGCCACGGGGCGCGTTTGCACAGTGGTGAAAGGAGGGGGCGGGGCTTCAGGTGACATGTGTGCAAACAGGCCCCTGGCGTGTTTTAAGTTGGGGGATTAAGTCCCCTTGAATCCTGAGGGTCCCTGGAGTCCAACTAGCCCACCATGTACTTCCAAAAAGCGCCACAGAGCTGCCTTGCAGAGAGGTGTAAAAGGGGTGTGGCCTCTGTACACGTCTCTGCAACGCAGCCCCTGGCGCATACTGGAGGTTCCTGGTGGGCTAGTTGGCCCCAGGGACCCTCATGATTCAAGGGGACTTAATCCCCCAACTTAAAACGCGCCACGGGCGCGTTTGCACAGATGTCACCTCAGGCCCCGCCCCCTCCCTTCACCATTGTGCAAATATTCCTCTAAAATCGGCCGAAATACGAATTCCGATTTACTCACCTGTTATCAGGAGAGACCTCAGTGCTGCATCTTTCAGCCCAGTACTGATCCTGAAAAGTAATTTTAACCGTACTTACCAGTAACTTGAATTTTCTTCCATAGGATATCATTGCCTGCTTTTTGCTGAAAAAGTTTCTAAGTGTCGATTTTTGAAACATACAAATATTCCTCTAAAATGAGCCGAAATACGAATTCCGATTTACTCACCTGTTATCAGGAGAGACCTCAGTGCTGCATCTTTCAGTCCAGTACTGATCCTGAAAAGTAATTTTAACCGTACTTACCAGTAACTTGAATTTCCTTCCATAGGATATCATTGCCTGCTTTTTGCTGAAAAAGTTTCTAAGTGTTGATTTTTGAAACATACAAATATTCCTCTAAAATCAGCCGAAATACGAATTCCGATTTACTCACCTGTTATCAGGAGAGACCTCAGTGCTGTATCTTTCAGCCCAGTACTGGTCCTGAAAAGTAATTTTAATCGTACTTACCAGTAACTTGAATTTCCTTCCATAGGCTAACATTGACTGGTTTCACTTGGAAATTCTTCTAAGTGTGGAGTTTTGGAACTTTAAAATATTCCTCTAAAATCAGCCGAAATACGAATTCCGATTTACTCACCTGTTATCAGGAGAGACCTCAGTGCTGCATCTTTTAGCCCAGCACTGACCCTGAAAAGTAATTTTAACCGTACTTACCAGTAACTTATATTTTCTTCCATAGGAATCCATTGTCTGGTTTTCAGCAGAAAAGTTTGTGTCAATTTTCACAAACTACAAATATTCCTTAAAAATCGCCTGTATGACTTAAACGCATTCTTTCAACTGTTTACAGGAGATGCACCAGTGCTGGATCCAGGATCCAACACTGAGTAAGAAAAAGTAACGATAACAGTTTTTACCTGCTAAGTGAATTTCCTTCCATAGGATAACATTGGTGATTCTATGAGAAAAAGTTTCAAAGTGTCAACTTTTAAAATACAATAATATTCCTTAAAAATCACTACTGTAACCAAAACGCTTTTACTCAACTGTTTACAGGAGATGTCCCAGGACTGAATCTAGGATCCAGTCCTGTGGTTAGAAAAAGTAATCCATAAAGTAACTAATTGCATTTAACTAGAAATTCACATTGAGCTGAATGTTGCATTGTGTTTGAAAATGTGTTGCCCATTGCAACAACTGTAACTACTGTACTTAAAAGTCTATTGCCTATGTGCAAAGTATTTAAACTAAAGTAATTCATTCTGAGAAAGTATTTTTTGTAATGTATAATGTAATTACAATGTAATTTAAAAAATAAAATATGTAAAAAAAAATTGTTTCTAAAAATGTAGTAAATTAGTATGAAAAAAATTAATATAACAATTAATACATTTAAAAATTGTCATTTACAAAACCTTTGAAATTCACTGAAAAAACCGTAGGTTTCAGACATGTTATAGTTAGGAATTAGCATTTAAAAAACCTTTGAAATTCACTGAAAAAACCATAGGTTTCAGACACGTTATAGTTAGAAATTAGCATTTAAAAAACCTTTGAAATTCACTGAAAAAACCATAGGTTTCAGGCACATTATAGTTAGAAATTAGCATTTAAAAAACCTTAGAAATTCACTGAAAAAACCATAAGGTTTTAGGGACAGTTATAGTTAGTTGGACATTGCACTCGTACAAAACCCGTGAAATTCCCCCGTTATAGTTAGTTCAGCTAACTATAACTCGCGCCCCGCAATGCACTGCTGATGACGTCACATATTACATCACTCATGACATGGGCAGTGACATCACTGATGACATCACTGATGACATCTCAAATGACATCACTGATGACATCACTGATGACATCATCCATGTGAGAATTTAATGCATCTTCTCACACCCTAATATAAGTTTTGATACACCCACTCTAAATTACAGACTGCCATTCTCAAAACCATACACACTCCAATACCAATAAGTACATACCCACTCACTGATTCTTAGGTCTACACACACACACATCTACTCACTCACCCGTACAGTCACTCATACTTACAGTCACTCAGTACAGGACTATCATATGCACTCATACACCTATATAAACACTCACACAATGCAACTCATCCATAGAGGTACTCACACACCTAGACAGTCATGCAAATAATTAATCACACTCCAATTTACTCACCTATACAGTTATACACACCAGCTCACTTACTCATAAAAATACTAGCACATTCTTACGCTCCTATGCAATCACTGATGCAAGCACACACTCATCCATATAGCCACTCTCACAATCACACACTCTCACTTATAGCCATTTATATACTCCAACACACATATATACTGCCTTTCACATATGTAGTTACTCACACATGTACCACTGAGATATACATTCAATCACTAACACACCCATACACACACTCACCCACCCATACAGTCCATCACAGACGCACTCTTGAAACCATGCACCCAGTGAATCACCCACTCACACATCTATGCACAGAGTCACACACACCCCACCCACACAAACACTGAGGCACCCATACAGATACTCAGAGAACCAATCCATAACCCATATAGACACTCATTTAGCTAGTCAGAAACCCATGCAGTTGCTTACACAACAACAGACAGACGGATACAGACATTCACACAGTTTAGTCACTCACCCATGCATCCAGTAAGATACGTTTAATCACTCACTTATAGACTCAGTCACGCACCTACTAAATCATACATTCAGGCGCTTCTACACCCACTCATTCTTCAATACGCCTTTCCCTATATATATTAAACATATTTAAACTTTACAGAAACACACAGTCACTGGATGATGTCATCAGTGATGTCATCAGTGATGTCATTTGAGATGTCATCAGTGATGTCATCAGTGATGTCACTGACCATGTCATGAGTGATGTAATATGTTACGTCATCAGCAGTGCATTGCGGGGCGCGAGTTATAGTTAGCTGAACTAACTATAACGGGGGAATTTCACGGGTTTTGTACGAGTGCAATGTCCAACTAACTATAACTGTCCCTAAAACCTTATGGTTTTTTCAGTGAATTTCTAAGGTTTTTTAAATGCTAATTTCTAACTATAACGTGCCTGAAACCTATGGTTTTTTCAGTGATATATATATATATATATATATTATACTCCAATCCTGACGGCGGCGAACAGACAGGCACTGACTCCGTGAAATGGTGAAAAAAGAAGTTTTTTAATCCATACAATCGACCTAGACGCGTTTTGGCGGCGTACCGCCTTGATCACTACATATATATATATATATATTGCCAGCTTGCCTAAGAAACCCAGAGGGGAGGATAGAGAAAAATAGCTAAGATGATTAGAATCAAGATACATTCTAGAAATGGATTCCAAAGAGACACTAGGGCTTAATGTGGACAAAGAATTGTATTTGCATCTCTAACCTGCGTTTTTATTCCAAGCTGGCAGCTCTGATGACTGCTAGAAAACGTTTTTAATGGTTAATTTGTGTATATTTGTGTGTTTTTACAGGAATACAATCTTGAAATGGTTGTAACTTAGAAGGTCTTGTTTGCGGCAGATTCAGAGACAACTCTGCTTCTGCTGTTGCTCTACAGAAAATAGAGTGACAGCAACCATGCTGGTTTGGATAACATTTTCATTTAGATTTATTATGATTTATGCTTTGTGGTAGGAAAAGTATATTTATCAAAATAGAATTCAACTGGCAATCAGAATGATATTGAATTCTATGTGTGAGACATTTTGTGGCACATAGTAAGCCCACTTAGGCATAACTCCAGGTATACACATTGCAAGAATGCTATATTCAAATACCAGACACGCCAGAATGGTGACCGAAGCTCTTATGCGTTTATCAGTTGAATGTGTGAAAAGATACATGCAAAGTAACAAGTAGTGTAATACTCGTGACTTTAAAACGGGAATTTAAGTATAATGAAAATATTATTGTGGCCAGGATGGTCCAGTGCAAACAGTAGATGTGATTATACCTGTTGCAAGATGGCGACTAGAGAGCTATGGTTTGTCTATAATGAGCAGACTCATATTCAGCGTGCATCAATTGAGGAACGAACATGCATTAGTGTTTTTTAAATTACTGAAAATGGTCATAACAATGAGTAAATGATGTACCATGTTAATTCATTTGCCGTTTACCGATGTAAACTGACAGCTGGTATGAGTAATGTCCCTTCCAAAGCCACGCAACCTTATTGTGCATTTTGCGTTCCCTTTCTTTATGATTACCATGTATTAAAGGGTGATTTGTGAAAGCGGTCAGCGTCGTGACCAAAGTGTCGGAGGGCATCTGAACGCATTGTTGCAGCTCCTCTCTGCTATGGAGTGAATAAAGCATTGATATCGACTACATTGGAGAGCCGTGGCGTTCTCGATGCAAAAAAAGCTGTTGCTTGGTGAATTTAAAATCAGTGTGTGGCGTAGCGCTGAAACACGAGCACAACCCACATTTGGGAAGCTCAACGGCATATATATATTACCTACTGGCAGTTGCTAGTAGGTAGTTATTGTTGGGACCTAGTTTCCATAGGAAGAGTGTTTTTTGTTTTGCCAAGCCTTGTGAAATTTTCAAAAGTAGTTTGATACGCAATTCAGCTGCTTTCTGGAAAGTTTTGGGGTGATCAGTCAAGCGGGCGCAGAGAAAAAGGGGGAGTCCCAAAATGCATTTTCCCATGTCAATTTCTGTAGTAAACTTTAGGCAGGGCTACAGCCCGAACTGCTCAACAGAATTACACCAAATTTGTCAGTAAGGTAGATATTGGTCCAAGGAAGTGTCATTTTGTGGTTTGGTGTAAATCTGTTCAGTAGTTGTGGAGTTATTAAAAGAAATTCAAATTTGTACATATAGGCACGCGAAGGCTCCGCGTATACTCCTGATCTCGTGCTGAAATCTGATTGGCTGGCAACACTTCAAACCAGAGAAGGGGGCAGGGTAGGAATGTACCAGAAAAACGCAAGATGTACGTATTGTAGTAATGATCAAATACAGGAAATAATGCAGGCAAAGTGGCACAATAATCCACATGTACCGCTGAAAGCAGTTTCATCTATGAAATATTACTCTTTGCTGGTGGAACCCCTAGCTTCTTATCAACTTGCACCCAGTATTTCTCTATAATCGAGCAACTCCTCAGAGTGTGGGTAAAAGTACCCTCTCAGTCACAACTTCATGGAAACATTTTGTTATTAGTTCATCCAACTTTGCACAGCTGAACCCTTGTGTAGTGCACTCTGCAAAATGTTCATTTGGACCTAGGGAAAGCAGATCTTGCTGATAACTCTCTGAGGTGTAGGTAAATACTTCCTCCCATAATCCATTTTCTATTGGGCCTGTCTTCCTCTCATCTGGCTTTGAGGCTGTCCAAGTCTTTTTGTCTGAGATGTTGCTTCTTTTGGCCATTCCCTCCTCTAGTAGCCTTACCTATAGTGGTGACACTTCTACCAATCCCATCACCACCTTAATAGCTTGTTGTTTGGGTTCTTTTATACACTGTATTTAGCATGCAATTGTGTAAATGGTGCTTAGCAAGTACCAAGTGAACCGACCATAAAATAAGCTTTATTCATTCAGGAAAACAATATTGCCGTGCCCTATACTAAACAAACTTTGAAAGCGTATATGCTCAGACTAGACAACACTGTACTGTGCACTACGTACCTCTGTTTAGCCACTCATGTAATATAAAGATTTCAACACAAGTTAGGGGCACAATGTGTACACACAATGAACCTTAAAACTCATATCTCAAATCTACTGAAACACATCAGATAAAGTGCTTTAAAAAAACATAAAAGTGCTATAAAAAATAAATGCTTACCTAATTCTGAATGTTCATCAGTATTACACAATGCGAATTACTGTATAGTTTAAGAATAACTGATGTATTATTATGGTTTTATAATGCTTTTTCTTTTTTTAAACCACCTCAACTATGTTTCAGTACTGGTTAGATTTTGTTCCTTAAGTTTGAGTTTTTTCCTTATGTGCTGTAGCTTGTAGCATCTATAACTTTAAGGTCTGTTCAAAGCTTTGCTTTTTTTAAATCTTAAAATGAATATATAACCACTTGTATTTTAGGTGGAATCTGCTACCTAATACTTTGCCACAAGAATGGCTGTCCATCAGAGACTGCACGGAATACACGTCGATCTGTGGCTCCACACAGAACGGCTGTCCATTAGAGACTGCGTGGAACACACGCCCAGAGCTGGAAAGTAGGGGGAACCCACTGGAACCCGTTCCCATAGCTATTTCTGGGAACCATGCTGAATTTGTCCTGGTGTCATTTTCCTCAGATATGAGTACATAATTTATCAGTGCCCTCATGTTGCCTACACTCCGACAGAACCAGCAACCGTCAGGAAACAAGGGGTCATCCCTTCTTTTGTTCAAAGATCATCTTGGCTAGGAGCCATCTCTGGAGCCTAAAACTTAGCTGCAGAAGAAACAAAGGCACACATCTTATCACTTCAAGTACTTTAAAGAAGCTATGACTTGGGGGCAGGTTTATGACTTTCTTCCAGCCTTTATGTAAGAGATGAGCATGCACTGTAAGAATGCTATATTTATCTGTGTGTATGAGTAATTACACAAATAATGATTTATAAGGCACCAGCTATTTTGTTTGCAATTCTTTTATAGAGCTACTCATCCCAGTGTAGGATGTCAGAGCGCTTTATGTCACACAGTGACTATGCATAAAATGCTTGTCCATCAGTTGCTAAGCACAGAGGACCTTATCTACAAGTCCTTTGCACAACAGGTATGTCCCTTTTTCCCATTTAAAAAGGGACGCACAGATGGCGCAAGGGACTTGTAAATAAGCCCCAGAATGTCAGTCCATCACATACTGCACACAGAAAGCTGGGCCATTATTTACTATGTGCAGATACTTGTACTTAGGAAATGCACTGCACAATGCACGTCCATGAGAGAGTGTGACTCGGAATGTGAGTCTGTCCATGAAGAAACTGCACTCTTTGCCACTGCAACATCAACAGCCAGCTTTGCTCCCACGTGCAACAGCAAGTGACACATGACTGCACCAGTAGGAGCTATTGGCACCAATGTGCCCCGATGGTTTGGGTATGAGTGAACGTCTGGGAGGTGGTAGATTTAGTGAACGTTTTGAAGAGTTTTTACTCTCACCCTGTTCATGGATATTTACAATTCCCTGTATATTTCTCTGTATACATGGTTACTGCTTAATCCAAACATATTGCAGTGTGGTAAAAAAGTATTGTTTTTAGTACTGGATTATTTCATTTGCATATTGTTTGTTTTTAGGCTGTTATGCATGAGTGGGAGGCTAAGCTGCTGTTTCCAACCCTCCACAGTCCCATGTCCAGCTGCCCATCGGACCTCCTTTGGACACCTGTGTACACAAGCGAGGCAGACTCATTTGCATTGTTGTATGCCCGAGTGGAAACGTGTGCTCAGACTCCCCAGCTGGCAGAGGCATCCCACCTCTCCTCAGGCAGACTGCGGGTGCCTTTCCCTGTCCCGGCCCATGACCCCTAGGAGAATGGCAAAGGGTCTCTCATTCGGACCAGGATACTGCAAGTGCATGCTGTACTGGGAGGTCCCAAGGAGACTGGAAAGTGAGACACCGCAACCTCTTCTACCACACAGAGGAAGCTGCAGCAACTGATGCCTTATTTCACTTGACCTTGACCCTTGACCTATACACTAGGACTGGTATAAAAACCCTCCTTCCTCAGTCAGTGGTAGCCTGGATATTCAACATTTGGGAGCACTGGCTTGGACTTCGCACTCGAATCTATCCTTTAGCCTCTCTGTGGGACTCTGTTAGACCACTCTCTGGGGTTCAATACACCCTGATGCCAGCGCCCTGGTGGTCCTGCAGCTCTGAACTGCTGCCACAAGCTGGTCTCTGAAAAACCCCACTGTGTCTCACGGAGATCTCCCATCTCAGCATCAGCAGCTTCCCACTGACAGGCACGAGCCATTCGGACTGTGGTAAACTCCCATAATGCCCCACAGAGACTGCATTCTCTTTATTTGTCGCACCCTTTGAGAGACGGCTTTCAGACTAATGATCAAAGAAATTGTGTAAACGCTGCACTACAACACCTCCAGCTGTGGTGCTATCAGCAGCTGTGCTTTAATGTTGATTTGTGCTCTGAAACACAAATCTACAGCGAATACACTGTAAATATAGCAAGGCTAATATTTTCTCTAATTACATGGAATAATAAGTCATCTAATGATAGATGGATAATGACAGTGTACAGAAAAGATCACAAAGGAAGGCGATAAGCTTTGCACGAAGCAAAGTACATATAAGCTAAGGACTTAGAGTTTTTTTTCGAAATGGCTGTGCCTAGTCTATTTTTTCTCTACACACTGGATCGTAGATAAATAAGGCTGCTCCGTGCTGTATTCATATGTCTGCAACAGAGCAGAGTTCTATCAGGACTGTAGGTGAAGGAAACATTGAAAAGGCATCTTCTTTTTTTCTTTGAAATTATAGATTTTTCGCCCTTTTTTAATTTCTATTTGTAAATTTGCTAAGCAACGCGTCCTGAAAGGCCCTTGCCTCGGCAATAAATCCAGTGAGTGATATTACATGGGGCGACTGTCTACCTGTGAAGTGATGCACAGATGCAATGACAGAGAGATGCCCAACTTGAAACAGCGGGATTATGTCGATATAGGGTGAATCTAAATACGTATAGCCGCGTGTTGGAAAGGGGTGCACCATAAATATATTTGTACCATGATCTGTACTCCCAGCAGCAAAAAAACAAAGCACTAAATTAGCTGAGGGAAACGGATGAGCAGTGGGAGATCTTATGAGACTATGGGGCATATTCACAAGGACTCATCGCCGATTTATCGGCACTTTAGCGCCGCAAAAGTGGCGATAGATTTATCGCCCTATTCTCAAGCTGGTGCAAACTGCTGATATCGCCAGATTTCCAGCGATAGCTGCCGCAAAAAACATTGCCATGGATGAGAGCGACAACTAACTCTAATGATATGCAGAGTAGGCGTTCCCGTGCAAAAACACACGAAAACACCACTTCGCGATATTCTCAACGACCAGCCAGATCTGCGATGCGATCCAAAAACAGGTGATAAGGCGCGTTAGCAGCAGGGATTTAACACCTGCCTTTTACTGGTGTTAAGCAGGACGACAACCTGCAGTATGAAAGGGAGCCCAGCCCAGAGCCCCATCGGAAGACCAACACATGTCATGGAGCTACTGATCATGCAGTTCGGAGACCCAAGAGGTCCACAACACCCACCGCCACCACCCCCCGCCCCACCCCCTGGACTACCACCGAGGCAGCGCAGAACAAGACAGCTGACCTTCCGAAAACAGCATAGCCCCTCAGCCACACAATTGCAGAATGTGGGGAGAGGTGGGAACCAAGTATGTGTGAAGGAGGCAAGTCACCCATGAAAAAGAATGTACACAATGCCAAGTGTGGCGGTGATGTGCTGGACAGACTTTAGTATGCAGAGCACAGACATGTCCATGTGGACACATACTGCTGGTGTTTGTAGTGTTGTGGACAGTGGACACAACCATGTTACCTCAGGCAGTGGGGAAGACCTCGGTCATGTAGCTGTGTCCCCCCCTGTAAGCGTAAGTGGAGTGGGCTCGTCCGGCGTACGCCAGTCCAGCGTAGGAGTGTGAATAAATAGGCCGGGGCACTGGGCGTGGTTCACTTCCGGGATGGCCAACGCGTCTGCCAGGGCGGCGCCCCTCACCCTGCCCCAAGTCCACCGCCATGACTGCCAGCCTCCTCAGCCGATCGCTGGCTCCCGCGACACAGGCCCCCAGCGCACCCAGCGGCACAGCACAGCGGAGTTATGTGTGTGCTGACTACTGCCTTCGGCCTACACTGCGGTCAGCAGGTCCACCAATTCAAATTGAGTCTTGATTTATTTATGGCGCAGTCCAGATCCAGTCCAGATCCGGACGACGCATCATTGCAGGCTGCGCACCCGCTGAGCGCTTCAGGTGCCACTAACTCAGTGCACCACAAGTCATGGTCCCTTCATGATTGAGTCTTCTGTGTGTGATGTCAGAGCCGGTGCCCCTACCTCAGTGCACCACAAGTCATGGTCCCTTCATGATTGAGTCTTCTGTGTGTGATGTCAGAGCCGGTGCCCCTACCTCAGTGCACCACAAGTCATGGACCCTTTATGATTGAGTCTTCTGTGTGTGATGTCAGAGCTGGTGCCCCTACCTCAGTGCACCACAAGTCATGGACCCTTCATGATTGAGTCTTGTGTGTGCAAAACGTGGATCACTGTTCTAGTTGTTGCCAGCACCAACCACTCCCTGAGGGCTGGCTTACACTCACCCCACACCCATCCAGCACAGGCGTCACTGGACATGTGACCCTGGTAATAAAAAGGGGCCGGGCGCACGTGCCCGTAGCCAGTTCCACTATCTATCTAAGTGTGTCCGTGTGGTCATTATGTATGCATGATGGCCCCGGGCCCTACCACATTACAATGTGCTGTGGACAGCGGACGCAACCATGTCACCTCAGGCAGTGGGTAAGACCTTGGCCACGTAGTTTTGTCCCCCCCCCTGTAAGCATAAGCGGAGTGGGCTGGGCCGGCATACGCCAGTCCAGCGTAGGGGTGTGAAGAATTTGCCCAGGGCTCTGTACGTGGTTCAGTTCTGGCCTGGACAAGGAAGTAACTAATGCGTGTGTCTCTGTTGTAGTGTCCGCGCCACCCGGCCCGCAATCGACAATGTTGCAATGTAGCATGCACCCGGAGAGCGGGCTCGCACGAACGGAGAAATGAAGGAGCGCAAGACCGCTCGGGGTCTTGGCTCATACATGCCAAGTGTTGTGTGTATCTGTATTGCTGCAGCATGAGCCAAATGCCTAGCCTTAATCGCAGTGCGAGTTCAGCCGGGCATGAACTCTACATCTGTGTCCGCCCTATCCTTACTATAGGCCTGCAGTCACGTGGCCGCCCACCTTCAACGGCCAACATCACAGTGTCGTTGTCAGGCTTGTGGACATGCGCAGACAGGCATGACAATGGTGTGCCGTAGGAGTGCAAGTGATGCAACCGTGCAGCGCACACAAGTAAATAGGCTCGGGGGGAGGGAGGAGCAGCTGAGAGGCAACGTAACACACAGTGATGCCGCTCATTTGCCACATGCAAGACATGTCAAACATGAATCCCAAAGTCGCACACATCCCACCCCACCCCCAGCAAGCCACATCACATTTCCTGAATGCAAGCAGATGACAAACTGACATTAGGGATGAAAGCTCCTTTATCTGAGCAATCAGGCGGAAGCACATCTGCACCTCCGACCTCGGAATTGCATGTGCCCGGCACCCCCTGACAGATACTATAGCAGCTGATGACGACTCCCACACTACGCACAGCCCGACGAAAGACCAACGTATACACACCCCACACACAGAAGTCCTTGCTCGACGTTATCTTGCATGGTATGGCCTTCACACTTACTCCCACACCATCCCAGGAGTACAACCGTTGCACACTAAAACAACTCATTGATCCGAGCTGTGGCATTTCATCCACAGAACTGGTGCAGGTCAGAACAGTGCCGCTTCAACCAGAGACACTAACGCAATGGCAGAACATCCCGGACACATGCACAACCCCTGTCACGTGGAACTGTACCGTGCACGTATGCTGCATTTACTGGGGGCACTGCCATTGGCAGTGCTGCGGATCAGTTACCGGCCAAGCTTCTGCCTTGCCAACGTCACCTGCGTTCAGCCTGTGTTGCATTGTTGATCGTGCATATTCGAGTGGTCCATGGATGTCTGCCTATCCAACAGGACTGTAGCTGAACTGGATTTTGACATGTGTGTGCGCACCTTGTTGGCCCACGACCAGGATTGTCTCCGTGATACCCGTTTATGGGATGCCTTGATACTTGGCATACATGCTGGCAGGTGGACCTGGGAGATTGCACAACTCCTCGTGTGCAGTGACCACATTGAACCGCTCCCCTATTGGGCTGTAGTGCTAATTGGTGTAAGGGGATGGACGCAGCACATCTGTCCGGACCTGCTAATGGATTGCCTCGCCGTCCTGTTTGATGAAGTCGACAACGACCTCATGTTGGAAATGATAGCCTACGAAGCTGCAATCGCTTTCATGGACGAGTAACTACGTACCTGCAGCCACAACAGAATGGAACCCATTGCACATGTTCCAACACCTTGTTGCATCTTGGAGATCTGGTCACATATCCCACGACAGTGGACATGGCTGCATTTGCCTGGACTCCGAATACATGAGCGGACAACAACTCGGGTTAACACACACCTGTGAAAGGTGAGGCACTCCCCCGGAGTGGACAGCGGCGCTTGGCAACGTTCCTCATTCTGACATACTGCAGCATTGGTCTGCATGTTGTGGCACTTATCTTGCCCGTACTGACACGCATATGCTAATAAAGTCTACGCACCTTCACTTGTATTCAACTGTGATGAGTGTTGATTTGAATGACAATGTGTGTCTCATTGCCTATCTGGGTCACGGCCATACATGCGCATTGATATCATTACCCAGGGACTACCTTTTTATGGAATCACTGTCCCTACATTCATCCATACTTTCATACTTGATTGATCATAGCCATGACACATCTGTGTGAATTAGAATGTTATATTCGCATTCAGTGGAGTGTTGAAGCTGGAGCAGTACAGGGCCATGCAAACCCCACTTTACATTGGTGCCCCGTGGAGGGCCAGCCAGAGTCCTTTAGGGATTGACAAGTTCATCGGAAGAGGAAGACTTCAGTCCGCAGTGTGATTGCTGTGTCATTGGCTTCCAAACAAAATATGGCAGTCCATGTCGAGGTCCAAGGTGAGTGTCGCTGAATGTATCGGGGGACAGTGGAAGGTGTTATTCCAGGGCATGGTGCAGAGGGCAGAACCAAGCTGAAACAGGCCATATGGCGGAGATGAATGCTACCACTTCATTCTTACCACAAAGCCAGATTCATCATCATCTTCGTCCTCTGATGTGTCAGGTGCCTCACATGTGGGTGGTGGTGTTTAGTCTGCATCACTGTGTGGCACTGACACATCAGGGGCCGGAGGTGGAATGTCTGCCGCACTGTGTGGCACTGACACTTCAGGGGGCGGAGATGTGGATGGAGTTGTAGCAGCAGCATTCATCCGCGCCAGGCCTTGTGGCGGCAATGCCATGATGAGGATCTGCAGGGCATGGAAGATCACAGCTAAATCTCGCTGGTGTGCAGCCGTGGCAAACATTCTTTCCACCTGTATCCGCTCCAAGCTCTCCATCATTCTCCTTATGTGTCCCAACTCCCGGCTGACATCGCTGGAGCAATCTGACTAGACAGTTGTTCTTGGCTCAGAGTCATGACTCCAGCAATGTCAGCCATGGATTGTTGGAGAGCATGGAGCGGACAGTGGGTGTCCGTTAGGGACTGTAAGTCGTACCTGATGAGACTTAGACACCCACGTATGGCATCTAGTTTGGCTGCCATGAGGTCGAACCCCACCCACAGCTGATCAGCCATCTTCTCCTGGCACCCTAACACACGGCTTTGGAATGCCATGTGTTGGTCGTGGGGGTCCTGGGAGACAGCCGTGGTGGTGGGTGCTTCCTGCTGTGTGGTCTGTGCAGGGGGTGGTTTCTCCTCGATGCAGCTGGGTTGCCCTGCTCCTGGAGGTGGGGTGCCGAAGCTGTCCATGAGCTGTTGGAGGGCGTCGGTGTCGATGTTGGGGAGGTCCTCTTCATCATCAGTGCTGAGTTGTTGGGTCTGCTCTGCAGGAGGTGTTGATTCTCCCTCTGCAATGTGAAGGGGAGATGCAGATTGACATTGTGTTCACATGTTATTCTGTTTACTAACAGACTGCATGACAATGTACATTGTGACTGTTTGTGAGGAGATGACTATTTGATGCGGGACAGTTGACATTTCTACACCATCAGGGATGTGAGGTTGTACTTGTACATTATCATCTCACAGTTTCCTGCTATGCCAAATGCGAATGGCCATTTTCTACACACATGCGGCAGCAGTTGTGTCCTCTGTTCTGTTGTGAAAGTGTTGCACTTTGTACCACATTGTTGTCAATGTTGAGGTGCTCTGATTCTTATGTGT
This sequence comes from Calotriton arnoldi, assembly GCA_963921515.1. Lineage (NCBI taxonomy): Eukaryota > Metazoa > Chordata > Amphibia > Caudata > Salamandridae > Calotriton > Calotriton arnoldi. The sequence goes on along the minus strand of CAWUFW010001751.1, from coordinate 420,832 downwards.
GTGTGCTGCATTGTGGGTGTGTTGCCCCTTCAGATCTGATTTGGCTGGCCCTTATCCCTCTCAGGCGGTGTGCATTTCACTTCTGTGCTTATACAGTGCTGAGATGTTGCAGACTTGGGTAAATTGGGCTCTTGGTCGGAGTTGTGACTCTTGGGCATGGTTTGTCCGCAGATGTGCTATACTTAATTGTGCATGTGTGCCATTGTGCCCATCTCCCCCCGTCCTCCCAGTCCCTGGTTGTTACTCACCCTGTTGCTGTTGGCTCAGGTCATGTTGTGCAGTGTCCGGTCCCCCAACTCCTGCCACCGTCTCCCCAATGATGATTTGGGTCACCATTTCCTCCATCTCATCCAGCTCCTGGTGTGTTACTGGACTCCCACCTCCAGTCTGCATTGCTGCTTTCAGGTTGGCTGCGAGTTTCAGCTTGGTTTTGCGCTTCACATCAGTCCAGCGCTTCTTGCAGTCGTCCACTTCCCTTCTCTTCACTCCGACTGCATTCACCTTGGCCAAGATGGACTGCCATATTGTATTTTTAGTTGCCAATGACACAGTGGTGGTGATGAACAGTTGGTGGTGGTGTTCTGCCACCTCCGTAATGAGGATCTGGTTTTTCTGCGTACTGATACGCGGGTTCCTCTTCTTCTTCTCCTTGCCCTTCCCTGACCCCGAGGTCCCAGTCTGGTCCTCCGTGGGGCTTGTGGGGTTCTGGTTGTCCTCTGTACTTGCTCCGGCTACCTCCATGGTGCTTCGCAGTTGTTTGTGTTTTGTTTGTGTTTTTTGTTGCAGCTTTTATGGTGGTTTTTCCCACCTGACTTGTGGGACTTGCAGGCCTGGCGCTGCTTGTCGCTGAATTTTTTTATCGCAGTTGGGCCCATAGCAACTTTTTTCACGTTAGGGTTTTGATTTTTATCGCCGTCTTGGTACTTTTATCGTGGACATTTGACGCATTATCGGGAAACTATCGCATGTTACCGCCGTGTTGAGAATACGACGTTAACACAGAGTTATTTTACCGCGATAGACGGCGATATGAAAAATTGCGTTAGCCTATTTTGGCGATGATTATCGCACGTTCTTGAGAATATCCCCCTATGACTTTTTCCAGAGTGATCACAAAAGTTTCCAAAAACTTCTATTCTTTCAGAAGGGCGACCTGACTGGTCAAATGACCGGCTCCCTTCTGAACATTGAAGCTGGTCAAGCCAAAAACGTCACCTACTGTGAAATGTTTAAACTCGAGTTTGTCTAACTTGTTTACAATCTCTTCTCCCTTTGTAACTTTTTTCCTGCAATGGCTGTTAAAGCTTTTCCAAATTGTCGGTTCGCATAAGTCTCTGACACAAATGAATGTATTCACTTTTATGACAGAACCAACCATCTTTGTCAATGGATCCTGCTGCTGTTGGGCTGTGGCAGGACAGACTGTAGGATGTCTGGTATGGTCACCACATTGTAGCCAAAGAAGTAAGTGATGATGGTTTGTGGTCTCACGGAAAGCAGTAAAAGTTGGGGACAGTCAGGATAAAGTCAGCGCTCAAGCAGGCACCTTGGAGGCTGAAATAGTTAGGGAAGGTAGGTTGTGAAAGTTATAGACTAACTAGGCCAAATGGTCTTCTTCTGCTGTAAATCTCTCTATTTCTATGCTAAATGACTTCACTCTGCTTAATTATGCCACTATACAGATCCTGGAGGATTATGCAATGTGACATTGTCTGGCAACATGTTTTTTTGTCACGAGAGGGAACTTTGACAAGAAAGAGGCTGGACAAATTGCTGTTTGTTTGGTAGGTGATTGGGTCCAGTCGAATGATGGGAAGACAGGAACCTCGCAAGGGTTTCAATCCTGAACACAAGCATTTGCAAGCCAGTGATTGTTGTATGGAACTTTTCACTCCGTTTAGAATAATCTATGCTACAAAGGATAAAAAGTTGATTTATCTTGAAATTAACAAAAAACCTCTGTCCCTTGGGACTGCAATCATATGTAGGCATACGTTCATGAGCAATTGTTACAGAACAAATGACAGTTGCATACTCCTGTTCACAAACACAAAGAGTAAATATTTTCTCTGTTTTCTTTCTCTCTTTCCATGAAACTGACTTGAAATATTGGCAGGAAAAACCAACTTAGAGAGTGGCGATGGCAAGTGGCACCTTTTCTTTTACACAAAAAGGCTCCAAATCCTTTGGATTTGGAGACTTTTTTGGGTCAAGTATAGTGACCAAAGAAAATGGAGGTCGACAATTGTTCTGTCTGGAACAATGCCCTGGTCAGTCTTTTTCCTAGGTCGGAGCTCTGTCAAATATTGGTCTCTAGCATTTTAACCTTGCATTTGCAGAATACCACCCAAGCTAGAGATCAGGACAGAAACTTGGTAAAACTCATCCAGGAGGGGCCCATCTGCGTTTAGGAGCCTATGGGGTGCACAAAGGAAGAATATGCATGGAATTAAGTTCTCTTATGCAGGGGGTGTTGCGGGGATTCTGCTCATACACAGAACTATGCACAAGAAAATAGGACCTCAGTAAATAGGGGTGTACCTCCTATCACCTTAGTACCCAAAATCCCAACCGACTAGCAATAGTGTCTCATTCGGTCTCCTACAAATATCAAGAAGCTACGAATGTTTAGACAACCCAGAACATGAGCACTCCCGACTCACCTCAGAGTTGCGGGAACAAGACACTCTTTCGCTCTCACGTACTTGTCCACAATAAAAATAATCAGAGTCACTAAATAAGTTCAAAATGTTTATTTTGACTATAGTGATTCATAAAACAGTATGCGAACCACAACTAGCAGCAAAATGCATAAGGCAAGAATCATTAGCATTGTTAGAATACCATAGAATATAAAAGGAGTCGTCATTTTATAAAGACTGTGAAAAAGGCAAAATAACTGGGCCTAATCACCCTCCCCACGGCAGTAAGAAGTTATTTTATATAATAGAAGATCTCTAGGCATTATTAGCAGACCCCTACCTGAAAGCCTAAACGCAAAGGTTTACATCATAGGAACAGCAGCGCTCAGCTCCATGGAACGGCTTTCTTCGAGTGTGTTTCAAAAACATGCAACAACGTTATATCAAAGCATGATTCTTCCACATTGCAGCTGTTGGTAACATGTTTCGTCTAGGTAATAGGGACTGACCAGAACAGAATAACAAGAGACATTGTTGACCGACCTTGCACATTATGTTCAGACAGAATTGAAGGGAAAGCTGAGAACGTGAAAAACAATCTGTTATCATGTGCAGGGCAGAGGCAAAGTGTCGCAAAAACAAACGCTTAGCAGAGACGTGCGCAAAAGCAGCAGCATAGGTCAAGCACAACTCATGCTAACTCAGCAATGTCGACAATGTGTCTTAGGGCCATATAACCCCATTATAACACCCTCCCCCTGGTAAGTCAGTAGGACATAGACAGAAGAACGAAAAGAGAGTTCAGAAGTCAGGCATTGTTTAAAATATTGGTGAGGGACTTTAAAAAAAAACAAATCGGAGAAAAAAGGGAAAGTTAAAAAAAAAGCTAAAGGCACGGTGAGCTTGAAATTTAGAGTCTGTATGTCAGACAGTGGAGTAGGGACGACCCAAGTAGTCAATCCATGAAGGTTTGGGTGCAAAGGAATGCAATTCCTTCCAATAGTTCATCATTGTCATTGGTGGAAAAAAATGAAGACATCCAAGTGAGTAAGTCGAAGGAACAATCATGTTCCTCACAAACAGGAGCATCCAAAAATAGAAAAGGCAAACTTGCGTGATATTTAATGAAACTTCGTTGTAGGAAAGTCTGCGCAGCCGCACAGATATCCCATTGATCCAAGATTCCAAGTAAAGCTGCACGCGTCATTAGATCATCCACAGAACAGGCCACGTCATGCGTCTCTAAGGGACCCATCAACCGGCTGAAATCAGGGATTGGACACCACGTGTTCGATAAGCAAAGTTCCATCGCCCAGGAGAAATGACATCGTTTTCAATGAAGCACTGGTTGCACGCAAGTAAAATAGGCAAAGCGGAATGTCAAGTCGTAAGTTACGCCAAGTGTGGCTAAAGGCAAGCATCCAAAAGCCTCATATAGGCGATCACGACACAGTTGTAGCTGGGCCGGGTTGTGCAGAGCCACAAAGTGAGCAGCCATTGCGAACCACAAGGAGAAGGAGCAGAACTCCAGCTGCCAGCGCCAATATTAAGGGGAACCCTCTGAAGACGCTGGAAAATATAGAATGAATAAAAGCCGGTATTACCCCGAAAATAGTTTGAAAGGAAGAGACCAGGCCAGATCCCACACATTTAAAAAAATGGGCAAGGCCTGTCGTATCAGATGCATTAAATATTTGGTGAATTAATTCCCCAAAATGAAGTGGGAGGTTAGTGTTAAGAAGCGACTGTATCTCATTTGAGGTCCGAGCCACCTGCAGTCTGAAAGTTTCACGGGCGGAAGTGAGGGCCACTTCCTGTTGGAATAAAAGGGCTTTGAGCCTGCTCAACTTGTTGAACTCTGTTTTCAAAGTCGGAATGGAAGGCCAAAGCGAAGAATCTAAACTCCCTTGCGGGGGCGGGAAAAGGACATTGCTACAGCAAGTTACGCGCTGGGAAACAGTTACCAAGTATGGGACACCCGCCCGCAAACCACAGCAGTCTTGATTGTTTAAAATGAGATAGCTGCCGTTTGTAAGCAATGTAAAGACAGGTGTGATGGATGGTACTGGGGTCCCTTTTGAAAAGCAAGCTAGATTGGGCGCTGACACGTTACATTCGCCATGCAACTTAACGTGTTTGCACACAAGAGAGTGACCCACTACCGAATCACACTCCTCCCCTGTGAGGAAAATGTCTTTATCCTCCCTTAAACAACGATAAGCAAAGGGCAGGACCCATAATTCATGCAGAAAAGCAGTGCCAAGCGGTTCAAAGCGGCCAACAGGAAAGTGTTGCATGCATGATTTAAATTGAAAAAGTGAAAAGGGCAAAGTGATAACGCCATGAATTAACCAAACAGCAGAGTCCGTTTCCGCTACAGAGAACGGCAAAGGCTCCAATTGCTCAATATGTAACAGCGTATATACAGCATCTTTCATGGACATAAACTTCTGTTTATCAGTCAGGTTAAAAGGCAAAAATAAAGCACTGGCATTCAAATAATCCCAAGGCACTTTACCCATTTTCAGTGTCTGCAACGTCCAAGCAAATTGCATGACCGACCGTATCTGATTCTGACCATGATATAACACAGAAACATCACTTTGCACAATATCTATTACAGAAGAAACAATATTGTCTAAGGTGTAGATGCGTGAAGAAAGCGTGTTAATGCTGTTGTCCACTACAACAAGGACTTTTTCCAAGTTTGCCTGGTCAATTTGACGCAGACGGAAGGCGACTTCCATCTGTGAAAGTTTCCAAATTTCATTATAAGAGGCATAAAGAAATCTCTTGGCCCTTGGATTATGTGGGCCTAGGAGAAAATCAGCCAAATCTATATCATTTGATAGGACTGAAAGGTGCTGTTTGACAGATGCAAGGGTAGAGTGTTCTAGCCACTGCTGGCACAATTTACCTACCGAGTATGTAGTCACAGAATGTTGAGGTGGATAACGAGGATCAGGCTCAGTCTGAATGAAACCAGGTGTAACATTATAGAAACGCAACTGGCATGCATTAGCATTAGTCTGCCACAACAACCATCCTAATGAATCAATCTCAGAAACATTAAAGGAGGCATTTTGCAGGAGATCCTGCAAAGCCTCAATGGTGTAGTTATTGTGTAACCACCAATTATCATATTCAGCCAATGAAGGAATGGAGGGGGTATTAAGGTTTTTGACAGTTGCAAGGCCATAACAGGATGTTTGATAAATGGTTCTATTTAAAAACAGCAATTGAGTCGGGATCAGGCAGGCACGGTGTAACGCTTCAGTGCCCTGAACCTGCCATGGCTTTGTGCCCCAGATTGATTTTAAATCTATAGTCTGTTTCCAATGGTCATAACCATGTGTGGCCAACTGAGTTCTAAACATGTTGGCGTAAATTAGTGTAGTGTGGGATAACAGGTACTTTGATGTAGGGGATTTTTGAAGCCGAAAAAAGTAGGATTCAGGATTAGTCAAATCATAATCTGAAAAATAGGCGAACTTATTTCTAAGAGTTTTAGAACTCCCTTTTAAGGGAGTGGGACAATGTTCCCACTGGGTAAAATTAAAAACAGGTCTCATGGTGTTTGTTTTGTGTAAAAAATGATGCCCATAATGTTGATAGCAAAAGAGATCACCATAATTGGCAGAATTTAAATACAAATCTTCAGCATCAAAGGCAGCATAATATTTTAAATCTGAAAACAATGCATGAACTGCCTGCACATCCCAAACATCCAAATGTATGTCCCGCGTCACCGCATCTCCTAATGAGACGCAAAATACGTACGGAACTCTAAGGACCTCGGTCGGGCCATGGATTTCGTAAGCTACTTTCTCCCAAACGATGCCATCATGAACAGGAAAAGCTGAAATATTCACAAAAGTCTTGTCACGTTTCATGATATGGGACGATGTGTGAGGAGCCAAAGTTCCATCGACCATTTTTACTGCAGAGCGTTCAGGGAGATAATGGCCATTTATAAGTAAAAAGAACACTGTCACAAATCCAATTGACATGAAGAGAAATATTAAGATAAGCACCAACCAAATGTAGGTCCATGGGGGAACGAAGTATGTCTTTTTGAACCAGGAGTAAAAGATACGCAACTTAGACTTAGGTGCATCAGGCAAACTGGATGACGAGGAGGAAGAGGCAGAAGAAAGGTGTGCCGGTTCTCCTTCACAGGCACTCACTGGACTTGCAAGCAAAGGTGAAAGTGTTGAATCGTCCATTCGTACTCGTGGGCTAGATGGTATCTCACACACGGAATCAGTAGCCGGAAAAGGACACACAAGATCCATCGCAGAAGATTATTGTCGCATAGGCTGAAGATCAATTACAGTGTCCATCAAATGAGCAGACATCCGTGTGGCAGCAGATGATGACAAAGTTAATGGTGCTAAGGGTATTGCGTTGCACGAAACTGCAGGTGTCACACTATTCAGAATCGGCCACACGGTATAACTTGATATTGTCCACTGAGATGTATCTGTTGTCTTTGCGACCTGGCAATGGTGGTAGAATGACAGTACAAGTACCCTTCAGTCCAAGTACAGAAACCGGAGCACGATAAGAGGGACCAAATTCTTTTTTGTTTTCAATCTTCTCCCGCACTAGATCTCCAACTTTAGGAAGCCAACCGGTAACAGGAATCAGTTGTGCATCAGCAGGTGAAGATGGTAAATGCTCAGTTGCCAGAGTATCACAGGACTTTTGTAGATCCTGTAACATAGCAGAATGATTATCTACGTCAAACTTAGAGGCAGCCGCCACAATGTCCAGACCATCAAGGTCAGGAACAAACATGTGAAAGCCAAAGAGCATTTCGTAAGGGGTCCGCCCACCCAGAGATCTTCTAGGGAGATTATTTAATGCACGTTGGACCCCATACAAGTGGGACAGCCAGTCCCTGCCAGTACCTAAGACTCTAGCTGTCAAGGATTGCTTTAAGTCACGGTTCATTCGCTCCACAACTGAATTGCCCTCAGGCCTGTATGGAGACGAAAACTGCACCTGTACCCCCAACGACTTCATCGCATCCTTGTAAGCCTTAGAGGCAAACGCTGGACCTTGGTCAGAATGGAAGGTACTACAGGCAAACATCCCGGTAAAGACACGCAAATCCCTGATGACATTTCGAGCGTCAGCACTACGTTGTGGCCATACCCACAGGAATCAAGTGCAGGAATCAACCGCAACCAAGATATACTTGTATGCAGTATCAGAAGAAAGAGGACCGCAGTGATCAAGATAGACACAGCCAAAAGGTCTATTAGAAATACATAGCTGTGTTTGTGGCGGACGTGGGACTGTAGAAGGCTTGATTTGTTGACAAACATCACAGCAAAGAACATAGTTACGAGTCTGTTTATATAAACCACGCCACCAATAACGTTGCTGAAGAATAGAGACTGTTGCCGACACACCAGCATGTGCCGAAGCAATGCCTTCGTGTGCGGCCTTGATCAAAGCTTGTCTGCGGTGAGAGTTGGGAATCAGCCGATCCCCAACTGAAGGAATGGTAGCATAAGGAACCTGTACATGATAAGAGTATTTAGAAGGGAAACCCGCAGGATAATTACCTCCCTCCCTAGTTGCAGCGACCGCTGCCAGAATTTCATTATCAACCTTAGTCATAGATCTTGTAACTGCTGCTACGGAACACGTGGCTACTGCAGACTTGGCCGCTTCATCAGCCAGAGAATTACCAAGAGCGTGTGTTCCGATACGCTGGTGGCCAAGAGTGTGAATAACATGTGTGAGAGGCAGACGTTGTTTAAGATCTGCGACTCGAACCCAAAGCGTTTTATGCTTAATTGCGCTTTAGAATTGCAGTAATCATTTTGAGACCAAAAGAATAAGTTGTCATTGAACGACTGGACACAATAGTAAGAATCGCACACAATAAGAGTATTCACAAGAGGATCAGCAAACTCCAGAGCTAGAACAAGAGCACGCAGCTCTGCCAATTGCGCCGTGCAGTCACCTAGTGCCTGAGTGTGCACAATGGAAGACAAACTCTCCATCTTCAATGGAGCCAGCCACAATAGCGTAAGCCGCTGAATAAGCATGTTTGGAACCCGTGGCCGCTTGGGCCGAGCCATCGGTATAAATGATGCATTTGTATTCACACAGAGGAAGAAGGGACAAAGGAGGAGGATTAACAAATTCATACTGCAAAAACTCCTGAGTCTGAAGAGATGGATCAAAGACAAAAGTGACATCCGAAGACGTCAAAGAAGTGGCCCACTGAATCCAACGTGGGTGCAATGCCTTAGAGTTAGGCACACTAGCTTTAGTCACCGCTTCAAAAGCAGGAAAGGGAGTGACCATAAGAATGCGTTTGCCCTGCGCCAGTGAGTGTTCCTTTAGAATCGCCATCTGCACTGCCGTCAAGATTTTTTCAACAGAGGGAAAAACGCATTTCAGCCGCAGTATACAAGTGTGATTTGTATGCAATAGGTATTGTGTCTCCTTCATTGAATGTTAAGTACGTGAAACCCACTGCCCCAGAAACGATACGTATTACCAGGTTGGTGTAGTTATCACGAGTCATTAAGAAGTTAGTCGCAAGCAAATCCGCCTGCAAAGACTGCAGAACGGAAGTATGTTCCGGAAGCCAGCTGGCAGAAGAGAACTTAGGTTGTATCAACGCATAAAGCGGTTTGATACGCTGGGCATAATCGGGAATGTAAGTCCTCTCGAAGTTTAAAAAACCCAGCAGGGATTGTAACTTTTTCAAAGAAGAAGGTGGTTGCAAATGTGCACATTCTCTAGGAAATGAGGTGCTAGACCCTTTCCCTCATTATTGAGCTTGTAGCCCAAAAAGAGCACTGCCAGATGGGCAATGTGTGACTTTGCAAAATTAAACTTATAACCGTAGTCGGCAAAATACAATATTATGTGGTCGACTCGGTCAAGATGCGGCGCGAGGTCGTCGTCAGTCAAATAGATGTCATCAACATACGACAAGGCCTCAGGGTCAATGTCATACAACAAAGACACAATGCTTGCCTCAAATGCCCCGGGGCTGTTCTTGTACCCCATAGGCAACCGTGTAAATTTTTTCTGATTTCCGACGGCACTGAATGCTGTCAGGTTACCACTCGCACGGTCGAGATTGTGACTGTAGAAACCATTCGAAATGTCAAGTGTCGTTTTGTATTTTTTACGAACAATATTATTCACCAGCGCTGAACTGTGTGTGTTTTGTACCGCAAAGGTGCGGCAATGGCTGTTCAAATTTCTATAATCCAATACAATCTGAAAAGAACCATCAGGTTTAGGGACAGTAAAGAGAGGATTATTCATATGTGATACACATGACTCAATGACCCCCTGATACTCCAATTGTCTTAGAATGTCACAAACCGAAGCCTTCGCTTCACGTTTGATGGGATATTGACGTTGAGGTTGTGGCATAGAGCGCCATGGTATTTCATGAGCTGGCGAATCAACGTCCCAACCCACCTGATTGCGATACACCACTGGGGCTAAGGCCAAAGCCCATTCCTCTGCGAAAGCCTGCGCTTGTTCCTCGGGGACACAACGTGAAAAACTCAGAAGTATCACATCTTCCCCCCAAGAAGAGGATAACACAAAGGGTGGCGGCCAATCCTTCTCCGCCAATAAAATGTCATATGTAGCGGTTAGATTCTCCCAGAAAACAACCTTAATGGGACGCAGTATATCACCTTCAATTTGGAAAAGGACTTCGTATAGTCTATCCGGGGGGGCAACCCGGGTATCTGCAGTCTCAATGGTAACAAATGTGTCAGTTGCTGTCACATCCAGACGGGGACGTAGAGCCTCCCTGACTATGGTAACTTCCGCCGCGCTGTCGAGCAGAGTCACTGCCCAAGTCCGATCCAGGAGTCGCGTCCTCACCGTCTGTGGCATATCTCGCTGTTAAAACGGCAACCTTTTTCTTTTGAAAAGGAGGACGGGCTCGTGCGAAATCACCCTGCTTGTCCTTGACTTCAAACTGTCGAGGCTGTTCACGAAGTTGTAACGCAGGTTGACTTCTACCCCGATCCTGGCGATCCCCTCCATCGGCTTGTGACCCTGATGTTTCCTGTAAAGAACGAGGAGAACGTTGGTCAGGAACCTGAAACCTTTCAGGAGACTTATTTTTAGCGCGATTGCGCACGTCATAAGTACGTTCAGAAGCATCAGGGGTCGGTGAACTGGCACGCGAACCCTGCTTCTGTTGTTGGGAACCCTGTTTCTTATTTCTTTGCCAATTCTTTTTAGGAAAGAAAGGGCACCCATCCTTGTCAGGCTGGGCTTTCTGTTGTACTTGAGACTGCGTTTGTGTTTGAGTCGTAGGCTTATTTCCAGACTATTGCAGCCTATGGTTTTGTAAGCCTTTGCAATAATCTTTGGTAATTCTCGTGGTCTGTCAGGCTCTGCGACCGCCTCTAAGCGGTATCCACTTGAAAGCTAACGGCATCGCCCTTGACATTCGCAAGGATCATATCAGCAACCACGTCGAACACTCCCACCATAAACCGTTTCGATTGTTATTATTCAATTGCTATGTCAACCCAGTTCTGCACCAGAGAAACCAAGCACTTGATGACCAGGCAGCCAACATTGGAGATTTTCTCATCAAATATCCTTATCACAATCCACTTATAGTTGGGGACTTTAATAATAGATCGCTTGACAAGACAGGAAAGGATAATAAACAATCTAAAGAGGTTGCTGTACTACAAGCCTTATTTGACGCCTGTTCTATATCATCCGCCCATAATCTTAAGAAAGCAAAGGATCAGACATGGGCCCCACTCCCAACATACAGGAACATCTCTACAATCGATTATCTATTCGTCGGCAGTACATTAGCCTTACATCTGAATGACTTTGATATTGACAATCGAGTAGAGAGCGACCACAGGCCCCTTAGAGCATCCTTTAGTCTTTCCACTGCTGTATCTTGCAAGTTCACACCTGTAGGTGAATCTATGGGCGAAGAATGCGATAAAGTCCCCCGCAGGATAAAATGGACCACTAACCTCGGCACAAAATTGTCCACATGGACAACTAAAAATGAACAATTAAAAACCTCTTACGGCTCGCAAGCCCTGCTAGATTACTGGCCCACCCTCCTCATGGACCTGCATCGGGCGCTGGGTGGAATATCGGACGCTCGTCAAAAGCAGGGGCCAAACCAGCTAAACCGGTACCCAAACGCTGGAAAGCAAATGGAAGCTTCAAAATGCCCCAAAAGCAAAACAAAGAGGGGAAAAAGCATTGCAGGGTGCTGCTATTGGATCTCTTCGAGCTGCCTATAAGAAACGTGCATGGGAGCAGCGCACTAAACGAATAGAGGATGCCTGGCTTAACATTTTCTCTCTTCTCAAGGAAAAAAATCCTGCTCCATTCTGGAAATACATTAATCAAGTTAGCAATAGTGGCCTGTCTAAGGAGAATGGGGTACCTGAGCATGTCTGGGTGAATCACATCAAACAGCTCTACAGCAGCGGGACAGGGGAGCCGCCAGCCCTCCATTTGTCCCAAGCACCAAACTATGAAAACATTCAGGGTTCGGACATCTTTGAAGCCGAAGTAATCAAAATCATTAGTCGCATGTGGACCGATGGCGTGCCAGGGCCCAATGGAATACCTGCTGCAGTCTTTAAATCGAATCGATCCTTTTGGGCAGAGCTCCTTACGCCGCTCTTTAAACAAGCCTTTCTTACAGCCACAATTCCATCTACCTGGCAGGGCTCAATATTACATCCAATCTACAAAAAGGGCAACCGCTCAAATCCGGCCAACTACAGGTTAATAGCGTTATTGAACATCGAAGCTAAGGCCTACGCCCGTGTCCTGCTGGCAGAACTAGAAAACTGGGTCACAGAAAACAGCATCCTCCCCCGTACTCAGTCAGGCTTTAGATCAGGCTGCTCTACAACAGATAACATAATAGCGCTGGCTTACCTGTCCTGGAGAGCCACCCTGGCCAATCATCTTCCTCTATTCTGCTGAGTTGTGGACTTTAGTGCAGCGTTCGATAGAGTCGATTGAGGGATGTTATGGAATAGGCTAAATTCTTGGGGGATACCCTCCACACTTCTCTCAGCACTGATGACACTACAAGGCTGCGTATTAGCCCCGCTACTTTTTAATCTCTATACTGCTGACTTGCCTAAAGCATGGGCAGGTGCAACCTTGGTTGCCCCAAAACTGGGCGGCGTACGACTACAGATCATGCAATACGCCGATGACATTATTATTATGGATCATACAAAAACAGGACTACAAAGAGCGCTCACTGCCCTTAACACATACAACATAGAAAATAATCTTCTGATGAATGAGTCAAAAACTAAAGTTATGATTTTTGGGAAACATCAAAGAAAGAAAATCTTGTCTTGGCGAGTAGGTGGACTTCAAATAGCCACCTGCACCAGCTACAATTATTTGGGAGTCTGGTTCAATGAAAGAGCAAACCAAGTGGCCCATCTCAAACATCTTCGGCCCAAACGAGCTGGGGTTATACATAGTCTGAGGCGCCTGAATCGGCACTTGCACAGCTCCACTGCTGAGCCAATTTTAAGGGTCTTACGTGCCAAACTGCTCCCGGCATTGTCTTATGGCCACTTGGCTTTCCCAGGTAAAATGGACTCATTCCTCGTGAATTATAAAACAATGGCCTATAAGAAAATATTTTCGGCTCCCCAGCATGCAAGGAGGGCCAGGTTGAGACTTGAGCTGGGCCCGGCAAGTGCAGACCTTCACTGCCTAGGCGACTTAATTAAATTTTACATCTACACTCTGCGTGCATCAGCTCAATCCATGAAAGAACAACTGCAATCATTGTTCACGGACTAACTCTCTCCCTGGTACAGACAGCTGCACTTGGCCATTTCCACACTGAAGATTGAAACCATAAACCTCTCTAACCCAATCATTCCCCTATCAACGTGGAAAAAAACAATAAAAAACCAAATTACCCTAGTGTCATTTGAGAGAGACATCGCTCGGCTTCCCAAAAAGCCACTCCTCACAGCTCTGGACGCCTCGTATATCAAGGGGAAACCTCAACCATACTTTAATTACTCCCTCCAACCACAGACTTGCAATAAAATTACTTATATGAGGTTGTTAGCCCTTCCAATTTACGATTTTAACCCGCTATGGGCTCAGAGGAATGGACAGCTAACATGTAGGCTCTGTAATTATCCACATGAGTCCTGGTTACATCTGCTATGTTGTTGTCCTCATCTTGCTAACGACCGTCGACGTCTATTGGTCCCAGTCTATCGGGATAAGTTACTGAGGCATTGCGGGAAGCATCTGATTTGTGCTTCAGTAATAATTCAGCTCAAGTTCTAGCAAGGGCTGGTAAATTTGTTAATATTATTTTAACAGCACTGTATATAGCCCAGCACTAAGAAATAGACATAGAACATGAGATGGGCTTAAGGGGCTAAATCATATCACCTTGCAGGGTTTAACAACGCACTTACAGAGATAGCCTAGTAAGAGCCGCTGAATCAATTTCAAGTTCTATTTTATATTGCTATTGTACAAATGAACTTTGATGAAAGTTAGCTATCGGTATCTGTAACAAGCATTGGGACATTTTGTTATTGCCTTCTGCACTACACACTTTCCTTTTGGCGCTAAACGGCTAATTGTGATATATTGTCATCAACCTGAAATGCTGTTTTGGAATTGTCATTTATTTCGCACAGTTTGATTTTATAATGTGTATTCAACTTTTAATCCTTAATTTTATTAAGTACCAATATGATGTTTGTATGTTACGGTTTTAATTAACTGTATAATAAAAGAGACTAGGTCCACTCCCACCAGTCTCATCCCCAGCTCAACAGCCGCTTCTGCACCGTGTTCATCTTGAACGCGTTTAATCACAGAGGGGAGCACGGTCATGGAGGGGGTGCCGAAACACATAGATTTTACCGCTGCAAACACCCTGCCCCAGGTGTTACAATCAGCCAATTCGGGAATTAAGTCTTTGGGTAAACTAATAGTCAAGATCCTGTGTTTATCCACAGGAGTGGTATTAGGAAAGACAGCTTCTATCTGTCCAAATTTCTCGGCAAGCCAATAAGGAAATTCATCCTTATTCTGTGGGCGCTTGCCCATGACAGAATTAACTATAACGGGACTGATGGTTACGCCACCAGCACCCGCAGGTTGTACTGCAGCACCAGGTGGTCCCACCTGGACGGTGCGTGTTACGTACTGTATCACAGCTCTATAAACGCGTACCAACGAATTATGTAAGACGCAGAGCTCTGCGAGTGTTGCAGTTGTAAAAGCACGTGGGTGTGGGGTAAACCCAGCCAAAACGGGCCATGTGGCCCCATCTATAGATAAAGGGCCTAAACGAATTGCCGTTAATGGGTGAGGAAGGGCGCCATTAAACCAAATACGGTGTTGCCAAGCTGTAAGCGGAATCTCAAGAGCTCTAAAAGGCTGATACTGCTGAGGAACGGCAGTGGCAGCATATGTGTGAAACAAATCATCAGTGCCATCCACTGCCGGAAAGGTGACACAAGTGTAAAAAACTTCAACCTGGTGAGCCGGATCGGCTTCTACCACAAAATTAAGCGCGGCCTCAGCATCAGGGACTGCATAATGAGTCAAGTGCGCCCTCAGTGCGGCTCTGCTATGAGCTGGAATATCAACTACAGCCATTACAGAGAAGACAGTAGAACAACTTAAAGAGTGGCAGCGCAAACTCGGGTTATAAGAAAAGAAATACCTTTTAAAACTTCAAGCTTGAATAAACCTATAAAAATGTCAATATAGGAGGTTACTCCGTCACAGCTGTCTCCGGAAACAGAAGTGAGGGTATTGTGGACCAGCACGAGCACTACTCAAGCTTCTCGCAGATAAGAACCAGACCAAACGTTGGCGGCGCAATGTTGCGGGGATTCTGCTCATACACAGAACTATGCACAAGAAAAAAGGACCTCAGTAAATAGGGGTGTACCTCCTATCACCTTAGTACCCAAAATCCCAACCGACTAGCAATAGTGTATCATTCGGTCTCCTACAAATATCAAGAAGCTACGAATGTTTAGACAACCCAGAACACGAGCACTCCCGACTCACCTCAGAGTCGCGGGAACAAGACACTCTTTTGCTCTCACGTACTTGTCCACAATAAAAATAATCAGAGTCACTAAATAAGTTCAAAATGTTTATTTTGACTATAGTGATTCATAAAACAGTATGCAAACCACAACTAGCAGCAAAATGCATAAGGCAAGAATCATTAGCATTGTTACAATACCATAGAATATAAAAGGAGTCGTCATTTTATAAAGACTGTGAAAAAGGTAAAATAACTGGGCCTAATCACCCTCCCCACGGCAGTAAGAAGTTATTTTATATAACAGAAGATCTCTAGGCATTATTAGCAGACCCCTACCTGAAAGCCTAAACGCAAAGGTTTACATCATAGGAACAGCAGCGCTCAGCTCCATGGAACGGCTTTCTTCGAGTGTGTTTCAAAAACATGCAACAACGTTATATCAAAGCACGATTCTTCCACATTGCAGCTGTTGGTAACATGTTTTGTCTAGGTAATAGGGACTGACCAGAACAGAATAACAAGAGACATTGTTGACCGACCTTGCACATTATGTTCAGACAGAATTGAAGGGAAAGCTGAGAACGTGAAAAACAATCTGTTATCATGTGCAGGGCAGAGGCAAAGTGTAGAGAAAACAAACGCTTAGCAGAGGCGTGCGCAAAAGCAGCAGCTTAGGGCAAGCAAAACTCATGCTAACTTAGCAATGTCGACAATGTGTCTTAGGGCCATATAACCCCATATAACAGGGGCAGAAGGTTACATCTACGTAGTAAGGAAGGCATGCAGTAGGAATAAAAAAGTGGACTATCAAGAAAAAGATTTTCAAAATTGCAGTTCCATGGCAGTGGCACAGCGGTCAAGAGGCATCAATATGCTTGGCGTGACCTCCGCAGTCACGCCAAGCATATTGCGACTTTCATCACCGCCACTGATTTCATGGAGATGTTTCCTCCATGAAAACAGTAGCGGTGAGGAAAAAAGGGGGCCCTCAGGGCCCCCTTGTGCCTCACGCCTTGTGGATGCACCCGGGGGGCACAACATGTGCCCCCTTGTGTGCATGCACCCCCAGTTCCAGCACAGTATGGACTTCACAGTCCATGACGTGCTGGAACTTCCTTTGACGTTCCCATTGCGGTGCCTATTTAATACGCACCACTGTGGGAACGGCAAAGGAAACGCCCGCCAATGACTAAAAAAGTCATTATATGGCAGGCGGTTCTCACACGGGTTTGGCAGTGCGGTGGCAGGGCGGTCCGCCTTCGCACTGTCAAACTCGTAATCGACCCCTAAGTATTCTCCGTTAAAATTATATATGATCATTTATTCAGGTGTATATTTCAAATGTAAATGCATAATTAGTAATGTTGTTATTAACTGCAATGTGATCATTCAATCTGCTTGAATAAACATTCATAAATTGCTCTGTGGTTTTAAAATTGGCATTGTAGTGATTGTTTTAAATACAAAACAGGGTTTCATGGAAACTGATATCTCAACTTCTCACTTACTGCTTCCAAACAATAAGCAAGGTTTCACAGAATATTAGCAAGTGAAAGGCTAGAAAGGCTTACTACTAACTGTTCATTTTAAAAACGATCAACAATGTTCAGACAGAATACATAAACTATAACAGAATATTATGAGGTAGAATGGGACTTCGTACCAGGGATTTGAGACTGAGGTTCATACAGAGCTGTAATCACATTCCCTTGCTGAAGGCTACAGGGAAGGTGATTCACTTGACTTCTCTGCCAACTTTGAGCTTCAAATGCAGCTTCTCCTCTTCCTTCCTGCACCTTGCCTCTATTGTACTGAAAAGGTATGCGGGTGCAAACCATCTATGAACCTCAGGATTAGGACTCTTTAGGTGCTAAGTATAGCTTAGTTAGCCAAGAAAAAGGGTGTTGGAGACACTGATATAAAGGAGCTTTAAGATAGTATCATAATGTTACAAATTTCTTCAATATTCACCCTTCTGGTAAATATCATTGCTTCTATCTTGTTTGTTTTTATAATGGTTACTATTCATATTGTGTGCCCTAGGATATGATTTTGATGTTAAATAAATCTTCTGAATCTATTCCTGCATTTCTGCTTTCCTAGTGTTCTTGAGTGTACCTTTCCATGATGAAAGAGGATTTGGATTTCACTAAGGATCCCTGTGAAACCTAAAAGGAGTTATCATTACCTAGAACGCATCTCACTCTGGTAATGCTCAGCGGGTTGCGTTTTGGTTACTGTCCACTGGGTTTTCTGGCTCAGGTTGGTACAGTGACTAAGTCCTTAGTACCAAAGGGTCTAGAAACCAATCCCCAGGCCATGTTCTGGAAAGAAATCCAGAAACTTTATCAGTTTGTTGATGTAAAATAGAATGATTCTACACTGTCCAACTCTGGGAGAAATTGGCCTTTAGGTAGTTAACATTATTTATGTTAGCTAACTCTTTTGTGTCACTTGTGTGACTCTTTCTGATTCATTCATGATAAACAATTTGCCATTTATTCACTCTCTTGCTTGTGCTCTCTCTTTGTATATTTTTTGAAAATGCTATTAACTTTAAGAAACATTAACTTAATGTTCACAAGCTCAATATTAGGAAAATTTCATCACCATTCACCAAAGAATAAATAAACGTAAAACACAGCATTGCACAGCAAGCCTAATAAAAAACATTATGGGGCCGCATTACACATGCAGCGCATTTTCCTTCATTGCGCCTGGCGCACCTTTCTAAAGGTGCGCCAGGCGCAATGAAGGAAAATGCGCTGCATTATGGGGAATATGCAGGCCCCAGGTCAGCTGCGAACTTGTGCTGCCCTGCCTGCACTTTTAAAGGGGAATAGAGATCCCCTTGTAGGTGGGTGCAATCAGTGACTGCACCTGCCTGCAAGGGGATGTCTGAGGGGTCCATAGGACCCCCTTTCCCCCTCCAGAGGGTTGCTCTCAAGGGGCGCACTGACAGTGCGCCACCTTTTAGGTGACGCACTGTCAGTGCACCTCCTGAGGTCTTCTTTGCCTGTGACCCGTGTTGGTAATATGGCGCGGGCACAGAAGCAAAGGGATTCCCTCATTTGCATGGGGCATGCCCTCATGCAAATGAGGGAACGCCCCCTTGAAGATAGCGCTGGCACTTTACGTGCGCCAGTGCTATTCGTATTACAGAAGGGGCCGCACAAGCGTCTACGTCCCCTTCTGTAATACCAAAGTGCCACGGAGGCGTGCAAAGTGGGTGCAAATGCCCGTTGCACCCCCGGGGCACTTTATGTAATACGGCCCATGATGTCTGATTACTAACATCCAGTCTTGAACATTATCTTCATTCCTCAATAAGTGTAGGAAGTGTGACAGCCTTACTATGTGTGCTCTGCTGAACATCAGCGGCTTATCAGGTTTGTCATTGCTAATGTGAGGTCCTGTCACCCTTGCCCTTGGCCTTGCCTTGCTTCCATTTCTACTTGATGATGTTGTCAGGCTGGATATAGGCTGGGCAGTGCCTGCAGTGGGACTGTCCAACCAAGTGCCAGCCCAATGTTGTTCATCGATACTTTTTCGCAAATGTGGATCTTGGCACACATTTTAGAGTACCTTTGACTTAGGGTAGTACAGCCATAGCAACATCTTGGCTCTATTTTTCACTGGTAATAGAGCTGCCTTCCCTGGTACTATTTCCCCTACCCCTTTTTGTGGAGCTGGGGTAAGAAATGCATGGATGATTGATAGAGTTGGGATTACTTCTGCTGCTGCCTTGGCCTTAAAGACCCAGAGATTTGGTCATTGACATCTTAGCTCTGTTGTTTTTTTGTTTTTGTCAATGCTTGTTTTGCAGCATATTTTTCTAGCTATTGGCTATTGAATGGGGTGGGTTGGGTGTCTCTCAGGTGCCAGACTATGAGGTACAATTACATCTACTGGGGTCATTGGATTCCATCAACCATTTGTCAGTTGTGGGCTCCCTGCCTCCTTTTGAAGAGGATTGGTGAAACATGAACTTGAAACCTTTCTTCAAAGCAGTATTCAGACACAATATCGAAAAAAAATATCAAGGAGCAGAAATATCGAGTTTGGAATATTGTGATGCAGAAATATTGTGGACAAGAATATCTATTTTAAGGTAAGTAATATCGATGTTAAAAATATTTATGTTGTTAATATCGATTTAAAAAATATCTATGGGCCCCATTATGATGTCGGGAGGAAGGCCATCCGACAGCTCGTCGGTGGCGTTCCGCCCAACATCTGAGGTATCAGACCGAACGCCGTATTATGATTCGGGTGGTCTGACTGATGCCTGCGGGGGAATCCGCTCTGCCTCCGACAGGCTCAAGGAGCCCGTTGGGGCGGAGGGCAGATCGTAATCCCCAGTATGGAGGCGGTTCCTGCTCAGGCACCGCTGTGGGGATTACGATGCTTGCTTCCCACAGCCTGGACTTGAGTGGAAATAGTACATTTTACCCCTCGGCAATCCAACTCTTTCCCTAGTGTTGCGCCGACTGGAGTGCTCATAGTAATTTTTACCCCTCCTGAGTCCAACACTTTCCCTACTGTTGCACAGACTGGAGTGCCAATAGTACATTTTACCCTTCCTAAGTCCAACGCTTTCCTTACTGTTGCACTGACTGGAGTTGGACTAGTGGGGCAGATTTACAAGGACTGGCGCATCCCTGCATATTAGCAGGGATGCGCCAGTGAGGATGCGACACACAGGAATACCGTTGTGCCACCACGGATGTGTCGTATTTACAATGCGACGCACCGTGGCGCAAGGATAGTCAAATGCGTGCCGCATCTTCTGGCGTAAGGGCAGCGCATTGCAAGCGCGACGCAACTCCAGCAATGCTCCGGGGCGCCCCATGCCTAACATGCTGCGTCACACCTTACGCCTGCTTCAAGCAGGCATAAGGTTTTGAAGCACCATGGACGTAAGAGTGATTCAGTGAAATCTTGTAGATTTCACTGCGTCACTTTTACGGGGCTTCCTTGCGATGGAACGCCCACCCTCCATACATTATACCTGACGCAGGTAAATGTAGCGCAGGGCTTTACAACGTGACGCATCTCACTAGATGCGTCACGTTGTAAATCTGTCGCATAGTGGCGCATTGTTTATGACGCTGCTGCGTCACAGAAGTGACGCAACGGTGTCGTAAAGATGACGCAAGGGGCTTGTAAATCTGCCCCAGTAAGTTTTACCCCTCAGCAATCCAACTCTTTCCCTAGTGTTGCGCCGAATGGAGTGGGAATAGTAATTTTTAGCCCTCCTGAGTCCAACACTTTCCCTATTGTTGCACAGACTGGAGTGCCAATGGTACATTTTACCCTTCCTAAGTCCAACGCTTTCCTTACTGTTGCACTGACTGGAGTGGGAATAGTAAGTTTTACCCCTCCATAATCTAACACTTTATCTACTGTTGCAGTGACTAGAGGGGGAATAGTCATTTGTACACCTCCTGAGTCCAACGCTTTCCCTACTGTTGCACAGACTGGAGAGGGAATAGTAAATTTAATAGTTTTGTTTATAGTGTTTACATTTATATTATTACGATGTTTCAGTGTATTTAAATTGTTATTACAATGATTTTTTAAATTTTGTTTACTTTTTTGTGTGTAATTAAATTGGTATGCTTTTTTCCAATTTATTTGTTACAGTTTGTAATTTATTGGGCGTATATATATATATATATACATATATATATATAGATATATATGTGTGTGTGTATATATATATATATATATATTTATATATATCCACACAAAAGTTGCCCGCAACAGAAGGGCCACACACAGGAGGGTAAGGCTTGACATCTTTAATGGAGGCTGCTGCACAGGAACACAAAGAGATGCCACAATTCCATCATACAGCCGACGCGTTTCGTGCTTCGTGCACTTTGTCATAGGATAATCATTACGGGAGTGCTTCTGGCAGTTTTTAAAGCACCAGTGTTCAATCAGGGCACCTGCCCCAGTGGGCATGGCTGCGCTGGGCCTCCTGGTACCCGTAGTGCTCAGTATTGCTTCAGTGAGTTGCCGTTTGTTCCCATACTTTGTACATTCAAAATAAATCCCAAGTGGGTTACTGTGACATCCTCATGCTGCTCCGCAGTGTATTACCTTCTCCAAAAACAGCACCTGTCCCTTACTTGATCCGCCGATTGGCGTTACATCGGGTCTGCCTTCAAACAGCGGGGCACCCTCCATGGCTCGGACCAGCCGTACAAATCCACACAAAAGTTCCCCGCAACAGAAGGGCCACACACAGGCGGGTAAGGCTTGACATCTTTAATGGAGGCTGCTGCACAGGAACACAAAGAGATGCCACAATTCCATCATACAGCCGACGCGTTTTGTGCTTTGTGGACTTTGTCATAGGCTAATCATTACGGGAGTGCTTCTGGCAGTTTTTAAAGCACCAGTGTTCAATCAGGGCACCTGCCCCAGTGGGCGTGGCCTCGCTGGGCCTCCTGGTACCCGTAGTGCTCAGTATTGCTTCAGTGAGTTGCCGTTTGCTCCCATACTTTGTACAGTCAAAATAAATCCCAAGTGGGTTACTGTGACATCCTCATGCTGCTCCGCAGTGTATTACCGCCTCCAAAAACAGCACCTGTCCCTTACTTGATCCGCCGATTAGCGTCACATCGGGTCTGCCTTCAAGCAGCTGGCTCCCTCCACGGCTCGGACCAGCCGTACAAATCCACACAAAAGTTGCCCTCAACAGAAGGGCCATACACAGGAGGGTAAGGCTTGACATCTTTAATGGAGGCTGCTGCACAGGAACACAAAGAGATGCCACAATTCCATCATACAGCCGACGCGTTTCGTGCTTCGTGCACTTTGTCATAGGCTAATCATTATGGGAGTGCTTCTGGCAGTTTTTAAAGCACCAGTGTTCAATCAGGGCACCTGCCCCAGTGGGCGTGGCCTCGCTGGGCCTCCTGGTACCCGTAGTGCTCAGTATTGCTTCAGTGAGTTGCCGTTTGCTCCCATACTTTGTACAGTCAAAATAAATCCCAAGTGGGTTACTGTGACATCCTCATGCTGCTCCGCAGTGTATTACTGCCTCCAAAAACAGCACCTGTCCCTTACTTGATCCGCCGAAACGCGTCGGCTGTATGATGGAATTGTGGCATCTCTTTGTGTTCCTGTGCAGCAGCCTCCATTAAAGATGTCAAGCCTTACCCTCCTGTGTGTGGCCCTTCTGTTGCGGGCAACTTTTGTGTGAATTGTACGGCTGGTCCGAGCCGTGGAGGGAGCGCCGCTGCTTGAAGGCAGACCCGATGGGACGCCAATCGGCAGATCAAGTAAGGGACAGGTGCTGTTTTTGGAGGCGGGAATACACTGCGGAGCAGCATGAGGATGTCACAGTAACCCACTAGGGATTTATTTTGACTGTACAAAGTATGAGAGCAAACGGCAACTCACTGAAACAATACTGAGCACTACGGGTACCAGGAGGCCCAGCGCAGCCACGCCCACTGGGGCAGGTGCCCTGATTGACCACTGGTGCTTTAAAAACTGCCAGAAGTACTCCCGTAATGATTAGCCTATGACAAAGTGCACGAAGCACGAAACGCGTCGGCTGTATGATGGAATTGTGGCATCTCTTTGTGTTCCTGGGCAGCAGCCTCCATTAAAGATATCAAGCCTTACCCTCCTGTGTGTGGCCCTTCTGTTGCGGGCAACTTTTGTGTGGATTTGTACGGCTGGTCCGAGACATGGATGGAGCCCCGCTGCTTGAAGGCAGACCCGATGTGACGCCAATCGGCGGATCAAGTAAGGGACAGGTGCTGTTATTGGAGGCGATTATACACTGCGGAGCAGCATGAGGATGTCACAGTAACCCACTTGGGATTTATTTTGACTGTACAAAGTATGGGAGCAAACGGCAACTCACTGAAGTAATACTGGAGCACTACGGGTACCAGGAGGCCCAGCGCGGCCACGCCCACTGGGGCAGGTGCCCTGATTGAACACTGGTGCTTTAAAACTGCCAGAAGCACTCTCGCAATGATCAGCCTATGACAAAGTGCACGAAGCACGAAACGCGTCGGCTGTATGATGGAATTGTGGCATCTCTTCGTGTTCCTGTGCAGCAGCCTCCATTAAAGATGTCAAGCCTTACCTTCCTGTGTGTGGACCTTCTGTTGCGGGCAACTTTTGTGTGGATTTGTACGGCTGGTCCGAGCCGTGGAGGGAGCCCCGCTGCTTGACGGCAGACCCGATGTGACGCCAATCGGCGGATCAAGTAAGGGACAGGCGCTGCTATTGGAGGCGGTAATACACTGCGGAGCAGCATGAGGATGTCACAGTAACCCACTTGGGATTTATTTTGACTGTACATAGTATGGGAGTAAACGGCAACTCACTGAAGTAATACTGAGCACTACGGGTACCAGGAGGCCCAGCGCGGCCACGCCCACTGGGGCAGGTGCCCTGATTGAGCACTGGTGCTTTAAAAACTGCCAGAAGCACTCCCGTAATGATTAGCCTATGACAAAGTGCACGAAGCACGAAACGCGTCGGCTGTATGATGGAATTGTGGCATCTCTTTGTGTTCCTGTGCAGCAGCCTCCATTAAAGATGTCAAGCCTTACCCTCCTGTGTGTGGCCCTTTTGTTGCAGGCAACTTTTGTGTGGATTTGTACGGCTGGTCCGAGCCGTGGAAGGAGCCCCGCTGTTTAAAGGCAAACCCGATGTGACGCCAATCGGCGGATCAAGTAAGGGACAGGTGCTGTTTTTGGAGGCGGTAATACACTGCGGAGCAGCATGAGGATGTCACAGTAACCCACTTGGGATTTATTTTGACTGTACAAAGTATGGGAGCAAACGGCAACTCACTGAAGCAATACTGAGCACTACAGGTACCAGGAGGCCCAGCGCGGCCACGCCCACTGGGGCAGGTGCCCTGATTGAGCACTGGTGCTTTAAAAACTGCCAGAAGCACTCCCGCAATGATCAGCCTATGACAAAGTGCATGAAGCACGAAACGCGTCGGCTGTATGATGGAATTGTGTCATTTCTTCGTGTTCCTGTGCAGCAGCCTCCATTAAAGATGTCAAGCCTTACCTTCCTGTGTGCGGCCCTTCTGTTGCGGGCAACTTTTGTGTGGATTTGTACGGCTGGTCCGAGCCGTGGAGGGAGCCCCGCTGCTTGACGGCAGACCCGATGTGACGCCAATCGGCGGATCAAGTAAGGGACAGGCGCTGCTATTGGAGGCGATTATACACTGCAGAGCAGCATGAGGATGTCACAGTAACCCACTTGGGATTTATTTTGACTGTACAAAGTATGGGAGCAAACGGCAACTCACTGAAGCAATACTGAGCACTACGGGTACCAGGCGGCCCAGCGCGGCCACGCCCACTGGGGCAGGTGCCCTGATTGAACACTGGTGCTTTAAAAACTGCCAGAAGCACTCCCGTAATGATTAGCATATGACAAAGTGCACGAAGCATGAAAAGCGTCGGCTGTATGATGGAATTGTGGCATCTCTTTGTGTTCCTGTGCAGCAGCCTCCATTAAAGATGTCAAGACTTACCCTCCTGTGTGTGGCCCTTCTGTTGTGGGCAACTTTTGTGTGGATTTGTACGGCTGGTCCGAGCCGTGGAGGGAGCCCCGCTGCTTGAAGGCAGACCCGATGTGATGCCAATCGGCAGATCAAGTAAGGGACAGGTGCTGTTTTTGGAGGCGGTAATTCACTGCGGAGCAGCATGAGGATGTCACAGTAACCCACTTGGGATTTATTTTGACTGTACAAAGTATGGGAGCAAACAGCAACTCACTGAAGCTATACTGAGCACTACGGGTACCAGGAGGCCCAGCGCGGCCACGCCGACTGGGGCAGTTGCCCTGATTGAATACTGGTGCTTTAAAACTGCCAGAAGCACTCCCGTAATGATTAGCCTATGACAAAGTGCACACGGCGCGAAGCGCGTCGGCTGTATGATGGAATTGTGGCATCTCTTTGTGTTCCTGTGCAGCAGCCTCAATTAAAGATGTCAAGCCTTACCCTCCTGTGTGTGGCCCTCTGTTGCGGGCAACTTTTGTGAGGATATGTGCAGATTACCTCCACCTGTGACCAAGGCGAATGAATGCCGAAACGCGTAAGGAAAAATGGAGTATGATGTGCTGCTCTGTCTTTGAATAAAATGCCACATATCCAGAACTGGGCCTCACAGTTTTTGTTCACGATGGTGGTTTATGGGCTTCTCCGTACCCATTATTTTTGAGGCCGCCCTAAAGGGTCGGGGGCTCCTGTGCTCGGAGGACGTTGTGTGCATTTGATCTGGAGCATGACCCACTCGCACTCGCACACCTACAAAGGAAGCTAACAAAGCGAATCTGCCTGTGCAAGGAAGGGATTCAGACAGGATTACATCCTGTCCTGATCGGTCCGGATAAGTGGCATTTGTTTAAGACCATCGTAGAATTCAAGCACTACGCCAAGAGGAGTACTCACATGACTGATTTGCATCGGGATCACAGACCAATGCCAATGCATGTTAAAAGTGATAAAGTAAGCACAATGCTGAAAAGATGGACTTCCAAGTTATAAAGTTTATAAAATGACTTTTAAAATGCACGTTGGGAAATGTAGTTTACTCACCAGTCATGTGACCTAATGGACTGTTTTAAAAGCATGCACGTAAGCATTTTGCAGATTACCTCCACCTGTGACCAAGGCGAATGAACGCCGAAACGCGTAAGGAAAAATGGAGTATGATGTGCTGCTGTGTCTTTGAATAAAATGCCACATATCCGGAACTGGGCCAAACAGTTTTTGTTCACGATGGTGGTTTATGGGCTTCTCCGTGCCCATTATTTTTGAGGCCGCCCTGAAGGGTCGGGGGCTCCTGTGCTCGGAGGACGTTGTGTGCATTTGATCTGGAGCATGACCCACTCGCACTCTCACACCTACAAAGGAAGCTAACAAAGCGAATCTGCCTGTGCAAGGAAAGGATTCAGACAGGATTACATCCTGTCCTGATCGGTCCGGAGAAGTGGCATTTGTTTAAGACCATCGTAGAATTCGAGCACTACGCCAAGAGGAGTACTCACGTGACTGATTTCCATCGGGATCACAGACCAATGCCATTGCATGTTAAAAGTGATAAAGTAAGCACAATGCTGAAAAGATGGACTTCCAAGTTATAAAGTTTATAAAATGACTTTTAAAATGCACGTTGGGAAATGTAGTTTACTCACCAGTCATGTGACCTAATGGACTGTTTTAAAAGCATGCACGTAAGCACTTTGCAGATTACCTCCACCTGTGACCAAGGCGAATGAACGCCGAAACGCGTAAGGGAAAATGGAGTATGATGTGCTGCTGTGTCTTTGAATAAAATGCCACATATCCGGAACAGGGCCTCACAGTTTTTGTTCACGATGGTGGTTTATGGGCTTCTCCGTGCCCATTATTTTTGAGGCCGCCCTGAAGGGTCGGGGGCTCCTGTGCTCGGAGGACGTTGTGTGCATTTGATCTGGAGCATGACCCACTCGCACTCGCACACCCACAAAGGAAGCTAACAAAGCGAATCTGCCTGTGCAAGGAAGGGATTCAGACAGGATTACATCCTGTCCTGATCGGTCCGGAGAAGTGGCATTTGTTTAAGACCATCATAGAATTCAAGCACTACGCCAAGAGGAGTACTCACGTGACTGATTTCCATCGGGATCACAGACCAATGCCAATGCATGTTAAAAGTGATAAAGTAAGCACAATGCTGAAAAGATGGACTTCCAAGTTATAAAGTTTATAAAATGACTTTTAAAATGCACGTTGGGAAATGTAGTTTACTCACCAGTCATGTGACCTAATGGACTGTTTTAAAGGCATGCACGTAAGCACTTTGCAGATTACCTCCACCTGTGACCAAGGCGAATGAACGCCGAAACGCGTAAAGAAAAATGGAGTATGATGTGCTGCTGTGTCTTTGAATAAAATGCCACATATCCGGAACTGGGCCTCACAGTTTTTGTTCACGATGGTGGTTTATGGGCTTCTCCGTGCCATTATTTTTTAGGCCGCCCTGAAGGGTCGGGGCTCCTGTGCTCGGAGGACGTTGTGTGCATTTGATCTGGAGCATGACCCGCTCGCACTCGCACACCTACAAAGGAAGCTAACAAAGCGAATCTGCCTGTGCAAGGAAGGGATTCAGACAGGATTACATCCTGTCCTGATCGGTCCGGAGAAGTGGCATTTGTTTAAGACAATCGTAGAATTCGAGCACTACGCCAAGAGGAGTACTCACGTGACTGATTTCCATCGGGATCACAGACCAATGCCAATGCATGTTAAAAGTGATAAAGTAAGCACAATGCTGAAAAGATGGACTTCCAAGTTATAAAGTTTATAAAATGACTTTTAAAATGCACGTTGGGAAATGTAGTTTACTCACCAGTCATGTGACCTAATGGACTGTTTTAAAAGCATGCACGTAAGCACTTTGCAGATTACCTCCACCTCTGCCCAAGGCGAATGAACGACGAAACGCATAAGGAAAAATGGAGTATGATGTGCTGCTGTGTCTTTGAATAAAATGCCACATATCCGGAACTGGGCCTCACAGTTTTTGTTCACGATGGTGGTTTATGGGCTTCTCCGTGCCCATTATTTTTTAGGCCGCCCTGAAGGGTCGGGGGCTCCTGTGCTCGGAGGACGTTGTGTGCATTTGATCTGGAGCATGACCCACTCGCACTCTCAAACCTACAAAGGAAGCTAACAAAGCGAATCTGCCTCTGCAAGGAAAGGATTCAGGCAGGATTACATCCTGTCCTGATCGGTCCGGAGAAGTGACATTTGTTTAAGACCATCGTAGAATTCGAGCACTACGCCAAGAGGAGTACTCACGTGACTGATTTCCATCTGGATCACAGACCAATGCCAATGCATGTTAAAAGTGATAAAGTAAGCACAATGCTGAAAAGATGGACTTCCAAGTTATAAAGTTTATAAAATGACTTTTAAAATGCACGTTGGGAAATGTAGTTTACTCACCAGTAATGTGACCTAATGGACTGTTTTAAAAGCATGCACGTAAGCACTTTGCAGATTACCTCCACCTGTGACCAAGGCAAATGAACACCGAAACGCATAAGGAACAAGCATTGGCATAGCCAATAGGTCTCGCCTTTGGGGCCTTATAAGTGTTTAGCCAGAGCTATTGACTTTGCCAATGTCTTCAAGCTGTGCTGTAGAGAAGTGTGGCTGCTGTGCAGCATGCTGAAAAGTTATAATAAAAAAAGTGTCAGAAGCATTTTTGTTACTTTATATATGACCAAGAAGGCATTATGTAAAACTGAACGACCATATTAAAAAAAGTATTTACAATAAACAATTTCCTCAGTTTTCTTTTGTTCTTGCAATGCTGGCAACTTGTTTCTGCCTATTGCAATGGTTGTTTGTTAAAGCTTTTTTTTTGAGGGGGCATAAACAATCGGAGGGTGAAGGTTGGGAACTAGTACCTGTATTATAACACTAGCAGCGGCCAGACGCTAGGGGAAAATCAACAGATGCCAGATTCCGAGAGCAGGCTGAGGTGGTGCTGAGTGATGCTGTGGTAGCGCTGAGTGATGCTGTGGTGACGCTGAGTGATGCTGTGGTGGCGCTGAGCGATGCTGTGGTGGTGCTGAGCGATGCTGTGGTGTTGCTGAGCGATGCTGTGGTGACGCTGAGTGATGCTGTGGTGGCGCTGAGTGATGCTGTGGTTGTGCTGAGTGATGCTGTGGTGGTGCTGAGTGATGCTGTGGTGGGGCTGAGTGATGATGTGGTGTCGCTGAGTGAAGCTATGGTGTCGCTGAGTGATGCTGTGGTGGCGCGGAGTGATGCTGTGGTGCTGCTGAGTAATGCTGTGGTGGCGCTGAGTGATGCTGTTGTGGCGCTAAGTGATGCTGTTGTGGCGCTAAGTGATGTTGTGGTTGTGCTGAGTAATGCTGTGGTTGCACTGAGTGATGC
The DNA here is from genome assembly GCA_963921515.1 of Calotriton arnoldi. NCBI lineage: Eukaryota > Metazoa > Chordata > Amphibia > Caudata > Salamandridae > Calotriton > Calotriton arnoldi. Next base: position 391,167 of record CAWUFW010001751.1, on the reverse strand, counting down.
TGTGATGGCGTTGAGTGATGCTGTGATGGCGTTGAGAGATGTTGTGTTGGTGCTGAGTGATGCTGTGCTGGCTCTGATTGATGCTGTGCTGGCTCTGATTGCTGCTGTGGTTGCGCTGAGTGATGCTGTGGTGATGCTGAGTGATGCTGTGGTGTTGCCGAGTGAGAGATAGAGTGAAGATATAATGCCCAATTAGAGAGGGTGGTGAGAGAGAAAGAGAGAGAAAGGGTGTACATAGAATAAAGGGTGGAGCGGGATAGAGAGAGAGAAAGAAGGGGAGAGAGAGTGAATGAAGGAGTTTGAAAGAGAAACAGATAAAGGGGTGAGAGAGAGAATGAAAGGCTAAAAAAGATAGAGAGGGAGAGTTAATTAAGTAGAGAGAGAATTAGAGAGGGGAGAGAGAGAGAAGGAGAGCGACAATAAGAGAGTGGGGGGTGTGGAGTTTAAATAGAGTGAAGAAGTGACGCGGAAAAAGTAACCTTAAATATAGCTTTGTGCTTTGCGCGAATAAATATAAAAAAAAAAAAAATACTGGCAATTAGGCTGTGACTCCTAATATAAAACAAATAGCGATATAAGGTGAAATCAACCCACCTAAGCAATATTTCTAACTAGACAAAAAAAAGCTTGCATTTCAATGCTGATCGCTGTTGTTTTTCATGTGACTGTAGTCCAGGGCCGTCAGTTGGTAATGTGAGCTGCTGCTGCGATTGAAACATCAGAGTCCAGAGAGTTAATGAGCCATGACGAGGAAATGAGGAAGAGATAGGAAACCCAGATGGCAGCTGCGCGCGTGCACGCCATCGTGAACGCAAGCTGGGAGCCTCTCTGGTAGCACTTCCAAAAGCCCCTTACTAAATGTCTCGCAGAGCAGCGCATGCGGGCTGGCTCAGCGAGACCTAAAAAATGGTAGCCACAGTAAATCCCATTTCGCACACCAGTTTACACCTTGCAAAGGTGTAAAGAGAATCTCTCTTATTGCTGCATGAACTGAGTTTTCAGCTCAAATTTTCGTTAAACGAACTGAGAAATTATTGTTCCAGATTATTATTCTATGCCTTATCTCAGTACTATCTTCAAGTTGTCTCAAGTTATTATACAGACTAATGCCCAAGGCTAGAGAAATAGACTGAGGTTCATGGTTGCTCTCAGGTCTTTTAATAATTTGAAAGTCTGAACATAAAATCACTATTTGACACATGAATAAGAGTATAATCGATGACAGTGGTGTTACCTGCTGATTTAAATGTAGATTTTACAGGTTGGTCTGGTCAAAGTCTACCATTTAGTTGTGGAAAGCCCAAGTTTCATAGTGTATTGTGGATGCGTTTCCCACTGTATGAGAAATTGACTTTTCTAAATAACTGCTGTAGAATATGATTAAGGGTATGTAGTCCCCAAGAGCAAAAGGCAGAACATCCCTGATCTGCCTTAGTTGGGAGATAGACTCAAGGGTAGACCTGTGATCCCTGAGGTTTGAAGTCACCACGTTCATCAGATCACAGTGAATGGGATCCCCGTCACAACTCTGAGGGATACCGGTGCCAACCGGACCATGGTGGTGGAAAGGTCGGTTTCGCCAGATCAGTACACTGAACAGGTGTGTAGGGTAAGCCAGGCTCTTAGGCAGGACTTTGTCCACAATATCTCTCTGGTACCACTAGAATGAGATGGGAAAGTGGCCCTGAGGAGGGTCATAGTTAGACCCCAGATGCCCAATGACAGCACTCTGGGAAATTAGTTATCATCTGTGTTAGAAAACCTAGAAGCGGCGGCCGCCCTAGTTGCCCTGAAAGCTCAGGTTTCTGGGGGTACAACTCCCAAACTAGGGATACAGGAGCCCTGATGGAGGGGTAGGGAGTGGAAAGACCCCCACATCCACTCTCCTGTTCAGCCTCAGGGTACAGACTCTGAGCTGGAGAACCAGTCTCAGGCCCTTGACTGGTGGGAGGGAGAGTGGAAGGAGTGTGCCTATCACCCGGGGCAGATGCTCCCACTCCGAGAAACCTCAGAGGTCAGAGGACCCTTAGGAGCAGTTAGGATACTCCTTACCAGCCCTAACCCTGAAAGTGATTCCCACCCAAGGACCATGCTTGAAGCCTCCACCTGGCAGTGTGAGGCCTGGCTTTTGACACTGACAGCTGTCAGTGACCTCTTCTGGCTGCTGTCTTAATGGGAAGAGTTTTCCTTGGGTTAGGAACAGAAGTCTGATCCAAGGAGCAGGATGGGCCACATAACTTAGTTGGCCATGGTGGTGCTGTCTGCCTACTGGGGTGCATCTGTGAAAAAAGTAAGGTTAGGAGCTTCTCAGATGAGGTCGACAGATTAGGAGAAGGGTTTCCCATGCGTCAGCCCAGTGGCTCAGGAGAGTGTTGACAGAGGGATCCAACTGAGTTCACAAGGGCATAGAACTGACAAGCGCCACTGTAGAATACACCCATTGTCCATGTTCTATCGCCTAAGCAGGGAAGCACATCAAGGTATTGAGTAGTCTACTCTGGCTTTTGGCTAGAGAGGGGTCGTGTTGGACTTGGCCTACTCTACAAAGTCACCTCCAAAATGTTGCCATCACCCCTCCTCTTTTCTGAACCCGTTATTGTTGGCTCTTAAGGCTCTTTGCACTTTACCACTACTAACCAGTGCTTAAGTGCTTGTGCTCTCTTTTAAACATATTCTGTTAAGGCCAGTTTTCGGGGTGTATAATTATAACATTATGAAATGGTCTGTATGCAGGTATTTTGTTACACGGAGCCTCACAGATTACTGTACTAGGTAAATCTTATGTTGTTGGTAACCTCCTCTGACAAAGCCAGAGGGTAGAAGGTTTTCAGTATTGCCTCAGACAGTGCTACCAGGCCACTCGCTTGCTGGTCCTTTCACCTGCAGTTTGTTACATCCCAGAAAGACACTGCTTTTTTACTGTGTGGCCATTTTGGAATGGCATTGTCCATAGTGCATCACTGTTTTACCGTTCCAAAATGACCGCCAGGTGTAGAAGCAGTATGTCGGCCATCTTGGAACAGTAAAAATGATACACAATACCTTTCCATGAGGGTCACCTAGAGTGAAGTTTACTTAGAGGTCATCTTGGAATGCAATTGTGCAGACTGCATCGTTTTACCACTCAAATGTGGCCAGCATGTGGCTGCTAAAAGTGGTGGCCGGGTGGGAACTTTAAAACAATGTTGTAAAATGGCCACTAGGTTTAAAAATATTGGCTGAAATGGATGCGGCACACTGCAGATGAAATGGATAGCATTGAAAGATGGCTACCTTCTGCAATGTTTAATTGCATTTTTTTTATTGGGAGCTTATGCCTTCCAAGTTTAGGCAGAAGTTCGTGTTCTTTTTTCTAATTTTATTATTTTCATTTATCTTGATGTATTTGTTGAGTTTGAGTGGGAGGATGGAAGAATGAGCCAGTGGGCGTGTGAATGGATGCATAACTGCATAGGATGAGTGCATGTATAATGACTTATTGAGTGCCTAAACTCACGGGTGACTGAAGAGGCACTGTCAGTGATTTGCATTCCAAACATGTTGATGACTGAGCTCGTGCGTTAACTCTGGAGGGCAACGCCGACCCCGGGCCAGTCTGAAATTACAGGCTTAACCTCCAATATTTTTCTATCTCACTTGGGGGGCCGCCCCCCTCAGGCGCAGGGGCAGCTCGTGTATATTCACAAGCCTTCCTACTGACAAGAATCTAGGGAGGAGTGTTGGCATTCCCAACTGGAGAAACCAGTCGTGCCCTCTGCCTGATGTTTACCCGACACCCAAAATGGCGTCCCCGTAGCGTGCTATCTCTGACTCTGGGCTTCGTGCATCTCATTAAGCCTCGGAGGCGCTATCGAAGCTCCAGGCCACCTGGAAATTGCAACCGCTTCTCGAGCTAGGCCTCACAAGTAAACTCCCAAACACGGCCACACGTAAAGTAATCGGGCAGGTGAGCCTGTCAGCACTTGGCCGCCGCTGTCCTAATGTTCCCCTCCCGAAAGGGAACCAGAAAGCTTTAAGTCCGGGTCCGTGCTCTGCTGTGCCCTGCTGTCAAGGGGCCTCGTAGGTCAGGCAAGGCAGCAGCCATGCATGTAAACAACAGGAAACCGATATGGATTACTGATAGAGCAATAACGCACGTCGAGCATAGGCGTAGGTGAAAGGCGGAGTACACGAGGAACAGAAATACAGAGTGCAAGCAGTGGAGAGTACACGTAGAGTATGCAGAACGATGCACACCTGGAGCAGATAGTATTGGTAAAGCGAAAAACACATAGCGAGCATAACAATGGGCGTAAACTACCGCACATGCGCAGAATACAAAACTAGACAAAAACAATTACCGCACATGCACAGAATACAAAACTAGACAAAAACAAGTGACGCGCTGGACAGCTGACCACACGCTCGTGCATCGCGAGTGACGCGCTGGACAGCTGACCACACGCTCGTGCATCGCGCCCGCGGGTAACCGCACGGAAAAGGCCATTGTGCACGAGCGTGTGGTCAGCTTTGAAAACCACCTACATAAAGTCTCGCAGAGCAGCGCATGCGCGCTACTCTAGGCTCGACCTAAAAATGGAGTATGATGTGCTGCTGTGTCTTTGAATAAAATGCCACATATCCGGAACTGGGCCTCACAGTTTTTGTTCACGATGGTGGTTTATGGGCTTCTCCGTGCCCATTATTTTTGAGGCCGCCCTGAAGGGTCGGGAGCTCCTGTGCTCGGAGGACGTTGTGTGCATTTGATCTGGAGCATGACCCACTCGCACTCGCACACCCACAAAGGAAGCTAACAAAGCGAATCTGCCTGTGCAAGGAAGGGATTCAGACAGGATTACATCCTGTCCTGATCGGTCCGGAGAAGTGGCATTTGTTTAAGACCATCATAGAATTCAAGCACTACGCCAAGAGGAGTACTCACGTGACTGATTTCCATCGGGATCACAGACCAATGCCAATGCATGTTAAAAGTGATAAAGTCAGCACAATGCTGAAAAGATGGACTTCCAAGTTATAAAGTTTATAAAATGACTTTTAAAATGCACGTTGGGAAATGTAGTTTACTCACCAGTCATGTGACCTAATGGACTGTTTTAAAGGCATGCACGTAAGCACTTTGCAGATTACCTCCACCTGTGACCAAGGCGAATGAACGCCGAAATCGTAAGGAAAAATGGAGTATGATGTGCTGCTGTGTCTTTGAATAAAATGCCACATATCAGGAACTGGGCCTCACAGTTTTTGTTCACGATGGTGGTTGATGGGCTTCTCCGTGCCCATTATTTTTTAGGCCGCCCTGAAGGGTCGGGGGCTCTTGTGCTCGGAGGACGTTGTGTGCATTTGATCTGGAGCATGGCCCACTCGCACTCGCACACCTACAAAGGAAGCTAACAAAGCGAATCTGCCTGTGCAAGGAAGGGATTCAGACAGGATTACATCCTGTCCTGATCGGTCCGGAGAAGTGGCATTTGTTTAAGACCATCGTAGAATTCGAGCACTACGCCAAGAGGAGTACTCACGTGACTGATTTCCATCGGGATCACAGACCAATGCCAATGCATGTTAAAAGTGATAAAGTAAGCACAATGCTGAAAAGATGGACTTCCAAGTTATAAAGTTTATAAAATGACTTTTAAAATGCACGTTGGGAAATGTAGTTTACTCACCAGTCATGTGACCTAATGGACTGTTTTAAAAGCATGCACATAAGCACTTTGCAGATTACCTCCACCTCTGACCAAGGCGAATGAACGACGAAACGCATAAGGAAAAATGGAGTATGATGTGCTGCTGTGTCTTTAAATCAAATGCCACATATCCGGAACTGGGCCTCACAGTTTTTGCTCACGATGGTGGTTTATGGGCTTCTCCGTGCCCATTATTTTTTAGGCCGCCCTGAAGGGTCGGGGGCTCCTGTGCTCGGAGGACGTTGTGTGCATTTGATCTGGAGCATGACCCACTCGCACACCTACAAAGGAAGCTAACAAAGCGAATCTGCCTGTGGAAGGAAGGGATTCAGACAGGATTACATCCTGTCCTGATCGGTCCGGAGAAGTGGCATTTGTTTAAGACCATCGTAGAATTCGAGCACTACGCCAAGAGGAGTACTCACGTGACTGATTTCCATCGGGATCACAGACCAATGCCAATGCATGTTAAAAGTGATAAAGTAAGCACAATGCTGAAAAGATGGACTTCCAAGTTATAAAGTTTATAAAATGACTTTTAAAATGCACGTTGGGAAATGTAGTTTACTCACCAGTCATGTGACCTAATGGAATGTTTTAAAAGCATGCACGTAAGCACTTTGCAGATTACCTCCACCTGTGACCAAGGCGAATGAACGCCGAAACGTGTAAGGAAAAATGGAGTATGATGTGCTGCTGTGTCTTTGAATAAAATGCCACATATCCGGAACTGGGCCTCACAGTTTTTGTTCACGATGGTGGTTTATGGGCACCTACAAAGGAAGCTAACAAAGCGAATCTGCCTGTGCAAGGAAGGGATTCAGACAGGATTACATCCTGTCCTGATCGGTCCGGAGAAGTGGCATTTGTTTAAGACCATCGTAGAATTCGAGCACTATGCCAAGAGGAGTACTCCCGTGACTGATTTCCATCGGGATCACAGACCAATGCCAATGCATGTTAAAAGTGATAAAGTAAGCACAATGCTGAAAAGATGGACTTCCAAGTTATAAAGTTTATAAAATGACTTTTAAAATGCACGTTGGGAAATGTAGTTTACTCACCAGTCATGTGACCTAATGGACTGTTTTAAAAGCATGCACGTAAGCACTTTGCAGATTACCTCCACCTGTGACCAAGGCGAATGACCGCCGAAACGCGTAAGGAAAAATGGAGTATGATGTGCTGCTGTGTCTTTAAATCAAATGCCACATATCCGGAACTGGGCCTCACAGTTTTTGTTCACGATGGTGGTTTATGGGCTTCTCCGTGCCCATTATTTTTTAGGCCGCCCTGAAGGGTCGGGGGCTCCTGTGCTCGGAGGACGTTGTGTGCATTTGATCTGGAGCATGACCCACTCACACTCGCACACCTACAAAGGAAGCTAACAAAGCGAATCTGCCTGTGCAAGGAAGGGATTCAGACAGGATTACATCCTGTCCTGATCGGTCCGGAGAAGTGGCATTTGTTTAAGACCATCGTAGAATTCGAGCACTACGCCAAGACGAGTACTCACGTGACTGATTTCCATTGGGATCACAGACCAATGCCAATGCATGTTTAAAGTGATAAAGTAAGCACAATGCTGAAAAGATGGACTTCCAAGTTATAAAGTTGATAAAATGACTTTTAAAATGTACGTTGGGAAATGTTGTTTACTCACCAGTCATGTGACCTAATGGACTGTTTTAAAAGCATGCACGTAAGCACTTTGCAGATTACCTCCACCTGTGACGAAGGCGAATGAACGACGAAACGCGTAAGGAAAAATGGAGTATGATGTGCTGCTGTGTCTTTGAATAAAATGCCACATATCCGGAACTGGGCCTCACAGTTTTTGTTCAATATGGTGGTTTATGGGCTTCTCCGTGCCCATTATTTTTGAGGCCGCCCTGAAGGGTCGGGGGCTCCTGTGCTCGGAGGACGTTGTGTGCATTTGATCTGGAGCATGACCCACTCGCACTCGCACACCTACAAAGGAAGCTAACAAAGTGAATCTGCCTGTGCAAGGAAGGTATTCAGACAGGATTACATCCTGTCCTGATCGGTCCGGAGAAGTGGCATTTGTTTAAGACCATCGTAGAATTCGAGCACTACGCCAAGAGGAGTACTCACGTGACTGATTTCCATCGGGATCACAGACCAATGCCAATGCATGTTAAAAGTGATAAAGTAATCACAATGCTGAAAAGATGGACTTCCAAGTTATAAAGTTTATAAAATGACTTTTAAAATGCACGTTGGGAAATGTAGTTTACTCACCAGTCATGTGACCTAATGGACTGTTTTAAAAGCATGCACGTAAGCACTTTGCAGATTACCTCCACCTGTGCCCAAGGCGAATGAATGCCGAAACGCGTAAGGAAAAATGGAGTATGATGTGCTGCTGTGTCTTTGAATAAAATGCCACATATCCGGAACTGGGCCTCACAGTTTTTGTTCACGATGGTGGTTTATGGGCTTCTCCGTGCCCATTATTTTTGAGGCCGCCCTGAAGGGTCGGGGGCTCCTGTGCTCGGAGGACGTTGTGTGCATTTGATCTGGAGCATGACCCACTTGCACTCGCACACCTACAAGGGAAGCTAACAAAGCGAATCTGCCTGTGGAAGGAAGGGATTCAGACAGGATTACATCCTGTCCTGATCGGTCCGGAGAAGTGGCATTTGTTTAAGACCATCGTAGAATTCGAGCACTACGCCAAGAGGAGTACTCACGTGACTGATTTCCATCGGGATCACAGACCAATGCCAATGCATGTTAAAAGTGATAAAGTAAGCACAATGCTGAAAAGATGGACTTCCAAGTTATAAAGTTTATAAAATGACTTTTAAAATGCACGTTGGGAAATGTAGTTTACTCACCAGTCATGTGACCTAATGGACTGTTTTAAAAGCATGCACGTAAGCACTTTGCAGATTACCTCCACCTGTGACCAAGGCGAATGAACGCCGAACCGCGTAAGGAAAAATGGAGTATGATGTGCTGCTGTGTCTTTGAATAAAATGCCACATATCCGGAACTGGGCCTCACAGTTTTTGTTCACGATGGTGGTTTATGGGCTTCTCCGTGCCCATTATTTTTGAGGCCGCCCTGAAGGGTCGGGGGCTCCTGTGCTCGGAGGACGTTGTGTGCATTTGATCTGGAGCATGACCCACTCGCACACCTACAAAGGAAGCTAACAAAGCGAATCTGCCTGAGCAAGGAAGGGATTCAGACAGGATTACATCCTGTCCTGATCGGTCCGGAGAAGTGGCATTTGTTTAAGACCATCGTAGAATTCGAGCACTACCCCAAGAGGAGTACTCACGTGACTGATTTCCATCGGGATCACAGACCAATGCCAATGCATGTTAAAAGTGATAAAGTAAGCACAATGCTGAAAAGATGGACTTCCAAGTTATAAAGTTTATAAAATGACTTTTAAAATGCACGTTGGGAAATGTAGTTTACTCACCAGTCATGTGACCTAATGGACTGTTTTAAAAGCATACACGTAAGCACTTTGCAGATTACCTCCACCTGTGACCAAGGCGAATGAACACCGAAACGTGTAAGGAAAAATGGAGTATGATGTGCTGCTGTGTCTTTGAATAAAATGCCACATATCCGGAACTGGGCCTCACAGTTTTTGTTCACGATGGTGGTTTATGGGCTTCTCCGTGCCCATTATTTTTGAGGCCGCTCTGAAGGGTCGGGGGCTCCTGTGCTCGGAGGACGTTGTGTGTATATATATATATATATATATATATATATATAGATTCACTGAAAAAACCATAGGTTTTAGGGACAGTTATAGTTAGTTGGACATTTCACTCGTACAAAACCATAGAAATTCCCCCGTTATAGTTAGTTCAGCTAACTATAACTCGCGCCCCGCAATGCACTGCTGATGACGTCACATATTACATCACCCATGACATGGTCAGTGACATCACTGATGACATCACTGATGACATCTCAAATGACATCACTGATGACATCACTGATGACATCATCCAGTGACTGTGTGTTTCTGTAAAGTTTAAATATGTTTAATATATATAGGGAAAGGCGTATTGAAGAATGAGTGGGTGTATAAGTGTCTGAATGGATGATTTAGTACGTGAGTGACTGACTCTACAAGTGAGTGATTAAATGTATCTTACTGAATGCATGGGTTAGTGACTAAACTGTGTGAATGTCTGTATCCGTCTGTCTGTTGGTTTGTAAGCGGCTGCATGGCTTTCTGAATAGCTACATGAGTGTCTACATGGGTTATTGATTGATTGTCTGAGTATCTGTATGGGTGCCTGAGTGTTTGTGTGGGTGGGGTGTGTGTGACTCTGTGCATAGAAGTGTGAGTTGGTGATTCACTGGGTGCATGGTTTCAAGAGTGCATCTGTGATGGACTGTATGGGTGGGTGAGTGTGTGTATGGGTGTGTTAGTGATTGAATGTATATCTCAGTGGTACATGTGTGAGTAACTACATATGTGAAAGGCAGTATATATGTGTGTTGGAGTATATAAATGGCTATAAGTGAGAGTGTGTGATTGTGAGAGTGGCTGTATGGATGAGTGTGTACTTGTATCAGTGATTGTATAAGAGCGTAAGAATGTGCTAGTATTTGTATGAGTAAGTGAGCTGGTGTGTGTATAACTGTATAGGTGAGTAAATGGGTGTGTGATTAAGTTTTTTGCATGACTGACTAGGTGTGTGAGTACCTCTATGGATGAGTGGCGGTGTGTGAGTGTTTATATAGGTGTATGAGTGCATATGATAGTCCTGTACTGAGTGACTAAGTATGAGTGACTGTACGGGTGAGTGAGTGGATGTGTGTGTAGACCTAAGAATCAGTGAGTGGGTATGTAGTTTTTGGTGTTGGAGTGTCTATGGTTTTGAGAATGGCAGTCTGTAATTTAGAGTGGGTGTATCAAAAGTTATATTAGGGTGTGAGAAGATGCATGAAATTATCACATGGATGATGTCATCAGTGATGTCATTTGAGATGTCATCAGTGATGTCATCAGTGATGTCACTGACCATGTCATGAGTGATGTAATATGTGACGTCATCAGCAGTGCATTGCGGGCGCGAGTTATAGTTAGCTGAACTAACTATAACGGGGAATTTCTATGGTTTTGTACGAGTGAAATGTCCAACTAACTATAACTGTCCCTAAAACCTATGGTTTTTTCAGTGAATTTCAAAGGTTTTTTAAATGCTAATTTCTAACTATAACGTGTCTGAAACCTATGGTTTTTTCAGTGAATTTCAAAGGTTTTTTAAATGCTAATTTCTAACTATAACGTGCCTGAAACCTATGATTTTTAAGTGAATTTCAAAGGTTTTTTTAAATGCTAGTTTCTAACTATGCCTACAGAGGTAGGACATGTGAAGAAAGAAGAAAAAACGCACAGAAAGAAGCAAAAGATGTGCAGAAAGAACCAACAGAGGAGCAGAAAGAGGCCTTGTTGCAAAATCATCCTGTGCCCACAACTTTTTCAGACGGGTACTGGTGGTAACTGACTCTGACTAACCAGAGCCAGTGCTATGCTAAAAGACACTTAGAATACAGTGAAAACACCTACATACACTAGGGAACACTATGCGTTGGGGTACCCCTGTGATTAGCATGACCTCCTCTGCAAGTCCCTAGTACATAATAGGGCAGGGGGATTAAAACTACCTCTTAAAACGCGCTACAGGGCGCGTTTGCACAGTGGTGAAGGGAGGGGGGCCTGAGGTGACATGTGTGCAAACGCACCCCGTGGCGCGTTTTAAGTTGCGGGATTAAGTCCCCTTGAATTCTGAGGGTCCCTAGGGCCCAACTAGCCCCCAGGTACCTACAGTTAGGACCACAGAGCTGAGTTGCAGAGAGGCGTTCCGAGGCCACGCACCTTTTTTCACCTCTCTGCAACGCAACTCTGTTGTGCTTACTGAAGGTACCTGGTGGGCTAGTTGGCCCCAGGGTCCCTCAGGATTCAAAGGAATTAATTCCCCAACTTAAAACGCACCACAGGGCGTGTTTGCGCACATGTCACCTGAGGCCCCGCCCCCTCCCTTCACCATTGTGCAAACGCGCCCCGTGGTGCGTTTTAAGTTGGGGGATTAGGTCACCTTGAATCCTGAGGGTCCCTGGGGCCCAACTAGCCCACTAGGTACTTCCAGTAAGCACCACAGGCCTGCGTTGCAACGCCTGTAACAAATTGTGCAGTTGTGTTTAGGTAGTGAAGAGGGTCGTGCTGGGGGTAGTGTTTTACGGTTTAGGGTAGTGCAGTGGTATTTGTGTAGTGTAGGGGGTCATGCTGGGGGTAGATTTAGGGTTTAGGGTAGTGCAGTGGTGTTTGGGTAGTGTAGGGAGTCGTGCTGGGGGTAGTGTTTTAGGGTTTAGGGTAGTGCAGTGGTGTTTGGGTAGTGTAGGGGGTCGTGCTGGGGGTAGTGATTTAGGGTAGTGCAGTGGTGTTTGGGTAGTGTAGGGGGTACTGCTGGGGGTAGTGTTTTAGGGTTTAGGTTAGTGCAGTGGTGTTTGGGTAGTGTAGGGGTACTGCTGGGGGTAGTGTTTTAGGGTTTAGGGTAGTGCAGTGGTGTTTGTGTAGTGTAGGGGGTAGTGTTTTAGGGTTTAGGGTAGTGCAGTGGTGTTTGTGTAGTGTAGGAGGCCGTGTTTTAGGGTTTAGGGTAGTGCAGTGGTCTTTGGGTAGTGTAGGGAGTTGTGCGGGGGTAGTGTTTTAGGGTTTAGGGTAGTGTAGGGGGTCATGCGGGGGGTAGTGTTTTAGGGATTAGGGTAGTGCATTGGTGTTTGGGTAGTGTAGGGGGTCATGCGGGGGTAGTGTTTTAGGGTTTAGGGCAGTGCAGTGGTGTTTGGGTAGTGTAGGGGGTCGTGCTGGGGGAGTGTTTTAGGGTTTAGGGCAGTGCAGTGGTGTTCGGGTAGTGTAGGGGGTCGTGCTGGGGGAGTGTTTTAGGGTTTAGGGCAGTGAAGTGGTGTTCGGGTAGTGTAGGGGGTCGTGCTGGGGGAGTGTTTGAGGGTTTAGGGCAGTGCAGTCATGTTCGGGTAGTGTAGGGGGTTGTGCTGGGGGTAGTATTTTAGGGTTTAGGGTAGTGCAGTGGTGTTCGGGTAGTGTAGGGGGTCGTGCTGGGGGTAGTGTTCTAGGGTTTAGGGCAGTGCAGTGGTGTTTGGGCAGTGTAGGGGGTAATGCTGGGGGTGGTGTTTTAGGGTTTAGGGCAGTGCAGTGGTGTTCGGGCAGTGTAGGGGGTCGTGCTGGGGGTGGTGTTTCAGGGTTTAGGGCAGTGCAGTGGTGTTTGGGCAGTGTAGGGGGTGGTGTTTCAGGGTTTAGGGCAGTGCAGTGGTGTTCGGGCAGTGTAGGGGGTCGTGCAGGGGGTGGTGTTTCAGGGTTTAGGGCAGTGGTGTTCGGGCAGTGTAGGGGGTCGTGCTGGGGGTGGTGTTTCAGGGTTTGGGGCAGTGCAGTGGTGTTCGAGCAGTAAAGGGGTCGTGCTGGGGTTGGTGTTTCAGGGTTTAGGGCAGTGCAGTGGTGTTCGGGCAGTGTAGGGGGCGGTGCAGGGGGTGGTGTTTCAGGGTTTAGGGCAGTGCAGTGGTGTTCGGGCAGTGTAGGGGGTGCTGCAGGGGTGGTGTTTCAGGGTTTAGGGCAGTGCAGTGGTGTTCGGGCAATGTAGGGGGTCATGCAGGGGGTGGTGTTTCAGGGTTTAGGGCATACAGTGGTGTTCGGGCAGTGTAGGGGGTCGTGCTGGGGCTGGTGTTTCAGGGTTTAGGGCAGTGCAGTAGTGTTCGGGCAGTGTAGGGGGTTGTGCTGGGGCTGGTGTTTCAGGGTTTAGGGCAGTGCAGTGGTGTTCGGGCAGTGTAGGTGGTCGTGCTGGGGCTGGTGTTTCAGGGTTTAGGGCAGTGCAGTGGTGTTCGGGCAGTGTAGGGGGTCATGCTGGGGCTGGTGTTTCAGGGTTTAGGGCAGTGCAGTGGTGTTCGGGCAGTGTAGGGGGTCTTGCTGGGGCTGGTGTTTCAGAGTCTAGGGCAGTGCAGTGGTGTTCGGGCAGTGTAGGGGTCTTGCTGGGGCTGGTGTTTCAGGGTTTAGGGCAGTGCAGTGGTGTTCGGGCAGTGTAGGGGGTCGTGCTGGGGGTGGTGTTTCAGGGTTTAGGGCAGTGCAGTGGTGTTTGGGCAGTGTAGGGGGTCATGCTGGGGCTAGTGTTTCAGGATTTAGGGCAGAGCAATGGTGTTCAGGCAGTGTAGGGGGTTTTGCTGGAGGTGGTGTTTCAGGGTTTAGGGCAGTGCAGTGGTGTTCGTGCAGTGTAGGGGTGTTGTTTCAGGGTTTAGGGCAGTGGTGTTCAGGCAGTGTAGGGGTCTTGCTGGGGTTGATGTTTCAGGGTTTAGGGCAGTGCAGTGGTGTTCGGGCAGTGTAGGGGTCGTGCTGGGGGTGGTGTTTCAGGGTTTAGGGCAGTGCAGTGGTGTTCCGGCAGTGTAGGAGGTCGTGCAGGGGTGGTGTTTCAGGGTTTAGGGCAGTGCAGTGGTTTTCCGGCAGTGTAGGGGGTCATGCTGGGGGTGGTGTTTCAGGGTTTAGGGCAGTGCAGTGGTGTTCGGGCAGTGTAGGGTGTCATGCTGAGGGGTGGTGTTTCAGGGTTTAGGGCAGTGCAGTGGTGTTTGGGCAGTGTAGGGGGTCGTGCAGGGGGTGGTGTTTCAGGGTTTAGGGCAGTGCAGTGGTGTTTGGGCAGTGTAGGGGGTCGTGCAGGGGGTGGTGTTTCAGGGTTTTGGGCAGTGCAGTGGTGTTCGGCCAGTGTAGGTGGTCTTGCTGGGGGTGGTGTTTCAGGCTTTAGTGCAGTGGTGTTCGGGCAGTGTAGGGGGTCTTGCTGGGGGTGGTGTTTCAGGGTTTAGGGCAGTGCAGTGGTGTTCGGGCAGTGTAGGGGGTCTTGCTGGGGCTGGTGTTTCAGGGTTTAGGGCAGTGCAGTGGTGTTCGGGCAGTGTAGGGGGTCATGCTGGGGCTGGTGTTTGAGGGTTTAGGGTAGTGCAGTGGTGTTCGGGCAGTGTAGGGGGTCGTGCTGGGGCTGGTGTTTCAGGGTTTAGGGCAGTGCAGTGGTTTTCGGGCAGTGTAGGCGGTCGTGCTGGGTCTGGTGTTTCAGGGTTTAGGGCAGTGCAGTGGTGTTCGGGCAGTGTACGGGGTTGTGCTGGGGCTGGTGTTTCAGGGTTTAGGGCAGTGCAGTGGTGTTCGGGCAGTGTAGGGGTCGTGCTGGGGGTGGTGTTTCAGGGTTTAGGGCAGTGCAGTGGTGTTCGGGCAGTGTAGGGGGTCGTGCTGGGGCTGGTGTTTCATGGTTTAGGGCAGTGCAGTGGTGTTCGGGCAGTGTAGGGGGTCATGCTGGGGGTGGTCTTTCAGGGTTTAGGGCAGTGCAGTGGTGTTCGGGCAGTGTATGGGGTCATGCTGGGGGTGGTGTTTCAGGGTTTAGGGCAGTGCAGTGGTGTACGGGCAGTGTAGGGGGTCTTGCTGGGGGTAGTGTTTCGGGGTTTAGGGCAGTGGTGTTCGGGCAGTGTAGGGGGTCTTGCTGGGGGTAGTGTTTCGGGGTTTAGGGCAGTGCAGTGGTGTTCGTGCAGTGTAGGGGGTCGTGCTGGGGGTGGTGTTTCAGGGTTTAGGGCAGTGCAGTGGTGTTTGGGCAGTGTAGGGGGTCATGCTGGGGCTAGTGTTTCAGGATTTAGGGCAGAGCAATGGTGTTCAGGCAGTGTAGGGGGTTTTGCTGGAGGTGGTGTTTCAGGGTTTAGGGCAGTGCAGTGGTGTTCGTGCAGTGTAGGGGGTGTTGTTTCAGGGTTTAGGGCAGTGGTGTTCAGGCAGTGTAGGGGTCTTGCTGGGGTTGATGTTTCAGGGTTTAGGGCAGTGCAGTGGTGTTCGGGCAGTGTAGGGGGTCATGCTGGGGGTGGTCTTTCAGGGTTTAGGGCAGTGCAGTGGTGTTTGGGCAGTGTAGGGGGTGGTGTTTCAGGGTTTAGGGCAGTGCAGTGGTGTTCGGGCAGTGTAGGGGGTCGTGCAGGGGGTGGTGTTTCAGGGTTTAGGGCAGTGGTGTTCGGGCAGTGTAGGGGGTCGTGCTGGGGGTGGTGTTTCAGGGTTTGGGGCAGTGCAGTGGTGTTCAAGCAGTAAAGGGGGTCGTGCTGGGGTTGGTGTTTCAGGGTTTAGGGCAGTGCAGTGGTGTTCGGGCAGTGTAGGGGGCGGTGCAGGGGGTGGTGTTTCAGGGTTTAGGGCAGTGCAGTGGTGTTCGGGCAGTGTAGGGGGTGCTGCAGGGGGTGGTGTTTCAGGGTTTAGGGCAGTGCAGTGGTGTTCGGGCAATGTAGGGGGTCATGCAGGGGGTGGTGTTTCAGGGTTTAGGGCAGTACAGTGGTGTTCGGGCAGTGTAGGGGGTCGTGCTGGGGCTGGTGTTTCAGGGTTTAGGGCAGTGCAGTGGTGTTCGGGCAGTGTAGGGGTTGTGCTGGGGCTGGTGTTTCAGGGTTTAGGGCAGTGCAGTGGTGTTCGGGCAGTGTAGGTGGTCGTGCTGGGGCTGGTGTTTCAGGGTTTAGGGCAGTGCAGTGGTGTTCGGGCAGTGTAGGGGGTCATGCTGGGGCTGGTGTTTCAGGGTTTAGGGCAGTGCAGTGGTGTTCGGGCAGTGTAGGGGGTCTTGCTGGGGCTGGTGTTTCAGAGTCTAGGGCAGTGCAGTGGTGTTCGGGCAGTGTAGGGGGTCTTGCTGGGGCTGGTGTTTCAGGGTTTAGGGCAGTGCAGTGGTGTTCGGGCAGTGTAGGGGGTCGTGCTGGGGGTGGTGTTTCAGGGTTTAGGGCAGTGCAGTGGTGTTTGGGCAGTGTAGGGGGTCATGCTGGGGCTAGTGTTTCAGGATTTAGGGCAGAGCAATGGTGTTCAGGCAGTGTAGGGGGTTTTGCTGGAGGTGGTGTTTCAGGGTTTAGGGCAGTGCAGTGGTGTTCGTGCAGTGTAGGGGTGTTGTTTCAGGGTTTAGGGCAGTGGTGTTCAGGCAGTGTAGGGGGTCTTGCTGGGGTTGATGTTTCAGGGTTTAGGGCAGTGCAGTGGTGTTCGGGCAGTGTAGGGGGTCGTGCTGGGGGTGGTGTTTCAGGGTTTAGGGCAGTGCAGTGGTGTTCCGGCAGTGTAGGAGTTCGTGCAGGGGGTGGTGTTTCAGGGTTTAGGGCAGTGCAGTGGTTTTCCGGCAGTGTAGGGGGTCATGCTGGGGGTGGTGTTTCAGGGTTTAGGGCAGTGCAGTGGTGTTCGGGCAGTGGAGGGTGTCGTGCTGAGGGGTGGTGTTTCAGGGTTTAAGGCAGTGCAGTGGTGTTCGGGCAGTGTAGGGGGTCGTGCAGGGGGTGGTGTTTCAGGGTTTAGGGCAGTGCAGTGGTGTTTGGGCAGTGTAGGGGGTCGTGCAGGGCGTGGTGTTTCAGGGTTTAGGGCAGTGCAGTGGTGTTCGGCCAGTGTAGGTGGTCTTGCTGGGGGTGGTGTTTCAGGCTTTAGTGCAGTGGTGTTCGGGCAGTGTAGGGGGTCTTGCTGGGGGTGGTGTTTCAGGGTTTAGGGCAGTGCAGTGGTGTTCGGGCAGTGTAGGGGGTCTTGCTGGGGCTGGTGTTTCAGGGTTTAGGGCAGTGCAGTGGTGTTCGGGCAGTGTAGGGGGTCATGCTGGGGCTGGTGTTTGAGGGTTTAGGGTAGTGCAGTGGTGTTCGGGCAGTGTAGGGGGTCGTGCTGGGGCTGGTGTTTCAGGGTTTAGGGCAGTGCAGTGGTTTTCGGGCAGTGTAGGCGGTCGTGCTGGGTCTGGTGTTTCAGGGTTTAGGGCAGTGCAGTGGTGTTCGGGCAGTGTACGGGGTTGTGCTGGGGCTGGTGTTTCAGGGTTTAGGGCAGTGCAGTGGTGTTCGGGCAGTGTAGGGGTCGTGCTGGGGGTGGTGTTTCAGGGTTTAGGGCAGTGCAGTGGTGTTCGGGCAGTGTAGGGGGTCGTGCTGGGGCTGGTGTTTCATGGTTTAGGGCAGTGCAGTGGTGTTCGGGCAGTGTAGGGGGTCATGCTGGGGGTGGTCTTTCAGGGTTTAGGGCAGTGCAGTGGTGTTCGGGCAGTGTATGGGGTCATGCTGGGGGTGGTGTTTCAGGGTTTAGGGCAGTGCAGTGGTGTACGGGCAGTGTAGGGGGTCTTGCTGGGGGTAGTGTTTCGGGGTTTAGGGCAGTGGTGTTCGGGCAGTGTAGGGGGTCTTGCTGGGGGTGGTGTTTCAGGGTTTAGGGCAGTGCAGTAGTGTTCGTGCAGTGTAGGGGGTCGTGCAGGGGGTGGTGTTTCAGGGTTTAGGGCAGTGCAGTGGTGTTCGTGCAGTGTAGGGGGTCGTGCTGGGGGTGGTGTTTCAGGGTTTAGGGCAGTGCAGTAGTGTTCGGGCAGTGTAGGGGATCGTGCAGGGGGTGGTGTTTCAGGGTTTAGGGCAGTGCAGTGGTGTTCGGGCAGTGTAGGGGGTCGTGCTGGGGGTGGTGTTTCAGGGTTTAGGGCAGTGCAGTGGTGTTCGGGCAGTGTAGGGGGTCGTGCAGGGGGTGGTGTTTCAGGGTTTAGGGCAGTGCAGTGGTGTTCGGGCAGTGTATGGGTCGTGCTGGGGCTGGTGTTTCAGGGTTTAGGGCAGTGCAGTGGTGTTCGGGCAGTGTAGGGGTCTTGATGGGGGTGGTGTTTCAGGGTTTAGGGCAGTGGTGTTCGGGCAGTGTAGGGGGTCTTGCTGGGGGTGGTGTTTCAGGGTTTAGGGCAGTGCAGTGGTGTTCGGGCAGTGTAGGGGTCTTGCTGGGGGTAGTGTTTCAGGGTTTAGGGCAGTGCAGTGGTGTTCGGGCAGTGTAGGGGGTCTTGCTGGGGGTAGTGTTTCAGGGTTTAGGGCAGTGCAGTGGTGTTCGTGCAGTGTAGGGGGTCGTGCTGGGGATGGTGTTTCAGGGTTTAGGGCAGTGCAGTAGTGTTCGGGCAGTGTAGGGGGTCATGCAGGGGGTGGTGTTTCAGGGTTTAGGGCAGTGCAGTGGTGTTCGGGCAGTGTAGGGGGTCGTGCTGGGGGTGGTGTCTCAGCGTTTAGGGCAGTGCAGTGGTGTTCGGGCAGTGTAGGGGTCGTGCAGGGGTGGTGTTTCAGGATTTAGGGCAGTGCAGTGGTGTTCGGGCAGTGTAGGGGGTCGTGCTGGGGGTGGTGTTTCAGCGTTTAGGGCAGTGCAGTGGTGTTCGGGCAGTGTAGGGGGTCGTGCTGGGGGTGGTGTTTCAGGGTTTAGGGCAGTGGTGTTCGGGCAGTGTAGGGGGTCTTGCTGGGGGTGATGTTTCAGGGTTTAGGGCAGTGCAGTGGTGTTCGGGCAGTGTAGGAGGTCTTGCTGGGGGTAGTGTTTCAGGGTTTAGGGCAGTGCAGTGGTGTTCGGGCAGTGTAGGGGTCATGCTGGGGGTGGTGTTTCAGGGTTTAGGGCAGTGCAGTGGTGTTCGGGCAGTGTAGGGGGTTGTGAAGGGGGTGGTGTTTCAGGGTTTAGGGCAGTGCAGTGGTGTTCGGGCAGTGTAGGCGGTCGTGCTAGGGTATGTGTTTCAGGGTTTAGGGCAGTGCAGTGGTGTTTGGGCAGTGTAGGGGGTCGTGCAGGGGCTGGTGTTTCAGGGTTTAGGGCAGTGCAGTGGTGTTCGGGCAGTGTAGGGGGTCGTGCTGGGGGTAGTGTTTTAGGGTTTAGGGTAGTGCAATGGTGCTTGTGTAGTGTAGGGGGTCGTGCTGGGGGTAGTGTTTTAGGGTTTAGGGTAGTGCAGTGGTGTTTGTGTAGTGTAGGGGGTCATGTTTTAGGGTATTGCAGTGGTGTTTGGGTAGTGTAGGGGGTCGTGCTGGGGGTAGTGTTTTAGGATTTAGGTTAGTGCAGTGGTGTTTGGGTAGTGTAGGGGGTCTTGCTGGGGGTAGTGTTTTAGCGTTTAAGGTAGTGCAGTGGTGTTTGTGTAGTGTAGGGGGTCGTGCTGGGGGTAGTGTTTTAGGTTTTAGGGTAGTGCAGTGGTGCTTGTGTAGTGTAGGGGGTCGTGCTGGGGGTAGTGTTTTAGGGTTTAGGGTAGTGCAGTGGTGTTTGTTTAGTGTAGGGGTCATGTTTTAAGGTAGTGCAGTGGTGTTTGGGTAGTGTAGGGGGTCGTGCTGGGGGTAGTGTTTTAGGATTTAGGTTAGTGCAGTGGTGTTGGGGTAGTGTTTTAGGGTTTAGGGTAGTGCAGTGGTGTTTGTGTAGTGTAGGGGGTCATGCTGGGGGTAGTGTTTTAGGGTTTAGGATAGTGCAGTGGTGCTTGTGTAGTGTAGGGGTCGTGCTGGGGTAGTGTTTTAGGGTTTAGGGTAGTGCAGTGGTGTTTTTGTAGTGTAGGGGGTCATGTTTTAAGATGCAACGCTCCAATACCTGACCAGTCTGCACTACATAAAACTGCAAAAAAACTAAAAATAAAAAGTGTTTTGCACACTTTTGTCATTGGGCTATATGTGGGCTACATCTGGGTAATATTTGTGCTACATTTGGGCTCTTTTTTTCACTGGTGGCCATCTTGGAAGACTTCTTTGTTATGAAGTTTCCTAATTTCCTCATTTACTGCAGTCTCCTCAGTAGGAAATGCTTTCAGTTTTTTACTTTGATTCCATCAAGAAGGCATTCAGATGTGTCACACATTTGCCATAAATTCAGAATGTTATTACTCTAGTTGTTCATTAGATCACTGTAGTAAAGCTACTGCTCACCAAGGAGTTAACTGGAAGTCTACTGCTGGTATTGAAAGTGATTGTTTCAGTCTGCATGTCAGAATTTTCTAATGAAATAGAAGAGGATTTGAGATCTCACTTAAAACATGCACTAAATTTTCTTTTGCAGCACTAACCATAATTTCTATGGCAAAATGAACCCCCTCATTTTGTTCCTTTTTAAATTAAATGTTTTAAGTGTTACCAGTTTATTCCAATCAAGATGGCTTCAGGTGTGCCATACTTTTGTCATAAGTAAGGCTGTTAGCACTCTAGTTGTTCTTTAGAACACTCTGGGAAGCTGCAGTAGAACACAAAGGCATCAACTGACAGGCTGCTCCTGTTGAAATATAACAGGAGGATATTTGAGATCTCACTTAAAACATGTCCTAATTTTTCTTTCTACAGCACTAACCATAATTTCTATGGCAAAATGAACCCCCTCATTTTGTTCCTTTTTAAATTAAATGTTTTAAGTGTTACCAGTTTATTCCAATCAAGATGGCTTCAGGTGTGCCATACTTTTGTCATAAGTAAGACTGTTAGCGCTCTAGTTGTTCTTTAGAACACTCTGGGAAGCTGCAGTAGAACACAAAGGCATCAACTGACAGGCTGCTCCTGTTGAAATATAACAGGAAGATATTTGAGATCACACTTGAAACATGTCCTAATTTTTCTTTCTACAGCACTAACCATAATTTCTATGACAAAATGAACCCCATCATTTTGTTCCTTTTTAAATTAAATGTTTTAAGTGTTACCAGTTTATTCCAATCAAGATGGCTTCAGGTGTGCCATACTTTTGTCATAAGTAAGGCTGTTAGCACTCTAGTTGTTCTTTAGAACACTCTGGGAAGCTGCAGTAGAACACAAAGGCATCAACTGACAGGCTGCTCCTGTTGAAATATAACAGGAAGATATTTGAGATCACACTTGAAACATGTCCTAATTTTTCTTTCCAGAGCACTAACCATAATTTCTATGACAAGATGAACCCCATCATTTTGTTCCTTTTTAAATTAAATGTTTTAAGTGTTACCAGTTTATTCCAATCAAGATGGCTTCAGGTGTGCCATACTTTTGTCATAAGTAAGGCTGTTAGCACTCTAGTTGTTCTTTAGAACACTCTGGGAAGCTGCAGTAGAACACAAAGGAATCAACTGACAGATTCTGCCCTTGTTGGATGTACATGTTTTACTGAGAATGTCAGACTTCATTCTCACATGACTGAGAAAGATAATGTGAATTTACAGAAAATATGCTCTCATTTTAGCTTCTGGGGCACCTTCCAAAACTGTATGGGACAAGCATGTGAAAATAGTTTTCTCTCAAACATGATTCATGATATCCCAGCAGAAGGTTTTTCACAGGGTAAAATCACCTTAGAACACACCACAATTCCTGAAATTAGTATGGTACCATCAACAAATGAATTCTAATGTAACTAAAGTCTGTTATCACCCTTTATAGTTCTCCTTTTGGTAACCCTCAAAATCTTCGATTCACTACAATGCATTTCAATGGTACTATCATTTATATTGGTCCCAAGATGGCGGCCAGCAATTCCAGGATGAAGTGCTGACAGCCAATCAGATCTCACGATGACATGTGTGGTTAGGCTCCGCCCAGATATATATGTGTTTTTACTTTTGATTTTCTCAGCAACTACTGAACGGATTTACACCATTTAACAAAAGGGTTCTTTTTGAACCAAGAACTACCTCTTTGCCAAATTTGGTGTAATTCTGTTCAGCAGTTCGGGCTGTAGCCTTGCATAAAGTTTCCTATGGGAAATTGATTTTTGACTCTTATTTTTTTAATTTCTCCGCAACTACTGAACGGATTTACACCATTTAACAAAAGGGTTCTTTCTGAACCAAGAACTACCTCTTTGCCAAATTTGGTGTAATTCCGTTCAGCAGTTCGGGCTGTAGCCGTGTCTAAAGTTTCCTATGGGAAAATGAATGGGGAAAACACGTTTTGGGACCCCCCTTTTTCTCGGCCCCCGCTTGACGAATCACCCTGAGACTTTCAGGGTAGGAGCGGACCGGAGCGGGCCATAAAGTTTGAAAATTTCGCGAAGATTCGTCAACCGACGCAAGAGTTATTTCAAATAGAATGTCGCGGATTTCCTATGGAAAATAGGTCCTAACTATAACTATCTACTGGCGACCGCCAGTAGATAATATATATATATATATATATATATATATATATATATATATATATATATATATATACATATATATATATATATATATATATATATATATATATATATATATATATATATATATATCCATATGCTGCTGCCCTAGATTGAGGCACCACACATCAGCGATATGACAACCTTTTATTCTGCAAGGTGGCAAAAAATAAACGGGTTCTCCTAACAGCATTGCTTTTGTCCAAACGCGTTTCAGGCTATCACAGCCCTTGATCACTGGTGTCATCAGGAGACAAAGCTATTCAGTTTCGTGCCGTATTTGCAGCGCTTTTCAATTGATTGCCGTAGTGGGCGTGGCTATGAAGCATTCTGGTCCTTGTAGTTTAAAGTCTCAAATGGTTTGCCCCTGTGTCGCCTTTATAATTTCAATTCCTTTAGTAGGTTTGCTGGATAGAAAACCACCATATTTCTGCCAATATTTCCTTGAAAGAACGGTCTCGCTGTTCCTCATGACTCCGCTTTTCCCTTTAAACAGCATCCAGGAGCCGCACTTCAGCGGCGGGGTGCCTCGCGACCCGGGCCGGGCTGCGTACAAATTCCATATGCTGCTGCCCTAGATTGAGGCACCACACATCAGCGATATGACAACCTTTTATTCTGCAAGGTGGCAAAAAATAAACGGCTTCTCCTTTTTTGGAATTTGCACGCGGCCCGGCCCGGGTCGCGAGGCATCCCGCCGCTGAAGTGCGGCTCCTATATATATATATATATTATCTACTGGCGGTCGCCAGTAGATAGTTATAGTTAGGACCTATTTTCCATAGGAAATCCGCAACATTCTATTTGAAATAACTCTTGCGTCGGTTGACGAATCTTCGCGAAATTTTCAAACTTTATGGCCCGCTCTGGTCCGCTCCTACCCTGAAAGTTTCGGGGTGATTCGTCAAGCGGGGGCCGAGAAAAAAGGGGGGTCCCAAAACGTGTTTTCCCCATTCATTTTCCCGTAGGAAACTTTAGCCACGGCTACAGCCCGAACTGCTAAACGGAATTACACCAAATTTGGCAAAGAGGTAGTTCTTGGTTCAGAAAGAACCCTTTTTGTTAAATGGTGTAAATCCGTTCAGTAGTTGCTGAGAAAATCAAAAGTAAAATCACATATATATCTATGGCCGCGTAGGGTCTGCGTACCCTCCCGATCACGAGCTGCATGCTAATTGGCTGTCAACACTCCAAATCAGGAAGTGTTGGCAGCCATTTTATCCCTCGGTAGAACCGAGGCACAGAAACAAGTGCGCAAAACGCACAAAGGGGGCAGGGTAGAAACACCCTGACCCCTAGGTCTGCTCAGGGGTCCCACAAGTACCCCCTGGGCAGAAAAAAGCATTTTTCTTTTTTTTAAATCGGCGGGATGTGCTTAGGGTGCGCGGATCCCGCCGATAAAAAAAAAAAATCACAAGTGCGCAAACGCACAAAGGGGGCAGGGTAGAAACATCCTGACCCCCTAGGTCTGCTCAGGGGGTCCCACAAGGACCCCTGGGCAGAAAAAGCATTTAAAAAAAAACGGCGGGATGCGCTTAGGGTGTGCGGATCCCGCCGTAAAAATCGAATCGCGGTCTCCCGCGCTTCGATGCTATTTTGCCCCCGGGTGGGCCAAGTCCTGGGGGCATGCGGGGGGGGGTGGGTTTATAGTTAATGGGGGGGCCTCTAAGGCCCCCAAGCCCCGTGCCCTTCAATCCTGAGGGTCCCTGGGGGCCAACTAGCCCACCAGGTACCTCCAGTAAGCGCCACGGAGCTGCGTTGCAGAGTGTTGTAAAAGGGGCGTGGCCTCTGGACACCTCTCTGCAACGCAGCTCTCTGCGCATACTGGAGGTACCTTGTGGGCTAGTTGGCCCCTAGGGACCCTCGGGATTGAGGAGGAATTAATTCTCCAACTTAAAACGCGCCACAGGGCGTGTTTGCAGACATGTCACCTCAGGCCCCACCCCCTTCCTTCACCATTGTGCAAATATTCCTCTAAAATCAGCCGAACTACGAATTCCGATTTACTCACCTGTTATCAGGAGAGACCTCAGTGCTGCATCTTTCAGCCCAGTACTGATCCTGAAAAGTAATTTTAACCGTACTTACCAGTAACTTGTATTTCTTTCCATAGGAATCCATTGTCTGGTTTTCAGCAGAAAAGTTTCAAAGTGTCGATTTTCACAAACTACAAATATTCCTTAAAAATCGCCTGTATGATTTAAACGCATTCTTTCAACTGTTTACAGGAGATGCACCAGTGCTGGATCCAGGATCCACCACTGAGTAAGAAAAAGTAACGATAACACTACTTACCTGCTAAGTGAATTTCCTCCCATAGGATAACATTGGTGATTCTATGTGAAAAAGTTTCTAAGTGTCAACTTTTAAAATAATCGTTCCTAGAATATTTATTATTCCACTTTTCTTAATGATTTATTTTTTATTGTATCATTTCTTCTTTATTTAATCATAAGTCTGATTCGTTTATCCTTATTGTAGCAATGCTTATCTTTATTGTAGCAAATTTTATTGTAATGACAGGAATTTAATGTTATGAACTCTGTACTGACACCTTTATTTATATCAATAAAATTTTCTTTTTGAACTGAAAAAAAATACAATAATATTCCTTAAAAATCACTACTGTAACCAAAACGCTTTTACTCAACTGTTTACAGGAGATGTGCCAGGACTGAATCTAGGATCCAGTCCTGTGGTTAGAAAAGTAATCCATAAAGTAACTAATTGGATTTAACTAGAAATTCACATTGAGCTCAATGTTGCATTGTGTTTGAAATTGTGTTGCCCATTGCAACAACTGTAACTACTGTACTTAAAAGTCTATTGCCTATTTGCAAAGTATTTAAACTAAAGTAATTCATTCTGAGAAAGTATATTTTGTAATGTAATGTATAATGTAATTACAATGTAATTTAAAAAATAAAATATCTAAAAATAAATAGTTTAAAAAAATGTAGTAAATCAGTATCAAAAAATAAATATAACAATTAATACATTTAAAAATTGTCATTTACAAAGCCTTTGAAATTCACTGAAAAAAACCATAGGTTTCAGACATGTTATAGTTAGGAATTAGCATTTAAAAAACCTTTGAAATTCACTGAAAAACCATAGGTTTCAGGCACGTTACAGTTAGAAATTAGCATTTAAAAAACCTTTGAAATTCACTGAAAAAACCATAGGTTTCAGGCACGTTATAGTTAGAAATTAGCATTTAAAAAACCTTACAAATGCACTGAAAAAACCATAGGTTTTAGGGACAGTTATAGTTAGTTGGACATTGCACTCGTACAAAACCCGTGAAATTCCCCGTTATAGTTAGTTCAGCTAACTGTAACTCGCGCCCGCAATGCACTGCTGATGACGTCACATATTACATCACTCATGACATGGTCAGTGACATCACTGATGACATCACTGATGACATCTCAAATGACATCACTGATGTAGGATACATGTAAATAATACCAAGGTAATAAGTGGCTAATATCGAAATCAATAGTTAACTAACAGGCAAAGTGCCCCAAGTCCACACTGAGCTGGTGCAAAATGAGTAAGTGAACAAGAAATTGTATTAATCAATAGTTCTGTGTAATCATAAGGTCAAATTGCGATATATGTAAGTACTATGAGTTCAAATAGCTGATATGCAAGGTAATGTTTGTTGTTAAGCGTAAAGTAACGATACAGTGCATACAATGCATACAGCTAAAATCGCTGACAGTGGAGTCAAGAACCTACTCATACGTGTATTCAATGTATAGTACAACTCATAATAGAAAGCGCAGTCTCAACACAGAGGAAACAGCTAAGTAATTAACCACATGCATAGTGTAATACTATTGCAGTCCTGAGCAACAAAGAGAAGCAAAAAAACAAACAAAAAAGAAGAAAACAGTGATTGAAGTTAAATTTAGATAACATTAAAGAAATCTTATCTGGATATAGTGATGCCCCTTAAGGGGGAAGAAAAGGGTAGGGAACCCGTAAAAAAACGTGTTCGTCTACTGGCGGTGGGTCCCTTCCTTTCCTCCTGTGAAGATATAAGAAAAAAAGTGTAGGATTAAAACCAAAGTGCAGAGTTTAAAATCATTGTGTTTGATCTTGTACACATAATGAACAACAATTGTGAATACTCAGACCAGACAGAGGACATCAGTTGCTAAAGAGAAGAACTTACAAGGTGTTAAGGCAGTTAATCTGCATGTAAGTGTATACTCAGTTCTTCGTCTAAGTTGTGGCCCCTCGGCTGTTTGGTCTCAAGCTCTAGAATCCATTTTGACTCGCGTTTGCATAACAATTGTACTCTGTTGCCCCCACGGTTACCTGTGTGTACCTGTTCAATTATGAAATAACTCAGTTGAGAACTATTGGATAGGTGATGCGTTCAAAGTGACGTGCGACTGGGTAATGTGGATCTTTGCTGTTTATGGCTCGCATGTGCTCTAGGACTCTCTTCTTAGCCATGAGGGTGGTACTGCCGATATAACGGAGTCCACATGGGCAGTCCAGTGCATATACAACAAAAGTGGTGCTACAGGTAAGAAATTGGGTGATCTGTTTTTTATTTGCTCTACCAGGTATACTGTATTCTTTTACAAAGCGGCTGTTACGGCAGGCTTTACAGTGGCCGCACGGGTAGAAACCTTTTAGGTTGTGGTCCCTTTGTATGCAAGGTTGTGTAATGTCATTGTGAACTAAAATGTCCCTGAAGCTGCGGCCTTTTCTGTACGTGATTCTGGGACGTGTGTGAATAGTTTTACCAATGACGGAGTCTCTTTTTAATATGGGCCAATGTTTAGCAAAGATCCTATAGATCTCTTGGGAATTGCGACTGTATGTGGTGATTATTCTCGTTTCCCTTATTTCTGTATTGTCAATTTCTGAGCTATTCACTCTGTCTGTTTTGTATTCCTTCAGGGTTTCTGTTCTACTGATTTTATTTACTTTTTCTATGGCCTGGTTGAGAACCCACTTTGGGTAGCCTCTCTTAATGAATCTGGTTACCATGTGGTCTTTTTCAGTAATAAATGCTTCTTCCGTACTGCAGTTTCTCCTCGCCCTCAACAGTTCTCCAAAAGGAATACTCCATTTCAGAGTTTCAGGATGACTGCTGAGGGCGTGCAGAATGGTGTTGCCTGCAGTTGCTTTTCTGAAGAGACAGGTCTCAAGAGTGTTATGTTTGGTTGTCACCAATACATCTAAGAACTCGATCGAATGTTTGCTTATATTGGATGACAGTTTGATGTTATAGCTATTAGAGTTCAGTTTTTCAACAAAATTTGAGACCTCCTCTTGTGTACCTTGCCAGATAACAAATAAGTCATCGATATAGCGTAACCATAAGCGTACTTTGGAAAATTCCAATGCAAGCGTAGCTTCCTTTCTAATTTCCTCTTCCCAGAGCCCCAGGAACAGGTTGGCAAAGCTAGGGGCAAAAGAAGTGCCCATAGCAGTGCCAAGGACCTGTTTGTACAACACCCCGTCAAACATGAAAATGTTATTTTTCAAACATTGGTTCATCATTTCGATGAGCATGTTGGTGTAGTCTAAGAAGCCAATGGGTCTGTTTTTTAGATAGTGGTAGCAAGCCTTCACGCCCTGTGTGTGATCTATTATGGTGTAAAGTGAATTAACATCTAGGAGAAAATCTTCTTCCAAGGTGATGCCTTCTATTTTAGTCAGAAAATCTTTAGTATCTCTAACATGAGACGGCAAAGCTGTTACATATTCACTTAAAAAGTGATCCACATATTTGGACACATTTTCTAGTGCGCTGCCAATAGATGAGACTATAGGTCTCCCTGGCGGCCTAGCAGGGTCCTTGTGTACTTTGGGTAAAAGGTATAAAATAGGAAGTTTAGGGTAGTCTCTTTTCATGAAGGAGTATTCATCCCACGTGATGATACCACTATGTTGCCAATCTTTGAGTTTATTCCAGATTTCCAGTATACTGTCATTGTATATATTACTGTTGATTTTAAGATAGAACCTTGCATCTTGTAGTTGTCGTTGGGCTTCATTAATGTACATGTCACGACTTAAGAGGACAATATTGCCCCCTTTGTCAGCAGGACGGATTACAATGTTAGTGTCCTCAGCTAATGATTTGATAATAGCTTTTTCTTTTTGGGTCAAGTTGTTGTTAAAAGACACCTTTTTCCAACTTTGTTGTTTAAGTTTCAGAAGGTCTTGTACCACCATGTCGTTGAATGTATCGATGTTATCATGGGGTAACATAGCATAATAGACAGAATGGGGTTTGAATTTGGTCGAGGCTGCTAAGTCAGTAGGAAAGTCAATGTTAATATTTTCCATAGAGGACATGTTCGAAGTTTCGGATAAGTCACGAAGGTCGTGCATAATTAACAGTGCTTCAACATCACCTACAGTAAGGTTTGTCGGTGTAATATGGGTTATACTTGAGGTAGATTCCATACCAACAGCAGGATTCTTAAGAGTATGCCATTTGGTAAGTTTGAGTTTCCTCACGAATTTAAAAAGATCTACCCGAGTATTTGAATAGTTAAATAATTCTGTGGGGCAGAATGTTAGGCCTAAGCACAAAGTTTTTTTCTCTAGGAAAGAGAGGGAGCGTTCGGATAGATTTATAATAGTTTTGTTTGCCATGTCCATATCCATTATTGGTTGGTCGTGGAGCTTGTTACTTTTCCCATGTGCTCCTTTGTTCTGGCGTTTCTGGTTTTTCTGTTTTCTTCGTTTCCTTCTTTGTTTGCTCCTCCCTTCCCTCTTCCTCTTCCTCTTCCTCTGGCCCGTTGTCCCCATCCTCTCCCTCGATTTGTCGGTGGTACTGTTGTTCTCGGAATTTGCCGGCCCCTGCGTAGGTGCCGGTACTCGTCTAAATAAGTGACGGGCTTGGAAGGGATCACTC
Source organism: Calotriton arnoldi (assembly GCA_963921515.1). Classification (NCBI taxonomy): domain Eukaryota; kingdom Metazoa; phylum Chordata; class Amphibia; order Caudata; family Salamandridae; genus Calotriton; species Calotriton arnoldi. Next base: position 361,739 of record CAWUFW010001751.1, on the reverse strand, counting down.
TTTCGGATATGGAGCTTGTGGTTGCTATAGATATATCGGTATCTGAGTCACTTGCTTCCACTGATGAGGATATAGTTGTCTCACTTCTCATCGTAGGGGTTGTCTGAATGGTAGAGATATTCTCATATAGAAGGTCATATTTGCGGCCGTAGGTTAATATGCGGCCACAGTCGCGATGAAGTTTGCGTTGTTTGCGGATTTTAATGTCTTCTGCGTGTTGTTTTAACCTTGGTTTGAGTTCATCCATAAAGGTAGTTATAATCCCTGGTTCTTTACTGGCCGCGAATTCTGCCTCAAGTGCTGCAATCTCTGCCATAATGATCTCTCGGTCTTTCCAGGCATATTTAACTAAAATGCTAAGCATTATTCTCGAACTTTTGGCCGAATTCTCTGCCATTCCTCCAACATCAGTGGGTTGGGCGACTCATATGACGGTGTTATGTATATCCTTAGTCCACGGGGCATCATATTCTTGTCTAAATAGTCTTGTAAAGACACTGCTTCCCACCATTTGGCGGTTTCAGACTTCTATAATTTCTCAAAGCGCTTGAGTTTGGTATGTAAGGTTGTGTCCTGTTTATTGGTAGTTTGTATACTGTCCATTTTGCCTGGGGCACGTGCCAGCAGTGTTTGCGCTGCTGCACGTCTCTCGTTTTCTTCCTCCATCATGAGCATTCAAAATGTGTTCAAAATTGTGTCTTCAATTTATGCTTCAAGTCCTGTAATTAGTATCACTGTCAACATCCCCCTCTAAGAATAAGAGGTTCTTGCTGCCGCTAACGTTTCAGTATCCGACCCAGTCTGCAAGAACGTTTCACAGCGTGAACCAATGAATGAAAATTCAGGCTTCGTCATGCAGATGTATGGTATTTTCCACACGGGTACGTTGTTCAAAGCTCCCAATGTGGTGATATGCGTGAATGTTGATAGTATATGCGTTAATCTCATATACCGGTGTGTACGGCGCCGACCAGAGACATGAGAATCAACCGCGAGGGATGCCAGCGTGGGGGCTGGACCCGCGCTAGGAAACACACGAACCAGCCACCCCGCCCCGCACCTCCACGATCAGGAACTCACCTCTGGGACGCGCCGTCTCACAATCTTCCACTTCTGGGCTAGTTCGGGTATTCCAATTGCTGCTGCAGTGTATCTTGAGCGGCCGGCCGAGAGATCCCTCCGTAAAATCTCACACTCAGCAATGCTCCTGCTGGGATCACGGGCCTAAAGCAAGTGGCGCGGAATGACGGCGGAGCGAGCCGTCGATAAATCACACACCAAAAAGACAGAATGTCCTGATCGGTCCAGAGAAGTGGCATTTGTTTAAGACCATCGTAGAATTCGAGCACTATGCCAAGAGGAGTACTCACATGACTGATTTCCATCGGGATCACAGACCAATGCCAAGGCATGTTAAAAGTGATAAAGTAAGCACAATGCTGAAAAGATGGACTTCCAAGTTATAAAGTTTATAAAATGACTTTTAAAATGCACGTTGGGAAATGTAGTTTACTCACCAGTCATGCGACCTAATGGACTGTTTTAAAAGCATGCACGTAAGCACTTTGCAGATTACCTCCACCTGTGACCAAGGCGAATGAACGCCGAAACGCGTAAGGAAAAATGGAGTATGATGTGCTGCTGTGTCTTTGAATAAAATGCCACATATCCGGAACTGGGCCTCACAGTTTTTGTTCACGATGGTGGTTTATGGGCTTCTCCGTGCCCATTATTTTTGAGGCCGCCCTGAAGGGTCGGGGGCTCCTGTGCTCGGAGGACGTTGTGTGCCCTTATCATGACCACACATATTCTTTAACATGTACTTGAGTGGCGCCCATATAGGCACTAAGCCTCCTAACAAGTTGGAAACCATAGCAGGATTGCATGTCATTTATCAGGCATGTTCTTTGTTATTATACATACATACTGATGACGTAATCAGTTATATGTTGATTGATAACTTTGTGCTGAAAATCGTTATCCTCACGATATATCTGTTTCTAATTATGAATTGCAATGATTACTTTATCATTTTCTTTCACTGTTTATGTGCCATTATACTTATGTTTAACTACGTTATAAGATGGCCGCTACAGTTTTGTTTCCGTTTTGCTATTGCCGCTGCACATGCGCAATGTACTGTTATGTGGAGTCTGCTTTCCATTACCCTGCATAATCGTAGCCTATGTAAACTTTGCAGTTCAGATGCGCAAACTGTGTGAACAAGACAGCGTTGGCTGTCGAAACGCGTTACCCCTGGTAATTAAAACTCACTGCGACCAACCCGAGAGTGCGGACATTCTGTCTTTTTGGTGTGTGATTTATTGACGGCTCCCTCCGCCGTCATTCCGAGCCACTTGCTTTAGGCCCGTGATCCCAGCAGGAGCATTTTCAGTGTGAGACATATATATATATATATATATATTACCTACTGGCGGTCGCCAGTAGGTAGTTATAGTTAGGACCACGTTTCCATAGGAAAAGCATTTTTTGATGTGCTTATAACTTTGGCGTCATTTGACGAATCTTTACGAAATTTTCCAAAAAGTTCCTCTTTTCAGGTCAGCTCCTATCCTAAAAGTTTGGGGGGATTCGTCAAGGGGGGCTAAGAAAGAGGGGGTCCCAAAACGTGTTTTCTCCATGCAATTTCCATAGGAAACTTTAGACAAGGCTACAGGTCAAACTGCTGAACGGAATTACACCAAATTTGGCACAGAGAAAGGTCTTGGTCCAGAAAGCACGCTTTTGTTTAAATCGGGTAAATCCGTTCATTAGTTTTAGAGAAATATCAAATTTTTCAGATATCGATATTTAAGAATGCTGGCATCTGATTGGCTGAAGCGTTACGAGCACGAGCTTGCGGCTCATTGGCTGCGAACTGTTGAAACTAGGAAGTGTTGGCAGCCATTTTGTGATTCAGTCCGTCAGCTCACAACTCTCCCTCTACAAGGCATCAGGTCCATAGTTCTAACTCTGCGAGGCAACACTAAAAATATACCGCAGCTCTGTCTGTGCGAGATACCCCCTTCACAGTCCCTCTCCCCACATCACCAGCTCGCGGCTATGCCTTAAGAAGCCAGTCCGTCGGCTCGCAGCTCTGCGACTGCGAGCTGTGAGCCATTTTGTGACTCAGTCCGTCAGCTCGCATCTCTCCCTCTAAAAGGCATCGCATCCGTAATTCTACCTCTGCAAGGCAATACTGAAAATATCCTGCAGGTCTGTCTGTGCGAGATACTCCTTTTACGCTCCCTCTCCCCACATCATCAGCTCGCGGCTATGCCTTTAGAATGCAGTCCGTCGGCTCGCAGCTCTGTGTCTGCGAGCCGTCGGGCCCGCAGCTCTACCTCTGTGAGCCACCTCGTTAGCTCGAAGCTGTGTCTGTGCTAGCAGGCCCGTCGGCCCAGTACTCTCCCTCTGCGAGTTAGCTCGTCGGGTTGCAGCTCGAAGGGCTCGCAGCTGTATCTCTGCGAGCCAGCCTGTTAACTGATAGCTGTGTGTCTGCTAGCAGGCCTGTTGGCCCGTTGGTCTCCCTCTGCGAGTCCGGCAACAGCTCTCCCTCTGCGAGCCAGTACGGTGCTGTGCTTTTACGAGCCAACGGCTCGTAGGTCTCCCTCTGTGAGCTGAGCCCACGGGCCATAGCTCTTCCTCTGTGAGCCTGCCCGACGGCCCGCAGGTGTCCCTCTGCTAGCCGAACCGCAGCTGACACTCTGCGAGCCGAAATTGGGAATATAAGGCGGCTCTAAAAAGAGCCCTTGTGTTTATTAGTTGGAGCTACATGTAAGTGCGAATGCACAGTTTCAAGTTAATCAGGAAAACTCGGTTTCCCTCATCTGTGAAGTGTACTCCATCACTTCTGTAGATATCAGCCATATAAAAACATATGTTGTTGTTGTAAATCGACCCCATTCTATGGTCTCTGAGGTATGCAGACACAGCTTTGTTAACATTCTTCCTAGATTTTTCAATCTTATGACAAAATTGTTTTGACCATTTCCACTTCTGTCTTTGGCATATATTGGAATATACAAACACAGTTTGAGGCAAAAGTAACATCAATTGTCCAAAGGTGTCCTTCATAAGCATTTCCAAACCTACCCCAGTCAATGTGCCTAGGTCGTTACCACCACAGTGTACAATCATGAGATCAGGGTGTTGGAGATGCAAATAGGTTTTAACCAAAGGGAGCAATTGGTGCCACTTCAATCCTCTCTGTGCAAACCATTTAATGTGCACATTTTGTAAACCTAGGTCTAAGTCAATACGTCTCTGTTCTGCATACCTCTTGCACCAGAAAACATAGCTATGTCCTACAATCCACACTAGCATTTTGAAGGTATGGCTAGAAGATATGGATAAATGTCTGTAGCTCATGCAGTCCGTTCGTAGAATAAGAGATATGTTTAAACATGGGGAACTACTTTTTTTTTTACATACAAAACGTTAACCGATTGGGAGATGAAATGTATTGTGTCCTAAAAAGTAGGGTGTATATTAGTTTTGATGAAAAGCATCTTTGTGATTGGTTAATAAAAAAGCAGTTTATATGTGGAGTAGATATTATAGGATGAAATTTGCTCAGCGCAACCACACCTGCTAATTGTATTTGGAAGGTGCAGTTCAAACTTGAAAGAATGGTGAACTTTTGACCTCCATGTGCCGTTAAATGTTGGAGAAAATGTTGCAAAAAAAAACATCGGTAGGCTTAAAAAAATGATGAACTTTTAACCTGCACGTGTCGTAGAATGTTCTAGAAAGTGTTGATACAATACCTTGAACTTTTCACCTGTATGTGTCCTTAAAAAAACTGTTTATATGGAAAGTTCAAAAATAACCAATAAAGAGGTTTTGCAATCTAAAAAAAATAAGGAACTATTCTGATTTGTTCTTTACATGTATTTATGTGTGGAGCAACAGGGAAATTGTGCCATTACTGGTTCCATTCTTGATGAAAGCGGTGCATTACATGTACTGTGTGACAAGAAAAGAATTGCATGCGTTTGTGACATTTGAAATCTGCATACCAACTACGAAGGTAAATTAGAAATTAAGAAGGTGTGTTATGTGTTTTGTAGGAGTGGTTAAGTATTTGAGACGATATTTTTAACTTTCAAAGTGAATGACAACAGATGCAATGGAGCCAACGATCATGCAGCTCGGACACCCAACACTGCTCCGACACCCCCTGCCACCAGCCCCTTGTCCGCCATCCCCCCTCACCCCCACACAAACAAATGTGACAGCAACCTTAGGAATTCTGGAACGTAACAAATTGGCTGATGTCGCACAATTATAGTAAAGAAGATGCATGTGAGGTTGGACAAATAAGAATCTCAGTCATCTATGGATTTACATATAAAACATTTTATTTAAACAAAACAACAAAATAAAAGTAGGTACAGGTATGGCATGTCATCCCTCGACAATTTGTGAATCACAGCCTGCAAGAATAAAAGAAAGATAAGATTGTGCGTCATGCGTCCATGAAAGGAGAGAGAGAGAGAGAAAGAGAGAAAGAGTGAGAGAGAGGAAGAGACAGAGAAAGAAAGAGTGAGACAGAGAGGAAGACAGAGAAAGAGAGAAAGAGTGAGAGAGAGAGGAAGAGAGAGAGAAAGAGTGAGATACAAGGAAGAGAGAGAGAGAAAGAGAGAAACAGTGTGAGAGAGAGAGAGAGAGAGAGAAAGAGTGAGACAGAGAGGAAGAGAGAGAGAAAGAAAGAATGAGAGAGAGAGGAAAAGACATAGAAAGAGAGAAAGCATGTGAGAGAGAGAAAGGAAGACATAGAGAGTGAGAGAGAGAGAATTTGTGAATCACAGCCTGCAAGAATAAAAGAAAGATAAGATTGTGCGTCATGCGTCCATGAAAGGAGAGAGAGAGAGAGAAAGAGAGAAAGAGTGAGAGAGAGGAAGAGACAGAGAAAGAAAGAGTGAGACAGAGAGGAAGACAGAGAAAGAGAGAAAGAGTGAGAGAGAGAGGAAGAGAGAGAGAAAGAGTGAGATACAAGGAAGAGAGAGAGAGAAAGAGAGAAACAGTGTGAGAGAGAGAGAGAGAGAGAAAGAGTGAGACAGAGAGGAAGAGAGAGAGAAAGAAAGAATGAGAGAGAGAGGAAAAGACATAGAAAGAGAGAAAGCATGTGAGAGAGAGAAAGGAAGACATAGAGAGTGAGAGAGAGAGAAAGAGTGTGAGTGACAGAAAGGAAGAGATGGAGAGGGAGAGTGAGTGTTGACACTGTGGAGAAAATCCTCACAGCTCACCTTTCTGCCACCGGTGTGTCTCCAACCACATGCCGGGACATAGTGCAGTCTTCAAGTTTAGTCATCTGAAACATAGTATAGAATCAGTAATGGCAGAGTACATACAACTGCACACGCCTAATTCTCTGTTTCGCCCCTGCGCTCCCAGGCTGCTGCACCCCATCGACTCCCACCGCCCAGAGGTGTCTGCCCGCCTCTGCGCACCCAGGCTGCTGTACCCCATCCACTCCCACTGCCCAGAGGTGTCTGCCCGCTGCTGTGCACCCAGGCTGGTGCACACTATCCACTCCCACCGCCCAGAGGTGACTGCTCGCTGCTGCGGAAACAAGCCTCTGTGCTCACCTTCCGCCACCGGCGTGTGTCTAAGAGGGTCCACCACGTGCCGAAGCAACCTCCTCAGGCGTTGCGTACACGCGGTCAAGCCGAGCTCACAATTCAAAGTGGGTGTTGATTGCAGGATGGCCACGCATCATCGCAGGCTGCACACGCGCTCAGCTCTGGTGGCACTAACTCAGTGGAACTGAAGTCATCGCCTCGTGGCGGGAGGTCCGTGTCGGGGGGGTCGTCAATCTGTGAATCACAGCCTGCTAGACAAAAAGCAAGATAACATCGTGCGTCATGCATCCATCAAAGGAGAGAGAGAGAGAAAGAGTGACAGAGAGGAAGAGAGAGAAAAAGAAAGAAAGAGTGAGAGGTAGACAGAGAGAAAGAGTGAGAGAGAGAGGAAGAGAGAGAGAAACAGTGAGAGAGAGGAAGAGAGAGAGAAAGAGAGAAACAGTATGAGAAAGAGGAAGAGAGAAACAGAGGAAGAGTGAGAGAGAGAGAGAGAGAGAGAGAGAGAAAGAGAGAGAGAGAGGTAGAGAGAGAGAAAGAAAAAAACAGTGTGAGAGAGGAAGAGATAGAGTGAGAGAGAGAGGAAGAGAGAGAAAAAGAGTGTGAGGGAGAGAAAGGAAGAGATGGAGAGGGACAGTGAGTGCCCACACTGTGGACAAAACCCTCACAGCTCACCTTTCCGTCACGGTGTGTCTCCAACCACGTGCCGGGACATAGTGGAGCCCTCAAGCTTACTCATCTGAAACGTAGTATGGAATCAGTAATGGCAGAGTACATACAACTGCACACGCCTAATTCTCTGTCCCGCCTTTGTGCATCCAGGCTGCTGCACCCCATCCACTTCCACTTCCACTTCCACTGCCCAGAGGTGTCTGCCCGCTGCTGCGCACCCAGGCTGCTGCACCCCATCCACTCCCACTGCCCGGAGGTGACTGTACGCCGCTGCGCACCCAGGCTGTTGCACCCCATCCACTCCCACTGCCCGGAGGTCACTGCCCGCCGCTGCGCTAACAAGCCTCTCTGCTCACCTTTTGCAACCTGCGTGTAGAAAAGAGGGCCTACCACGTGCCGCTGCAAGCCCCAAGCCCGGGGCCCGTGGACACGGCACCCTGCATATCATGCAGCCCCGCTCCGCAGGCCACCAGGTCTCAGATTTGGTGCTGGGTCTTGATTTCGCCATGGCAGAGGACATACCAGTGCACCGGGCTTTTCATCGCAGGCTGCACACCCACTCAGTGCTTGCGGTGCCACTAACTCTGTGACAAGCGAGGCGACGCCACGTGGCGGTAGGCCTGCGCTGTCTGATGGCTCAGGCCTACACTGCGGTCCAGCAGGGCACACAAAACCTGAGCTGTCCAGACCGCTGGGACGGGCCATCACCGCAGGCTGTACACCCGCTCAGAAGTTACGGTACCCGTACCTCAGTGGACCGAAAGTCACCGTCCCATGCCGGTGTGCCTGTGCCGGCCGCAGTGCATCTGGTGCGAGCAACTCTGAAATGGCGTCGAGCACGATCGCCCGGTCTTTTTTATTGGCAGGGTCACGTGTCCTGTGACGCCTGTGCTGGATGGGTGTGGTGTGGGTGTATACTAGACGTTAGGGAGTGGCTGTGGCGTACTGACAACTAGGGTGTGACCAGCAGATCACTGCAATGAAAATCTGGGCCATGTAGCGTTGTTGTCCTTCCCTGTAAGCATAAGCAGAGTGGGCTGGCCTGGCGTATGCCAGTCCTGCATGAGGCGTGTGTGGAGCCTGCGATGATGCATGGTCCGGGCGGGCCGCACTGGTAGCAATGTCTTTTGCCTAATGAATTCTGTCTTAATAAGTCCACGTGGCGTTGACTTGTGGTGCACTGAGTTAGTGGCACCTGAAGCACTCAGTGTGTGCGCAGTCTGCGATGATGCGTGGTCCGGGCGGGCCGCACTGGGATCAATGTCTCTTCCCTACTGGAGTGCGTCATCTGCAATCGCGACTCGATCTGAATTGTGAGCCCTGCTGTCCGTAGTGTAGATTGTACAGACATAAGTCTGTGGTGCTCTGCTGCTGGGTTCGCAGGGGGCCTGTGTCGAGGAGGCCGGCGGTCACGGCGGAGGCCTCGTGGCAGGGTGAGGGCTGCGGCCCTGGCAGACGCTTTGGCTTTCCCACAAGTGAACCACGCCCAGAGCCCCAGCCTATTTATTCATACTCCTACGCTGGAGTGGCGTACGTTGGACCAGCACACTCCGCTTCCGCTTCCAGGGGGGGACAACACAGCTACATGACCGAGCTCTTCCCCACTGCCTGAGGTAACATGGTTGCGTCTATTGTCCACAACACTACAAGCACCAGCAGTATATGTCCACATGGAGATGTTTCTGCTCTGCATAGTGAGGTCTGTCCACCACATCACCGCTACACTTGGTATTGTGTGCATTTTTATTGATGGGTGACTTGCGTCCTTCACACATACTTGGTTGCCACATCTCCCAAGATTCAGCTATTGTGTGGCTGAGGGACCATGCCGTTTTTGGAAGGTCCGCTGTCCTGTTCTGCGCTTCCTCTGTGGTAGTAGGGAGGGGGTGGTCCGGGGGGAGGTCCTGAGGGTGATGGCAGTGGGTGTTGTGGCCTTCTTGGGTGTCGGAGCTGCATGGTCAGTAGCTCTATGACATGTGTTGGTCTTCAGATGTGGTTCTGGGCTGGGCTCCCTTTCACACTGTAGGTAGTCGTCCTGCTTTACACCAGTAAAAGGCAGATGTTAAATTCCTACTGCTAACGCAGCTTATCACCTGTTTTTGGATCGCACCCCAGATTTGGCTGCTCGTTGAAAATATCGGGAAGTGGTGTTTTCGTGTTATTTTTGCACGGGAACGCCTACTCTGCATATTATTAGCGTTAGTTGTCGCTCTCATTTGTGGCAATTTTTTTTGCGGAAGCTATTGTTGGAAAACTGGCGATATTGGCTGTTTTCACTAGGTTGCGAATGGAATGATAATTTAAAATCACTGAAAAAACCATAGGTTTAATGAACATTATAATTAGAAATTAGCATTTAAAAAATGTTTGAAATTCACTGAAAAAACCATAGGTTTCAGGCACGTTATAGTTAGAAATTAGCATTTAAAAACGTTAGAAATTCACTGAAAAAACCATAGGTTTCTGGGACTTTATAGTTAGAAATTAGCATTTAAAAAACCTTTGAAATTCACTGAAAAAACCATAGGTTTCAGGGACGTTATAGTTAGCTGGACATTTCACGAACGTGCAAGAACGTGTACCTGAACGGCCCACTGGGGGCAATAACTAATAGAATTTGAGTTATAGTTAGCTGAACTAACTATAACAGTGGAATTTCTATGGTTTTGAACAAGTTAAATGTCCAGCTAACTATAACGTCCCTGAAACCTATGGTTTTTTCAGTGAATTTCAAAGGTTTTTTAAATGCTAATTTCTAACTATAACGTCCCTGAAACCTATGGTTTTTTCAGTGAATTTCTAAGGTTTTTTAAATGCCAATTTCTAACTATAACGTGCCTGAAACCTATGGTTTTTCAGTGAATATATATATATATATATATATATATATATATATATATATATATTCCTGCGAAATCCCAGAGCATCAACATCCACAGCGGCGCAACACCAGGGCACAGACTATATATATATATATATATATATATATATTTCCAAAAGTTGCCCAAAAGCTTGAGAACGCACTCAACAGCAGCTATTCAGAAGAATCTTTATTTGAGGGGAACCGGCTTTTCAGTCCTGACTCAATGCACCTGACCGGTTTCGGAGCCCCCTGCTCCTTAATCATAGGCGTGGCATAGCTGGTCTCCGCAGGTAACTCCAAGCATTTAAAGCCGCATGCTGAATTCTATTAGTTATTGCCCCCAGTGGGCCGTTCAGGTACACGTTCTTGCAAAGCATGCTAGACTTTGTAGTCTGCTTGGAGACAATCATTACCCCTCAGTGGGTCCTGCAAGAAAAACAGTTTTTTAGCATATTTATATTCCTCTGGTGGGCATCAGAACAACAAAGGCACGGTTCAATTTCACAAGAGCTGCTGTTCCACTCATAGGCTTGCACAGTTCAAGCCCCGCGGTCCTTAACATCAGTATGATCGGCGGTGCAGTTCTCCACGGCTTGGACTGCCGCGATAAGTATTTCCAAAAGCTGCCCAAAAGCTTGAGAACGCACTCAACAGCAGCTATTCAGAAGAATCTTTATTTGAGTGGAACCGGCTTTTCAGTCCTGACTCAATGCACCTGACCGGTTTCGGAGCCCCCTGCTCCTTTATCATAGGAGTGGCATAGCTGGTCTCCGCAGGTAACTCAAAGCATTTAAAGCCGCATGCTGAATTCTATTAGTTATTGCCCCCAGTGGGCCGTTCAGGTACATGTTCTTGCAAAGCATGCTAGACTTTGTAGTCTGCTTGGAGACAATCATTGCCCCTCGGTGGGTCCTGCAAATAAAACAGTTTTTTAGCATATTTATATTCCTCTGGTGGGCATCAGAACAACAAAGGCACGGTTCAATTTCACAAGAGCTGCTGTTCCGCTCATAGGCTTGCACAGTTCAAGCCCCGCGGTCCTTAACATCAGTATGATCGGCGGTGCAGTTCTCCACGGCTTGGACTGCTGCGATAAGTATTTCCAAAAGTTGCCCAAAAGCTTGAGAACGCACTCAACAGCAGCTATTCAGAAGAATCTTTATTTGAGGGGAACCGGCTTTTCAGTCCTGACTCAATGCTCCTGACCGGTTTCGGAGCCCCCTGCTCCTTTATCATAGGCGTGGCATAGCTGGTCTCCGCAGGTAGCTCCAAGCATTTAAAGCTGCATGCTGAATTCTATTAGTTATTGCCCCCAGTGGGCCGTTCAGGTACACGTTCTTGCAAAGAATGCTAGACTTTGTAGTCTGCTTGGAGACAATCATTACCCCTCGGCGGGTCCTGCAAGAAAAACAGTTTTTTAGCATATTTATATTCCTCTGGTGGGCATCAGAACAACAAAGGCACGGTTCAATTTCACAAGAGCTGCTGTTCCGCTCATAGGCTTGCACAGTTCAAGCCCCACGTCAGGCCAGATGAAACATCCACGAATAAAAAGCTGGCTGATCTTAACTAATCTGCTGTGGAGTGCGTTTTCAAAATGAGGGCATTTTGGTTTAACATAAAATTAGCGGCAGCACAGCCGTGAGAACTGCACCACCCCAAGATGCTGACTGGGGGCCACAAGATCCTGACAATCCGGAACTTAATTGTGGAGCAGCAGAGTAGCGTAATTACTGCTTTTTACTAGTTGGAGGCCCACTAAGGGTAATGTACTATTGCTTATTGCACGATGTTGCGCAGACTCTACTATAGAACTACTTACTGAAATGCACTATTTTTCCCAGCAGGCAACACAAGTTTACTCACCTGTAACCTACTTAAGGAGAACTTTATGCAGGGAAATATGCCTTTCAGCACACTGCGAACATCGTGGCAGCCTGTGAACAAGGAGCCATGCTCCGAAACGCGTCAGGCCAGATGAAACATCCACGAATAAAAAGCTGGCTGATCTTAACTAATCTGCTGTGGAGTGAGTTTTCAAAATGAGGGCATTTTGGTTGAACATAAAATTAGCGGCAGCACAGCTGTGAGAACTGCACCACCCCGAGATGCTGAATCGGGGCCACGAGATCCTGACAATCCGGAACTTAATTGTGGAACAGCAGAGTAGCGTAATTACTGCTTTTTACTAGTTGGAGGCCCACTAAGGGTAATGTACTATTGCTTATTGCACGATGTTGCGCAGACTCTACTATAGAACTACTTACTGAAATGCACTATTTTTCCCAGTAGGCAACACAAGTTTACTCACCTGGAACCTACTTAAGGAGAACTTTACGCAGGGAAATATGCCTTTCAGCACACTGCGAACATCGTGGCAGCCTGTGAACAAGGAGCCATGCTCCGAAACGCGTTAGGCCAGATGAAACATCCACGAATAAAAAGCTGGCTGATCTTAACTAATCTGCTGTGGAGTGCGCTTTCAAAATGAGGGCGTTTTGGTTGAACATAAAATTAGTGGCAGCACAGCCATGAGAACTGCACCACCCGAGATGCTGAATGGGGACCATGAGATCCTGACAATCCGGAACTTAATTGTGGAACAGCAGAGTAGCGTAATTACTGCTTTTTACTAGTTGGAGGCCCACTAAGGGTAATGTACTATTGCTTATTGCACGATGTTGCGCAGACTCTACTATAGAACTACTTACTGAAATGCACTATTTTTCCCAGCAGGTAACACAAGTTTACTCACCTGGATCCTACTTAAGGAGAACTTTACGCAGGGAAATATGCCTTTCAGCACACTGCGAACATCGTGGCAGCCTGTGAACAAGGAGCCATGCTCCGAAACGCATCAGGCCAGATGAAACATCCACGAATAAAAAGCTGGCTGATCTTAACTAATCTGCTGTGGAGTGCGTTTTCAAAATGAGGGAGTTTTGGTTGAACATATATATATATATATATATATATATATATTCACTGAAAAAACCATAGGTTTCAGACACGTTATAGTTAGAAATTAGCATTTAAAAAACCTTTGAAATTCACTGAAAAAACCATAGGTTTTAGGGACAGTTATAGTTAGTTGGACATTGCACTCGTACAAAACCCGTGAAATTCCCCCGTTATAGTTAGTTCAGCTAACTATAACTCGCGCCCCGCAATGCACTGCTGATGACGTCACATATTACATCACTCATGACATGGTCAGTGACATCACTGATGAAATCACTGATGACATCTCAAATGACATCACTGATGACATCACTGATGACATCATCCAGTGACTGTGTGTTTCTGTAAAGTTTAATTTTGTTTTATATATATGCCAAGCTGTATTGAGGAATGAGTGGGTGTATAAGTGTCTGTATGGAGGATTTAGTAGGTACGTGACTGACTGTATAAGTGAGTGATTAAACGTATCTTACTGAATGCATGGGTTAGTGACTAAACTGGGTGAATGTCTGAATCCGTCTGTCTGTTGCTGTGTAAGTGGCTGCATGGGTTTGTGAATAGCTACATGAGTGTCTATATGAGTTATTGATTGGTTGTCTGAGTATCTGTATGGGTGCCTGAGTGTTTGTGTGGGTGGGGTGTGTGCGACTCTGTGCATAGATGTGTGAGTGGGTGATTCACTGGGTGGATGGTTTCAAGAGTGCATCTGTGATAGACTGTATGGGTGGGTAAGTGTGTGTAAGAGTGTGTTAGTGAGTGAATGTATGTCCCAGTGGTACATGTGTGAGTAACTACATATGTGAAAGGCAGTATATATGTGTGTTGGAGTATATAAATGGCTATAAGTGAGAGTGTGTGATTGTGAGAGTGGCTGTATGGATGAGTGTGTGCTTGTATCAGTGATTGTATAAGAGCGTAAAAATGTGCTAGTATTTGTATGAGTAAGTGAACTGGTGTGTGTATGACTGTATAGGTGAGTAAATGGCAGTGTGAATAATTATTTGCATGACTGACTAGGTGTGTGAGTACCTCTATGGATGAGTGGCGGTGTGTGAGTGTCTATATAGGAGTATGAGTGTATATGATAGTCCTGTACTGAGTGACCGTAAGTTTGAGTGACTGTACGGGTGAGTTAGTGGATGTGTGTGTAGACCTAAGAATCAGTGAGTGGGTATGTAGTTATTGGTGTTGGAGTGTCTATGGTTTTGCGAATGGCAGTCTGTTATTTAGAGTGGGTGTATCAAAGGTTATATTAGGGTGTGAGGAGGTGCCTCAGATTATCACGTGGATGATGTCATCAGTGATGTCATCAGTGATGTCATTTGAGATGTCATCAGTGATGTCATCAGTGATGTCACTGACCATGTCATGAGTGATGTAATATGTGACGTCATCAGCAGTGCATTGCGGGCGCGAGTTATAGTTAGCTGAACTAACTATAACGGGGAATTTCACGGGTTTTGTACGAGTGCAATGTCCAACTAACTATAACTGTCCCTAAAACCTATGGTTTTTTCAGTGAATTTCAAAGGTTTTTTAAATGCTAATTTCTAACTATAACGTGTCTGAAACCTATGGTTTTTTCAGTGACTTTCAAAGGTTTTTTAAATGCTTATTTCTAACTATAACTGTCCCTAAAACCTATGGTTTTTTCAGTGAATTTCAAAGGTTTTTTAAATGCTAATTCCTAACTATAACATGTCTGAAACCTATGTTTTTTTTCAGTGAATTTCAAAGGTTTTGTAAATGACAATTTTTAAATGTATTAATTGTTATATTTATTTTTTGGATACTGATTTACTACATTTTTTTAAACTATTTATTTTTACATATTTTATTTTTTAAATTACATTGTAATTACATTATACATTACATTACAAAATATACTTTCTCTGACTGAATTACTTTAGTTTAAATACTTTGCAAATAGGCAATAGACTTTTAAGTACAGTAGTTACAGTTGTTGCAATGGGCAACACAATTTCAAACACAATGCAACATTGAGCTCAATGTGAATTTGTAGTTAAATGCAATTAGTTACTTTATGGATTACTTTTTCTAACCACAGGACTGGATCCTAGATTCAGTCCTGGGACATCTCCTGTAAACAGTTGAGTAAAAGCGTTTTGGTTACAGTAGTGATTTTTAAGGAATATTATTGTATTTTAAAAGTTGACACTTAGAAACTTTTTCACATAGAATCACCAATGTTATCCTATGGGAGGAAATTCACTTAGCAGGTAAGTAGTGTTATCGTTACTTTTTCTTACTCAGTGTTGGATCCTGGATCCAGCACTGGTGCATCTCCTGTAAACAGTTGAAAGAATGCGTTTAAGTCATACAGGCGATTTTTAAGGAATATTTGTAGTTTGTGAAAATCGACACTTTGAAACTTTTCTGCTGAAAACCAGACAATGGATTCCTATGGAAGGAAATATAAGTTACTGGTAAGTACGGTTAGAATTACTTTTCAGGCTCAGTGCTGGGCTAAAAGATGCAGCACTGGGTTCTCTCCTGATAACAGGTGAGTAAATCGGAATTCGTATTTTGGCTGATTTTAGAGGAATATTTGTATGTTTCAAAAATTGACACAGAAACTTTTTCAGCAAAAAGCAGGCAATGATATCCTATGGAAGGAAATTCAAGTTACTGGTAAGTACGGTTAAAATTACTTTTCAGGATCAGTACTGGGCTGAAAGATGCAGCACTGAGGTCTCTCCTGATAACAGGTGAGTAAATCGGAATTCGTATTTCGGCTGATTTTAGAGGAATATTATAAAGTTCCAAAACGCCACACTTAGAAGAATTTCCAAGTGAAACCAGTCAATGATATCCTATGGAAGGAAATTCAAGTTACTGGTAAGTACGGTTAAAATTACTTTTCAGGATCAGTACTGGGCTGAAAGATGCAGCACTGAGGTCTCTCCTGATAACAGGTGAGTAAATCGGAATTCGTATTTCGGCTGATTTTAGAGGAATATTATAAAGTTCCAAAACTCCACACTTAGAAGAATTTCCAAGTGAAACCAGTCAATGATATCCTATGGAAGGAAATTCAAGTTACTGGTAAGTACGGTTAAAATTACTTTTCAGGATCAGTACTGGGCTGAAAGATGCAGCACTGAGGTCTCTCCTGATAACAGGTGAGTAAATCGGAATTCGTAGTTCGGCTGATTTTAGAGGAATATTTGTATGTTTCAAAAATCGACACTTAGAAGAATTTCCAAGTGAAACCAGTCAATGATATCCTATGGAAGGAAATTCAAGTTACTGGTAAGTACGGTTAAAATTACTTTTCAGGATCAGTACTGGGCTGAAAGATGCAGGACTGAGGTCTCTCCTGATAACAGGTGAGTAAATCGGAATTCGTAGTTCGGCTGATTTTAGAGGAATATTTGCACAATGGTGAAGGGAGGGGGCGGGGCCTGAGGTGACATCTGTGCAAACGCGCCCCGTGGCGGGTTTTAAGTTGGGGGATTAAGTCCCCTTGAATCATGAGGGTCCCTGGGGTCCAACTAGCCCACCCTGTACCTCCAGTATGCGCCAGGGAGCTGCGTTGCAGAGAGGTGTTCAGAGGCCACGCCCTTTTGCACCTCTCTGCAACGCAGCTCTGTGGCGCTTTCTGGACGTACCTGGTGGGCTAGTTCGCCCCCAGGGACCCTCAGGATTGAAGGGGATTTCATTCCCCATCTTAAAATGCGCCACGGGGCCTGTTTGCACACATGTCACCTGAAGCCCCGCCCCTCCCTTCACCACTGTGCAAACGTGCCCCGTGGCGCGTTTTAAGTTGGGGGATTAAGTCCCCTTGAATACTGAGGGTCCCTGGAGTCCAACTAGCCCACCATGTACCTCCAAAAGCGCCACAGAGCTGCGTTGCAGAGAGGTGTAAAAAGGGCGTGGCCTCTGTACACCTCTCTGCAACGCAGCCCCTGGCGCATACCGGAGGTTCCTGGTGGGCTAGTTGGCCCCCAGGGACCCCCAGTATTCAAGGGGAATTACTTCCCCTTCTTAAAACGCGCCAGGGGCGCATTTGCAGACTGCTGCAGGGAGGGGCGGGGCCTCGGCACGATGCCGGTCTTTTTTTTTGTTGCTTTTTTCTGCCCAGGGGGTCCTTGTGGGACCCCCTGAGCAGACCTAGGGGGTCAGGGTGTTTCTACCCTGCCCCCTTTGTGCGTTTTGCGCACTTGTTTCTTGTGCTTTTTTTTTATTAATCGGCGGGATCCGCGCACCCTAAGCGCATCCCGCCGTGTTTTAAAAAAAAAAAATGCTTTTTTCTGCCCAGGGGGTCCTTGTGGGACCCCCTGAGCAGACCTAGTGGGTCAGGGTGTTTCTACCCTGCCCCCGTTTTGCGCTTTGCGCACTTGTTTCTGTCCCTCGGTTCTACCGAGGGACAAAATGGCTGCCAACACTTCCATGATTTGGAGTGTTGACAGCCACTTGACAGCCAATTAGCATGCAGCTCGTGATCGGGACGGTGCGCGCAGGGTGCGCTCAGGATACGCGGACCCTACTCGCCCATAGATATATATGTGACTTTACTTTTGATTTTCTCAGGAACTACTGAACGGATTTACACCATTTAAGCAAAAGGCACGACACTGAACCAAGGGGTACCTCTTTGCCAAATTTGGTGTAATTCCGTTCAGCAGTTCGGGCTGTAGCTGCGACTAAAGGTTCCTATGGAAAAATGAATGGGGAAAACGCATTTTGGGACCCCCCTTTTTTCTCGGCCCCCGCTTGACGAATCAACCCGAGACTTTCAGGGTAGGAGCAGAGCGGAGCGCCCCAACAAGTTGGAAGCTTTCGCGAAGATTCGTCAACCGGCGCAAGAGTTATTTCAAATAGAATGTAGCGGATTTCCTATGGATAATAGGTCCTAACTATAACTATCTACTGGCGGCTGCCAGTAGATAATATATATATATATTGTAATCGCCTCGTGCTACTCGAGCACAAGAAAAATTCGCACTCAGGATCTACGATTAGTGGAAAAAAGTATTTATTGACTTTGACGCGTTTCGACAACACAGTCTTTGTCAAAAAGTCATACAATGACCCGGAAGTGGGAGTGAGCTTATAAACACTTCCTGTATAACAATAGACATAGAAAAAATGTGCAAGTTAATGGTACGTCTTAACAATTAAAAAACAGACTACAAAATTTCTCATTTCATTGTGACATAATAATCAGACAATTGGTGAGAATGATATTAAAATACAGTAAGTTAATTTAAATGCACAATTGAAATTTAAATTGCGGCAAAAACACTGGAAAATATCGCGCATTACCAAGTGCCAAGTGGCAGATTGTAATAGTGCTCAGCTTTCTAGCACTACTCTCATGCGCCTCATGTCACGCACTATAGGCTGTGGTTCAAACCCAGGTTTGGCCAGTGCCAGAAATTTAAGGTTGAAACCAAAGCAATGTCTTAAACAGGAAAGAAGGCCACTGTATCAGGCCCACTATGGGTCATATCAGAAAAAAGTGCAAAAAGGAGTGTATATGTACAACGGTGCAGGGAAGGAAGATAAAAATCTAAGGTACATTTAGACTCATTAATGTGCGCTTAAAACATAGGTGCAAGGGAGGGAGAACAGGCATTGAGCGACGTCCTCTCGAAGGCATTATCACAATGCCTTCAGACAGAAACCGGCAACGGCCACCCTAGCCTAAGTGCACGTAGAGTTCTTCCTCATGGTTAAGGCCTCCGGGGGTCTTACTACGAAGTTTAACAATATATTCAGATTCCAGGCGTCGCAGATGACGTTCCCGATCACCTCCTCTTGCTGACACTGGAACCCTGTCAATACCAAAATAAGTGATTTTAGTACTCAAATCCTTGATATTTGCATGCATTAGATCACAGTGCTTCGCTATTGCATATGACATGTCATCATTCCTGACTGCGCGGAGGTGTTCCAGGATGCACTTCTTAACAGGGAAGATTGTGCTCCCCACATAGCGCAAGCCACAAATACAGGTTAAAACATAAACAACAAATTCAGTATTGCAGTTAATGAAATTACGTATCTTCCCCATTTTTCCATTGGGAAGACTGAAGGTTTTTACATTTGTGCTGCAACTACAGGCCTTGCACCTCCCACATTTATAAAAACCTGGGAGTTCCCTCAACCATGTGTTTTGTGTTTTGTTCTTAATGGTGAGGTGACTATGTACCAAAAGGTCTTTCAGAGACTGACACTTACGATATGTTATGTGGGTTGATGGACTGACCAATTTGCCTATTATAATATCACTCCTAGTGATGTGCCAGTGTTTACGCACTATATTATGGACATCTTGTGAGGCATGATTGAATGTAGTGATCAGTCGTACTTCCTTCTTCCCCATCTCCTTGATCTTTGGGACAAGTAGGCTGTTCCTGTCTCTGGCGCTTGCCTTCTCAATAGCTGTTCTAATGTTTTTGCCTGTGTAGCCCCTGCTTCTAAAACAACTCGCATGTTTTTGGCCTCCCTTTCATAAGAATCAGGAGAGCTGCAATTCCGCTTAGCTCTTAAGAGTTCCCCATAGGGGATACTTCTCTTCAGTCCACTAGGATGATGACTATGTGAGTGCAAAATACTGTTACCGGAAGTAGGTTTTCTGTATAGGCTAGTATCTAATGTCCCCTCCTTGGCCTCAACCTGTACATCCAAGAACTCTATAGTAGTGGGGTGTGTTTTGCTGGTAAATTTGAGATTTAGGCTAACAGACAAACCCTCAATAAAGTTATCCAGAGCATCCTGTGTACCCTCCCATATCAGAAAGATATCGTCAATGTAGCGGGTCCACAGGATGACGTTGTCCAAGTATGTTACATTTCCATCATGCCAAAGGTGCTCCGCCTCCCACCACCCCATAAACAAACAGGCATAGCTGGGAGCGAAGCAGCTTCCCATGGCTGTACCAGTGTACTGTTCATACCACTGGTCCTCAAAAATGAAACAATTATTATTGAGACAAAACTGCAACATCTGCAACAATATCATAGTGTGATCATACATAGTCAAAGGCCTATCCCTCAGATAGTATTTGCATGCCTCTATGCCCAAATCGTGCTCAATGCAAGTATATAAGGCAACAACGTCAATGGTTGCCAAGATGTATGAATCTCTCCATGGTATTTCCTGTATTTTAGACAGGAAGTCCATAGTATCTCTACAGTATGAGGGCAAGTTGAATACATATGGGTAAAGAAAGTAATCCAGATAGATAGAGGTATTCTCTAGGAGGCTTTGACAGGCAGAAATTATAGGCCTGCCAGGAGGATCCGTGGGGTGCTTGTGCACCTTTGGCAATAGATAAAAGACCGGAGTCACTGGTTTCTGTACCATTAGGAAGAGAAAGTCATTTTGACTCAACATATCACGCCTCTGCCAATCTGTTAGCAGGCGATGGTAATCCACTATGGTTTTATTGTACCTCGCCACACTGGACCTCAAATAGCTTCCTGAAAACTCCAACTGTCGTTTTGCCTCAGTTCGGTATTTGTTGATATCCCATAGGACAATATTGCCCCCCTTGTCCGATGGTTTAATCACAAAGGTTGTTGCTTGTTTAAGGGACTGTAGTCCTACCCTTTGTGAAGGTGTGAGATTTCTGGCAAAGTTGTCTCGTTGTTTCTTCCACAATTCCAGGAGATCCATTTGGATAGTCTCATGGAATGTGTCAATTCCGCCATGCAAAGTTATTGGGTTAAACTTGGACTTAGGTTTAAAATCATTTCTGGAACTCCTACTGACCTCCATATCCACGCTGATCAGTAGTTCACGGTCCGTAGTCCAGTTCTTAATGCCTGTCTCAAACTCCCTAAGAGTAGCAAGAGTTTCAATATCTCTGATAGAGAGTACCTCCTCTACAATATTGGCAGTGCTTGTTGCCTCAGTAGTAATGCTGGTGCCTCTGATATTACGCAAAGTATGCAGTTTCATAAGTTTCAATTTACGGATAAAGAGAAAAAGGTAAATTCACGTTTTCGCGAAATCAAAATTAGCTGTGGGGCAGAAGGAAAGGCCCAGTTCCAGGACCGATCTTTCCTCAGGAGTGATGCAATGAGGGGAAAGGTTAATGATAGAAAAATTTGGTTGCTCACCTTTCATTTGTTCCTCTTGGATCGCCTGATGCCTCTCCCACATGGCGTTTCGTTGTCGTTGCCCTTCACCGCCTCTCCTGCTCCTTCCTTTTCTAGATCTTTGCCTCCTCCTTTTCCTCTTCCCCGTAGAGGTCTTTTCTTGGCGCTGAGGCTTAGTTGCATAAAACGGTATTCCTCCAATGAAGCAAATGGTCCTCTGTCCGGTCCTTGTATTCCTGATAGGTCCTCCTCGTCCGACGGTGCAGCGGAACTGGACTCTGAGGTTTCCGATTCTTGGGCTCTCAATGCCTCAATGTTTTTGTAATCCTTCCTGATTATATCATATTTTCGGCTGAAAGTGAGGATGCGCCCTTGCGCATAGTCGTTTCTATCCCTTATAAATTTCCACCTTTTCCTTGCCTTGATGCCATCTTCATATTTTGTCAGCCTTACCGCCATATCTTTGGTAAAGTTTGCGATCTCTTCTTGGGATGGTAATTTGCTCAGTGTTTCAACTCCTCCTCAATTTGTTGCAGCTCAATGGCAGCATATTTTGAGAGAAGGCCCAGCATCTGTTTACATGTTGTCGCCATTAAGCCGAACCACTCCTCAAGTAATTTCGGATTCGGATTTTGGTAAGTGGGGGTCACCAAGATTCTCAACCCCCTTGGGACCCGCCCCACTTCAATGTAGTTGTCCAATGATATCACTTCCCAGCTAAGATTTATTTCTTTCTTACAAAGTTTTTCAAGTCGGTTTAATTCCTGCTTCAAAGTTTTATCACCACCGGTTTTATCGCCCTGGTTCCTTGTAGGGGCTCCAGGGTTATCTGTGTCCGTTACCGTGAACAATGTTCTTGCTTCGTCCAGTCTCATGCGAATAGCTTCGCACATTGTTACCACGCATAGGTCATAAATTAATGTACCTTACTTCCTTTCACCATGTCCGTATCTTACCACATCGGGAAATCCTCCCCTGTATCACAGACCAGGCGCAGCTGCGATCGGTCCGGACAGAGGTACCCCTGCCGTTTCTTCAAATCACCGGAATGCCGCGGTTGCAACGGGGGTCAAAAGCGAGTGGCTACTAGTAGCGAAATCCCCCAAGACTAGAGTTCATCCACACCAGCAGCGGCCCCGTAAAGACTTCCTCCGTAAAATACCTGTATATATATATTACCTATTGGCGGTCACCAGTATGTAGTTATAGTTAGGACCTAGTTTCCATAGGAAAAGCATTTTTTGATTTGCCAATATCTTTGGCACCGTTTGACGATTCTTCGCGAAAGTTTCAAAACTAATGGCCTGCTCCGGTCAGCTCCTGTCTTGAAAGTTTTGGCGTGAATCGTCAAACGGGGGCTGAGAAAAAAGGGGGGATCCCAAAACTCGTTTTCTTTATGTTAATTTCCATAGGAAACCTTTGCTGCAGCTACAGCCCGAACTGCTGAACGGAATTACACCAAATGTGGCAGAGAGGTAGCTCTTGGTCCAGAGTGCACTCTTTGCTTTAAATGCTGTAAATCCGTTCAGTAGTTCCTGAGAAATTCATATTTAAAATCATTATATATCTGGTGACCGCGGTGGATCCGTGAACCCTCCCAAGCACGAGCTTGATTCTGATTGGCTGCCAACAATTCAAACTAAGAAGTGTTGGCAGCCATCTTGTGACTCGGTTGAACCGAGTCACAAGAAAACAGGTTAAAAAATAAGAAAAGTGGGCAGGGTAGAAACACTCTGACCCCCTAGGCCAGGTCAGGGGGTCCCACATGCCAAAAAAAGCATTTTTTTTAAAACGAATGAAGCGCGGTGTCCCGTGCTTTGTTTTAATGAGAAATATTATATACAAAATATATGCAGGGCCCGCGCGGACCCCCGCAGCCCTGGGGACCGCCACCTCCCGGGGCTTTATTAATTATGCACGGTGGGGCATGCGGGCCCTCCACAGCCCCGGGGACCGCCACCTCCCTGGGGCTTTTCTTTATTATGAGCGGGGGGCCTCATGGACCCACCAAGCCCCGGGGACCGCCACCTTCCCGGGGCTTTAGTTATTTATTCGCGGGGGCCTCGTGGGCCCCCCAAGCCCCAGGGAACGCCACCTCCCCGGGGCTATTATGAATAATAAGTGTGGGAGGCTCGAGCCCCCCCACACTGCCCTGGGGACCACCACCTCCCCGGGGCACTAATTATTGAAATACGGGGGACCGTTGTGGACCCCTGGCCCCGGGGACCACCACCTCCTCGGGGCTATGTTAACGTTGGGAGGGGGCTGTGCGGCCCCCCTCCTGGAGCCCTAGATCGCCCTGGGGACCGCCACCCCTCAGGGCCGGCTCCAGCAATGTCCCGGGGTGCCCACCCCCGGGACATTGCAGTTTGCAATGACAGGGCGGGAGCAGTGCTCCCGCCCTGTCATTGCAAACACTGCTTTGCTTCATGGAAGCGAGAGCAGGAAACCTGCTTTCGCTTCCATGAAGCAAAGCAGATTGCTTTTGGACAAGGGGAGCTGCATATTAGCAGCTCCCCTTGTCCAAAATCAATGCCGGCTCCCGCAGAAGGCGGGGAGCTGGCAGGGACCGTTGGGGCATTGGGGCACCGCTCGCAGTCCCCAATATGAGGCCAGGCCCGGGGGGATGGGGTCCCTGGGGCCAAAAGTGGCCCAGGGAAGGGGGCCATGCGGCCCCCCTCCCGTTAAATAAATAAAAAATAAAAGAGGCAAAGCCCCGGGGGATGGGGTCCCCGGGGCCGAAAAATGCCTAAGGGGGGTCACGCGGCCCCCTCCTTTAATTGTAGTTTAAAAAAACAAAAAAACAAGTGGCCATGCCCCAAGGGATGGGGTCCCCGGGGCCGAAATCGGCCTAGGGAGGATGGGGTCTCCAGGGACCACAAAATATTAAGAGAAGGGGGGCCACACAGCCCCCCGTCTAACAAAAAAAAAAGAAAAGCCGGCATCTTGCCGGAGGCCCCGCCCCCTCCCTGCACCACTCTGCAAACGCACCTCCTGGCCTGTTCTAAGTTGGGGGATTAAGTCCCCTTGAATCCTGAGGGTCCCTGGGGGCCAACTAGCCCACCAGGTACCTCCAGTAAGCCCCACAGAGTTGGAATGCTGAGTGGTGGTCCGAGGCCATGCCCCTTTATGCACCACTCTGCAAACTCGCCTCTTGGCGCATTGCTGGTGGGGCGAAGAGGTCCTCTTGTGTCCTGAGGACCTCAGGAGTAAAGTGGACTTCATCCCCGGAGCAGCAGTGCGCCAGGAGGTGCGTTTGCAGAGTGGTATAAAAAGGAGGCATGGCCTCGGATCACTCTCAGCAATGCAGCTGTGTGGGGCTTACTGGAGGTACCTGGTGGGCTAGTTGGCCCCCAGGGACCCTCAGGATTCAAGGGGACCTAATCCCCTAACCCAGAACGCACCAGGAGGTGCATTTGCAGAGTGGTGGAGAAAGGGGACATGGCCTGTGGCCACTTGTCAGCAATCCCACTATCTGGGGCATACTGGAGGTGTCAGGTAGGCTAGTTGGCCCCTAAGGACCCCTAGCAGTGAAGGGGACTTTAATCCCCATCCAAGAGCACGCCAGGAAGTGCGTTTGCAGAGTGGTGGGGAAAGGGGCGTGGCCTGCTATGAGAACTTAGCAATCCTGCTGTGTGGGACTTACTGGAGGTAATAGGAGGGGAAGTTGCTCACCTTTCTCCACCACTCTGCAAACACGCCTCCTGGCACAGTACTGGTTGGGGGATGAAGTCCACTTTACTCCTGAGGGACTTTGGCGGCCAAGTAGCCCTCCTGGTACATCCTGTAAGCCCTACGCAGCAGAATTCCTGAGCGCTGGTCGGAGGCCCAGGCCCCTTTCTGCACCACTCTGCAAACGCGACTACTACGTCATAGTTAGAAATTATCATTTAAAAACCTTAGAAAGTCACTGAAAGAACCATAGGTTTCAGGGACGTTATAGTTAGAAATTAGCTTTTAAAAAACCTTGGAAAGTCACTGAAAAAACCACAGGTTTCAGGGACGTTATAGTTAGAAATTAGCATTTAAAAAACCTTGGAAATTCACTGAAAAAACCACAGGTTTCAGGGACGTTATAGTTAGTTGGACATTTCACTCATACAAAACCAGAGAAATTCGGCCGTTATAGTTAGTTGAGCTAACTATAACTCGCCCCCCGCAATGCACTGCTGATGATGTCACATATTACATCACTCATGACATGGTCAGTGACATCACTGATGACATCACTGATGACATCTCAAATGACATCACTGATGACATCACTGATGACATCATCCAGTGACTAAGTGTTTCTAAAAAGTTTAAGAATGTTATATATATATATATATACGCCAAGGTGTATTGAAGAATGACTGGGTGTATGAGTGTCTGAAAGGATAATTTAGTGGGTGCGTGACTGACTGTATAAGTGAGTGATTGAACGTGTCTTAGTGAATGCATGGGTGAGTGACTAATCTGTGTAAATGTCTGTATCAGTCTTTCAGTTGGTGTGTAAGTGGCTGCATGGGTTGGTGAGTAGCTACATGACAGTCTTTATGGGTTAATGATTGGTTGTCTGAGTACCTGTATGGGTGCCTGAGTCTCTGTGCGGGTGGGTGTGGGGTATGTGACTCCCTGCATGGATGTGTAAGTGGGTGATTCACTGGGTGTATGGGTTCATGAGTGAATCTGTGACGGGCTGCATGGGTGGGTGAGTGTGTGTATAGCTGTGTTGGTGAGTGAATGGATGTCTCAGTGGTACATGTGTGAGTAACTACATATATGAAAGGCAGTATATGTGAGTATATGGCAGTATAAGTGACTATATGTGAGAGTGAGTGATTGTGAGAGTGGCTGTATGGATGAGTGTGTGCTTGTGTCAGTGATTGTAGAAGAGAGTAAGTATGTGTTAGTATCTGTATGAATAAGTGAGGTGGTGTGTGTATAACTGTATAATGAATAAATCGCAGTGTGATTGATTCTTTGGGTGACTGACTAGGTGTGTGAGTAACTCTATGGGTGAGTGGCGGTGTGTGGGTATTTGTATAGGTGTATGAGTGCATATATCAGTGGCTGTATTGATGAGTGACTGCGTGTATGAGGTACTGTATGGGTGAGTGGATGTGTGTGTAGACCTATGAATCAGTGAGTGGGTATGCACTAACTGGTATTGGTGGGTCTACGGTTTCGAGAATGGTAGTCTGTATTTTAGAGTAGGTGTATGAAAGGTTATATTAGGGTTTGAGGAGATGCATCTCACAGTCACTGGATGATGTCATCAGTGATGTCATTTGAGATGTAATTTATGTAATTTATTGGGTGTATATATATATATATATATATATATATATATACATATATAATATATAATTTTAATTATTTAAATATATTTAATTGACATTATATTACTGTTTAATGTTAATATATTTTATGTTTACTATGTTTAACTATGTTTATATTAAAAAACAATATTTCTGCATTCGTGATTCTTCCACAAACTGTTTCTGAGAATGTGCCTACAGGAGTGCATGCAAGCAGTACAAACCGGTGGTAGTAGGAACCTCCTATTCGAGGGAGGGGGGATTTCCTTGCCTGGGGATCCAGCCAACTGCGCATTCCACTTTAATTAGAGAACATACTTTGATGTACCATCACGACCTTGAGGGTACCTATACATCGAGATGGAGGAAGAGACAGAAAGAAGGGCGGCTGCCCTGAGCCTCTTTGCACGAGCCCCCAACAAAAGTCAACCATCAAAAGGAACAAGTGCAAAATATACTTCTCTTCACGACAAACTTAAAAAACTAGAAAAAGAGGAAGAACTAAGAACGCACAAGGAACAAGACATTGTCAAAAAGTACACGGAAGAACTGAAATCTAAACTCAAACTATACGAAGAGGACATCAAGGCTCGTAAACAAAGAAAACTTTATAAAGACTGCGCAGATTATGGGAGTGGGAGGATACTCACTTACAGCCGGATATATGACCATCTCTATGAAAAATGATCACTGGGCGAACCCCTTGAACAAACAACGGACATCACCAGTGGCTCTGAATCAGTAACGAGCAGAGACACAGAGGCAGAACTATCAAGCTCAACAGCAAGCACATCGTCAAAAGGAGAATTATCACTAAGATCACAACCTACTTTTTTAGACGAATACCGCCTTCTCCAGACAGGAAGACAAACACCGCGAATGACACAAACACCGAAAACGCGGGGAAGGGGGAGAAACCAACGAGGCAGAGGAAGAGGAAGAAATCCAGAAGAAATCTATGGCAAAGAAAGCGACTCCAACAAAGGGAACAAAGGAGGAAGAGGAAGAGGCAAAGGGCCAATGGGAAACCAGACAACTGGCTCCAATAAAAAACAATGATGGATGACGCAATGGTAAACAAAACTATCATCAACTTATCCCATCGCCCTCTCTCTCTTTTTGAAAAAATGACCCATTGTTTAGGCCTGTCATTCTGCCCATTTGATCACTTTTGTTATACGAATACTAGGATCGACATTTTCAAATTTATTAGAAAGCTCAAACTTAAGAAATGGCATCACCTTAAAGGAACTAGATCTTTTGAATTGAGGGAAACTGATGTCCAGTCCCCTGTGCAGAACGAAAACAGCTCCCACTTGGCTATTAGGGATTTAGACACCCTCAGAACCCTCCAAGAACTGCTGACAGAAACAGATATAGAAATGGAGTGTACAGGGGAAACACTGGGAGTCATCACGGACCATTCGGTGGTGACAGACTTTAAGCCCAAAACTACTTTTTCGCCCAATATGGCACACGACAATGTAGATACGTTCCATGATACTGTGACGAACGACCTCATGCAACTTTGTCTCCAGAAAAAGAAGACCAACTCGCAACAGAACTTTACAGTAGCACAAAGAAGAGTGAATAGACCACTGTCTGAGAATGACAATATCATAGTACGCCTAGCGAATAAGGGCGGTAACATCGTGCTGTGGGACAGGGAAGCGTACACTAATGAGGCATTAAGACAATTGAATGATACAAAATTCTATGTAAAAACTAACATGCAAGAATGCAATGAAAGTATTATCTGTTTTTGGAACAGGTTACAGGGTTGGAAAGGCAGCGGAATCCTCCAATGGGAGGAATTCTGCTATCTTAAACGAGATTACCCTAAACTTCCTGTGTTCTACCTCCTACCAAAGATCCATAAGATTCCCATTACACCACCAGGTAGACCCATTGTCTCCTCAATAGAAATCGTAGCAGAACACATCTCTATGTATGTAGACCATCTTCTCAGGGAATATGTCATGGCCCTCCCTTCCTACATAAGAGACACAAAAGATTTCCTGGTGAAGCTGGAGGATATAGAATGGGAGGAAGACTATCTGCTGATCTCCATGGCTGTCAACTCTCTCTATAACATAATTGACCACTCTTTAGGTATCAAATCCTGTCACCATTTCCTTAAGAACAGGGAAATCTGCAACTGTGACCTCACTAACATGTTGTTACAGATGATGAGTTTCTGCCTGTACAATAATATGTTTGTCATTGATGGAACAGTCTATAAACAAGTCCTCGGGACTGCTATGGGGCCTTGTTTTACCCCCAGTTTTGCTAATCTCTTCCTGGGGCCCTGGGAGGAGGAAATCCAGAGAGACCTGAGAATAGAGTACAGGGAAGGAAAGGTGATCAAATGGCTACGCTATTTTGACGACGTGTTCCTCATATGGAAAGGCAGTGAGACTAGCGCAGTTGAAAAAATAAACAACTTGAACAGGAATGACTACAATCTCAGACTCACCTATACCATGAGTAGGGAGAGCATTGAGTCTCTCGATGTGAAAGTGGAGGTTGATAACATGAGAATAAGAATCAAACTACACAGGAAAACAACGGCAGGGAACAGTCTCCTACATTCTCTCAGAAGCCATCCAGACACTTTAAAATGGAGCATTCCCTACGGGGAACTACTGAGAGCAAAGAGGAACTGTATCACCCAGGAAGACTATCTCAAGGAACAAGACAATATGATAAAAAGATTCCAGGAAGGAGGCTACCCCATGTGGGTTCTTAATAGAGCAAGAGATAAGGCCAACAGAATTACCCGGGAACAAACCCTACTTGAAACACAAGATGACACCGAAGCAGAGGCAGCACCCAGCGTCATCTTGACCTATAACTCAGAATCCAAGAAGATTGCTAAAACAGTGACACAAAACTGGAATATCCTTACGAGTGACCCAGTGCTGGGGCAAGATTTACCTAAACGACCCATGATTGCATACCGTAAAGGGAGAAACCTTAGAGACATTTTGGTCAAGGGGGACATCACCAGAAAACAACATACAAAACAACATGGGCTCCAAGGGTTTTTCCCATGTGGCCATTGCAAGGCAAGCTGAGCAAGCAACATGAAAAAAACATATGAGACACCTACAGTGTCCAAAAGCATCAGTCAGTTTCTGACATGTAGCTCCTCCCATGTTGTCTATGTACTGGAATGCCCGTGCAAACAACAGTATGTGGGCAGTACTACTTTTTCTGCTAAAAAGAGAGTACCAGAACACATGAGGGCCATAAACAAAAAAGATCCCCACTACCCGATGGCTAGACATTTCGCTGAGTTTCATTTGTCCAACAGCTCCCTCCTCCAATACTTTATGATAGAGCAGATACATCAGAACTATAGGGGGGGAAACAAAACCCTTTTACTAAGGAAAAGAGAATCATGGCACATTCTAGACTTACAGTGCAGATTCCCAAGGGGGCATAACGTGGACGAAGAGTTGGGAACCCACCTGCATGAGAACTAAAAGTCCACAATTTCCCATGTCCCGTACTCCGGCTCTTGGGGTGCATTAGTTCTTCTCTTTTGAGCTCTAATTTGGCAGTCCTATCTATATTGTATATTGTATGTTCCCTATGATGTTTTGATATGTCCTTGATTTTATTGAATGCATACTAAATGATTTGCATATTTTCTTTTATGTCACAGGAGAAAAGGAAGGGACCAATTCCTGGAGGGTGTGGTCGTCAGAGATCCCTACCCTTTTCTTCAAACATCACGTCGCAGTGGTGGAGGGCACGTCACAGATAAGATCATTTTGATTTTTTCTGGTTTTTGGTAATTGAATTCACAGTGTGTAAATTTTCACTTTTATATTACATGATGTACGGTGTAGTATATACAGAACCCACAGTTGGTTTAGTTGTGATCGCATATCATCACAGACCCTTTCTGAATTGCGGAACATAAGGGGATTTGTTCTTGAAGCTCTCTTACTTAGTCTCCATGGGGAATTCATGATTTTGAGATACCTGCCACTATGGCTCAGATTTTGAGGAAAAGGACACTTGGGCACTATGCCTCGATAGCCTGCCCTGTATTTACGGGCTCTGCTATATGTACGGATGTTTTGCTAATTAGGGATTCCCCCTTTAGGTGTGAATAGTCCGAGTCTACCGCTAAGAATAGTGTGATTATAGACACAGCAGATTTTGATGCCTGACAGCCCGCTTTACATTTTATGGATACTCCCGCTAGCACGCTAAGATTGATATTCTCTTATGAGGGCTACCAATGTTATAAACTACGCGAGCTTGTCACATTATTTGCTGTAGATAATATATTCAGTCGTGAATAATCTTGAAATGATGTACACATGGATTTTGAAGCAATTTGCATGCAGTTTTGATGTATTTGCACATTCCAATATGGATGCCATGTTCATATGTGACTTGCAGCTTCTCTTTGTCCGCTTTCTATTTCGAAGGATCTGTATGTATTGTGCGAGAAAAGTCACATCCAGTGTGTGAACAAGACTGCAAGACAGTCGAAACGCGTTACTGGAGTAAAATACATCTACCATTGGAATTATCCCCTGATTGATCGTCTTATTGAACTGTGTTCTATTTGATTTCGCGGTCCGGCGCGCTCCGCCGGCGTGGACGATCCAACTACCTAGGGCAGGGAGATCGTAAGAAGCAAATTTGGATTTTGATATATATATACATATACATATATAATATATAATTTTAAATTATTTAAATATATTTAATTGACATTATATTACTGTTTAATGTTAATATATTTTATGTTTACTATGTTTAACTATGTTTATATTAAAAAACAATATTTTTGTGTTCGATATTAGTATATAATATTATTTTTTCTCTCAATGTTTTTGTTATTTACATTATAAGTATAGGATAATTATATTTTTGCACTCAATACTTTTGACACAATATTTATGTCCCACGATATTTGTGGTTTCGATATTTTGTCAGTGAACCCTTCAAAGCAAATTAATCATGACTGTTTTTGTTTTCTTCTGTATACATTATATTGTTCGTTTCTGTCTCATCATCTTGGCTTTCTTTTCTTTTGGATATACTTTCTATTTTTTTATTCTCTTTCCTCTCTTTTGTCTTAACACTTTCTCCTGTCTCATTATTCATACGTAATGTGTTCAGTAAAAGGGCTTTAGAAGTTCCATATATTAAATAAATGGATAAGTAAATGACATACATAAATATGCATGTGGTAATATGACTGTAATTCCAATCTTGTGGAATTCTAATGTGTAAGGTTGATGCCACGCCAGAAGCCAATCTAGACAGAATGTCTTTATTATCATAAATGTGTTAACCCTGCAGTGACCTTGAAAACTCCAGCACTGCCAGAATAGTCACCATTTTGATGTCAAGTAATGCGAATCATTATGAATATGAAACTGAGAAAACTTTACTGTGAAGTACAAGAATTTGGAATTAGTTAATCATAGAAGATGCTGTTAGAAGTCGATCATTCTCAAGCTTCTCTCATTTTTCAGGAATTTTCAGTCCGCCAATTTAATTTAGCATGATGAAATTCGAACATCAGTTCAGTAAAGAAAACTTGGTAATGGTCTTTACAATAACCCTATTGGCCTGATTAGCAAAAAGAATAAGGATTGGCAAACCTAATAGGTCTCGTCTTTGGACCAATTTATGGTGCACAACATCAGTGAGATGCTGAGCAGCATGGCCAAAAGTAAAAAAATAAAAATAAAACGTGTGATAGCGCTGGTGTAGGCGAGTGCTGGCATCAGTACGTATGCACACCTACAAAATGACACGGGTGCCATGATTTTTATTAAAAGATTCTAAATGGATCAGTAAATACAAAAAAAAGAAAAAAATAAGACAGTAGCACTTTTCTTTTTTAAGGCAGAGGGGCCATCAGCAATTTATACCTGGTCCACTGCCACATAAACAAAAAAGACAGTGGGTGTGTAGGGGCAACAGAGGAGCAGATGTGGGGGCAGCAATGGGGAGTGGGCAATGGAGGAGAAAAGCTGCACACCAGGGAGATCAACAAAGGGCAGGGGAAGTAGCATAAGAGCGAGAAAGCAACACGTAGCAATGGGGAGGCTGGGAGTTTGATGAGGAGTTGCAGCATTAGGAAGGCAGCAAAAGGGAGTGTGGTGATGGGTATTTGGCATGGGGAGAGAAGTACTCAAGGCAGAGAACTGGAAAACCCATGGACTCTCATGGAGTGCCTAAGCAAATAGAAAAAAGTAATTCCCTAAAAGTAAGCAGTGGAAGGATAGAAGCCAGGTAGTTAGAGAGATGGCAAATAAGCTATGCTCCAGCGGAGGGACACACTCAGGATGTACATGCTGAGGCAAGGAAAGCCATTGAATAAGAAGCAAGCAAATGAGACTGACAGTAAAGCCAACCAATGGTATGCAATGGGGAGCTGTAAGCCCCTGTAAGTTCTTGGTAAGCCCACAAGAGTTCTTTGGCAACCAGACAGCAACTAGTATGTTCGACCTGAAAACCTGGTGGGTGAGAGAGTCAGTCCAGCTACCTCATGGACTGACAGTGTCGCTTAAATACGTTTTTTTCTGAAACTGCTTTTGTAAAAAGGATTATTTTTCTGACTAACCTCTGACCATGCCAATGACTGTACAATTGAAGTGTTTAAATTATGTTTGAGCTGCTTCATAAGCACTTTGCCCAGCTATAAATGCTCTTCTTTTGTTAATGATGGATTTCTCATTATTTTCTCATTTTCGAATTCATCTTTCAGTGTGAAGTATGGTGCCTAGTTAACTAGAGGATGCGTAATTATGAATAGGGCCCACGTTCATGACTTGAGGGGAGAATGATCTGTAATGTGTTTCTTGATGCAGAACTCTGAGGTTTGTCTGAATCCTGGTGTTGCTGTTGCTAAAAGTGTTTTTCAAAGGACATGTATGATATGGAACAGAAAGGTTTTTCTATGACAAGTGTTACATAATCTTCATACAGAATTTCTAAAAGAAAAGGTGTCCAGGTTTAATAATTCTTCAGACTTTGTTTATTCCTCTCCTCTCCCGACACAGTCTTGGATAGATAATGGAAAGTGATCTCTATATGACATGGGCCTGTTTTCACTCACACCACACTGGACTGGTGAAACTACCACAAGCCCATACAGTCCCAGCAATGGTAAATACTCCATTAAAGTGCAATAGGCTGCATCGTGCAGTTAGATTTTTTTTTCTTTTTACTTCCAGTGACTTTGCAGCAGATTAAGGCTTGTAGGGGCGGCACAGCAAGCCATTCTAAAAACTATTGAAAGGAGCCTTGTTGAATGTTTGTGTGCAAGAAACAGGAATAAGTAGAGATGTAAGCACGACCTTTAGGAATATTAACTAGAGTCTGAGGGAATGGAATTTAATGCTATAAATCAGAGGTGAATGATTAATTTTTTAGGCTACGGATGCCTGAGTGCGGAAAGCACTTAAATCATCTGGAAGCATGAGGTAATAGCAGGCGTGATGGAATAGGAATGTGTGGAATGATTGACACACGGTAATACAAGGTTGTGAATGGGGAGGTGAGGGGCTATTCTTAGCCTTCAGGAATTCCTGCCGCCAAGGAAACCAGTGGCTGTGAAGCAAAGCCGTGAGAGCTCGTGGTTGGCTGATGGTTGGAACCCTTGTGGGATTGGGCAGGAAGGGTGCAGGGACACTTACATGGGGACGCAAAGAGAGCCCGCCTGAGAGCTTTGGAGTAAGAGTGAACTGCCGGAGCTAGAAGGAGATCATGCTAGTCGAGGGCCTGGACAGAAGAGTATCGACCAGCATACCACCAATAAAAGTACTTTGTGTGCTTGCAGTGCTACACCAATGGACTGCATAGTGGGCCAAAGTGCAAAGAGAAAGTAAAGTGAATGTAAAAATACCATTCTAGCCACCCTCTCTTGAAAAGCCCCAAGCTACCATCCAGCCCGTGTCTTGATGCCCGTAAACAGAGCTCATTATACTGGGGCAGAGGGCGAGCCACAGTGCATGCCCTCGTGCCACCCTGACCCAGGAGTCTGTAATTACCACCAAGAGGGCAGACACATTTGGTTATAGATTTAGAGGTGAATGTGAAAGGTACATTCCATGCATTCTCTAGCTTTCTCTAGCAGTGGATTCGTGTGGGTTACAAATATATGCCCACACTCCTAAGAGTGACTATGACAATTCACGGTTGTGATTGACACTAATTTATTGTTTTGTTTATAAATGGTGACTCTTAATGCCGGAGTAACAGTAAAAATAATGTTTAAGTACACGCCAATGTCCTGTCTTGCATTTTTATTATTAATTATAGTAAGTCTGTTGAATTGAGTAAGTCATCTCTTGGCATAAGCAATACCTATTTCTTACTAGATATTCCACATGCTATTCTCGGGAATAGAGGTGGCCCACAGATTGAAAGCCATCACATGGATACAATGCCATCTTCTGAAGAGGTCGGCAAACACATCTTTCTGCTTGTTTGTATATACCTGAGTTTTCACTGAGTCTCTTTCTCTGTGACCCACTAGACACCATTGTGCCTTGGGTGTGGGTAAGTCCCAGTCAAGGTAAAGCTTGAGCATGCTCAAGGGTATTTAGATAGAAGATCAGAACCAAATATATCATGGGACAAAATTTTGTGTCAAGAATATTGAGGGCAAAAATATTGTGAGGGTAAGTTTCTATAGGTAAGCAAAGTTTTGCTATATATAACTCCACATACATGTACCGTGATGATATATATCTTCAAGGTACGTAGATGTGGAGTTAAAAATAGTACATCTATACTCACTTGTTTGCACTTACCTTCTTGATATTTTTGACACGATATTCTGTCCACACAATATTTTTGTATCCTGCTCAAGGGCACACAAGAGACCTCTGGCTGTTATGTCCAGTATTTCTCTCAAACTGCCTGAATTAATAGCATCAGTCAGTCAGTAAACATACACAACACTGCATGGGTTATTGGGTATGGATGAGTGGGTGACACTCGTTTTTCAAAAGGCGAGCTACAGCACAAGAGACCACGTGAGATACCCCTGTCTATTTCCATACCTTGGAGTGCGATAATCCTGAAGAAGACCAATCCTAAGCATCGCCTTTGGTTCAAAGGATGGTAGGCTCAACCACTTAAATGTGCCAATTGTGAATCCTGTCTTCCTTTAACTTCATGAAGGATTTTTTTAAAGGAGTTTTTCAAAGATTGTTACATAATGTTTTCTGCAAAAAGAGCAAATGATGGACGGAATGCTGACCAACGTCAAACACTCACCCCTAGTACAGAGCTCTGGGCCTAAATCCATAGTTTTTTTTACCACCATGCCATTCCACTTTGGACTTAACTATAAGCAAATCAATCTTGACCCTGCTCCCCATGGGAACAGTCCAGCCCGAACTGCCAGGTCAGGTCCTCCCCGGACAGGAAACAGGCATCCTAGTACCGGTTTCGGGGTATCACCCCTCATCAGATAGCATAACTTGACTCCAGTGGCATGGTGAGCACGGGATCCATGTCTGGGCATACCCGTCCCACTTAGGGCAACAAATGCAAAAAGAAGAAATGATGGACGTGGGTCCCATCCCCGCTCTGCCACTGGAGTCAAGCTAGCCTGGCTAATGAGGGGTGATACACCGAAACCAGTCTCAGGATACTTATTTTCCAGTCCAAGGAGGACTTGGCCTTGTAGTTCATGCTGGACTGTTCCCATGGGGAGCAGGGTCAAGACTGATTTGCATATGGCTGGGGTGGCATGGTGAACAAAAAAAATGATGGCTATAAGCCAGATCTCCCAGCCCACTCCAGTATTCATGGGGGTCCCCCAAGGGTCCGCCCTATCTCCTATACTCTTCAACCTGTTCTTGG
Organism: Calotriton arnoldi; assembly: GCA_963921515.1. Lineage (NCBI taxonomy): Eukaryota > Metazoa > Chordata > Amphibia > Caudata > Salamandridae > Calotriton > Calotriton arnoldi. The sequence goes on along the minus strand of CAWUFW010001751.1, from coordinate 325,426 downwards.
AACCTTTAGCTAATACACTAAATTCCACGAACATTCTATTCCATATGTATGCGGACGATATGCAACTTTATTTGAAAATCTCCTCCCCGGATAACATCATCTCACTCAACACGACCCTAACGTCTACTCAAAACTGGTTAACCGAGAACCACCTCCTACTCAACACCTCCAAAACAGAATTCCTTCTCATCTCTCCTCCGAACCACATCCCCAAGCTAGACCTCTGGTTGAAGCACCTCACTGCCTTCAACTGCTCCCCCCTCATCATAGACTCAGCCAAATCTCTCGGAATCACACTGGACAAGCATCTGAACATGAAGAATCATATCAGCAATGTGTGTAAGGGAGCTAATCACTTGATGAAGATACTCAGAAATATCAAACCATTCCTCCCACAAACTGATTTCAAGCAGGTGGTCCAAGCGCTTGTGTTGCCTAGACTAGACTATGTCAGCGCTACGCTCTGTGGCCTCCCCAAATATACCTTGACTCCACTAAGGGCATCACTGAACGCGGCGGCTAGACTGGTTACAGGTACCAAAAGAAATGCGCACATATCCCCAGTCCTAAAATCCCTGAAATGGTTGCCCTACGAAGCTCGTATTCAACTAAAGATTGCTTGTCTGGCGCACAAAGCCCTCCACCTCAAAATCCCCAGTTATCTAGCGCAAAAGCTTGAATTATCCGGTGGTGGTAGACCCTTAAGAAGTGCTAACACTTTCCTCTTGAAACCACACATCTTTAGCAAAAAGAGAACCTGCCACCGAGCCTTCTCCGGCGCTGCCCCAAAGATCTGGAACTCTCTTCCACCGGAAGTACGCAGAATCTCCTCCACGGTTGCTTTCAAATTGGAAGCCAAAAGATTCCTAATGAACAAGTTCTTACCTTAAATGAGTTAGGATCATCTGCTCTAGTCACTGAGCCTACAACCTTTAGACCTTCATTGGATGCTTCTCTCCTTTATCTCATCATTTGCCCCCCTCCTAGCCGGCTATGTACCAGTTATTGTATTATTCGCTTTTGAACCCTTTGTCCTTTAATTATTCATGTGTGTTATCTTATTTGATGTCGATATTGCTTTTATTACCTTACTGCCATCCTTTTGTAAAGCGCTCTAATATCCTTTGGGATCTTGTTCGCGCTATATAAAACTTTATAAATAAATAAATAAAAAAATAAAATCTGTGACTGAGGGTGAATGTTTGATAATGTTCAGCATGCCATCCATCATCTTTTTGTGTTGCTATAGTGGCCCTAAGTGGGAAGTGTATGCCCACACCTGGGTTCCGTGCTCGCTATGCCACTGGATTCAAGCTAGCCTGGCTGATGAGGGGTAATACCCCAAAACTGGTCCCAGGATGCTTGTTTTCCGGTCCAGGGAGGACCTGGCCTGGCAGTTCAGGCTGGACTGTTCCTATGGAGAGCAGGGTCAAGACTGATTTACATATGGCTGAGTCCAAGCTGGGGTGGCATGGTGAGTAAAACAACAATGGATTTAAGCCAGATCTGTGACTGGTGGTGAATGTTTGACAATGTTCAGCATTCTGTTATCATCTTTTTGTGTTACATAATGTTTTCCACAGTCACTGAACTCAGATAGCAGTCCCCACTCCAAGGGAAAATAAGAAATCTCTCACACGGACACGAAGAAGACATGGGGAGTATTCCATAAGGTGGACTAAAGAATCTCTTTCTACACCACAAAGTAAACTCATTCCTATGGGAGTTGTAGAATATTTGTCCTAGTCCTTGAGGACCCATAGTTAACTCTTAGGACCCGATTACGAGTTTTGCGGTGTGGGCGGTACACCACTGCCACACCCCCACCGCACCCCGCCGCACCCCCACACGCCCACACCACCGCCCACCCACCAGATTAGGAATTTACAGTGGTCTGGTGGGTGGGCAGCAGGCCGGTCCCAGTTGGTGCCTCATTCAAATGTGGTGGTGCCTTTGAGAAAGGCACTGCAATGGGAACACCTCACAAGGTTCCTGAACGGCATGGACTCGAAAGTCCATGCTGTGCAGGAACTGTTGTGCATGCACACAGGGGGGGCATGTTATGCCCCCCGTGTGCATCCACAAGCGTAGGAGGCCCAGGGGGCTCTGGAGGGCCCCCTTTGTTTCCCCTCCTCTAGGGTTTACATGAAGTAAGAACCTCCATGTAAACCCTGGCGGAGAGGAAACTCTTAATATGCTTGGCAGACCGCGGCAGTCCCCCCAAGCATATTGTGGCCTCCTGACCGCCACTCCACCTCCAGTGAACGGCGGTTCCCTGGTGGCGGCGGCAGTCCCAAGACAGTCTGTCCACCCAACATGCAATGGGACGGTCGGACCACCAGTGTGGCAGTGGCTGGACCGCCACTGCCATGTCCAGCGAGTCTGGCAGTCCTTGGACTGGCAGGCTCGAAATTAGGGCCTTAGTGTTCAACCTCATCTATCCTAATTTTAGGGGAAGTCTAGTGCGGACACTCAGAATACGTCTTGAAACAAAAAAAGGTGATTGGTAGAATGGCTGAAAATGTCCTGCCACTGGCAATTGCTGGGGCCACATTCCAGTCCATTGTTTTTTGCCCACTTTGCCACCTTAGAGGGGGAGCAACCATATGATTATCAGTCTTATTCAACCTAACCTAGTAAAGAAGAATGTTTAGACTTGACCAGTTAATGAGGAGATACAGCATCAAAAGGAGGTCTAGATTCCAACTATCTTAGGAGCTAAGGCTTCACTTATCAAGAGAGCTGTCATGCCAGAGCTTTGTCAAAGCATTGACTGCTGTACCTGTTTTTTTCTCACTTGCTTGACTTATGAATACACTGTGGATATTACTTGTTATTCTTCTGGATGATGCACCAAAAGTAAATATCTACTTTTTGGTGCAAAGTTTATGTATTTCTCTCGTTTATTTCTTTTACCTAAGCCACACATCTTGCTAGAATCTGACGAGTTGTCAATGGATGGTCAATTTGATTTCTACCGAAGATGTGGAAGGGAGGTTGTTTTGCTGCCATTCAAAAGGTTTTGTCTGTGTCATTAGATTTGTCTGCTGCAGAAAAGTGATGGAAAGAATAATTGAATGAATCTCAACCAATGGTGATCAGTCTGGGCCACATTCCAGATCATTACTTTTCACCCACTATGTCATCCTAGATAGAAACCAGCATATGCAAATCAGTCTTGGTCCTCCTTGAATAGGAACAGTCCAGCTCGGTTTGCCAGGCCAGGTCCCCTACAGACAAGAATAGATCCAACTCCAGGCTGGTTTAGGCCTACCTAGGCCTTGTCATGTCAGCAAAATATGCCTTGAGTCTTGTTCGCAGTGAGCACAGGCCCCCAGCCAGGGAATACCTGTTGCACTTAGGACATCTACGCCAACAAACAAAAACGTCATGGAAGGGATGAATGAATTAATCTCAGAGACTGGAAAGTGCTCTGGTTGCATTCCAGCCATTGTTTTCCACACACTATGCCACTTTAGTCAGAGACCACTCTAGGAAGAAACCAGCCATATGCAAATCAGTCTTGTTCAAGCGTTAGATGGATCAGTGTTGCAATCCCTAGGTCCTCACATGTTGTACAGTAGCTTCATTTGCAGTAGTACTAAATTATGTAATATTGGAACTCTTTTCAACGAACCATCCAGTTGAGTTGAGTTGAAATTAATGTTTTTCATATACCCAGTAATTTACCTTAAGCTCCTGACTAAATCTAACACCCTTAACAGATTACTACATTTTGAGGCATTCAATTTGCAAAGCACCTTGGTGTGACACTTAGCACTTTCTTATGTCTAATACTCTTTGTTTTCATGCTTCAGTTTTTTCTCTTATGATGACAAGCCATATTCAATGACCATAGCTAAGAAAAGGTCTATAAATGCCATGCCCATGCATATTTTGAGGGATCGGTGTTTAATGAGGCTGTGTATTTCTGGCCTTGAGGACAACTGCTGCCTCATACAGGAGTATAACGTAGGCCATGCAGCCCCTGTGGTGCAGAGAAGGTACTTTCAATGGACACCACTCATCCTGAGGTCTTTGAAAATCTGTGAGGGTGACCAGTATAAGTGAAAGATGAGGGCCCCACAAAACTTAAGAGGGGGCCCCATCAGACTGGATTATTACATTGGCTGCACACAGTACATTGCATTTTCACAGAGAAGTTAAATTGACATACTTGCCCCAATGGGGATAGGAACTCTCTGGTATTGCCTAAGGGGAAGTAACTTGTTTTATCACTACATGGTGGCACCAGAGAATTGCCTGGACAATTTATGGTGTATATTAAAAATTAGAATATACCTCCAGAAAAGATTGACTTTTACATGGTTTGAAATTTGCTGTCTGCGAATTAGAATTGCAAACTGTACACAAAAACATGCTTTCAGCCATAGAGCAGATCCACCATTCAATACCATAGACTGGAAATACATAGCAATAAAAGTAGGAGACTCTTTGTATAAGCATTTCATAATGTCCATTTTCTGCTTTATTGGAAGGTTGGGTGGGTGTGTGAGACAGTGGGGTTTTTAGAAAAAAGACTAGCCAACTTTGTTATCATTGCATGTTGCCTGCCACCTGTGTTCTGCACACCCATCACAGTGCATTTCTGTATTTGCTGAAGAGTATGACTCTCACACCCATACATGCACTCATAAACAGTTACACACACACACACACACACATACCTGAACACATACACAGAATACATTTTAGTGTGCGGCATCCCCACATTGCTCCAAACTAACATGTGCTGTGCGTAAATGTGTGTCCCGGGTCAGGGTCCATTGTTATAAACTGTGGCTTTGCCAGTACCTGTATCAGAATGAACCTTATATCCCCACCCCCTCATTCTTTGACAGAGTTGAACAAAGACTCAGTCTTGGAGGTGAGGTGATAGGTACCTGATGGAACAATGAGGAGTGTGCAGCAGCCACTGCATTCTGCACCCTTGCGTGCCCTCACTATTGTCCTTTTTATACCTGCTCCACCAGGACCATGGTCAGACAGTGTTGGGAAGTTGGAGCTGTAGGTAAAGCCCTGTAAAGATGCCAGTGATACTCCTCAACACCGAGATAAATAGATGAGATCAAAGGATCCTCTTTGTTTTTATGTGTGATGTGTTTCTGTCCATGTGTATATCTGTCTCTGTATGTGTGGATGTTTGTGTCTGCCTGCACATGTGCTTTTATAGCTCCTTGTACATGTCCCGGATATGGTAGGCAACCCTGGGATTATGATATATAGCTGCCTTTCCCAGAATATGGTCTGCATTGAAGGTATACGATGACCATCTCTGTCATAAGGCAATCTTCCCAATCGTTTGGTGTTCATGCATGCATAAGATGGCATAAGGTAGCATCCTTGGTACTTGCTAACATTCTCTGACATTTCATGGCCATCTCTGGCGTAGAGATGCAATTCCTTACTTCTGATGGGCACCCCTATGGTCTCATGGGTATTCCTGGCTTCTAGTGGGCATCATTGGACTCAAGTGAACTCACTAGCATCTGGTGACAGTTCTTGGATACTGTGGTATGCCTTGCATTTTCATATGCTTTTGATGGCCACCCAAGCCATTTAATGAGTTTTCTATGAATTTCCACCCAGAGAGGAACACTGTCATTGAGTGGCAAAATGCTTGATAGCTTATTGCCATCACTGGCATATGGTAAGCCATCCTGGCATCTGGTTGGCATCAATGCCGTAGGGTGTTTTCATCGCCAGATTCTGGTGGCCATCCCTGGCATGTGATGGCTACCCCATGTATTTTATGGAGACACATGAGCATATGAGGCAGCATATATTCATGTGATTTGCATATGAAGCTGTTACTGGAATCTGATGGTCACACAAAGGCTTATGATAGTGTAAAGGGGTATTGGATGTTGTGCATGTTATTATGTGGCCATAAGTGTGTGTGCATGACAGCAGTAAAAGTCAGTACTTGGCGAAAATGTCAAGCTGGTGCTTGGAGAACAAAATAGTAAATTAATTAAAAATGAAAAGCTAATATTTGTAGACCATAGGAGAAAACCCTTTAGAAAACAGCAAGATGCTATTTGTGGGAAATTTGGCTTAGATTAAAGAAAAAAAAAAAGAAAACATACCATTTGTGTGGAAAATCAGTTTTTTGGGGTTTTTTTTAGGAAAAGCTGATGTTTGAGAAAAATGTGTTTATTTCCCAAAACTGAAACAGTTGTATTTGATGTAAACTCAGATATATTTTCTGAAAATAACTAATTGATGTAGCTCTTTTCCCAAAAAATTAAGCTGGTTTTTAAGGAAACAATTAGAGTATTTTAAAAAATAAAAAGCTAATATTTGAGGAAAATATATTATATTTACCGTAAGGAAAACTGACATTTGAGGGGAAAATGCGTGCATTTTCCAAAAATAATATTTGAGGTTTAAAAGCTAAATTAATGTATTTTCCCAGTGCAAGAAGTGAATGTTTAATTAAAAAAGCTCACACTATATAGCAGAAATGAAATGAGATATTGAGAGCTAAATGAGTGTAGCTGCAGACGATGACAAGCTGACTGTTGAAAAAATTGTTTATGTATACTGCAACAGGACAAATACTCATTTCTTAACAATACAGGTGGTGTGTGATGCTAAACATGTGATTACAGACATAGTAACATGCTTTCCAGGGAGCAGCCATGATTCTTTCATATTCGGACACAGTGGCATTTATAGAAGGCTACAAAGAGGAGACGTTTATGGTGGATATACTTTGGGCAATATGCTTATCTAATTGTATTTTGTAATTGAATAGCATACCTATTGATAAAATGATGTCTAAAAGTCTACATTGTCATTGTAGGTGCTAGTGCATATGCCGTAAGCCCATGGATGTATCGATAGCAGCAGAGGGCCCACTACAATGTGCTACCATAACTAATCATTATTTCTCATTGTAGGTTAAAAATGTACCAAATAATAGCAAATAAAAACCAAATGCATGTTTGCTGGTAAACCGGAAACAACCTTTACTCCTAGCTTTCAAAAGGCATGTAAGCAAAGTAATGTAACAATGCCTCATGTGACAATTTTTTAACAATAGGGTGTAACGTGTACACACACAAAAAAGCAAAAATACAGGGAAAGAAATGCCTATGACTTGCGTTTGGTATGAAGAGAAGTGGTAGCCCCAATATTTCCACCGACAGCACCGCTACACCTGGTTTCATGCACACTCATAGCGTCACTGACAGAAATGCTAGTAGATTGGTCCTCACTTTCTGGCCGTACTACCTGACTGACACCTACTACACGAGTTGTTTGTAATGTATCTACAGCATTCATTATTTACACTAGTCCACAAGCTAAATCACCGCTTTAGTGACCCATTTCCACTTGCAGGTTGACAGTATGTCTTGACAACACAGATGTAGCATGTTCGAGTCTATTAACAGATCTGGTTAACCGATCAATGCGGGCAGACTGTTGACATTCTCTGTGTCTCTGATCTACACGCTCTTTCTTTAAATCCATTTATAGAGTCTTTATATCATCTGCTAAATTGTCAACCTTCGCGTTCTTGTCATTTTGATTTTCTGCAAGGATTGTTGCAATTTTTTTTTAATCCTGTGGAAATACTTTTTTCCATATTTGCACGTTTTGTATTTACAAGTTATATTTCTTTATGTTTAAGGTGCGGAACCTTGAATATTGATGCCTCCCAGCCACCAAAAACGTGACCATTTTCGGAAGCATGCCAGCTTCCAATATTTGATAAGGATTGAGTGCTGCCAACACGACGTGTGTGGCATCTACATCTTTCACACAGTGTCTTGGCCTGCGTACAGGTTCTTTGGTGTGCTACTCCACATACTTCATTTGCTGACTGTGACTGTTCTAGAACTGTGGGATTCATTGATTCAGATTGGGGTGTTGTATCATGGCTCTCAGAATCAAGTGACTCATTAAGTTGCATTCGGCAATTTTCATGGCTCTCGCCATCAGATACATCACTATCATGAGCCTAGATATCTGTTAGGAAATCTAATCATTATGTTAGTTGTGTGTATTTTTTTGTGTGACATATTTACATTTGTGACACTTCACCGCAACCTATTGTGAATTGACTACATCTACCATGATGCACTGTTAAAATGCACTGCTTCCTTCTTTTACTAAAATGCATCTAGAGGGCATATGCTTCTTTTAAATTTTTAAATATACACAAGAAGCTTATCAAGCCCATAGTATTTGATATATGTTTAGACAAACCCTAATATGTTATTTATTTCTATATGACAATATTGCAGTACTCTTACCTTGAGAGGTTCCTGCTGTCATAGTATCAGCTACATCACTTCCTGTGCATCCGACTAAAGCTGAACGAGACAATAAGGTCCTGGGTTGATGCCGTCTTGATCTGAAAATCTGACGATCCTCTCAGGAAGGCACTTCTCCAGCTGGAGAATGCCCTTGAAGAAAACTTCCATAGGGAAGATAAAAACATTCGGATAAAAAATTCCTCAGAAAAGCCAACAAAACAGCACATTTCTGGAGTAAAATATACTGGATAACAAAGCAGAAAATGGACTGGTGAAGAAAAGAAACAAAATAAACAGTAACGGCAAGAAGTCAATCATTTAGAGGACAAAGTTTCTGGAGTGAAGAACAACTGGAGAGAGGGTCCGGAAGTGTTGCGACACACAAGTTAACTAAGCAATTAAACTTATATACTCTACATTGCCCTGGAATGGTTTCACTGACCCGGAGGTGTTCCCTCTATGTTTAATTGGGAGATTCAGACTGCCCAAAACTAAATGAAAGTCATAGAGGACCAGTGTAAGTGAACAGCGCTGCCTGACTTCCTGTTCCTTGCTTGTGGTTGCCACCACCGTCTTCTCCAGGGTTTTCAAAAACTCTAAATAATAAATTGGCATGACCCCTTTTCTGCTTGCCAGGAAAGCCCAGATACTAAAGCATGACCAGCGCTATCTTGGCATTCCAAGCCGTAGAGACCACCTGCAGGTGAGCACCTAACTGAATGGATCTCAAGCGCAGGGAGCGTACTAACCATCTGGCCTGTGTTTCCCACCTCCTTTGTATCAGTTTCGGTGGCAGCAGATGGCATTCTTGTCATTAGAGTATTTTTGGTGAGGAATTTTGGATAGCAGTTCCAGTCATGCAACAGATTTCTTTTTTTATAAATATTTTTTATTGCACAGTATTTCATAAATATATACATACATTATAGAATTCATCACAAAGACATTGTGCATTTTGTTTCGCCCTTTTTTGCCCCAAACCCCACCACAAACCCACCCCCGGGGGCTGGTGAGAACCTCAAGCTATATATTTTACATTCTTGACACTCCTATATAATTTCCCAACTAATCATTCCCTGCATAAATATAGCAATCTTAAAAACCGGTGTTCATTTAAATCTCTTCCCTTTTAGCCCGTTAAAGTGCAATGTGCCATAACCTCAACGTCTAAGATTTGCCCTTACCGATTCTTCTCTACCCATTCTGTCAGTGGCGCCCATATTCTTAAACCTTTAATTTGTGCCTGAATCCCCCTCCTCGCATAAACAGCCTTTTCCAGATTGTAAATTGCCAGAAACCAGGAAAGCCACTGCTGAAATCCAGGGGGGTTGAGGTCCCGCCAGGCTGATGCTATACACAGTCACAAAACCGCCATACCAATGAACACTAGATCTTGCCCGGTATCACCAGCTGCTCTTCCGCCACCCCTAACACAATCAAGCTTGAAGAGAGGGAACATTCTACTCCTAAAGCTTCCTTAAAAAATTTGGTGATATCTTGTTTTAACTTCATGAGGATATTATAGGAAGCAAAAATATGAACCAGGTCTGCCTGGTAAAATGCACAGCGAGGACAATATGTCCCTTTGCCCCTCCCCCATTTAGGAATCTTATGTGGGGTATAATAGAGTGAAAAACAGGTCCTGTAATATTGCGCTTGTAGCCGGGCAGGAATTAGAATATTCTGTGCCATCTTAAATGATTGCTGGAATATATCCTCTGATATACCAATTTTCTCTTTCCATTTCAACGACCAATGCTCCAAATCATCTTTCATCATGAGTTAAAGAGATTATAGATAACCCGTATTGACAAATCCCTATTCTCTACCAATTTCTCAACTATAACATTTCTGGAGAATCCTTTCGGTCCGCCTCCTTTCTTAAATAAAAATGCCCTTATTTGAAGATATTTAAACAAATCTCTCTCAAACATCTCTTTAAGATCCTCAAAGGAGGCAAGACCCTTAGAGAAAAGAAGGACCCTAGTTTAGTCAAACCCACCTCCCCCCATCTTTTAATCGTTTGGTTCTTAAAACTTTCTGGTAGATTTGGGTTATTTGTTAGCGGTGTATAAAAATTGAGCCTGCCAACACCAATTAATCTTTGGACTGTTTTCCACACTTTGAAAACACCCAGTAATGTCTTAAAACAAACTTTTTTATAATGGTTATCGTTTAAATATCGCCACAGCCATCCCCAGGCCTCTTCCCCCATTATAAGTTCGAGGGGGGTCGGAGCCTCTTCAATGTTCCTTTCAACCAGTTTCTCTTGCAACAGCACCAGGCTATACAATAATGTGGTGGCCCAGTAGTAAAGTCTGAGATTAGGTAAAGCCTATCCCCCTCTTTCCCTGAGCAATGTAAGAAATGTAAAAGCCCTTCTTGGTTTGGCATATGCCCATACAAATCGAGAGAATAGATCTTCTAATTTCTTCAGCCATTGAGTTGAAAACTCTAATGGAATTGCCCGGAAAAGATATAAAATCTCGGGAAAGAATAACATTTTGACTATACTACATCTCCCCACGATAGACAGATGGAGATTGTTTAATCTGAACAAATCCTGTTTCGTTTTGACTAATAGGGGTTCTACATTTTCCTTGACCATGTCGTCGATGTTTGCAGAAATATTGATTCCTAGATAGGTTGCGTTCTTAACCACTCTGACGTCATTTATCGTTATATTACCATTGACCACCACTTGTGTTTTATAGCGATTAAGAGCATAACCGGAGAGTCTCCCAAACCTCTCTGCTTCCTCTTCTACTTCCTGAAGAGCGGTTGTAGGGTCAGGAGTCACAAAGGCAATGTCATCAGCATATGCCAACACTTTTGTTTCCCAACCTTGTGTCAGAATAGACCCAATGGCCCTGTTGTTTTCTAACTGGCGTATGAAAGAGTCAATATATACCGCAAACAAAAGAGGTGAGCTCAGACATCCTTGTCGGGTCCCTCTAGTTATTACAAAAGGGTCCGATAGTGCTCCATTGACAAAGACCTTAGCCGTTGGCTGGTGATAGAGCATTTTAATGGCCTGCAAAAAGCCCTCCTTGATTCCTACCCTTGACAGGGCCTCCCATAAAAATTGCCAAGAGACCCTGTCAAAGGCTTTTTCCGCATCCAATAGAATTAAAGCCATTGGGTCCTTAAGTGTTGTCGTGGCATCTAAAAGTGTAATAACCCTCCTTATATGGTCAATTGTCCCTCGTCCTGGAATGAATCCGTGCTGATGGTTTGAGATTACCTTATGGATAATTGGCGCTAGACGGGAGGCCAGGATTTTGGAATAGATCTTACTATCACTATTGATCAGAGTTATCGGGCGATATGAGCTAGGATCCATTGCTGGCTTATTCTTTTTAAGAAAGATGACTATTTTTGCTGAGGACCAGGTGTTCGGAGGCCTAACCCCCTTAAACACATGGATAAACAACTGAGTCATGCATTCTTTAAGGTGCTGTGAGAATTTGTTTATAAAATTCAGCAGGTATGCTGTCCATGCCTGTAGGTTTGCCATTAGGCAGGCTATAATGCATAGTAATATTTCTATCCATTGTTGGAGATCCTCTAGCTGTTGTTGTTCTTCTGAGGAAAATTGCTCTCCTGGGGTTGAGTCCAGATATTTCTTGATCTCTCTAGGGTTCCCCTTTAAATCATCTTGATATAGGTTTTGATAGTACTGAAAACATGTGTGTTGAATACTATCTGCATCTGTAACTAGCCCCCTGCATCTGTAACTAGCCAAATGGTGCTCTATCTGTTCACTGCATTCATATGCTTTCTCTCTCCAAACAGTAAGTCTATCTGCGGCGTTTTTAGCTACTATTTCCAGGATAGAGGATTTTGCTACTGCCACCTTTGCCTGAGCTTCCTCCAAATCCCCACCCTGTTGTAGAGTTTTAACTAAATCCTCCTCTGTTTGAGCCAGCCTGATTTGTAGATCGTATATTTGCTGCCTGCTTTTTTTATTAAGGTTCAGAGAGTATATGAGAGTTTCCCCTCGTATGCCAGCTTTCAGTCTATTCCATACAATATCTATTTCGGCACTCCCTATATTTTCTTTCAGGAACAGCGGGATCCAGTTCCTCATATGGTTACAGTACTCTTCATTAACTAGGAAGGCTCGCTAAAAGCTCCAGATTTTTTCCTTGGGTTTAAAGCCATTTCCCTTGATCTCAACCACTAAGGGATTGTGGTCTGAAAGTATACGTGGGGCTTTCTCTATCATGCATTCATGAAGCAGGGAATGGGAGACTAACATAAAATCAAGTCGGGCATTAACTTTATGTGGTATGGAAAAGAAAGTAAAGCCAGGATCCGATGAATTTTGCCAGTTCCAGACATCACTTAGCCCATGATCTTTACATAACGCCCTTAATATCCGAAACACCTTAGGTTTCCTGCCAGTATATGCCCAGTTTGTTTCAGAGCTCAATTTTGTATTAGCTGGTATGTTTATATTAAAATCCCCACAGAGAACGACAGGGAGAGGCCAGGCAGCAAGTTCGCAATTTACCTGCTCGAACACACCTGGATCGTCCAGGATGCTGCCATAAATCGGGCAGATAGTAAAGGATTCTCCAGTACTTTTCCGACATTCCGTTATAACCTATCGGCCTAATTGGTCGGCTGATGTTCGGTTAAATTGCAGACCAGTATTGCGTGTCAGAATCGCCACCCCTCGTGTCCGGGTGTTCTGTGTCGTCCCCCCAACCAGCCTATATCCTAGTGTATTCAACAGATTTCATTACTAATCTTGTCTGTGAGAAACTGCTCCCGTCTTCTGTGCTGCTGGGTTCTCTGACAGCTGTGAAACTTCAATTTTGTTTCTGCTGTGCTTCACCAAATACAGGATCTGTGATTGGTGGACTGTGTGAACTTTTGGTGAAAAGATTTCCTCTTCCTCTATGGGTGCATCTGTTTGAAGTCTCCACCGCAAAATTGAAATCTCCAGCTATTGCACCATCTGCTGGCTGAATGCTTTTCAGCTTCTGCACCTTTTGTTCTGGAACTCATATTAATGTGGATTTTATTAAAAATGGCCTAAATTGGTTTGTTTGCCAATTATTCTAAGTTAAATTATTCTTTAGATAATGTGCTTGTACTTGGCACTCCAGTAATTGTATTTTTAATTTTAATTATCACTTTAATTTGTTATTTTAACATTTTGTTTTCTTCTCTTGCCAGTGGTTTCAACCATTGCACATATATCAGTATCGCCGTTACTTTTAAATGAAATTGAGGAACCCAACTTACTGTGGAAATAATGGTTACAAATGTTTGAATCACACTTAATTGCTGTAGAGGATGAGAAGTTCCCATCAATAAAGAATCTGGTTGTACTTTTAAACAAATCAGTGGTGGATAAAAGAGAGGTGTATGAGAACTTGCGTGAACCTGCAGCAGAAGGTGGAGCTGGGGAACCTAGAAATATCTATCAAATTATGTTTAAAAGATTTGAGGACAATTTTAGGAGGAGGATTAGTGTGGTTGTAAAAAGCCATAAATTCTTTGGCAGACTCCAAGAAAAAATGCCTAGGTTTTTAATTATGTTTATCTTCTAAGAGGCATGTTAAAATGTTGTGAGTTTGAGACATTAAGTAATGCATTAATTAGACATCAGTAAGTCAGAGAAACGAACAATCCAAGCATTCAACAGAAATACCTCACTAAAAATCCTGATTTAAAGAAAGCTCTATATATAGCTGAGGACTTTAAGCATACTGCAGTGTGCATGAGAGAAATTAAATCATTCTCAGACCAGCAAGTGTAATCAAGAATGACACCAAGGTGAAGACAATATCAAGCTAACAGCTAAAGAAGCAACCTTCAGCCAAAATCATGCATTTTAGAAAGTCGTCTTTGTGTCGGAAATGCAGAAAAGAGGTAATTTTGCTCCCGAGACTCACTCCATACGAGTACATTCTGTAAAGACTGTGGAAGGGTGGCTAAGGTGATTTTCCATATCAGTTCTGATAAGAATGTTACTTCGATTAGTTGTGAAGTAAGCGTAGATAGTCAGATGGTGAATGTCCTCTCTGATTCCAGTTCCACATAAAGATTGGTGAGCAACAATGTGTTTGGACATGTGTTTCCTTAAAAAATTTGCATTCTTGATGTCCCCAAAATTACACCTAGTGGATATAATTTTGATCCTGTACCTTTAAAAGGTATGTTGAGATCATAATTTCATTTACGGGTAGATCTATTGTGGGAAAAGTATATGTAACTGAAAATGGCCACATTTTCTTGTATAGGTTAACCAAAAGGATTTGATTATAAAACTGGACCCCAAATATCTTGTGACACATAGAACTTTCTTGCAAAATAATATTTGCACTGAGTTACAAGTGGTTTCACAGACAAACTGGGGTTCTTAAAAAATGTGAAAATTGCATAAAGGTAAAAAAGGATGGGGTATCACATATGTATAAAGTGAGACCTATACCACTCTTTTGCTAACTGAACCCCTTAAAACTGAATTGGACAAACCTTTGGGCCAGGGTGTGATTGAAAGGACTGAATGCTCAGAGTGAATTTCCTCAAAACTAGTGCGTGCCACAGCTGTGAGAATGTGCTTTGGTTTAAGGGTTTTAAACAAAGGAATATGGGTAGATTGTCACACCTTACATAATATCACAGAAATGTTGAGCACAAAAGGAGAAGTGACTTGTTTTACTAACAAAGACTTATCCTTAGCTCATTATCAAGTGGCACTACACCAAAAATATTACAACTGTAAAGAAGCTTTTAACAAAGTGAAATACAAAATTTGGAGAGCCTTGATTAAAGGAAAATTTGATACATCTAAAAATACTACACATGGTGGTTATGTAAGTTGCAAGTGCTTGGGAGCAACTCTCTCTCAAATTATAGATGAAAAGGAGAATATTACTGCCTTTATGTCCCATTCTTTAAAATAAGCATTTAATCACTATTCAGTGGTGGAATGAGAATCCTTGGCTTACTACTAGACAAATCTCCATTTTCAATTCCATTTGTAGGACATTCCATTCTGATACATACTGACCATAAACCACTGATCTTTGCATTTACAACTAAAGGTGCTGAGCGCTGTGCACCTTGCACCCCCAGGTAGCTTCTGTGATTGCTAGTTTTTAATTTTTTAAATGAGATACCTACCATGAATTAAGAATGTGACAGCTGACTGTCTTTTTAGAATTCCTTGAATAAATATGAGAAGGAATAAGAAGGGTTTTAGTAAGCTGTTATTGCTGTTTTGTAGGGTGCTCTCTTTGCTGAAGAATGTAGTATTGGGGAGGAGAGTGATGGTAGGTTGAAGTTAATCAGTGATTGGGTGTGTTAGGGTTGGACCCACAAAGAGGTTCTACCTGAATCTACATTTGCCTTTTGGCAACTCAGAGATTAGTTGTGCAAGGTGAATGACAAACTGCCGTGAGACAGAAAGATTGTACCACCAGAATTGCTGAGGGAAAATATTGTTGCCCAGGAAGGGCATCTAGGCACACGTCTTATCAAAAGCAGGATTAGGTTAAAATACTAATAGCCTAAAATAAATTCTACAGCAGAACAAAAAGTAAAGTCTTGTATTATTTGCACTGTGAGTGACAAGATTCATATTACTGCCAACCCAAATGATATCCTCTTAATGTGCCTGACAAACCCTAGAACAATGTGGCTTTGGACACTGTAAAACAAATAAGTAATATTAAAGTAGATGGTTGTTTTGTACTCTTATTAGTTGATCATTACACCAGTTGGAGTGTTACTGAAGAGGTCCTCCATGCCACCACAAATCTATTAGCAAACCTTTTTAACCAATGTGTTTTATTACAAAGGCATTCCAGAAGTATTAATTACTGATAATGGTGTCCAATTGATGTCAAAAGTTATAACAGATTCTTTGACAGAAATGTTTATTACGCACAGCAGAACTGCTCTATATTGCTCGAACACTAACAGCCTATTACAGCAGCTGAAGACAATGATAAAAATGTTTGTAACCAGCAAGGGTTAATAGATTTCCACCTAGAAAAATCATTCAGGAGAGCATTTGGGTATAGTGTATGACTATGAATACCATTACTGTGGAGTCATTTTTGCGCATACCCAATAAGTACCACATTAGCAAACGTGCATGTCCCACCAGAGCAAATATATGGAATGTCACAATCAGCTGAAGAGACTGAAGAAGATACAATTTAATGTGACTAGTTTTCTAATGGTAAAGAAATCCAGTGTATTCGTTAGAGGTGTATCCAAGTATCTAGGGCTCTTTTGAAATTGAAAAGTGAGGAGGAATGTGGTTAAAATGGAGAATGGTCAGGTTTTGAGGTTAGATTAAATCTGTCTTCACAGTAGTTCCATGAAGTGAGTTGTAATGAGGAAAGTTGCAGGGAACTAGAGATGCTTGCTGCTCAAAATGGCAACGCAGGGAACCCTTTTAGAGTTGTGACTTTATATGATCCTGACAACAAAAGGAACAGAGCAGTGTAGGCTATACCGATGGTCGCACTAGTATGAGTACATATATTTTCACAATAGCAATTGTAAGCACTTAACTGTTTATGAACCCACTGCTAAGGAATCATAGTGTAGACAAATAAATTTAAAAAAAACTAAACTAGGAGCGCTTGTGTCCACAATGTATGAATCCTATCTGTGGGATATTACAAAAAACAATACATATAGTGTGTTTTCCTATTATTACAAATTCAGTTAATGTAACATTCAGATCATATTCATTATATCACATGGAGTCACATATTCATGTTGAAAGTTCTTCTTGATGAACTTGATAATTATGATCTGAATGTTACATTAACTGAATTTGTAATAATAGGAGGAAACACTATGGGGTCGATTCCGATTCGGGCCGTAAATTTCTCCGACCGAGCCGGACCCGGAGAGATTTCCGACCGAATCGGACCCGTGCAGTCCGACCGAACGAGTACGATGCGTCCGTATGTTATCGGACTCGAGTCGGTCGGACTCCCATTGATGTCAATGGGAGCCGGTCGTACAACGCGTACGCGGGCTCCCATTGACTCAATGGGTGCGAGTCGGACAAGGGCGCCCCCTACAGCGGGTACGCGGCAAGCGATTCGCGCCGTACACGCACAGGTAGGGGGACCCATGGGTCCCCCTGTGTGCGACTCGCGCGGCTACGCATGCAGGGGGTCCGACACGGACCCCCGAAGTACTGCTCCGACTGCTCTTACGAGCCGGAGTGCGCGGCTCGGTCGGACTGCTCGCGGCGCGCATCGTACTTACCCGGCCGGGAAACGTCTCCATTGCGCGGTGCGAGTCGAGTCCGAGCGAGTCGGTCGGAGCGGTTCGAGCCGGGAGCGAGTCGGCCAGAGCGGTCGGGACGCCCGGACGAGTCGGTCGGCGATTTCGCATCGTACTCGCTCGGCCGGACCCGCGTACGGTTCGGTCGGGAAACAGGGCTCCGAATCGGATCCGGTAAAGCCGAATCCGATTCGGAGCCCTACCGGCCGAGATCGGAATCGGCCCCTATATATATTGTTTTTTTAATAACCCACAGATAGGATTCATACATTGTGGACACAAGTACTCCTAGTGTAGGTTTTATTTCTAACTTTATATGATCCTCATGTGAGCCTTATGTAAAAAAAATGCCAATGGACATCTTTATTATCAATGATCCTCTTCTCTACTTTTGTCATTCATTTTATCTGTGAGGTATATAAATGCACCTTTTTCTTGTGGTATTATCGCATTGAATATCTCTATAGATCA
Source organism: Calotriton arnoldi (assembly GCA_963921515.1). Taxonomy (NCBI): domain Eukaryota; kingdom Metazoa; phylum Chordata; class Amphibia; order Caudata; family Salamandridae; genus Calotriton; species Calotriton arnoldi. The sequence continues at coordinate 307,394 of CAWUFW010001751.1, read as the reverse complement.
GGATTTGTAGTGCTTAGTATTCTAATTTCTATTTGTGGTTGCTGGTGATTGGTAGAGTCTCTTTTATTGTGTGCTAAATATCTCACACACTGCTTCTAGAAACTACCTCTCTCTCTTGTTCTCCCTCTGTCAGTCGCCCCTTAGAATGTTCATTGCTGTGTTACCAATATTCCTCGGGTGACAGTTGAGGAGCCAGCTTTGAGGCAGACAGGGATTGTTTGGTATGCTGCTAATAAATGAGTTGTCTTTTCACTTACTGTATTTTGGACTAGAGGTACAACACAGATTTTATCACAAACCCTCATAGACTAAAGAAAAGATGAGTGTACCAGAAGCGAGACTTAGTGTTTCGAATTTTAGGATGGCAACTGACATGCAGAAAGATCATGGGGGTATTGTAAGAGTGCGAATGGTGGTGTGGGGGAGAGAAGAGGTTGTGTCACACTATACACCTTACCTTCACAGTCAGTAAAACTCTGACAGTTGGTAATGGATAAACTGCAATGATGTTATAGGCTCCCAAAGTGAGGGTCATTTGTGGTTGAAAATTGTTTATCACCTTCTCTACCTCTTCCCACCTACTCAAATCTGGCCTCAGAATGGAACCAACATGGTGCTGCTGAAAGGCAGAGAAAATAAGGGGTGGGTTGCCTCTCTGTTTGTCTGTGTATGCGTGGGTGTGTATAAATATGTGCATATGTGTCCAGGCGGCTGGTGTGTTCGCCCCACAAAATTATTATCATACAATGCAAATTTCTGTTTTGAGATTGGCTTTGTGGTGTAGCTCTGCAATAGAGCGCACAGGACATGGCTTGGAAATGTGCATATTACAAACATCAGTTCCAGATCAACATTTAATTTACTTTATATAAAGTCTTTTATATTTTGTGTCGCAATACATATATTATAGCTTGAAATCTTGTTCCGTGAAGAAAAGAATAGTGGAGTAGCATATTTTTTTATTTCTCAAAATCATAAAGTCAGCTGAAATAAAGAAATGATTCTTCTATGCAGGTTTTGAAATCATATTTTTGTTTCCCTTTTATACTTTGTACTATTTGCAGGTTACAATTTGATTTTCTGCCATTTTATTATTTTTATGTGGCAATATTACACTTGTGTGAATGTATACACTCATCATTGTGCCCCATGTTCCTATCAATATCTAATACCTCTTTTATCAACTATGAACATTATTTTTCCCCTCTGTGGTTTAATCAATTGACATTAGTCAAGCATATAGTCCCAACAGCTTTACTGCAGCACTGCTAATAGGAAGGGGTTTGGCTGGGCTTTTGAATTGTATTACATTTGGTTAAAGTGTTGCTCATATCTCCCCTTTGTTACATTATGTTAGTTTTCTTTCAAATGTCCTTTCCAGGCTGCTCTCCAAACATGGCCTTTTTGTAAAGTGATGTCTCTCACATACACTAGCACTGAGGCTGGATCCAAGCAGGAGTAGCCACAACTTGGGCACAATGAATTGTGAGATATCAGCACCATTGTAACCTTAGCCGTCCTGAAGCAGCAATCAGGGACAGGCAAAGGGCAGGCCTGGCTTTGAATCTTCCTAACCATGAACAAGAGAAACTGTGTTCCTACCCCTCAGCTTTACCATCCATTAAATGGAAGTGCTCGGGAAGAACTAATCAGCAGCCCTTGCTGACAAAGTCCTCATGACATTTCTAAAGGTAGCACTGACTCTATCATCCTCACTTCAGTGTCCAGGTCGCCACCCTCCAGCCACAGGAATGAAGACACTACACTTTCACTGTTTGTCACTTTCACTAGCCTCCCTCTCCATCTTGTGTCATGTTAACCCAGGGGCACCCAAAATGGATCCCACTGGCTTCAGTACTCAGACTCACATGCACACATACACAGAGTGCTCCTTCCATATATGGTTCACATGCTCTCTGCAGGCAGACACTCACTTGAAGTACACACGAGATGTCAGTGCCAGGTTCTGGGTCTTGCATAATACATGAGGGAGGTCAGTAGAATGCACTCTGCCTGACACATGTTATTAAGTTATTTGATGCCCATGACCTAAAGGTAGCCTAGCAGCGGACAGACCGTTCCCTAATCCCTAGTGCCTATCAGCAGTACCTAATACAGCACTGACTATAATGCAAATAATTTAGATACGTTCTACAGTTTTTCATCCTCATTTTTTGTGCTATTTCAAAACCCTCCTCTATATATCTAAAAACCTTGCATGAAAATTGGCCCTGATTTAAAACATCCAACTGTTGCCTCTCTTTGTTTTGTTTCAAAACCCTTGCCTTGTCCTCCGTTCTCTGCATGTCCCTTTCTCACAGTACAGCCTATTATATGTTGCATGCATATTTGCCATAATCTCTATTATTGAAGGCTCCAAAAATGCCCACTTGTCATTTCATAGATCACAACCTCTATGAAACCATACCGTTGCAATCTAACAATACCCAATCTCATCTAGCCTACCTATTAATCCCACCAATCATTTGCATGAATTCACATTGCCGCTACTAATGATCACATCTAACAAATCAATTTAATCTGCCACAGAGAAAGTGGAGGGAGGTCATGGAATGGTCTCCTTGAGAGCACAATACTAATTTCAAAAACCGATAACAACTGAATTAACCAATAAGCGTGAGTTACTGAGAGGTTTGCTGCCTGTCACAAAGTGCTTCAACTCCTTGTCAGCAGCCATCTAAAATGATGGAGTCTCTGCATCACTAATTTTCAAAATGCAAAGGCCTGTTCTGTAGAATGAGCACCAAGCTGCCAAATGCATGAATGCACGTGACACAGAACACACACCCTGACAAGAGATGGCTTAGATGAAAACAGATGATATGATCTTTTAATGACTTTTAATGACTGGGGCTCTCAGTTCCTCTGGTACCGACAGGAAGCACCTTTGATCTGACACACCTCTACACAATTCATCCACAAGTTCCCATGGCATTCAATATTTAAGTCAGCCTATGTGCTGATGGGTATATGTGGCAATCAGCCTGGCTGTCTGAGCCTGTCCTTTCATGCTCGACTATTTCATACCAAAACGTCTGAAGGCAAGAGTCACCCTCCATAGCTTTAAAGCAGGTACCTATAAAAGGATGACTAAGCGGAAATTGCCAAGGTGCAAAGTTTTTTTCAACCTTTGAAAAGGCTTATGGACACCTTGTCATAGTTTCCTAAATTTTTCGCTTTCATTTTGGTACTTTCACGTGAAAATTGTCAGTGTCATATATATATATATATATATATATCTATATACACTTCAGCTTAACTAAAATAAACTGTTTCTGGATTTACCTGGAGTGCGGGCATTTTTCTTCTGGCGCGGCGCGGCTGTGTCAGCAAGGATTTCCAAGCATATATATATATATATATATATATATATATATATATATATATATATATGAGATCGTGAATAAGGTATTGGAGAATACCAAAACGCGTTGATCTTTGTGCCTGTGTTCCTACCAATGAAAGGGAGAAAATAAAACTAAAAACTGCAAAACTCGACGAGAGTGCGACCCATTCTTCCTTTCCATCTGGGAAGGACAGCGTGAGAAATATATATATATATATATTCACTGAAAAAACCATAAGGTTTTAGGGACAGTTATAGTTAGTTGGACATTGCACTCGTACAAAACCCGTGAAATTCCCCCGTTATAGTTAGTTCAGGTAACTATAACTCGCGCCCCGCAATGCACTGCTGATGACGTCACATATTACATCACTCATGACATGGTCAGTGACATCACTGATGACATCACTGATGACATCTCAAATGACATCACTGATGACATCACTGATGACATCATCCAGTGACTGTGTGTTTCTGTAAAGTTTAAATATGTTTAATATATATAGGGAAAGGCGTATTGAAGAATGAGTGGGTGTAGAAGCGCCTGAATGGATGATTTAGTAGGTGCGTGACTGAGTCTATAAGTGAGTGATTAAACGTATCTTACTGGATGCATGGGTGAGTGACTAAACAGTGTGAATGTCTGTATCCGTCTGTCTGTTGTTGTGTAAGCAGCTGCATGGGTTTCTGACTAGCTAAATGAGTGTCTATATGGGTTATGGATTGGTTCTCTGAGTATCTGTATGGGTGCCTCAGTGTTTGTGTGGGTGGGGTGTGTGTGACTCTGTGCATAGATGTGTGAGTGGGTGATTCACTGGGTGCATGGTTTCAAGAGTGCGTCTGTGATAGACTGTATGGGTGGGTGAGTGTGTGTATGAGTGTGTTAGTGATTGAATGTATATCTCAGTGGTACATGTGTGAGTAACTACATATGTGAAAGGCAGTATATATGTGTGTTGGAGTATATAAATGGCTATAAGTGAGAGTGTGTGATTGTGAGAGTGGCTATATGGATGAGTGTGTGCTTGCATCAGTGATTGCATAGGAGCGTAAGAATGTGCTAGTATTTTTATGAGTAAGTGAGCTGGTGTGTATAACTGTATAGGTGAGTAAATTGGAGTGTGATTAATTATTTGCATGACTGACTAGGTGTGTGAGTACCTCTATGGATGAGTTGCGTTGTGTGAGTGTTTATATAGGTGTATGAGTGCATATGATAGTCCTGTACTGAGTGACTGTAAGTATGAGTGACTGTACGGGTGAGTGAGTAGATGTGTGTGTGTAGACCTAAGAATCAGTGAGTGGGTATGTACTTATTGGTATTGGAGTGTGTATGGTTTTGAGAATGGCAGTCTGTAATTTAGAGTGGGTGTATCAAAACTTATATTTGGGTGTGGGAAGATGCATTAAATTCTCACATGGATGATGTCATCAGTGATGTCATTTGAGATGTCATCAGTGATGTCATCAGTGATGTCACTGACCATGTCATGAGTGATGTAATATGTGACGTCATCAGCAGTGCATTGCGGGGGCGCGAGTTATAGTTACCTGAACTAACTATAACGGGGGAATTTCACGGGTTTTGTATGAGTGCAATGTCCAACTAACTATAACTGTCCCTAAAACCTTATGGTTTTTTCAGTGAATTTCTAAGCTTTTTTAAATGCTAATTTCTAACTATAACGTGCCTAAAACCTATGGTTTTTTCAGTGAATTTCAAAGGTTTTTTTAAATGCTAATTCCTAACTATAACGTGTCTGAAACCTATGGTTTTTTCAGTGAATTTCAAAGGTTTTTTAAATGCTAATTCCTAACTATAACGTGTCTGAAACCTATGGTTTTTTCAGTGAATTTCAAAGGTTTTGTAAATGACAATTTTTAAATGTATTAATTGTTATATTTATTTTTTTGAAACTGATTTACAACATTTTTTTAAACTATTTATTTTTAGATATTTTATTTTTTAAATTACATTGTAATTACATTATACATTACATTACAAAATATACTTTCTCAGAATGAATTACTTTAGTTTAAATACTTTGCAAATAGGCAATAGACTTTTAAGTACAGTAGTTACAGTTGTTGCAATGGGCAGCACAATTTCAAAAACAATGCAACATTGAGCTCAATGTGAATTTCTAGTTAAATGCAATTAGTTACTTTATGGATTACTTTTCTAACCACAGGACTGGATCCTAGATTCAGTCCTGGGACATCTCCTGTAAACAGTTGAGTAAAAGCGTTTTGGTTACAGTAGTGATTTTTAAGGAACATTATTGTATTTTAAAAGTTGACACTTAGAAACTTTTTCATATAGAATCACCAATGTTATCCTATGGGAGGAAATTCACTTAGCAGGTAAGTAGTGTTATCGTTACTTTTTCTTACTCAGAGGTGGATCCTGGAACCAGCACTGGTGCATCTCCTGTAAACAGTTGAAAGAATGCGTTTAAGTCACACAGGTGATTTTTAAGGAATATTTGTAGTTTGTGAAAATCGACACTTTGAAACTTTTCTGCTGAAAACCAGACAATGGATTCCTATGGAAGGAAATATAAGTTACTGGTAAGTACGGTTAGAATTACTTTTCAGGGTCAGTGCTGGGCTAAAAGATGCAGCACTGGGTTCTCTCCTGATAACAGGTGAGTAAATTGGAATTCGTACTTCGGTTGATTTTAGAGGAATATTATAAAGTTCCAAAACTCCACACTTAGAAGAATTTCCAAGTGAAACCAGTCAATGTTAGCCTATGGAAGGAAATTCAAGTTACTGGTAAGTACGGTTAAAATTACTTTTCAGGACCAGTACTGGGCTGAAGGATGCAGCACTGAGGTCTCTCCTGATAACAGGTGAGTAAATCGGAATTCCTATTTCGGCTGATTTTAGAGGAATATTTGTATGTTTCAAAGATCAACACTTAGAAACATTTTCAGCAAAAAGCAGGCAATGATATCCTATGGAAGGAAATTCAAGTTACTGGTAAGTACGGTTAAAATTACTTTTCAGGATCAGTACTGGGCTGAAAGATGCAGCACTGAGGTCTCTCCTGATAACAGGTGAGTAAATCGGAATTCGTATTTCGGCTGATTTTAGAGGAATATTATAAAGTTCCAAAACTCCACACTTAGAAGAATTTCCAAGTGAAACCAGTCAATGATAACCTATGGAAGGAAATTCAAGTTACTGGTAAGTACGGTTAAAATTACTTTTCAAGATCAGTACTGGGCTGAAAGATGCAGCACTGATGTCTCTCCTGATAACAGGTGAGTAAATCGGAATTCGTAGTTCGGCTGATTTTAGAGGAATATTTGTATGTTTCAAAAATTGACACTTAGAAGAATTTCTAAGTGAAACCAGTCAATGTTAGCCTATGGAAGGAAATTCAAGTTACTGGTAAGTACGGTTAAAATTACTTTTCAGGACCAGTACTGGGCTGAAAGATGCAGCACTGAGGTCTCTCCTGATAACAGGTGAGTAAATCGGAATTCGTATTTCGGCTGATTTTAGAGGAATATTTGCACAATGGTGAAGGGAGGGGCGGGGCCTGAGGTGACATCTGTGCAAACGCGCCCCGTGGCGCGTTTTAAGTTGGGGGATTAAGTCCCCTTGAATCATGAGGGTCCCTGGGGGCCAACTAGCCCACCAGGAACCTCCAGTATGCGCCAGGGGCTGCGTTGCAGAGACGTGTACAGAGGCCACACCCCTTTTACACCTCTCTGCAACGCAGCTCTGTGGCGCTTTCTGGACGTACCTGTTGGGCTAGTTGTCCCCCAGGGACCCTCAGGATTGAAGGGGATTTAATTCCTCATCTTAAAACGCGCCACGGGGCCTGTTTGCACACATGTCACCTGAAGCCCCGCCCCCTCCCTTCACCACTGTGCAAACGCGCCCCGTGGCGCGTTTTAAGTTGGGGGATTAAGTCCCCTTGAATCCTGAGGGTCCCTGGAGTCCAACTAGCCCACCATGTACTTCCAAAAGCGCCACAGAGCTGCGTTGCAGAGAGGTGTAAAAGGGGCGTGGCCTCTGTACACCTCTCTGTAACGCAGCCCCCTGGCGCATACTGGAGGTTCCTGGTGGGCTAGTTGGCCCCCAGGGACCCCCAGTATTCAAGGGGAATTACTTCCCCTTCTCAAAACGCGCCAGGGGGCGCGTTTGCAGACTGCTGCAGGGAGGGGGGCGGGGCCTCCGGCACGATGCCGGTCTTTTTTTTTTTTTTTTTTTATTGGGAGGGGGGCTGCGTGGCCCCCCTTCCCTCAGCCACTTTTTGCCCCGGGGACCCCATCCCCCGGGGCCTGAGGAGTTTTTTTTTTTTTAATAAATTTAAAAAAACGGGAAGGGGGCCGCGTGGCCCCCCTTCCCTGGGCCTGTATTGGCCCCGGGGACCCCATCCCCCGGGGCAAGCCCTCTTTTTTTTTTATTAAAAATTTGGAGGGGGGCTGCGTGGCCCCCCTCCTCAGGCCATTTAAGGCCCCGGGGACCCCATCCCCCGGGGCCGGCCTTTAAATATATATTTTTTTTTTAGGGGAGGGGGGGCTGCGTGGCCCCCCTCCCTGGCCACTTATGGCCCCGGGGACCCCATCCCCCGGGGCCTGGCCTCTCGTTGGGGACTGTGGGGGGGTCCCCAAACCCCCCACAGTCCCGCCGGCTCCCCGTGTCCTAAGGGAGCCGGCATTGCTTTTCCACATGGTGAGCAGCTAACATGCTGCTCCCCATGTGGAAAAGCAATTTGCTTGTATATTGGAAGCGAGAGCAGGTTTCCTGCTCTCGCTCCAATATCCAAAGCAAGTTTGCAATGACAGGACGGGAGCCGCGAAGCTCCCGTCCTGTCATTGCAAACAGCAGTGTCCCGGGGGTAGGCACACAGGTCATACAAATTTTTAAAAAAAGAAGCCCTGGGGGGTGGCGGTCCCCGGGGCTGCGGGAGGGCCAAGAGCCCTCCCGCACCATTATGTTTTTAAAGCCCCGGGGGGTGGCGGTCCCCGGGGCTTGGGGGGCCTTAGAGGCCCCCCACATTAAATCTAAACCCCCCCACCATGCCCCCGGGACTTGGCCCACCCGGGGGCAAATTAACAACAAGCGCGGGAGACCGCGCTTCGATTTTTTTTTTTCTCGGCGGGATCCGCGCACCCTGAGCGCATCCCGCCGATTTAAAAAAAAAAAATGCTTTTTTCTGCCCAGGGGGTCCTTGTGGGACCCCCTGAGCAGACCTAGGGGGTCAGGGTGTTTCTACCCTGCCCCCTTTGTGCGTTTTGCGCACTTGTTTCCTCTGGGGTTTTTTTCTAATCGGCAGGATCCGCGCACCCTGAGCGCATCCTGCCGATTTAAAAAAAAAAAATGCTTTTTTCTGCCCAGGGGGTCCTTGTGGGACCCCCTGAGCAGGCCTAGGGGGTCAGGGTGTTTCTACCCTGCCCCCTTTGTGCGTTTTGCGCACTTGTTTTTGTGCCTCGGTTCTACCGAGGGACAAAATGGCTGCCAACACTTCCTGGTTTGGAGTGTTGACAGCCAGCTGACAGCCAATTAGCATGCAGCTCGTGATCGGGACGGTGCGTGCAGGGTGCGCAGAGGGTACGCGGATCCGACGCGGCCATGGATATATATGTGATTTTACTTGTGAATTTCTCAGGAACTACTGAACGGATTTACACCATTTTAGCAAAAAGCACCAGTCTGAACCAAGGGCTACCTCTTTGCCAAATTTGGTGTAATTCCGTTCAGCAGTTCGGGCTGTAGCTGCGACTAAAGGTTCCTATGGAAAAATTAATGGGGAAAACGTGTTTTGGGACCCCCCTTTTTTCTCGGCCCCCGCTTGACGTATCACCCCGAGACTTTCAGGGTAGGAGCGGAGCGGAGCGCCCCAACAAGTTGGAAGCTTTCGCGAAGATTCGTCAACCGGCGCCAACGTTATTTCAAATAGAATGTCGCGGATTTCCTATGGATAATAGGTCCTAACTATAACTATCTACTGGCGACCGCCAGTAGATAATGTATGTATGTATGTATGTATGTATGTATGTATGTATGTATATATATATATATATATATTTAGCAAAAGGATTCTGCAGAAGAATTTCTTTCCAGAAAGTAGTTAGTGGTACCATGCAGCTCTCTCTCTGGGCCGCATCACCCTCCCTGCGTCTGGCTTGGATGGAGCAGTGTAAAAGAACCTACTATGCATAGAAAACACGTTAAGTCGAAAGCACTGCAAACCAGGCGTAGGTCAAATTTCGGAATTTTTCAAAAATGTGCGAATTAAAAACTGTCTTTGCTCTTCCCTTTTGAACAATTTTCAGCAGAACCTCTCATCGCTCCGCCGAGTTCAGAAGGTAAACAACAGGTAAGGGTAGGCAGGACTAGATTTCCTTTAAGATATGAAAACATTTTTTCTTTCTGGCAGGATTCTTCCCTTGATCAGTAACTCATGGGAGGGAGAAAAGAAGGCGGGCGGATGCGTGCTAATGTTATTCTTGACAGTAATTTTGTAAGTCAAAGAGGTCAAGTAGGGTCAAAGGAGTGTTTTCAGGTTTCACATGGGCTGATATCGCGTCGTTATATCTTTCAGAACAACGAGCGTCACTATCACGATGATCTGCAAAAGCTCTTGCAACAAGTTAATTTGTAATGCCGGCAGCATCAAAGAACAGACCAGTATAATTTTATCAGTGTGGAATAATTAAGGTTACTGCACCATTATTTTTATTCTAAAAACTTCAGATGAGAAAATAATCTATGCTCTAAAAAATTCAGCCGCAGGTAATTTAATGGTTATGTCCCAAAATGTATAAAGAACACTGAAAATGCAACCACAACCCGCCCTAAAGCATTACTCATCACCTCGTGCTTGATGACACAGAAATGTCTTTGCACAGTAACCTGCAGCTGGAGTATGCATATCTCTCTGCAGGTAAATACCTGGACAAATTCAGCACAGGAAGCCAAGAATGATGAAAGTATATGAAATAGCAAACAACTGGGGACTTAATATCACTAGATGTATGTTATAGAAGTATCTTTATTGTTGACTATGTGCTGTAGTTAATTAAGTGACATATTCATATTTTAAAGATTTGTCTCATTGTTAAAATTCTATACCACGACCGGAAGCATTATTGTTTTTTTTATTAATTACACCTGATAGAAGCAAAGAACACAACAACAATAATGATTCTCTCAAGTAAATTGCCCAGAACGCCTGGAGGAAAAGGTTGATGGAAAATGACAAATGAGACACAGTCGGCCAGCGGAATGATTTCCTCTAGTAGTTCACTCTTTGAGTCTCTCTGCAAACCCCCTGCCTTTACTGCTGATTTCAGACTTAAGTACTGAGGGGTAGTGAGCGTGGAGGATTCGTCGAGCATGTAATGTGTCATTCTGACACGCCATTTACCATCTTTTATTTATTGTGTCATTTGATTTCTTGAGTATAGTTATTGTGGCCGAGGCACATCCACCCCAGTGGAGGGGCTTAGGGGGTTTGGAGTACAAATATTACCTCCTCCAGGCATCATCTTTTACTCGCTTTTGTATTTTTCTCCTAGTACAGCGATTCCCTCCCCAACAATCCCATCATGTTTTTGTAAATGTATTCTACTTTTCAATTATTTTATCTCTCTTTTTTCCTTGTGTCTGTCAGTATAATACCTGTGACTGGCTATTGATTCTTGCCAGGGGCTTGAGTGGATGGCCCTTCTCTGGAGAGAGAGGAGCTGTGTTTTTTTCTGATCGTGAAACTCGAGTATTGATTTCCTCTGTATGCCTGCAGGGGCGAACCTTCCGGGAAGTAGGGGTGGGGGAGGGTGTTTGGGGTGTTACACCCACCTAATACATGTATTGTTTAAGAAATAGTTTGTGCGCAGGAGCTTTCAGTCAGGTATAATAAGGTGCCTGTCGGATCTCACCTGGTATTTCTAAATACTCAGACAAAAGCACACACACACTCTCGTCTCTGTTTTGTGTTATAATTCTTTATTAGCGATTTTAGAATAAAATAACATCATAGGACAGTCAGCATCGACCACACAAATACAATGGTCATATTAGATATTTCAACAGAACAATTGTGTGGAACTTGCCTCTTGAAGATTAAAGAGAGTATACAGGAAGAGGTGGAGGGACAGGGAGGGAAGAGAGAGTAGGGAGGGGGGAGGAGGGGAGGTAAAGGAAAAGACAGTCTATTCCAGTATGTCCATTTTGTGAAACATGCAGTGTTGAAATGTGTGAGAGAAAGGAGTGAGAGGATATGGACGTATGAATAATGACATAATATAGATGGTTATGTCGTGTCAAATCACACTGGGGCCATAGCAATACCTAAACACAAGAGGAGGGGATTGTGTCCGGGACGAACAAACCCGTAAGGAGATGTGACATTTTATTTGATGAACGAAAATGAAGCGTCTCTGGCCTATACCAACTATGATGAGAAGTATAAAGAAGAATAAGTGCTCCGTTTTCGAAAATTGAATTGAATTTGCCACGCTGATGGCGTAATATAGGCACGGGGAGAGGAAGAGACATTAAACTTCATCTAGTTATGATGAACCTACACATAATAATAATTGGCAGTGGTTTAGCCATTACTAGTCTGAGGAGCCACAGTGCCAGGAAACTAGGGAGGAAGGGGAGGGAGAGAGAAAAGGGGGGTGGGATTGGTAGAGAGGGAGTAGCAGGGTAAGAAGGGGGGGCTGACAAGGATTAGTTTCATTGGGAAGGGCAGGAGAGGGGAAGACTAGTGGGGGGTAGTAGGAGAAATAAGAAATAAATAAGCGATAGGGGGGAAGAATAGGAAAAAAGGGGGCTCATGCGTGCAGGTGTGTGGTATAATAAAGTAGTGTAGATTAAATGCTTTGATGATGTGATGAAGTCATGTTAAAAAAGGTGTCCATACCTGGAGAAAGAGGTCAGATTTATCATGTAAATTATATACGACTCGTTCGTGGGAGGCTGTGTGTATCATGGCCACCAACCAAGCCTCCTGAGATGGAGTAGTCGGCGATCTCTACTGACGCAGGATACATAACTTAGCTATGGCAAGTGCGGTATGATAGAGTCGACGTTGCGGTTTTGACAATTCTGGGGAACACCGCAAGTCATGTAGAAGGATAGCAGCAGAAGTGAGCGGCAGACTCAAGGGCATAGTGGTGCTCAGGGTCTTGCCCACGAAAGACCAAAAGAATTGTACTAAAGGACATTCGCAGATAATATGGGTCATATCGCAGGCCGTATTTGCACATCTCCAGCAGTTTGCATGCGAGAGAAGGCCTGTTTATATAATTTCATTGGTGACCAGTGCCACTCGTGCAAGATTTTAAATATACTAAATTTCAGTCTTGCTTCTCGGGCACCTTTGTCCAGATCATCTAATAGTTCCGCCCACTCCTCCATTCCATAAGAGACCGAAAGTCTGGTTTGCCATCTGTGGCGAAGAGTTTGTAATAGGGGTTGTGAGAAAAGATGAGAGGTAAGTACTCCGTAGAGGCCGGACGTGACTCCTTTGTGCGTTCCCCACGTGTGAAGGTACAATAACACTTGTGAGGTTGGTAATGACAAAGGCCAAGGGCGTAGTCCAAGGCATCTCTGCAGGCAGCGGCAAAGCTGCTTATATCTGCAAGATTGCGACATGGGAAGGGAAAATTCCTCTTGCAGTTGCGCAAATGTTTTAAAGTTCCCTTTATAGAAAAGTTGATCCAGGGTGAATATGCCTGCCGTCTCCCAGAGGGGCCATGATAACGGTTGTTTATTGATGCATATGCCAGCATTCCGCCAGAGGGGGGCTTTATCGTGAATTCGCGTGTGTGAACCCATTAGCCGATGCACACTTTGCCAGGCCCCCTGCATGGCTAATAATATCGGGTTGGAGGGGTTTTGGCGGCACACTTCTTGTCCATATAAAGGAGAGAGGCCTAACCCTGTAGATAGCAGGTGTCTCTCTATGTGCACCCATTGTGGTACATCAGAGGTATTTGGTAGCATGTATGCCAATTGGAAGAGCTGCAGTGCAAGTGCAAAATGTTCAATTGATGGGAGGCTTAGTCCCCCACAAGAACAACGAGCCTTCAGTTTCAGCGCTCCCAGACGGAGCCTCAAGGAACCCCACAGAAAGGATTTAATTTTGGAGTCAATTAAGTGCAGTGTGGCCAGGGGTACCTGTAAGGGAAGCATGCCTAAGGTGTATATGAAGCGCGGGAGTGTGACCATGCATACAGCTTGTACCCTGCCCCACATAGAAAGCTTCAGCGCCTTCCATTTATCAAAGTTGCGTTTCATCTGGGATAACAGTGGAGTAATATTATCCGCAATCATCCCCTCCGTCCCTTTGTTCACCAAGACGCCCAAGTATTTGAGACGCGAGGATTGCCAATGGAATGGGAATCCATGTATGGCCGCATTTGTGGTACCGTCTGAGATGGGCAATGCTTCACTTTTGTCCCAATTTATTTTGTAGCCAGAAAATGATGAAAAGTCGTTAATTATTTGAAGCAGAGACGGTAGAGAACTGGGTAGGTTCGTGAGGGTAAGTAGGATATCGTCTGCATACAAATAGAGTTTGGATTCTCCTACAGGGAGGGGTACACCAGTGACTGTGTCTGATTGACGTATGGTAGCTGCTAAGGGTTCCATAGCAAGGAGAAAGAGAAGTGGAGAGAGGGGCAGGCCCTGGCGTGTCTCTCGACGAATTGGAAACGAGTCTGAGATGAAACCTCCACAATTTACCTGAGCGGTGGGATTATCGTAAAGCAGTCATACTTTGGCAATGAACTGATCTCCCAATCCAAATTGTGCCAATACTTTAAAAAGATAGTCCCACTTAATGCGGTCAAAAGCTTTCTCCGCATCGAGTGACAAAGCTAGCGCATCTGAGGGAAGGTTTTTGGCGGACCATAAAGTATGTGCTAGAGTTCGCATATGATTTCCGGAAGAACGGCCTGGTACAAATCCTACTTGTGTGTGATGAACTAGGGAAGGGAGAACTTTATGGAGGCGGGCAGCCAGGATACTGGCTAAGATTTTGATATCACAATTCAGCAGTGATATGGGGCGGTAGCTGCCGCATAGTGTAGGGTCTTTCCGAGGTTTAGGTAAAATGGCAATCACTGCTTTATTGGAGAGGGGGCCTAAAGAAGATGTGCGCTCAGCTTCCTGGAATGCCGCCTGGAGAGTGTCAACTACCCCTTCTACGGCCCATCTATAGAATTCCACCGGGAATCCGTCTTCACTGGGGTCCTTGTGGTAGGGGAGTTTAGCTATTGCTTGCGCTATTTTCTCCTTGCTGATCTCTCCTTCAAGGAGTTCTCTGCCCTCATCTGATAAGCGGGGGAGAGTCACCCCTGAGAGAAAAGTGGTCATTTTAGCTGCGTCTATCTGTGCTCCAGGAGTGTAAAGGGTCTGATAGAACTGGCCAAATTAGTTTACAATATCTTGGGGACGAGTGAGAGTTGCCCCACTGACTGACTGTATTGCCGGTATGGCCGTAGCAGCTTCCCTTTGGCGTAGCTGCGCTGCTAGTAGCCTCCCTGCCTTTTCTCCCTGCTCGTAATGCCTTCCTTTTATCTTTTGTAAGGCTTATTCAGCCTTTGAAGTGAAGAGGCTGTTTAATGCCATGCGGGCCTGTTCTAAGGATTTATGGTGCTGCAGGGTCGGTTTATTCGTGTATAGGCGGGGATAGGACGCAATGTCCTTTCCTAGTTCTTTCTGCCGAGCCATTATTTGCCTATTAGCCTGTGCCGCATCCCGCATGAGCTGACCCCAAATTGTGGCTTTCGCTGCAGCCCAGATGATCCTTCCCAAATTCACAGATCTCAGGTTGGCAGCAAGATATTCCTGGAGATGCTCACGTAGTTGAGATTTACCTTGTGGGGTGCGGTGGCGCTGTATGTTCATGCGCCATGGTTTGCGGCCCGGACTGGTTAGTCTCACCTCCAGTGAGAGTAGAACCGGTGAGTGGTCAGAGATTGCAGCTTCTAGAATGTGGGAATCTTGAACTAATTGTACCGTCCTCTGGGAAATCAGGAAATAGTCCAATCGGGAGAGCGTGCCGTGGGTTGAGGAAGTGAATGTAAACTCTGCGTCAGTCGGGTGAGAAAGGCGCCAGTGATCCACTAGTCCATTGTCAGTCAAAATGTCACCCATTAGAGCTCTGTCCGCGGCATTACTCTTGTCAAGGGGGCCTGTTCTATCTAGAACAGGGTCCCTTACCAGGTTTCAATCCCCTCCAATAAGATACTGTGAGGCATCTATTCCTACTAGGAGGCGCTTCAGTTGAAGAAGGAATTCTTTTTTTGCACCAGTCGGAGCAAAAACTGATCCAACGCAGTCAGAGGCCTCTCCTAAACGTAGCTGTGCAAACGCGTATCGCCCATCTGCGTCTATCCATGTCTTGGACAACGTGACTGGTAGAGATTTGTGTATGGTGATCACTACCCCACATTTCCTGGTAGGCGTCGCATCTGAAGAATCTCCCTTATTTATGCTACTGTGAATCACCTTGCCCACCCAGTCCCTGCGCAACTTTTCAGACTCTGGGGCGTCAAGATGTGTTTCCTGCAGAAGTGCTATGTCCACCTTCTTTGATTGAAGGTAGGAAAGCACCTTTTTCCTCTTTTTATAATGTGTAATTCCATGTACATTCCATGTCACCATGCGTAAGGGCTGAGAGACAGCCATAGTGTAGAGGTAAGAAGAAATTGATGATGAATAGCGTCTCTAAAGGGTATGTCAAGTATGCTCAGTGGAGTGTATGATGCGCTGGAGGGCAGTGGAGGTAAAACCTGTCTTTATTATGTATGTGGGTGATGGGGTAACTGGGTCGGTGGGCGGAAAGAGAGGGGGGAGCAAGGGTTAGAGATAGAGAAGCACAGATGTAAGAGTGGTTAGAAGAAGGGAGGAGGATAGAAGGGAGTGGAACAATGAGGAAAAAAGGGAGGGCAATGGAAAGACAAAGACAGGGAAGGAACTTGCCTCTGTTTTGAAAGTCTTAAAACATGGTTATTTTACAAATACTGTTTTTAGTACCTCTCACAATCCCTATTCTTTTCCCTTTCTACTGGCTCTTAAGTTCCCTCATGCGCTGCTTTTCATACAATTATACCTTGAAATGTCAGCGTCATTGTCAGAAAATCTGAAGCTCACCCCCCCTAGTCTTACTGACCAAGCTACGCACCTGGCTGCCTGGCTGGAAAATGAGCGTGGGCGGCAAGAGGGATGTACTTCTGAAACAGGTGTATCTTGACTCTGCCACTAACAAGCATGGCTTGGATGGCAGAGTCAACAATTTCCCTGACAGCAAGCACTAAGGTCCGATTTGCCATTCTGCATAAGTCCTGTGAACCTGCTTGAGCTCTCAACATCCATGGATGTCTTGTATGAAATGGTACCTGTTAAAGGGACGTGATCGTTTTCACACAGAGGAGACAATAACTTATTATAAAGATATCAAAATCCCACTGAAAGCTTCAGATGTTATGGTGACCATTCTAAAGCTAAAAAACACTAGTGTGTCAGGTATGGTGAGCTAGGCAACCATAACTCTCCACATTGCACTGCTCATGACCTCACTCATACAGTTATAGATGACATCTATTGAGAAGCAGAGACTCTGGATTTTAAAGCAAGTAGTTCAATTAAAAGATAACCTCACATCCGAATAGTTCACCTGGTTTGACTCCCATCCAGCAATAACTGTTTCCTACTGATCATCCACAGAATGTCTGAATGCTAGGTTTAATACCAAGGTTCTGGCCCACAAGTTGATGCATAAGCAGAGATGGGACATCAAAATAAGGTAATTCCGGGGTTGTAGAAAAATGAAAGAGAGAGCAAAAGATAAGTAGTAAGGATAGGTGAAAACAAAACAGGAAGAAAAGGACGGCGTTTGTCAAGGCAAGGTCTGTGATATAGTAAGCCCACTCACCAAGCACCTAGAGATGGAGAGGTGGCCAAAGCATTAAGTAATAACATAGATGCAAGCGTTTAGGGGGGTATGGCCAGGGACAGTTATTCAATTTCTAGGGTATGCCAACAGTACATTCTCATTTGTGGGGCAAAAGGATCTTCTCATAAAGAAGGGCACTCAGTTGATGGAGAAGCCCTAGCTGAGGTGGACGGTTAGTACAGAAGTTGCTTTTTAGCTACTCTTTCATGAAGGAGATACACAAACATCTTAGCATTTGTCTTGGACAGAGGCAAAGGATGTTGGACCTATGTGAGTAGAGAGAGCTTACAATACATAAATCCCAGGTGTGCCCCTTTTAGGGGTTAAAGGAATAATACTGCATTTCATTCAAAAGTAGGTAAAAATCTCATATGTCTCTAGGGTGTTGCAGGTAGTCACTGGCCTCAAAATAAAATTCTATAGGGCTCTGGTCCAAAGGCAATTTTTGAGTTGGATTTTCTTTTTCAAGTTGAAACATGTCCTTTACAGATTGGTTGGCAGGACTCACTCAGCAAAGAACAGTACGCATTACAAATATAATTGAACTGGTTTAATCGCCAATCACATTTTACTACAATAGATGTTTTCAGCCAGAAATAGGGTTTGGTTAAACGTACTTTAAATATTTGAGGCAGACATTCATCTGTCAGAGGACTATATAGCAAGGCCAGACGTCAGGGATGCTACTCTGGTAGCCTATTTTGTGTGATCTCCCTGTAGATTTTCTCAATTGATCTCAAAACATCTGGTCTATGAATTTTCCAGTTTGCCCTCAGACTCTCATCCTCAAACTTGTGCTTGACCAAACAAATAACTGTGGGGTTGTGATGGTGCTGTGCACAAGAGGAATGTGAATGATGCCCTCCTTGGACAACATAATTTTATATGTCCAGGGAGACATGGATTTAGCAGATTGTTATGGTAATCAGAGTGTTTCAATATTTGTGATCAACAAGGAGAAATTTATGATGATGATACTGGATGTGTTAAGGTACCCTGTTGACATACAGATGTGTACCCTAGGACTCCCATCCCAAACGATGCAAGATATTGGCAGAGGGATCAGGAAGACCCTTTAAAGGATCATGATTTCTCTGGGGGAATTGCCCAAAGTGGTGTGGTTCATGGCTGCTTCCGTCAAGGTCATCCGTTGCAGATACTTTCTTAGCCAAACTCATTAAAAGATGACATTTTGCACCTGTCCTGTACATAACAAATGGCACATTTTCCAGATGTGACTAGGGAGCTCCAGTAGAGCTTTGATCACGTGGTGGCCTGGAGTAACAACATTGCCATCTTTTGTTTGACCCAGACACGATTGTCAATCAGATGCCAGCAGATAAGGATGGGACATGAGAAGCAAATGTATTTACTAATAGGGCAATCCCAATATAGGAAGAGTGGGTATAAAGACGTAAAGCAATTGATGGTCTAAAAAAAACAAATATTGTGTACCATTTATTGTCCATTAATCATCATATCATTGATTCACCACATTCAGATGTATATGTATAGGATGAGTGAATTTTGGTTTCTATGTTAATGTTTCACCTTTCTAAGGAAGGTAGTTATCAGAAAAAAGAAGGAAGCAAATGTGTGTGATGAACATGCAATAGCAATAAGAATTTCAGGCACTTCAATTCTGAAATTGGGAGAGACCTTAACTGGGAGAAAGTGGTCGTAAGAGGAGGTGGTCTTATATATAGACATCTTAAATTATTTAAAGCTGACTTTCAGCTCTCTATAAAACTATTAATAAATAAATAATAGATACATATAACTGGTGTGTCTCACTGTTTTGTTCACAGTCAAGTACAAGTTCCTTATCTAGGATAGGGACTGGTGTTGTGTGCTTCTATGAAGGGACAGGACATCATCACTGAGGTACATAATCCATCTTGGTGCAAGGCAGATATGGTACAAGACAGATCTCGTCAAGGCCTTCTGGCACTACATTCTAGAATAGAAGGTTTCCCTTTTAAAAAAAAAAGTACATTCAAGGCCTAGTGAAAGTGGTTGTAGACTTGAATGTAGGGGTTCACAGGGACAGGAAAGACTCAGAGTTTTCTGCTCCTCCTGGGGATCTGGATATCCTGTGCCAACCAATACTAGGAGTGATTTATGGCTTTCACCCATTCGTGATGCCTTCTGATGTAGGGGTGTCTTTGATACTGATCTTGCCATTAGGGACAATACAAGCTTGAATTACACTTTCCTTGGATTCCCTGTGGCAAGCATATGAATTAAAAAAAACAGCGTTAGTAGCTCTTGGTAGCAGTTGGAAACCATTCCCTCTGCTGGAAAGGACTAAGAATTACAGTGGTTGGACTGCTGCTGCTTGACAGCTTTCTTTAATCGGATCCCTTACCCTGCCACCTCCCTACACCATTCCATGGTCTGTGAGCCCCCTCCCCTTTCTACCTTGCAGGGGAAAGTATTTTTCTTTCAGCCTATGACATCTACCAGATCTCAAGATCCCTCACAAAAGACCCCATCTCTTTCAATGTCCTCACCCTCTTCCATAGATCACAGTGCCACAACCTGCTACAGGATGTCTAGCGCTTCATGGCCAGCACATCCTACAACTGAAAATCGACCTGTTGTACAGGATCAGGTGGATTACGTTTTGCCTCTGCAAAGTCAGATAAAGTTGGGACTCTTGGTCTGACTTTGCCAACCTAAAGGGAAACTCTTTGCCTCCCCAGAGCCTTTACCCACTAGAAGATCATTTTAATATATCTGAAAGGCCCAAATCAAAAACCCAGATGATATTCTAACCCTATATTCCAGTGTTTAGTAAAGCGCCCAAAGGAGTATGAGTCAGTGAACACAGAGTTCATGCAATCGACCTAACTCATGTAACCAAACTCTTCCAAAAGTACAATCTAAGCAGATGCCTGTTTTCGCATCCCTGAATCTACTTGTCAACCTATCAGATACAAATAACTTGATGAGACAACCCTCCACATTCAACCCTCCATCTTCCGGAACAGCTCATCCCTCCACCTTGAAGATGAAGATGTCCTCTTGAAATTCTTATTCTTAAAGGCATTCAGAGCAAGCACACAATGACATGCCAGGCTTCAATATCTTGTTGCGCTTGGTTCATGAAGCACTGCCCCCATCCACCTTCCCTTGCCATGCCACCCCCTCAGTGCTCTTGAATGAATACAAAGTGACATTTAGTGATTACCAAAAAAAGATCAACTCATCATGTGTAGGAGATGTTAAGAGACAACGTAAGCTAAGGGACAGCAGTGATGGTGATCCTATGGAAATATATACAATGGTATCAGAGTATAAGTAATCTAAAATAACCCCTTCAATGACACATAAGATTCTGTTTTGCTATCTTTTGGGTCAGATTGTGGAAGAGACTCAAAAAATGAGAACATTTTCATTTTGTAAAGCTGGATTAAGTAAAAAAATATAAATGCAGACAATATTCCCATCAGTGTCTGTAATGAAATTTGCGATTTTAGTAGTATATTGTACCAAAAGTTTTGCTTTAGCTTTGACAATAGTGCTTTACACAGTGGTAGAATAATGTGGTTTTCTGGCATGAAGCAATGCTGCTTTATATCCTGGGGTCATTTTTATGTGAATTTCTTTCATGTGAGAATGTGTGCTGGCACTACAGATTATAGTTCTTTGTCTAGTGGTTCAGGATCATTGTCTCCATAAGAGTGGTATTATAAAAAGTATTACAAGCTCTTCTCATACGTTTGATCATATTTTGGACCATGAAACCTTCACTGTTCTGAGATGTTATGTTGCATATGTTTCTAAAGCTCATGTACACCGAGTGGTTTCATGGCGCTGAGGTAACTGGAACATAACACACTACTGATTGTTACTCTTAAGCGAGCCTGAAAAGCCAGGTCGTCAAGAGTTTCATGAACACAGTGTAACAGGGGGTGGATCTGATTTCAGGTGGGAGGGCATTGCAGAAGCGTGGGGGGGCAAGTACTGAAAATCTTTAACTGCAGAGCATCTTTTTTTTAAAGACAGGAGTGATAAGGAGATTGAAGTGCATAGACCTAAGGTTGCGAGTGGGGGTGTATTTATGTATACGATTAGAGATGAAGACTGGACTGCCAGTTTGTAGTGAATTAAAAATAAGGCAACCAGCCTTAAAGATGGAGCGTCTTCCACAAGCAGACTGTGCAGTTTCCTCAGCAGGGGGGGGGGCAATGTGACAGTTCTAAGGTTTGAAATTACAGCCCATAGTTGACCTTAGGGGAGCGGAAGGTGGAGAGGCTGACCGCCTGGGACCGGTCCTTCAGAAACAAAGTAATTCAGTCTGGCGCAGTGCCCTGAAAACCTGCGGCCTTGACACAGTCGACCAAAATATCATGGTCGACCGTGTCAAAAGCCACAGAGAGATCAAGAAGCACCAGCACCTGGGTGGTATTACTGTCAGCTACCTCGCGAAGGCCATCCATCACTGAGAGAATGACAGTCTTGGTGGAGTGGGCAGGCCAGAGGCCCGCTTGATGGGGATCAAAAAAATTGTTTTCTTCCATGAAAGAGCAGATGCATTCAGCTACATGAACTTTGAGTACCTTTGCCAGGTAGGGAAGCAAAGATATTGGGAGATAGTTTTTTAAAATCGATGGATCATCGCCAACTTTCTTCAATAGAGCGACCACAATTGGTTACTTGAAAGAACAAGGGACCCAGTCATTGCTCAATGATTTGTTAAAAAGGGATAGAGCTGGATTGGGGAATTGAGAGAAGACAGTTTTTGAGACCTCAGGGGAGCAGGGATCAGTTGGGGAGCCCGATTTCACTTTCCTCAGTAATTCCATAAGACTCACCTTACTGATGGCGGGCAGGTCAGACATTGTGGGTGCGTTGCAGTCTGTCATAGATGTAGCTGAGTGAGAAAGACTGGGGAGGATACTAGCTTTAATATTAGAAATTTTATTGATAAAAAATGAGTTGAGGGCATCACATAAGTTCTGAGTGGGAGTAATTGTAGGAGTCACTCTGTCATGATTGGACAGTTCAGCCACAGTTTCTATGATCTCCTTAGACTTATTAGTCGATTTGGTAATTATGTCAGAGAAAAAGGCCAACTTGACTTGGATAATGAGCCTTTGGAATTGTTTAAGAAGTAACAGGTAAGCTGTTTTTTTTAGCAGCGGAGTAATCTTTTCCCCAGTTGTGTTCTGCACGACGCAATTTAAGTTTTGCTGACTTTAGGTCATTGGAAAACGATTTTGATGTATTATGACACCTAGGTGATCTAGCTCTCTGAAGAGGAGCGTGAATCTCAGTCATTTTGCAATTCTTTCCTCAAGTAGGTCAGAGGTACCATTGTTATCAGGCATAGAGCTAGCCAGGGAGCTACAAAAGGAATCTATGTTAACACGGGCCCAATTTCTAGAAAAGCTATCCGCGCCGGATTGAGTTTTGGGCAGAGTTACATCAGTGAGCAGAAATTTGCTTAGAGAGTGGTGTGACCAAGCGCATGGCAGTACAACTATAGGGGAAACTAAGAGGTTAGCAGTTCAGATCTGATTCAAGATGTGGCCCTTACTATGGGTAAGTAAGGACACATGTTGGGTAAGATTTAAGGTGCAAATCAGTTCAGTGAAATCAAGGGAATGTTGGCCACCGGTGTCCACATGCACCCAATAGTTGAAGTCACCTATAATTAGAATCTTTGCATACTAGAAGGTTCTTTGATAGAAGCACGCATGGTTAAACCACGCGTGCCTCTACCACGCAGCCCAAACCACGAATGCGTCTTAACCACGCATTCCTTTATCACGCATGCCTTTACCACGAAATTTCGTGGTATAGGCATGAATGGTAGAGGGGTATGTGTGGCTAAGGTCGCAACTACCCTGCCCTCCCACCCCCGCACGGTCCCTTAAACTACCCCAACCCCTTTCACTGCCCTAAAACTTACCCCGACCCCCAGCCCTAAAAACTACCCCTACTACCATTCCCCTCCAACTACCCTAAGGCCTAAAACCCTGGCCCTTTATGTACACTACCCCGCCCCGCGCTGTCCCTTAAACTACCCCAACCCCTTCCACTGCCCTAAAATCTACCCGATCCCCCCACCTGCCCTAAAAACGAACCCAACTATCCATTCCCCTTTCACTGCCCTAAGGCCTAAAACCCTGCCCAGTAAGTTACACTACCCTACCCCCCCGTGCTGTCCCTTAAACTACCCCAAACCCTTCCACTGCCCTAAAACCTACCACGACCCCCTCCCAGCCCTTTAAACTACCCGATCCCCTCCCAGCCCTAAAAACGAGCCCCCAGCCCCACTTATCGCTGCATCTTCCTGCTTCCATCTTCCAGCAGCTAGACCACGCACTGCCTTAACAACGCATATGCGTGGTTACTGCATATGTGTGGTTAAGGAAAGCGTGGTCTAGTTTGCGTAGTCGGAACATGCCTGGTTCACACCGCGGTGTTCCAACTGTTTCCCATACTAGATAACTAGCGGGGAGATTTGTTCCGCTAGGGACTAAGGGAAGTGAGGCACATGACTTGGGGTCCTATAGACTAAGATGCAAATTAAGGGGGAAGTTGAGGAGTCAAGTTTCATTGTAAAGCTGTCTATCAGCGGGATGTTCAGTGGAGCAAGACTGGAGAACTTTAAGTTCTTCTTTATGATAGCTGCTACACCCCCCCATTTTATTTGGGGGAGGCGGTTCATAGAGAGGATGTAATAGCTGTCTAGGAGGGCAGCAAGAATATCAGGGGAAGACTCAGCTGTTAACCAGTTCTCTGTTAGGAATGGTATGTCGGGGTCCTCAGATTCCAATAAATGGAAGATTTCAAGTTGATGTTTAACCATTGACCTGGTGTTCAGGTACAAGATCCGAAGCTGATTGGAAGGAGGCAGGCTCCTGGAGGAAGTCACTAAGGAAAGGCTTGATTCGTTCTGCCAGTACACTCGTAGTGCTGAGTATGTTTAGTAGCCCTAGGTTGGAAAGATGAGACATGGTGGAGAAATCCGGCTGATGAACTATAGAGTGTAACAATCTGAGTTCATTAGAGGTGTAAGCATATTGTGGGGCATAGGGACTAGCCCCTAGCCCCAGCAGGACACGGACGGGCACAGACAGGCTTGCCTTTAGCATGCCAGTGGCGCTCCCGCTGCGCCTCCATGCTACTCATTGCATTAAGGGCATGATACAGAGTTTGGCAATGCAGTGCCAGGTCCGCCCGCCACTGCACCGCCAAACCCGTGGTCGGGCCGCCCGCCAGATTACTAGTGATTCTCGTGTCTGGCAGACTTTTTTTTACGTTTCCATTGCAGTGCCTTAGAAAATGGGCACTCCAATAGGAACTCCAAAAACAGTTCCTGCATGGCATGGACTGTAAAATCCCTGCTGTGCAGGAACTGATGTGCATGCACACAGGGGGGCACATGTTGTGTCCCCCAGTGTGCATCCACATAGCTTGAGGTATCAGCCCCCTTTGTTTCTCTCCACCACAGTTTTCATGGAGGAGGAACCGCCATGAAAACCGTGGTGGAGAGGAAACTTGTAATATGCTTGGCGGGAACAGAGCGGTCCCACCAAGCATATTACTGCCTCTACACTGCTGCACCACTGCCAGGAAATGGCAGTTCCCTGGTGGCTGCGGCGCGGCAATGGCAGTCCAAACACCCTAATGGTAATAGGGCGGTTGGGAGACTACCACCGCCTCGCCCCCACGAGTCTGGTGGTCCGCAGACCGCCAGACTCTTAATCAAGCCCTAAGTTGGCAAGGAGCTCTGACAGACTCCTCCCCCAGCCGCCTGACTGGTTTCCCCGCAGCCAACCACGATCGAGTATAGCAATCAATCAATCAATCAATCAATCACGGCATTTATAGAGCGCGCTACTCACCCGGGAGGGTCTCAAGGCGCTGGGGGAGGGGGTAAGTTACTGCTCGAACAGCCAGGTCTTGAGCTGCTTCCTGAAGGCGAGATGGTCCTGGGTTCGCCGAAGGTGAGTGGGGAGGGAGTTCCAGGTCTTGGCCGCCAGGTAGGAGAAGGATCTTCCTCCGGCGGTGGTTCTGCGGATGCGTGGTACGGTGGCGAGGGCGTGGCTGGTTGATCGTAGCTGGCGTGTGGGCGTGTAGAAGGACATGCGGTCGTTGAGGTACTTTGGGCCCAGGTCGTGGAGGGCCTTGTGTGCGTGGGTGAGGAGTCTGAACGTGATTCTCTTGCTGACGGGGAGCCAGTGCAGGTCTTTCAGGTGTACGGTGATGTGGCTGTGTCGGGGGATGTCCAGGATGAGTCGTGCGGAGGCGTTCTGGATGCGCTGGAGTCTCTTTTGAAGTTTGGCTGTGGTTCCGGCGTAGAGGGTGTTCCCATAGTCCAGTCGGCTGGTGACGAGTGCCTGGGTGACGGTCTTCCTGGTTTCAGTGGGGATCCATCTGAAGATCTTGCGGAGCATGCGCAGGGTGTTGAAGCATGAAGATGAGACGGCGTTGACTTGTTTGGTCATTGATAGGGAGGAGTCCAGGATGAAGCCCAGGTTGCGTGCGTGGTCCGTTGGCTTGGGTGCGGTGCCCAGGGCCGGGGGCCACCAGGAGTCGTCCCAGGCGGAGGGTGATGAGCCCAGGATGAGGACTTCCGTCTTGTCTGAGTTCAGTTTAAGGCGGCTGTTCCTCATCCAGTCGGCGACGTCTCTCATCCCGTCGTGCAGGTTGGCTCTGGCGGTAGTGGGGTCGTTGGTGAGGGAGAGGATCAGCTGGGTGTCGTCGGCGTAGGAGATGATGTTGAGGTTGTGTCGGCGTGCGATGGCTGCGAGGGGGCTCATGTAGACGTTGAAGAGGGTCGGGCTGAGTGAGGATCCTTGTGGAACGCCGCAGATGACTTCGGTGGCTTCGGATCTGAACGGGGAGAGGCGGACTCTCTGGGTTCTTCCGGCGAGGAACGAGATGATCCATTCCAGTGCTTTCTCTCGGATTCCGATGTTGCTGAGGCGCTTCACTAGGGTGCGGTGGCAGACGGTGTCGAACGCCGCGGAGAGGTCCAGGAGGATGAGGGCAGCTGTTTCCCCGTTGTCGGTTAGGGTTCTGATGTCGTCGGTGGCTGCGATAAGGGCGGTCTCGGTGCTGTGGTTGGCCCGAAACCCGGACTGCGAGGGGTCGAGGGATCCATTCGTCTCGAGGAAGGCGGCAAGCTGTCTGTTGACGGTCTTCTCGATGACTTTGGCCGGAAACGGAAGGAGCGAGATGGGGCGGTAGTTCTTGAGGTCGGTGGGGTCCGCCGTTGGTTTCTTCAGGAGGGCGGTAAGCTCGGCGTGCTTCCAGCTCTCCGGGAAGGTGGCGGTGCGGAAGGAGGAGTTGATGATGTCCCGGAGATGGGGTGCGATGGTGGCGTCGGCTTTGTTGAAGACGTGGTGTGGGCAGGGGTCGGTTGGTGATCCGGAGTGGATGGAGTTCATCGTGCGGGTGGTGTCTTCGGTGTTGATCGGGGTCCAGTTGCAGAGGGTGGTGGTGGCGGGCATTGGTTCGGCGGTAGGGTGCGTTGTTTGTGCGTTGAAGCTGTTGTGTATGTCGGTGATCTTGCGGTGGAAGAACGCGGAGAGTGAGTTGCAGAGGTCTTGCGAGGGGGTGATGTCGTTGTTTCCGGCGCTGGGGTTGGAGAACTCTTTGACGATGCTGAAAAGTTCCTTGCTGTCATGGGCGTTGTTGTCCAGTCGTTCTTTGAGTGCCGACTTCTTGGTGGCACGGATCAGCTGGTGGTGTTTGCGGGTGGCGTGCTTGAGGGCGGTCCTGTTGTCTGTGGTCTGGTCGAGTCGCCAGGTTTTCTCGAGAGTGCGGCAGTTCTTCTTGGATTCCTTGAGTTCGTTGGTGAACCAAGGGGTTTTCTTGCTTCCGGGTCTGCTGGGAGGGTTTTTTAGTGGTGCGAGGTCGTCGGGCGCAGGCGGTCAGCCACTTGGCGAGGTTGCTGGCTGCTTCGTTTGGGTCCGTTGTGTCGGTGGGTGTGTTCTGGCTGAGGGAGGCGGTGAGCTGCTCGGCGGTGATCTTGCTCCAGCTCCGGCGGGGAGCCTGTTGCGGGTGGTGGTGGGTCGCAGTCTTTCTGAAGCTGAAGTGGACGCAGCTGTGGTCGGTCCAGTGGAGTCCGGTGGCGTGGCTGAAGGAGATGTGCTTGCTGGACGAGAAGACGGGGTCAAGCGTGTGGCCGGCGTAGTGGGTGGGCGTGTTCACCAGTTGCTTGAGTCCGAGGTTGGCGAGGTTGTCCAGCAGGGCGGTGGTGTTTCTGTCGTCCCAAGAGAACAAACACTCTAAGTGGTGAATTAAAAATGCAAATTGCAGAAAATAGATCCAAGTTAGGCTAATGAGCAGCGGAAAATCAAGAAGGAAGCATCATTACAGTTACCAGCATGTCTGAGATTCTTTCTGCTGTTCTATCCCAACCGCTTTAGACCAGTTCACTAATATGATAGCGGCAACTAGTGCCTTTTCTGTTTCTCTTTCTGAGAGTATTGCATGTCCTTCCAATTATTATTTGTTTTTGCATTTTTTCTGCAGTTGGTGCTCTTCATTGATCACTAACTATCAGTTCAGTTTTCACTGCTTTTCAACTATGCCCAGCAGCAGTGCTGCGTTTTTCACACTTTGCACTTACTTGCCTTGACGTTTGTGTGTTGTGGGTTGGGAATATAGAATCCCAACTATCGATGGGGCAGAATATCGTTACCACAATATTGAGGGACAAAGTAATGAAAGGTAAGTTTCTATACATTTTCTATAACTAACTCCACATATATGTACCTTTGTGATATAGCTATCTTCAGGAAACAGCGTTTACAACACTGTCATTACATCGCAGTGCTATTACAACGCGGTCGTTACAACGACGCGTTGTTAGTACACGATACCTTTACATCGCAAGTCATTAGAACGACTTGCTGTAGGGGGCGCTAAGGTATTGGAAATGAATTTCAACACCTTCCCTACTGTTGCGCAAACTGGAGTAGGAATAGTAAATAATACTATTCCTAAGTCCAGCGCGCCCCCTACAGAAAGTCGTTCTAATGACTTGCGATGTAAAGGTATCGCGTACTAACAACGCATGCGTTGTGACATGCTATATTCGCTATCTTCAGTGTACGTAGATGTGGAGTTAAGAATAGAACATTCTCACACCCTCTGCAGTGCACTTACCTTTCTGTATTTTGTCCCTTGATATCTTGATATTTTGGTAAAGATATTCTGGCCCGTCGATATTTAGGATTCATTATTCTCTACTACAATCCTTTTGCATGGTAGTTGGAGGCTTCCAAACTGTTTACTACCTCTGGATTCAGCCGCAGGTTTCAAATGTTTTCAGGATCGTGAAGCAAATCAGTATATGTTGGCAAGACCTGGTTTATATATATTGGATGGTGTAAGGATACCTACTCAGTAGACCTACAACAGTTGCAAAAGCTTGCAGATACTCTCATAAAATTCACCATGTAATGAGCTTTTCCTTTGCAGGTTTGTAGCATTTCCCACCAAAGGCACAGCAGAAATTTTCTAAAAAGCAAATCCTACTTGTCCTAGCAATACTCATATTTGTTGATTATGCATCATTCTCCTTACAGGAAACGTACCTTATAAACTGTGGGCAGTTTGGAAACTGGCATAAAAATATGTACTTTACAGACTAGGAAATGTTATGGTGACATCTGCAGCATTAGCGATAATTCTAGTGACCGAGGCCTGAACCTGTATGATCAGTAAGCTTTGGGTAATAAGGAATCATAACAAGTTCTTTTTCCTCAGCAAAAGCCCCCTGGAACAGTGAGCAACCATCAGTTATTTGAGCATCATGCATGGGTCTTTGGATTTTCTATGTCACAATCATTATCAAGTGTGTTAGTCCACTTGATTCAACTAAAACAAAGCAAGATGGCAACTGTTAAAAGTATAATTTTATCAAAAGCCTCGGGAATGAGAACTTGCTGTCCTACTGACTTGGAGCAGAGACAATAGTGTCACTCTGGTAAATATTAGCAGCAATTTCAATGAAATTACTTTTCTGACATATTTACTGGCATACAAATTAAAATGTGTTTATTTTCTCTGGAAGGGATTTTGTTATACATTTTTTTAGTGGAACACA
Source organism: Calotriton arnoldi (assembly GCA_963921515.1). Lineage (NCBI taxonomy): Eukaryota > Metazoa > Chordata > Amphibia > Caudata > Salamandridae > Calotriton > Calotriton arnoldi. Next base: position 278,015 of record CAWUFW010001751.1, on the reverse strand, counting down.
CTGTGTCAGTAATGTACTGCTTCTCATGTTGTTGGCACGTTCTTACAAGTATGCTCACACATGGGAAATGGCCACTACAACGCGGCCGTTTCCACGCATAACTTAACCACGCATGCAGTACAACGCATGCGTGGTTACTACGAAAGGCCTTTACCACGCATACCTTTACTACGAGATACGTAGTAAAGGCATGTGTGGTAAAAGACAAAAAATAAAAAAGGGGGCTTGGGGGGGTCTCCCCCCCCCCCCAAAAAAAAACGCGTGAAAAAAAGGGGGCTTGGGGGTCACCAAAAAAGAAGCGAAGAAGAGGCAATCGGCGTCGTTAGAGGAAACGGAAACACACTTCCGTTTCCTCTTTACGACGTTCAACGTCAACACGGAGATGGAAGAAGAAGAAGAAGCCACGACGTGCAGAGGTAAGGGGAATTTTAAGAAAAAAAAAAGAGGACCGATTTAAAGGTTAAGGGGAGGGGAATATGTAAGAAGGGTTTAGGGGTGGGGGAATAACCATTACCAAGAGTATGCCCTTACCATGCATAAATTTACAACGAAAATCGTTGTAAAAGTATGCGTGGTAAAGGAATATTCGTGGTAAAGGTTAAGCGTACGATAGGCATTCCGTTGTAACGCATGCGTGGTAAAGGCATGCGTTGCAACGGAATGCGTTGTAACGTCATACAACCCTCACACATACATACACTCACACACACACACACTCTCTCTTTCTCACTCACTCACTCTCTCTCTCTCTCTCTCTCTCTCTCTCTCTCTCTCTCTCTCTATCTCTCTCTCTCTATTGCTCATTAACTCTGCCACAACAGAGAAATGTTGCTCGTGGGCAGTCTCACATACTTTATTTAGCACTATCTTTTCGAAGATTTCTGGAGCATGGAATAATTCCAATCCAAGCAGGGGCCGCTCCTCCGCTAAGGTGGAGGCGCGTCACCCCACTACTCTCAGAGCATTGGAAAAGCGAAAAATAAAATGATAATAACAAGGCTATTATCAGTTTATTTATTGCTGCTGCAGGGCTGGGTTAGGGGGGTGGGGCTGGTGGCTCAGGGAGGAGGAGTGGACTGTGCACACAAAGTGCGCATGACTACTTAGCCGGCCACCTTGGCCCGGGCAAACCGCCATGCGTAATTTGCATGTTCCCTACCAGGCTGCATTACGCAGCCTGGTGGAGAACATGCCAACACCCCCAGTCCCCATCTGAGCGCTGATCCATGGCGCTGATATCAATCACAATGCTGCATTGCAGCGTTGTGATTGGCTTAGGGGAGCCTGTGTGCTTCCGCACTCTTCAGCAACGACGGAGGAGGGACGGAGGTGGCTGCAGGGCGAGGAGGTATGTGTTTTTATTTTTAAAATATTTTGTTCCCACACACCCTCCTGCCCCCGTCCCCATTCCCTGCCAGCCGCCACTGACTCCAAGCATCCCAGTCAACCATCTTCCTGAGGAAGGCTGGACTAACTGACTTAATACAATTTCAGGCTCAATTTCGGGCTAGTATTAAAATATGTTCCAACGCTGCACTTGATTCACATTGGAGCTCTATTCTTGGTTTATCTCATATACAACTGTTCTTTTGTTACTTATTATTCTGAAAGCAGTGCACACGTACTCAGCTCTGCAGTCTTGACCAACAAATACTGGGTAACCAAAAAACGATGTAAATAACACATCACAGTGTTGCATCGTGTTTGTCAAAGTTCCAATGCCATTTGGATGTTGATGGAGCAGCAAGGACAAACTAGGGGGCATATGTACAAGTCCCTATAGCCACTGGAGGGTCACTTTTTTTGATGTTCCGGTGGCGTAGCACCATTACCCATATTTACAAGGTGGCGCAAAGCCACTTAACCTGGCTTAACGCCACCATGTAAATATGCCCCTCTCCCCCGCAGTCCTCTACGGCAAAGGGGCGTGCAATGGGTTTTGTGTGGGTGTTTCACTGCAGGACCCATTGCTGTTTGACTCTGCCCCAGATTTACAAGGATGAGGCAGCGCCAAAAACAGCGCTATTCTAACTAAGCTCGGGTGGCGAACTCCGCTCTGCCAGCGGAGTTTGCAGAGTTTTGCCAACTCCGAGCTCCGTTGGGAATGCGGAGTTCAGGCAAAACTCTGACTCCGCGGCGGAGCAGAGATAGCCCCTGCACACGCCCACAAAAACAGAAAAGAAAATCACTTACCTGCTCTGGTTTCTCTGGGCTGCCCTCCTCTTCGCTGTGATCTCTCCTCCTCGCCGTCCTCGTCGGTCGCAAACCCCTACGTTGCACGTCTTGGGAGGACTACGCATGCAGGAGGAGGGCAGCCTGGTGACGCCAGAGCAGGTAAGTGATTTTTTTGTCCTGTTTTTTATTGTTAGGGAGGGTGGAGCGGAGCGGAGTTCCACAGAGTTTTTTTTTAACTCCGTGGAACTCCGCGTGGTGGCACTCTGCGTACTCTGCCCAGGGTTAATTCTAACACCATGGATTACCATACTGCAGCACACAAAGAAAGAGCAAATCGCTATCAATGATTGTTTATGTGCCGGAAATTGTTCCATCCTGCACATAAACAATCGTCCCTGTAGTGCAGGCACCCTTGCAACATGGCGGCAGGGTGCCTGTGCTGGCACTAAGCAGCTTTTTTTGCGCCAGCGCTAGGGGAAACACAGGGGTGCACCGTGTTTTTGTGAATATGGTGCATCCCTGCATTTTAAAACTGTCAGAGCGCGGCGCTGCTGAATTCGGCGCAGCTCCGACATTTTTTGGTAAATATGCCACTGAGAGTGTCATTTTATAATAGCTGAAAATATAATCCCATAAGGGGCGTAACATATGCTCCTGTAGCTCCCGCAGTGGAGGGGGGGCCCAACCCTTCAAGGTGGTCCTAATCAGCCCAAGATCAATGAATATCTGTCAGATTTGAGAGACACAAGGGCCCCTCTTTGCATTCTGCAGGGGGCCCCTTCATTTTGTGTTACTCCACTGAATCCCTCTCCCCAGCACAATGTTAATTTCACTCTAAATGTATCTCCATCATCAAACAATTACTGACATGACGTCCACTTGAAATGTGGTCCCATGGGCAATATTTTTAACATTTTCACAAAAATCCACCTCACCCAATTCCCTGATGCCTCAATCTTCAACCTGAAAACATTAGCTGCTAATCAAAAAATGAGCAGCATTTTTTAAGGCCCGATTATAACTTTGGCAGCTTGGCCCTAAGGCGCCAGTATGTAAAGTAAACACCTCCACCTCACCAGTGCAGGAATGCCTGCTCCATTTAAACTTTCTGCCATGGCAGTATATGTTTTCTCTTAAAGTGTCTCCTGCTACTTTAGCATGAGCCACCTCAAGGGTAATAATTTCTGTAGTAGCAATGTCAATGTGGTTGTGCAGGTTGGTGGAATTGTTGCTACCACCACAATTTTACTAGACTGAAGAGAGGCACAGGCAGATCAACTGAACAACCAAAGATCACAAGTGTTGTATGGGTGAAACAGGACACAAACTGATGAATTCCTCACTCTGGAACAGGCCATTGTTTGCTCAGCCTTACTTTTTCAATTTTGTGTGACAAATTCTTTTTGAATACTACTGAATTTCATGTAGTTGTAACCAATGATTTAATAATGTTGCACTTGAAACAATTTTATTTAAAGGTTAAGAAGTATGTCTATTTATGTTTAGTTTTACCACATTTCTGTAAAGACTTAATTTTATTAAAACGGATACTGTTTGTTGTTTTGTATTCTTGCTCCTGATCATTACCCCTCCCAATTGATGTCCCTTTGCATGTCTTCTCTACTCATAGTTTTCGTGAAGCACAGGACACTGTGATGCTATTGGTAATTTTCCTTAGAGTGCAGGCATTGTGAATTAAACTTTCTTCATGTTCCTAATGCAACTTTCAGAAGGACACTTCCCCTGGAAGTTCTGATGCGGGTTTGCTGGCACATTGGTATATGAGTCTTTGTTTGAAAATGTTTGATATTGTGTTGAACATCTCCGGAATGCGCTGTTGTTGTGGAAGCTAATTTCCTCTACTTTAGAAATGGGTTAGTGTTATAATTATTTATGTCCAAAGAGAAAAAAAGCACTCGCGCACACACAGTCCAGCTTCCACAGGTAAATCTCTTCTTGGTAAAATTCTGTTGAAATGATCAGATTCAGTCCACAAGATTCAGATTCTTCCTGATCGTTTTTTACTTCAAAAGTAAGTTTACATATATTAATGTCCAAAACACTGCAGCCGACACATGTTTCGCCCTCCTGGACTTTTTCAAGGCTATGGAAATCTAGTCCAAAGGGTTCCTACAGTCTCTTTCAGATTTCTGTATTGGAAAGAAATTCCATCTATGTGAAGCCTCTGTGAGAAGGTTGTCCCAGTAATGGACAAACCTTAGAGTAAAGTCCCCAACTAGTGTTTACTTCAGTGTAATCTGGGGAAAGTATGGCGCGACCCTGATAAGCCCGCCGGTCTGTAGTTTCCAAGGCCGTAAGGACAGGATAGATGTGCAGTCATTAGGGCTTAGTCACCAAAGTTGGTTATCATTATAATTATTTATGAGATGATCACCATTCTGATACGTCCAAAATGTGTTATCGCTAGTCATTCCATGCTGAATTTTCAATTTGTGCTTATTACTTATGCATAAATGGTATTGAGTGTGAGCGAGATGATTACCCTATTCCTCTAGGGCAGAGTTCTTCAATCTGTGGGGCGCGCCCCCCTGGGGGGGCGCGACACCATCTCAGGGGGGGCGCGCACTGCACTGTAAAATCCTACCTTTGTTTATCTTGTACTGTGCTACGATCGCAAGTCGTCACCCATTTCAAATGGGGATATTTGATAGGAGACCTCCGGAGCAGCAGCAGCTAATCAGCAGGTAGGAACGTCACCACTGACGTTCCACCAATGATGGGACAGCAGCAGAGATTGCAGGAAGTGCCGCGAAATTTGCGTGCATAAAGTTCCTGCATTCCATTGCTTGCTGCCTTTTCTTCTTTGTTTCCTGTATTTTACCGTCGCCTGGCTGTGAAGGACTTTGCTGAAATGAAATCTACAACAGGTAAGAGGGCTTTTTCGAAGGGGGCGGGTTGGGGAGGAATTGGCCTGGGGTTCAGCAGTAACGGAGGGTTGGAGGGAGGGGAGAGAGGGGAAATCGATGGGGCACGTTGTGCTCATTCTTTTTAATTTCACGAGCTAACCGTCCTGGAGCAGTCTAATCATCTTCCAGATCTTATTACTTAGACTAGCAAAGTGACATAGTAAAACTTCAAAACACGGGGGCACAACCAAAGCAATCACGGCACTGAATGTACACCCATAAGTAATTTTAAACACCAGATATGTGTAACTGATAATACAGTCCGGTATATTGCCTTTGCATAGTAATCTGCAATGAGACATGAACTTTAGAGATCTTTTTTTCTGGAGAACATATAAAAACAGCAACAACTTATCAATGGCTGAGCACAGCAGAACAATTTGTCGACAGCATGCAGGAAAATGTTTACAAATCCATAATAAAAGACAATTGCAGGAGGTGCCTCTGTCGTTCTCTAAGCACAGCAAACCTTGATTCCGATAAAACTACCAAAGTCACAGAAGAAGAAATAACCTTTCAGAACAGAACCCTTGCTCAAACTGCCCTAACAATCTCTTTTCCAATGAGCTGGTTAATTCCTACAGTTGAAATGCTTTAGCTGCCGTGGGAGGCAAGGAGTCTCCTCTGCTAAAGCAAAAGCGAACAGACAGTCCACTGTGGACTATCTGTTCCTTCGTGTTCAGTTTCATAGCAGAGGAGACTCCTTGCCTCCCACTGCAGCTGAATCATTTCAGCCCTAGGAATTTAACCCCCTCCTCTTCCCAGAAAAGAGACCACATTTCTTTTAAAATTACACAGGCAGGCACACAACGTCCACAGGGCTAAAATGGCTTCAAGTTGCCAAAAGAAAAGGCCAGCCATGTGTGGGTTAAAGAGCCTGCAAATTGCTTGTCTTGACACTAAATACAGGTTATAAATAAAGAAGTATGTATTCATTTGTAATGTGACTTTTCTGTCTTTGTTCCCTTTAATTATCAGTCACGGATCATTCAGGCAGCCCTAGAACAAAATTAAAAGTGCTTTCAATTTATATTTGCTGTTCAAAGTACACACAGATAAGTACTGAAAATACAGCTTTAGGTGACTGCTTATTTGTGTACCGTCTGGGACATCAAAATAATGAGCTGGCAACCCTAATCATAAAACTGGAAGTTTGTTGCAAGATCAGCACATTATTTATTTCCTCCACCCTCAATCCCTGGTTAATGCCATAATAGCAATAGTTTAACATATCTGAAACCCTACGCCGCTATCAATAACATGCTGAGTTACCTCAAGTGTCTGGGAATGCACCCCGCATTCAGACAACTCTCTCCTCATTCTCGCCCTTCAGTTTCATGCTCACCCTGCACTCACAGTGATCACAATTCACTCGCACTGATCAACATGCACTCACAGCATTCACCACCTCGACCTGCACTCACAGTGATCACTCTGCACTCAAAATGCACTTGCGCTGTTCGCCCTGTACCTCACCCTGCAGTCACACGAGCACACTACTCAACCTGCACTCATGTGACACTTCACTCGCCTGTCCCCCTCACTGCTCAATCTGCAATCTCACTTAAATAAGCCCATCACTAACCATACATTCATTCGTCCCACTCTGCACCTACATCCGCAACCAAATTCATATGCTCACCTCACTCACCCTGCAGTCAATCCTCTCACCTCACTCTCACACTGATGCATCGCTCACTGTGCACTCACATGGGCACTCCTGCCACCCACACAGCGCAGAGGGATAATGTGCCTGCTACAAAGAGTGTGTACCATGCAGATCAAAGAACTGAGTGTGAGTAAACTATGAGTAGTGCTATAAAAAAATGAAATGTTTGTCAGAAAGGTGCTATCGAGAATGAGGTGCACTGTTGGTGAGTGGTAGTAGGGAATTCATGGAGAAGGAGGAAATGGGGGCGGGGGTGCCAAAAATACTGTTGCACTGTGTACGACCAGTGCTATGGCCAGCCCTGGCTGGGAGTGTTAGCCCCCCCCCTCTCCGAAGTTCGGGTCTTGTTGCGCCCCTGTACACAAGTATGGGCATGTCGTGCCCCATCAAGTTTTTGTCCTAAAGTACAAAAGTACACATTTACATGCACTGCAATCCAGCCTTTCAGGGGGCCACTTGATAGAGACAGCTCTGTTTTTGCCCTGATGGCCTGGAATAATTCCTAAACAGATTCTTGTGAATACCGTTTTTTTTCATTTCTTTTGAATGTGATTGATGTGGGAGAGTCTATTACTATTTGCAGAGAAATGTGTTTGTTTCATGCAACAACCATAAAAAAGTTTTTTTAGATCAAAACAGGCCCTCTCATATGAGAAATTGGAGGATTTCACAGATATTATTCACTGTAAAATTAGTGGACGTGGAGCACAGCCTGAGTATGGCAGTAGCAAAAATCCATCCACAGATTGACCGTCTCTGTGGCGAAAAATAGGCACACCTGTCACATTAATGTTGGTGGTGTTATTATCAATCTATGTCTTGTGTAAAATAAAGCATTCTAGTAAAAACAATTTGCGCACATTTTATCTTGGAAAATTGTTTTTGAGCTGTGTAAAAGCCTCTGTCATTTAACCACACCCACTCACAAACCTGCAGTTTACTAAACACTCTTATTGTGTTGAACATTATTTGCCGGATATGGCCCGGGATATGCGGGTGGCAGTCGATTATGTAGTGTGCCAGATTCCAGAAATTTCTGTCAGGTGGTGGGGGGCCCGACATCTAAAAAATTCAGCTGGGGGCTCAACCTACAAAAGTTTGAAGACCTCTGCTCTAGGGACTCTGCTTAATTATTGTGAGACTTCGTTTTCCTCACAGGACTCTGTCCAGTTAGAGAGAGATTTCTTTCCTTTCTAATAGAGATGCTGTCTTTATGACCTTTTGTTGCTTATTGGGACTTAGAATGATTCTGATTCCTCACTATGTACTCTGTATCTGAGCCTTCAATATAGATAGTTTGCATTTCTCTGTATTGTCTATTTTGATTTTTTTTTAAAAACACCCTTTAACTCTTCATTGATCTCAAACTCAGTTATTGAGTGGTCCCCGTCACTATTTTTATCACTCTGCTAAATTGATTTTGTGGGCCTGATGTTCAGGAGGGTGGTGACGACTCTTCTTGCTAGATCAAGGGTGCCAAAAATACTGGGGTTCAGCTCCCACAAAAATGGTAGCAGAGGATCGTTGGGTAAGAGCACCTCCTCTTTGGTACAAGTTCCCCAAAAGATTTTTCTGTGATTTTTGAGTCTTTAATGCCCAGACCGTGGAAGAAAAAAGTTTTTGGTACTCCGCCTAATGTCCTTTGCTGGAGTCTCCCAAGAAGTGATTTGCTGAGCATTCCAGAACGATTTGGAGTGTAAGTATGAATAGGGTGAAATGAGTTGTGTGGTGTTTGCATTTGTGATGCTTGTTGGTCTACGTGTTTGAGGAATTAATTTCTGTTTTAGTTGTGAATTGTTTGGATATGTGATGATGATTGTGTGTTCAATTGGTGGATTGATTAGTGCTGAACTGATGTATTATTCATATTTGTAAACATATTTGAAGATCATTTGAAGTTCTATTGTTTCTTTTGGTTGATTGATTACTGTTGTATTGATATATTATTCATATTAGTAAATGTATTTTAAGATCATTTGAAGTTCTATTGGTTAGTTTGGTTTGGTTATCGGATTCGGTGAAATCCAAGATCACAAGATATATTGGTTTTACCTGTCTGTAATTGTGGTGTGTAAGCGAGTTGCCGCTCACACGTTGATAGGGATTCAAACTAACAAGTTTTCTTTACTAGATTGTGTCCTTAATTTGGGATGGTGAATCTTGCTGTTGAGTGCATGGGAGCAAGTGCACTGACTAGGGTGGATTACTGCTGGACAGGAGTTTGCCTGGTGTGAATCATAGTACTTTGTGAATTGTTCTCTGATTCTCTATTCTTGATTTTGAATTTTGTTTTTGTTTCTGAAGTCTTATGGATAGTGACTGAATTGTTGTACTTGATTTCTTTACTTTTTCTTTCCTTTCTAGGATAAACAGACAAGGGTTTATTTAGTTTATTGGTTTAAAAGAGGCTTTGCGATTGTTTTCCTGTTCACGGAAAAGTCATGCTGTCATTGGTTAGTCAGCCAGGGAGCCACATTGGAAATGGTGATTTGCCATCACAAAGCAGTGCTCTAATTGTTTGGTTGCTGACCCAGCCACGCTGTGATTGGTTGTTGTTTGCTAGTTAGTTTGTTGTGATTTTGAGTTGATGCTTGAATTTGCTTTAAGTGAAAAGAATGGGAAGTTTGTCAGTAAAGCCTAAAGTTACTGTAGTACCTACGAAGGGTCAGAAATTACCGGCAGAAGGAATGCCAGTTTACAAGATGATGAAAGAGATTGGGTACAATACGTATACCTCGAATTAAGACTGGAGTAAATATACTGCACATGATGAAGTTTTACAATTTCCAACGGTGGGTACCTCTAATGATAGGCAGCTAGATTTCTTGAACCAAAACATGAATGACATGAATCAGTTGCCTAGATCTACACAGTTTGAGGTGCTTAATAAATGGGATCGCATGGCGACAAAAAAAGAAAGAAAGAAAGCGACAAAGCAGGTGAAGATCTCATTCAAACATTGTTATGAGAGTAACATGGCTCATCAGGAAAAGAGTTAAGAGGATATGATTGAATGTGTAAACACATTACCTGCTATAATTAAAGAGAATGGTTACAACGACAAGACAAATCAAAAAGAGAAGCAGAACTCTGATGAGGAGGATACATTTATAAATTAGCTTTTGAATTCTAGACCTCCTCTAGACACAACAAGTTCAGCAGGGACCAGTGAGACTAGCCCAGGAACTGATACAGGTGCTGGGGGAGATGGTTGTATGGTTGTCCAGAGTTCTTCTACTATTATAGTGGTACCTTGTGCATTGGCAGAGATAGGAATGGCTGCTGTGCCTAGCACAAGTGGAGATACACAATTGAGAGTACAGACTTAAGTTGCCTCACCTGTAAGAATAGCTGTGGTTGAAGAAGTTGCTAAACAAATTAATATTGGCATTTTGAAAATTGAATATGATGAAATTCTTCAGGAAAATGTTGATTTAAATAGACTATTGACTTACAAGGCTGATGAAATTAGATATTTGATTAAAGAAGCAGCCAGATATGCAAATGAAGCACATGATAAATTAGAAGATTAGCTAATGAGAGGTTGACACCAGCAAAATTAAGAATGTAAAACAAAATTACAAAATGGATTTGACACATGAAAGATGGGTTTAATTACATTGAGAGCCGATATTAAAGATTAAAGTGAGAAAACAAGGGACTAGAGTGGCTTAAAGAAATATTGAGAAAGATGGAAGAATGTGCGCAAAAAAAAAGAGAATGGAAGGGACTGAAGTTGTTGTGAGAGGTATTGCAAGTAATTCAGAAGTTGAGACTGGAGTAGTTTTGGAGTTTCCTTTGAGAGAAGTTCCAGGAGGGAATTTTGTGCATGTGCATGCATGGACTAGAGCTGATTTGTATGAATTTACTAATAATTTTCTGAAATTGAGAGAGGATCACGGAAAACGGTATGAAGAGATGCATAAATTAACACTTACTTCCCAGATGTTGTGGACAGATTTGAATATGTTGTTTGAGATTGTGGTTCCCAGTTACTTGTGGGTTGAGTGCAAGGCTATTGGTGGATGGCCTACTCAAGAACCTGCAAGGATCACTCCTAGAGGTGCTCAATTATGGAGTCGAAGACCGGGAAAGGGGTTGGGCTATTGCATTTCTGTCTGCTTTCGTGAATGGTTTGAGGCCATACATTAGTAGTCAAATTTAGCCGAGTGAAGAAAAGGAATATAGATGAAATTTTGAAAGTGGCAAATTGTAGCAGTGACTATATTGATACGAAACAGAAAAAGATTAAGGAGATGCTGATGATTGTCCAAATAAAGCAATTGGAAAAAGGATCTTGTAATCAAATGAGTTCAAATATGAATTTTGTTCAGTCTAGTATGAATGGAATTAATCAGATGCAGATGCAAGGAAGCGGTAGAGGTGATGTATGAATATGAGTGTTGAAATGATGAAAACAAATGCAGTTTGTCACTTCAGTGGAGCGATCGGGCACTGAAAGAGGGAATGCTGTCAGAATCCTAATATGGTTCAGGGGAATGTAGAACAGGTTCCACAGCACCAGAGAAATAACGTGATAGTCCCGAATATGCACAATTCTGAACAGAATGTGCATGTGCAGAGTCAGAAATCATTTCGAATGCCAATGCCTACAGCACCAATAATGCAGGAAAAACATGAGGAACTGGATGCCCTGTAGTGAAGAGTACCAGCAGAACCCATTGATTCTGAATAATAAGTTGGCAGGGAGTAGTTCACAATGACGGTGCCTGAGGAGGAAGGAGGTTTGCATACTTCGACAAGCCCTAGGGCTAGACCAAAGTGTCCCATATGTTGACGGAGAAATCAATGTCCATTCCGTTTCATTTTTGATCGATACAGGGGCTAACAATTCTATAGTTCATTCTGTGCAAGTTCCAAACCTACCTCTTTCGGGAAGAGAAATCCAAGTTGTAGGGATCAACAATAAATAAATTGTTAATCAGGTCACAGCAGATGTTCCAGTTAAAATTTGGCAGATGCCTACAACACCAGTGATGCAGGAAAAACATGAGGAACTAGATGCCCCCGGTTTCTGGTCATTCGAAAGCTTACAACTCTCATTTGAACTTCCACACCAGGTGTTTTTTAAATACCTACAGATCAGGGATTATTTCCTGAGATGCCAAGCATTAAGAACAGTGGTGAGTTCTGAGGTATGGGCATGTTTGCACAGGGATACTCGTAAATCAGTAATTAGCACTATGTATAAATGTTTGTATCAGTTTAAATTAGATAGTTGTGAAAAACTGGCTGCAAAATGGAGCAAGACTCTGGGGTCAGACATTACCCCTACAGTAGTTAACCGTGCACTAGAAACTTTAGACAGATCAATACAGTCCAAAATCTACCTCTTTTGGGAAGAGAAATCCAAGTTGTAAGTATCAGCAATAAACAAATTGCTAATCAGGTCACAGCAGATGTTCCAGTGAAAATTGGCCAGATGGAGAGTGAGCACCAATTTATTTTGTGTGACTCAAGTCCTGTGAACTTGTTGGGAAGGGAGTGGCTCTGCAAAATGAATTGTGTAATTTATTGCACACTCGATGGTGCTGCCATCAAAACACAAGATGAGGATTCTATGTTTAAAATATATATTCATCAGATTCATAAGTTGAGTTATTTCCAATTTTAACCGAAGAAGACTTGCCTCTAGATTAAAAAAAAACTGCCAAAGACGAGGTATGGGTTTTTTCTGGAAAAGAGATTGGATTGATTAAAAGAGCAAAGCCAGTTAAAATAAAGATTAAACCTGATGCTGTATTTCTTAGAAAGAGACAATACCGACTTACAAAAGAGGCAGAAGAAGGAATGAAGCCAGCAATTGAAAAAATTGAGCAGGAAATCCTCACTGAGGTACTTTAGAGTCCTTGTAACTCTCCTGTGATGGGAATTAAAAAGATGAATGGCAAGTGAAAAGCCGTAGAGGATCTCCGCAAGTTTAATAAGATTGTTGCTCCATGTTGTCCAGTGGTACCAAATCTAGCAGTGATTTTGTTTCAAATTCCATCAAAGGCTGAATGGTATAGAGTCATTGACTTATGCCAAGCATTCTTCTCAATTCATTTACATGAGGAATTGCAATTTCTTTTTGAGTTTTTAATTTTTGAATAACGTCCTTGTGTGGTGTAGAATCCCACAAGGCTACATGGAAAGTCTGTAGAAAAATCTTGAAAAAGAATCTAGGGTGTTTGAAGCTGCCATGCAATTCAATCTTCGTGCAATATATTGATGACCTACTGGCCACATCGAAGGCAAAACAGGACTGAAAACTTGACACAATTGCCTTGCTGAATCATCTAGCTGAAAATGGACATAAGGTTTCCTCAACTAAAATGCAGTATTGTAAAAAGAAGTCATCTATCTTGACACCATATTGAAAAGGGTATGAGAAAAGTCTTTAAAGAATGCATTTCTGCAATTCTGAAATTGAGTCAGTCGACCACCCAGAGAGAGGTTCGGATGTTATTTGGATTTGTTGGATGCTGTAGTCAGTGGATTCCAAACTTTTCCTTGATTGCAAAACCTTTAGTGAGAATAACATGTAGTGATGTCAGCACCCTCCACGCACTCAACCCCGGAAAAGATCACGCCTGCTACCGGGCCACCCCGAAGCGCACCCAAGGGCCCTTCACCTGCCGGAACTGCAGCTTTGCCAGCACCCGCCCCGCCAAACCACCGCCCAGGAAAGAACCCAACTACCTTAGATGCATCCTCCTCAACACCCGCTCCGCCCGCAAACACGCCATCGAACTCTGGGACCTTCTCGACTCAACCTCCCCAGACGTCGCCTTCCTGACGGAGGCCTGGCTGAACCCCGCTTCAGCCCCCGACATCGCCATTGCCATCCCGGACGGCTACAAGATCACCCGCAGGGACCGCACCAACGGAGTCGGAGGAGGCATCGCCATCGTCCACAGGAACACCCTCAGAGTCTCAACCAACACCGACGACACCCTCAGCACCGCCGAACACATGCACTTCCAGATCCACACCGATCCCAACACCACCCTCAGAGGAACCCTCATCTACAGACCCCCGGACCCCGACCACAGTTCAGCGATTCCATCGCTGACTCCGTCAGCACACATGCCATCGCCTCCACGGACTACATCCTCCTCGGGGACCTGAACTTCCACCTCGAGAACAACAAGGACACCAACTCCACCACCCTGATCGACAACCTCGCCACCCTCGGACTCAGACAGCTCGTGACAACACCCACCCACGCCGCCGGCCACACGCTAGACTCCATCTTTTCCGCAAGCCCACACGTCTCCTTCAACCACACCTCCGAACCCCACTGGACCGACCACCACTGCATCCACTTCACCTACAGGAAGCCCACCACGCACCACCGCACCCAACAAATGCCTCGCCGCTGCTGGAGCAGAGTCACCGAAGATCAGCTAACCACCACCCTCGCCCTGAGCCCACCCGCCGAACCCTCCGACCCCGACACCGCCGCCCGCAACCTCAGACAGTGGATCGACGACTGCGCAACACCCTCGCCCCGCTCAAGAATCCGCCCAACAGCCACACCAGCAAGAAAGACACCTGGTTCACCGAAGACCTCCAAGCCTCCAAACGAACATGCCGAAAACTGGAGAAGATCTGGCTCCACGAACGGACAGCGGACAGCTACGCCGCCCACAAGAGCGCCACCCGCAGTCACCATCACCTCATCAGATCCGCCAAAAGGGCCTCACTCAAAGACCGCCTAGACAACAACGCACACAACAGCAAAGAGCTCTTCAACATCGTGAAGGAACTCTCCAACCCCAGCTCCAACACCAACGACATCCCGCTGTCGCGAGACCTGTGCGACTCACTGGCCACCTTCTTCCACCGCAAAATCGCCGACATCCACGACAGCTTCAACACCACGACCGCCCCAGCAACCACCGAGACCACTGCCCCCACGACCACCAACCGCCTGCTCTCCTGGACCAACATCAACGACGAGGACACCAGCGAGATCATGAACACCATCCACTCCGGCTCACCGCTAGACCCGTGCCCTCACCACGTCTTCAACAAAGCCAGTACAGCCATCGCGCCCCATCTACGGAAAATAATCAACATCTCCTTCGAGACAGCAACCTTCCCGGAAAGCTGGAAGCACGCCGAGATCACCGCCTTACTCAAGAAACCCAAGGCAGACCCCAAGGACCTCAAGAACTTCCGACCCATCTCTCTGCTCCCGTTCCCCGCGAAGGTCACCGAGAAAATCGTCAACAAACAACTGACCCGCTACCTCGAGGAGAACAACATCCTGGACCCTTCCCAGTCCGGCTTCCGCAGCAACCACAGCACCAAAACCGCCCTCATCGCCGCCACCGATGACATCAGGACCCTGCTAGACAACGGAGAAACAGCAGCCCTCATCCTCCTGGACCTATCAGCCGCCTTCGACACGGTCTGCCACCACACACTACGAACACGCCTTCACGACGCCGGGATCCAAGAGAAGGCCCTGGACTGGACCACATCCTTCCTTTCCGGCAGAACTCAAAGCGTCCGCCTCGTCCCCTTCCGATCCAAGGCCACCAAGATCATCTGCGGCGTACCCCAAGGCTCCTCCCTCAGCCCGACGCTGTTCAACATCTACATGGCACCCCTCGCCCACTTCGCCCGACAGCACAACCTCAACATCATCTCCTACGCCGACGACACCCAGCTGATCCTCTCCCTCACCAAAGACCCTCACACCGCCAAAGCCCACCTCCACGAAGGAATGAAGGCCGTCGCCGAATGAATGAGGACCAGCTGCGTGAAGTTGAACTCGGACAAGACGGAGGTCCTCATCCTTGGCTCCAACCCTTCAGCCTGGGATGACTCCTGGTGGCCGACATCACTGGGAACAGCCCCGACACCCACCGACCACGCACGCAACCTAGGGGTCATCCTCGACCCCACCCTCTCCATGACTAAGCAGGTCAACGCCGTTTCCTCATCCTGCTTCAACACCCTCCGAATGCTCCGCAGGATCTTCAAGTGGATCCCCACCGAAACAAGAAAAACAGTCACCCAGGCCCTCGTCACCAGCAGGCTGGACTACGGAAACGCCCTCTACGCAGGAACGACGGCTAAGCTCCTGAGACGGCTGCAACGCATCCAGAACGCCTCTGCACGTCTTATCCTCGACATCCCCCGCCGCAGCCACATCACACCCCACCTGAGAGACCTGCACTGGCTCCCTGTCAACAAGAGGATAACCTTCAAGCTCCTCACCCACGCACACAAAGCACTCCACAACTCCGGACCAGCCTACCTCAACAGACGACTCAGCTTCTACACCCCCACCCGCCAGCTCCGCTCCACCAGCCTTGCCCTCGCCACAGTCCCCCGCATCCGGAAAATGACTGCCGGCGGCAGATCCTTCTCCCACCTCGCCGCCAAGACCTGGAACACCCTCCCCACCAACCTTCGGCAGACCCAAGACCTACTGGCCTTCAGAAGACTCCTCAAGACCTGGCTCTTCGATCAGTAGCAGCACCCCCCCCTCTTCCCCCAGTGCCTTGAGACCCTCGCGGGTATGTAGTGCGCTTTATAAGTGACCTGATTGATTGATTGATTGATTGATGTCTAAGATCTTGTACCATTTGATGATGAATGTATTGGTGCATTTAAAAAACTGAAAGAGTAATGGATGGATAAGACAAATGAATGTGCACTTTTGATTCTTACACAGAAACATAGAGGTTTAATGTGCCCAGTGGCATATCTTTCTGCTGTATTGAATCCAGTAGATGTAAATCTTCTAAGTTGTTTGAAATCAGTTGCAACCGTTTGCATTGCCATTGAACAATGTGAAGGGATTGTGAAGGGCGATAATTTAATTGAATATGTACCACTTTCAGTCGAAATACGTTTGACAAGAACCCAACATATAACAAACAGTAGACTAACTCGTTATGAGCAGATCATACTTGCAGCAGAGAACATTTGTATTCGGAGATGCAATGTTTTAAACCTAGCGACACTATTTCCTATTTCAGACAGGAATTGTGAAGACTGGCAGAATGATGAGATAGATGATGAACCAGATCATAACTGTTTGGAGGTGACTGAGTTATATACAAAGCCAAGACCAGACAGATGGCGGATCTGACATTGTTTGTTGATGGTTCTTGTTTGAGAGACCAATATGGAGAATTAAGAGCTGCCTATGCAGTATGTTCCGTTTCTGAGAAATTAGAAGCATTTTCATATCAAGTGCCAGAAATAGTTGCATTGACTAGGGCTTGCTGCTTATCAGAGAATCTGGATGTGACGATCTATACAGACAACCAGTATGGTTTTGGAGTTGCCCATGAGTATGGTCAGCTATGTTACAAAGGGGCTTTATGACATCTTCAGGAGCCCCAATAAAAAATAGTGTTTACATATTGGATTTTTAAAGGCTATGCAGAAGCCAGAAGAAATTGCAGTTGTTAAATATGTAGCTCAGAAAGCTGGAAAGGATATGGTCACATTTGGAAACAAGTATGCAGCAAAATATTGTGCATTACAAGATGAGACAGTTGTACAAGAAGGTGAAAATGGAGAAATGAGAACTGATTCAGTACAAAATGCAGAAAATGTGAATTGTTTCTTTATGGATTCAATGCAGACTTCTTTGAGCGTGCTGAGAGATTGTAAGAAGACGCATCAGAGAATGACAAAAGAAAATGTGGAGAAGCTAGGTTACAAAAATAATTATCAGTATTTGTATGTAAATGCTGAGCATAAGTATTTGCTACCTGATTCGATGTTGTATACTAAATATAAGAATTTTCACAACAGGACACACACAGGTAGAGATAGCCTAGTTTAAATATCCCAAAAGTACTGTTGAAAATAGAGGATATCGAAATGTTACTGAAGACGTTTGCTGCCGATATTTGGTGTATAATTTAAATAATCAAGGTAAAAAAACAGCTACTTTTATGAATCATATTGGCAAATCAGAAGGCCCATTTACAAGAACCTATGCAGATTTTATTGAGATGCCAAACTGTAATGGTTTGAAGTACGTCATGGTAGTTGTCTGTTTATTTTCTAAATGGGTGGAGGCATTTCCCACTAGGAAAGCAGATAGCTTTAGAGTAGCCAAATTATTGTCGAGGGAGTTGATACCGAAATTCGGTCTTCCAACTTCTATTTAGACTGATTGTGGAGTCCATTTTATAAATTAAATCTTGCAAATAATCTGCATATCATTTGAGATCAACCAGAGATTTCATTGAAGTTATTGGCCACAATCTTCTGGTATCGTGACGAAAGCAAATGGCACTCTCAAGAACAAATACAATACAACACAAAGCCATTTGTAAAGCGCATTTGCTGCCTCTGAAGAGGAGTTTCAGCACTAGCGGTAAGAGGCCAAGATCAGTGCTACATGTCGGCCAGCCCGACTCAAATGCCCTCCAGACGAGACTGAAAGAGCAACATTTTTAGATTCTTTCTGAAAGCAATTTCCAAGGGACTATAATGCAGGCTGAGAGGAAAAGCGTTTCACAACTTAGAGGCAAGGAAAACAAAAGATCTTCGACGTCTCCTAGCCTTGCGGATAGGAGGCAGTTGAAGAAGTTTAAGACTGTTGGATCTCAGTGATCTAACTTGAAAATGAGGATTTAATCTCTTCGTTATATTAAGGGGTCCTTTTTGTTCAAAAGCTCTAAAGGCAAAAGTTAATGCCTTAAATTGGATCGCCTTGATAACATGTAACAGTGAAGTTGGCGTAAGTAAGAAGTCACCGGAATCCATAGCGGAATCTTCAGGATTAGACGAGCGGTGGAGTTCTGAATCATTTGAAGTCACTGAATTAAATAAACTGGTTGACTTAGGTACAAACTATTAGCATAATCCAGTTTGGACGAAACCAGGGCATGAACAATCGTTTTACGTGAGTCTTACGGTACTAGATAGAGCATCCTTTTTAGAGACCTAAGCGTGCCAAAACAGCAGAGCTACCCTTAATTTGGGGTTCAAACGAGAGATTGGAACCAAATTTAATACCTACATTTCTGACCGTAGGTGCTGGTAGAGGGGGAACCCCCATCTCTGCCGGCCACCAGTTGCGGGAATAAGGGGAGATCTTGGTGCCAAAAAAAGAGGATCACTGTTTTATCAGAGTAAAGCTTAAGACAGTTTTCATTCATCCATTCAACCACTGACTTAAGACAAAGTTTAAAAGAACACAACATTCCAGTCTTGTTCTTCCGAAAAGCCAAACAGAGCTCTGTGTCATCAGCATAAGAGACCCAGGATTCAACCAGCTTGACTAGCAGCTACAGATAAATATTAAAGAGGGTAGGACTCAACGCTGAACCCTGTGGCAACCACATTCTATGGTTTAGAGGTGGAGGTGAATGGAGAGAGAAAAGCTGCCTGCGTTCAATGTTCAATTAAAGATTTGAGCCAAGACAGGGATTGATCTCTGATACCAATCCTACTTAGTCTATTAAGCAGAATAGGATGCAAAACTGAATTGCATGCAGAAGACGAGTCAAGTAGAACCACCATTGCAGAGGAATTATGCTCAAGATTTTCCTTAATAAACTCCGCCACCTCAAGTAAGGTAGACTTCGTTGTGTAACCAAATCAGAATCCAGATTGGGAGTCATGCAACAAATGGTTAGACTCTAAAAAATTAGAGAGTTGCCTATTGACTGTCTTCTCCAACAGTTTATCTATTGTCGGCAAGAGTGAAATGTATCTAAAGTTACTTAGTACTTTAGGATCAGCAGAGGGCATTTTTAATAGGGGAAGCAAAAGAGCCGTCTTTCAACTCTTTGGGATGAAAGCAAGTTACAATGAAAAGCTCATCAATTCTTTTAGAATGGGGTTCACAAGAGAGGCTATTTATTATTTAATTTTCCCTCTTGGTTATCTTTCGAATCCCCCCCAACCCGGCCCCACCGTCCCACCGCTCTTACCTGCGCGGGCCATGGCTGGAAGTACTCCTGTCAAAAAGACTGGTTAATCGCCTCATGAGATTATCATGTGTAGAGCAATGAGGCTTACATAGGTACCTTCAACTGAATTAGTTTCAATAATTGATGACATTGTGCTAAATTACTGCAAAGGTTTGGCTCTCATTAGGTGAATGTGGCAAGAGAAGAATTCAAGGACATTGAGTGTCATGGATTGAACTCTGGTGACTGTATTGTAATCTTAAAGCACGTCTGGAAGGGGTGTTCGGATGAGTGTTGGAAGGGGCCATATCAAGTAATCTTGACAACAAAAACAATTGTGAAATGCGCCGGTGCATCACAATGGCTCCACGCTGATCACACAAAGAGAGTGACAGTAGCTGAAGCAGTGGCTGACTTACTTGGTCCAGAGACAAGCTCACAAAGCCAAGCTCAAGTTTGCAGCATGAATCCAGAGGGGGGTGAAGAATTTGAAAATTGTAAAACTGGTGAAGACAACGAAGAAATGCAAACTGAAGGGGCGAAGTTTCAGGTTAGTGAAAGCTCTGATGAAGAACCTGAAATTACTGAAGTCCAGTTTCAAAACAGAGATCAGATTGAAGAGCTGTTACCAGGGACATGCTAAGGATTTAGGAGGCCCTGGGCCAAGCTCTCTTTGGCCAGGTCTCTCACAGTGCACAGGCACATTGGTCCAAATTCTAAATGTGTTTACATCTAATATTCAGTGATAGTGAGATGTATTTTCAATTTTATAATACAGCAGCAGCTAACTAATATTAATTGCAAATAATATTCGTGACCCCTCCCATTTCTCATATGTGAGGTCCTGTTTTGATCTAAAAGATTTCTCATGGTGTTGAAAAACATAAGCATTTCTCTGTGCAAAATATCTGTAATAGACTCCACTACAACACCCGCATTAAAATATATTAAAGGAAAACGGCATTTAAACCAATTAATCAATGTCATTAGGGAAAGGCTCTCTGCAGAAGAGGGGTGGCTCTACATGGGACCACCCTGAAAGGCTGTTACAGTGCAAAAGACTAAAGCATGAGTGGCAGCAAGAAGTAGTGTCTGATCCAAGCAGTGATAAGTTGTAGTTGAAGATCAAAGTTACAAAGACCCCCAAAGGAAAGAAGAAGTTCACTGTGAACAGAATAGACTCAGATAAAGCTGATTAAGGTTCAAGTTCAAGTTTGAGTCGGAGATTAAGTCAAAGTTCCTTGGAGAGTAAAGAGATAAAGACAACAAAGACTGTTGCTGAGAGTGAAAGTATTGAGAAAGATTTTCCAATTAAGAGAATTTGCAAAAGAAAACATTAAAGCAGAGGAAAAGCCTTAGAGACAAAAAATTCTGAAACTAGTGGGAGTGAATCACCGGTTGCCAAAATGACAAAGAGAGTTCCAAATCGAAAATATGCCTCACCTGAGTGGATGTATTTAGCTACAGTTTCTGAAGAAGAAGATGAAATTGTGTCAGATGATTATTCATTGGTGAATCAATCTCAGAACAAGTTTGGGAGTGAATCAGAGACTGAATTTGAAACAGAAGTCACCTTGAATTGAATAAAGAGACTTTTTTTAAATACAATTTTTGAAACTACTGTTGTACAAAGGGAGCTGAAATAAATTTGAAATTAACTTTAGAAAAGGACTGTGAAATTTAAACTGCAAAAATTATTTCTGAATTTTGTTTTATCGTTTTAATAAAATAAGAAGAAAGAAGAAAATAAGAAAAATATATAATAAAGTTTTTGTTGATTTTTTGATTTTTACCACAATAAGAGTTTTTGTCTCAATAGAAGATGGAATAGAGCAAATGCCATAGACTTGTAGGGTTAGTGTTAATAATAATAATATTAGTAGTTTTAGTGGGAGTGCAGTTGTGCTTACTGACTCCTGTTGGGTATGCTTCATATGATGTTCATAAGGGTAATCTTGAAATTACTACTAAAATAAATGAGCTGAAACATGATGTACCAGAACATCAAGAACTTTTAGTTGGTGGATTTAAAGATAATGTATATACTAAAATTATTAGAATTTATGTGGATATAACGAAGGATAGTGAGTGCTAAATGTGTGCCTACCTTCCTGCGTCAGCTGATGAGGGTTTTACTTACATTTTGTTTCCTATTTCATACTCATTGCCTTCTAACATATATGTTGCAATTTGTAATCAAGATACATTTCTTTCCCCTTACTTGACTGATTTTAATGTCTCTTTAGATAATTTACCTATTAGAGAAGATAAATATGGTAGGTTTTTGAGAATGATTGCACAAAACAAGCATGAGACTAACTCTGTTCGAGGTTACATATGTCTTTTGAGTAGTGAAGAGCATAATTTCATTATAGAATACAATGAGAGGGAAGTAAAGGATGTGAGAAACTGGGAGGAATGGAAGGTTGCATTAGAACAAATAAAAGCAGAGAAATTTGGATTGTTAGGTTTATGTTCCTAGGTTGAAAATGAAATAGGAAAGAAAAGAGATGTGTATGGCAAGGCATAGTTCTTCAAAGAGAGGTAAGGTAGAATTTGTAGGGGAAAGTGTCTGCGATAGAATTTATGAAGATGGTGGAGATTATCTACTTGGTGCAGAACCTAGTTTAGGGGAATTAATTATGTTCTTAGGAAAACTGCTTATTTCAATTTGCCAAGAAGCTGGGTTAGTTCCTGTTATTTAGCTTTAGTGTTTTCTAGAGTATGAATTAGATAATGAACATTGTTTGAAAAGACTGAGCCATATTTGTGGACAAGTGGTGTTAACTATATTAGGTGCTATTATTCCTTCTATAGAGGTGGCAATGAGTGTTGTGAAGTAGGCATTTTTCTAAAGGTGTAGATAGGTTTTTAGTAGATACAGCAGGGTCTTTTAAGCTAATAAACGTAGAAATGTTAGCTATTAGGGCTATAGTGATGCAAAATAGTCTTGCTTTAGATAATCTCTTGGCGAAAGAGGGCAGAGTATGTAAGGTGATCAAGTCCAAAAGGTGTTGTACGTATATACCAGACAATAGTGGAGTTATTTATTCTTTTACAACTAACTAACCTTTCACATGAGATTTAGGGCCTAATTACAATGTCGGCCGGAAAGCCTCCATTGTAGGTTAAAACTCCGACCGCCGTATTACCAGCGGTCGGAGTTTAAACCGGCCGGGGAATCCAACTCGGTTATGAGGGGCTCAAGGAGCCCGTCGGCTAGTCGGAAATTCCTCATAATCCTTAATGACGGCATTTCCGCCATCGGGATTATGATGGCACTTTCTGACAGCAGTTCCATGTTGGCCTTTCTGACATGGGACTGCTGTCGGAAAGTGTCTTTGGGGTCCTCTAGCAGGACCCCCTTCCCCTGGGCCCTCCGCATGTGGCCCTAGGGGGCATCTATGGTGCCCCCTTCACATCCCTGCACCGTGTGGCAGGCACAATGTTTAAAAACTTCAATTTTTCAAAGGGAGCTTGTGTTATGGGCGGTTTCGGCCCACCACACAAGCTACCATTGAAAAATGGAAGTTTGTGACCGGTCGGTCAGTTCCTCATCTGTAGCAATGTCGGTCGGAGGCAACTCTAACTGACATCGTAATCAGAGCTTAAGTCTCTTAAAGAACATGGCCTACGGAAATTGTAGGTTCATGGTTTAGCGAGTTGGGGAAGCATTTGGCTAGGTTCGTGAGTGGCTAGGTAATTTAGGTGGAAATTCTTCCAGGCTATATTAACTCCTGTCATAATCATAATGATTTGAGCAATTGTTCTGTTTCTTTTGCTAATATTTTCTGAGTGTATGATTAGTGGATATAAAAACAAAGGCAAACGTAAACACAGGTTGAAGAAAAGGAAAAGATTAATGGAAATAGAATGAGTTCCAAGGATCATGTCTACAACCAGTTAAAGATGGTGGAGGATAATTCCAGAAGACAAGTAAAGATGTTGACAGCGTCTACTAATTAATGGCTGATTAATAATGTTTATTAATGGGTTTAATTGATTAAGGATCAAAAATAATCAGGGGGGGTTGTTAGAGCTTTTTGTAGATTGCAATTTTGGGTGATTTTTTTTTTTGAGTACTAATGATTTTTATAATGAATTTAGTTATAACCGATGAATTAATAATGTTGCACTGGAAACAAATTTATTTAAAGGTTTTAAAGTGTGTTTATTTATGTAGTTTAGCTCTGACACATTTTTGTAGAGACATAATTTTATTAATATGGATTTTTTTTGCTGTTCATTTTATCTTGCTCCCGCTTATTACCCCTCCCAACTGATGTCCCACCGCGTGTCTTCTCTCCTCACAGTTTCCACAGATCACAGGACACTGTTACGCAATTAGGTATTTTGCTTAGAGCGCATGCATTGTGAATGAAACTTTCTTCATGTTCCTAATGTAGCTTTCTGAAGTACAAGTATGTTGGAAGTTCCGATGCGGATTTGCTAGCACATTGGTATATGAGTCATTGTTTGAAAAAGTTTCATATTGTATTGTACATCTCTGGACTGTTTTGTTGCTGTGGAAGCTAATGGAAGATTTCCTCTACCTTAGAAATGGGTTAGTGTTATACTTATGTGCGTGACAATTGATCCAGCGCGGCTAATATAAATTTCTCCTTAGGACACTAATCCAGGTAAAAACATTCATGCAACCTATTGTCCATTAAACCTTATGTCAGTGGGGCCCATGACACCGGAAAACATACATTCATTCAATCACTGGATTTCACGCTAAGGAGAAATGTGCTGCTGGACGAACGGGATACCTTGTTAAATTTGACAGAATAATAATTCATACATTATATGCATTAACCTTTGATCCTGTTGGTTCCAAACATCAAGGTACTCCGCTCTTTGGTCGATGGACCAACTAGTAGAATAAGTTGATGGTGATTAAGACCAGCTCAATCACGATTAAAACCTTTTAACATTATAAATCATAATGAACTAAAGAACCACAGACTCATTTTAAGTTAGAATATATTTTATCTAAAATTTCAATCAAATAGGTGAAATTCTTTATTAATCAAGCACATTTAATATATCAATAAACATTTAAGAAAAGTTTAATGAAAATGGAAATTTATGCATTACCCATGGTCATAGGATGCTGACAGGAATGGTTCACCAAAGAAGATAAACCGCAGATCACAGAATAGAACTGACTGACTGTCCCGCTAACCTCCTCGGACGCACCTCCCGGGCAGAATTCCCGCAACGATCTCGTTCCTTCCCCAGTCAAGTTCAAAGTCCAAAAATGACAGAGTCTTTCGCAGTATCGAGGTGGAAAAATTAAAAATAAAGAAGCGGCATGGCAGGAAAAACACCAACAGCAGCAGCAGCAGCATCAATAGCAGCGAACCACCCCACATAAGAGCAGACTCTCTTATACCCTATTTTCTAGCTTACTACACAAAAAGTTGCAATCCTTAGGGGCAAGAATCACGCTAATTGGTCCATTTGAGGGGTGGTGATGGTCACCTCATCGCCCTCCTTGTTCAAACTGGTTTCGGGACAGTAAAACATACAATGAGTCTCATGACTCTGGGATCAAAAGCAGTCCAACTTGTCCATTCATTTTGTAGCGATCTTGATGGTCACAATTTGGTTCGTCCATTGTCACTCGGTTCTTTCCCATCCATTCCCACGAATACATGCTGAATCTTTTTGGCACACTCTTTATTGTAGGTCAGTTCAACCTTGACATCTCTCACTCCGGGCACAGGCCGCATTCACGTGACTTGATTTTCTTTATTGCTTCTGCGCAGAGGCCATCTTAGCTGTTTCACGTGATCTCATCCTTTCCAGCAGCCATTTTCGAAGCATGGCCTAACAGGCCCGAACGAACTATCATAAGAACAAACACAACCAAAATTAAAACAGAGAAAATAAGCCTTTCTGTTTACCACCCGCCATTCTAAAGACCTGTGTTAGGTGTTACCTAGCAGAAGCGACATTTAAAGCCATTTTACTTACCATCTGCATTCTTTGCCACAATACAAATCTACCACGTAACATAAATCATGCAATTTCACTCTAATTAGTACGCAATCATAATACTAAAGTTAATTAACTTCACATTTGTAAATAGATTAGATTTTGCACAAATCTGCATGTTACCCATATATAGTGTTTACTAAAGAGTGCGCATTTGTTGGTTAATACATGCATTTTCAAACAGTTAATATTATTAAATTATTAAGAGGTCATTAATTTCCTAGGGGTACAAAATTATTTTGTTTACCCTGCTCCATCAATTCCCCCTTTGGTGATTTTTAACATCACCACAAAAACCTATCCTACAATTTATCAGATAAATGTTTCTTGTCCACTTGCTTTTTTGTTAGTTCATACAACTGTGTTTTTCTCATCTTGTCTTTTAGACCGTTTGTACATGTTCTCTTTTAACTCGTCCAATTCTATCTCTCCCATCTCCCGTTCTCTTTCTTTATTTTTCTCATTTTCTCCTTTTACTCTATTTTGCCTTTTTCTTCTGTTAATACACACATATGCTAATCTCAATAATAGCATTACTATTATTATTACTGTGACTGGTATTAGTATTTTCCCAATAAGAGAACTACCTATTTCTGTGAACCATTTCTTCACTGAGGAAAAACTCTTACCAAGTCTCTCCCAAACACATTCAACCTCCAGTGGGGCAATTTCTTTGTGCAAATCAGTAATGTTCTTTATATACTTCTGTATATTCTCACTTTTGTCTGGAATATAAGTGCAACAATGTTGTAACTTTAGCATTCCACAGACTCCACCCTCTTTTGCCAAAAGAATGTCAAGGGCAAGTCGATTTTGCATTACCATAGCTCTCATGGCAACCATTTCGGTATTTACCATCAAGAACCCTCCAGCAGTATTCGTTGATAAACGATCTACTACTGTAGACAATTTCCGAATCTTGTATGCATTCAAAAAAATACCCACTGCTGGTATCAATGCTCAAAAAATATCACCTACTATTTCTGAGAAGCTTTCCCTCTTCCTACGTGTTAATGTTTTACCTATCTCGTGTATTCCTTTCGTTCCTCTTTCCACGTGAAAAATCTTTGGAAAGACCAGGCCTAGATAACATGTTCCGTACCAATGGTCCGGCAACCTATAATAAGCTCTATTTCCGCAAATATAATAGGTCCCTGGAAATACTGGATCTTTTCCTCCTTTAAATCCCCATCCCGCTAGAATTTTGTATGTATCTCGGCACTCACTAGAACCCACGAAATAGTTATCATACATAGTGTTACTTCTACTAATACACAATTTTCCCTGTTGGGGCCAATCCAGAACCATAGCTGCATTTGTTTCACCTTTGTCGTGACTTCTCTCTTCAAACGCCCAAGGTGGGGTTTTTGTCTTTTCTCCTGCTACCTTTCTTTGAAACTTAACTCTTCTGTCCTCTACCATGTCCAAGAAAATCTTTTCTTCTTTCTTTAACTCACAAGTAAGATTGTGTCTAAATGTATACTCTAATGTTAATTCTTTATTCTCTAAGAAAAACTCTCCAAAAACCTTTGCAACTTTTACCTTATTTAATTCAGAGATTACGGGAACTTTAGCAAAAACAGCATCTATGTCAGTGTAGTAATATTCTAATCTACCTGTTTTATAAAATAGGCTAGCTAAAACGCTACAAGTTATCCCATACATCAAAGGAAGGTGATGATATGTCACACCTTCTGTGACAGACGCAGGTAACTGCATACAGACATAGCAATCTCTCACATCCATTGTCTCCACATATTCGTATAACAGTTTTGTGAAGACATTCTTGGAGAAATCAGTTATTGACTTATCCCTATGAAAATCAGTACTATCTACTAATGCTGCAGTGTTTTTTATGTTAGCTTTCTTGTCATTATTCGTGTCATTCACTATTACAGATGTATTTTCTACAACTAACCTAAGTGGAATTATTATTGCTAAAATAAACCAGATAAGCATTAGCAAACCTGTACAATAAAAACACATTCTACACCATCTACGTAAAAACTCACATCTAGATCTTCTATTCTCAGTGTCTACCATGTTATAATACTATCTAGCTATATATATATATGTACAGAAATGTGTTTCCACACCTCAGAATGACTTTCAGCCACTCTACTCTTTAATCAGTCTCTTTTGGTGCTCCCTTCAGTTCTTTTCAGAACTTTTTCTTGTCTTTTCAGTTTAGGTGTCCAGTCCGGTTTTCTTTCTTTGTCTTTCAGGTTTCGTGCAATTCACTCTCACCCATTTGTTCACAGTCTTTGTCTGGGATTTCGTGACTGCTATCCACTTCTTTAATGTCAGTCAGTGCTATATATAGCCATTTGGGTGACTTATATTTCAAGTTAGGTCTCTTCACTCTTTTTGGTCTCTGCAACTGTCTTTCACTTGGTTTTCTTTGTCCTTTCTGACTTGTTATTTCATTTACTTGTTCCGCATCATCTTTGTTCAAATTTATTATTTTATATCTCAGTCTTTTAATTTCGTTGGGCCAATTGTCTCCTTTTCTTGGCCTTTTCAGTTCACTTTCTTTTCTCTTCTCGTTCTGTTCTCCACGTTCTCTTCCTTGGTCCTATTCTTTGCTTTCTTTCTTCTTCACTTTCTTCTGATTCTGTCTCAGACCTCCCTTCACTTCCTCTAACTTTGAACTTTATGATCTCAGTTTCTTTGTCTGAATCCGAATCTTCTTGTGATTCTTCTGTTTGAAAATTTGATTCTAACCCTCCTCGTTTGTCTTCCGCACTTTTCCCAATCTCTCTGTCTGAATCTAAATTTCCCTGTGTTTCTTCTGTTTGTAGTTCTGACCCTACTACTCTTCGTTTTTCTTCCGCACTTTCCCCAATCTCTCTATCTGAATCTAAGTTTTCTTCAGTTACCTCAACGATCTCTGGAGGAATTTTCCCAAAACTTGTACTTGGCTGTTCACTGTCGCTGTCTCTTGGTTCGGTTTCTCCGGTTTCAGTATCAGTTCTTTTGTTTCCTGATTTTTCCTTTTGTCTTTCACCAGATTCAGGTTGGTCTGTTTCAGATGCCGAACTGGTATCCGATATTTCCAGATGTCGACTTACAGGTCGAGCTTCAAGATCTGGAACCCTGATCGTTTCAGTTTCTTCTTCAGTTGTCAAACTGGTACCTGCTCCTTCCAGATGTCGACTTACAGGTCGAGCTTCAAGATCTGGAGCTCTGTTCGTTTCAGCTTCTGCTTCAGATGCTGAGCTGGTATCTGATATTTCCAGATGTCGACTTACAGGTCGAGCTTCAGGATCTGGAACTCTGATGGTATGACTGGCATGAACCCAATGTTTCATACCTGCACACTTTACAGCAGTTGTTGTCACCAGGATCACTTGACGTGGCTTATCCCAGCGAGGAACCAAGCAGTTTCTTCTTCTGTGTACTTTAATGCGGACCCAGTCTCCTGGACTCAAATCATGAGCTGGTTTTCTTTCAAGATTGGTCGCATCCGGTCTAACCTGATGAAACACAGAATGCACCACATCAGCCAATTCTTTGCAATAATCCAATACGAGATCATCAGTTATAGTCAGCAGTTTGTTGACAGGTGCATGTGCTTGTCTCATTGCTCGTCCCATGATTATTTCATGAGGACTCAGACCTGTTTTTCTGTCAGGTATGCTTCTGATGCTCATCAGCACCAATGGCAGGGCATCGGGCCATTTGAGTCCTGTGGCTTGACACATTTTCCCTAACCTATTCTTTATTGTTCCATTTACTTGCTCTACCACTCCAGAAGCCTCTGGTCTGTAGGCACAGTGCAGTTTTTGTTGAATGTCAAGTGCTTCACATATCAGTTGGAATATTTCATTCTGGAAATGTGTTCCTCTATCTGTTTCGATCGTTACTGGAAAGCCATATCTAGGAATGAATTCTCTCAGTAGGAGCTTAGCCACAGTAACTCCATCATTCCTTCTTGTTGGATAGGCTTCCACCCAACGAGAAAACAAACAAACGACCACAAGGACATATCTCAATCTATTGCTTGGGGGCATTTCAATAAAATCTAGTTGCATTCTGGTAAAAGGACCTCCTTCACGTCCTATTGTTCCCAAACTCACTACAGTCTTCCTTCCAGGATTTATTTGTTGGCATGTAAGACATCTTTGACAAAGGCTTTCAGCTATAGCCCTAAATTTTGGGTTGTACCAGGTCTGTCTGAAAAGTCTGATCATGGCATCCCTACCAATGTGTGTCTGCCCATGGTACATCCGTGCCATATTAGAGATCATGCTATCAGGCATAACTGGTCTTTCATCTCTATAAACCCAGACTTCATCTTCCTCTCTTTGTCTGCAGCCTGCTTTTATCCAACCATCTTTCTCCTCTTCATCTGCTTCTTCCTGCAATTGTTTTACCTCATCCCAGGTTTCAACTGTGTTAGTAAACAGCAAGGGACACGAAACATTCTCTTTTTCCCTTCTCCTATTCAGCGAGGCCATGTTTCTGGCACAATATTGAGCTATTTCATCAGCGAATTTGTTACCCACTGCAATATAATCTGTCCCATTTTTGTGTGCAGCGCATTTTACCACTGCAATCTGTTTAGGTAGCTGTATCGACTCAAGCAATTTCTTCACAAACTCACCATTCCTTGTAGGAGATCCTGCAGAAGTCAGGAATCCCCTCTGGGACCAGATCTGTCCAAAATCGTGGACCACTCCGAAGCCATACTGGCTATCCGTGATCACCGTAATTCGGAAGTTCTTTCCCAGTTTGCATGCTCGAATTAGAGCAATCAGTTCAGCCACTTGGGCTGAACGTATTCCTCTCAAACAGGATGCTTCCATTATGGTTGCCACCATACACACAGCATACGCAGCACTTAAAACTCCTTCACTTGTTCTCAGGCATGATCCGTCCACAAACATCACATAACCTGATTCTTTTAAGGGTTCATCTCTAATATCTGGGCGAGGCTTTGTGCAAAATTCAAGCACATCCAAACACTTATGATCAACATCATCTTTGACCTCTACATTTGCTTCATCTGGCAATGAAGTTGAGGGATTCACACTCGTGCATCTTACAATGGTTACATTGTCTGCACCCAAAATCACTTTTTCATACCTAGTCAGCCGACTATGTGTCATGAATTGGGTTTTTGTTCGAGTCAGAAGGATTTCAACGGAGTGTGGGACATATACTCTAAGAGGATATCCCATCACAATGCCTTCGCTCTGTTCCAGACTCACACAAGTAGCAGCTACTGCTTCCAGACATCCAGGCAAAGCCTTTGCTACCGGGTCTAGGACAGCTGAAAAATAGGTGATTAGTCTTTTCATTTTTCCATGCCTTTGCACTAATACTGAAAGTGCACATCCGTCTCTCTCACTACAATACAGCTCAAATTCTTTTTCATAATCAGGCATTCCCGATGCTGGTGCCTCACACAAACTTGTTTTCAGTTCCTTGAAAGCCTTCATTTCCTCCTCATCCAACTCAATCGGATCTTTGACATCCCTCTTTGTCAATCGCTGTAAAGGTTTCGCAATTAATGAAAATCCACTTATCCACTGTCGACAATAACCAACCATTCCAAGAAACATTCTCACCTCTCTCTGTGTCATTGGGGCTCTCATTCCTTGGATAATCCTTATTCTTTCTGTCGTCACCTTTCGCATCCCTTTCTCAATCTTATGCCCTAGATACTGTACCTCCTGTTGACAAAATTGCAGTTTTGACAGAGACACCTTGTGTCCTCCTTCTGCCAAATGATTTAATAAAGCAATTGTGTCTGTAACACACGCTTCTTTGGTTTTTGATGCCACCAATAGGTCATCAATATACTGGACCATCACAGATTTTTCAGGCATTTTTAAATCTTCCAATGATTTCTTTAGGATCTGATTAAAGATTGAGGGGCTTTCAGTATACCCTTGAGGTATTCGGCACCATGCCAAAATATGCTCTCCGAACCGGAACGCAAATAATGGCTGGCTGTCAGGGTGCAATGGAATAGAAAAGAATGCATGGCACAAATCAATAACTGTGTACCATTCTGCATCATGTGGAATCTGATACAGCATTACAGCGGGGTTTGGCACAATTGGGCAGCAAGGAATAACAATCTTATTTACCTTTCTCAAATCTTGCACTATCTTATATGTTCCATTCAGCTTTTTCAATCCCATTATAGGAGAATTACATGGGCTACTCATTATTTCTCTCAAAATTCCTTGTTCAATCATCTTATTAACTACAGGTGTTATTCCTTCAATAATTTCTGGCGTTAATTTGTACTGTGGAGTATTTGGGTAATTTGTTCCTTCCCTTACAGTAATTTTTACAGGATCAACTCCTCTCATTAGTCCAATATCTTCGCCTGTGAAATCCCATACATCAGACCTGACTATTCCTTTCAATTCAATAGGGATTTTCTCTGCATCAAACACAGGAAACATGTCATTCACTCCTGGTTCTAGTTCTGCCATTGTCATTTTATACAGGACATCCTCATCTGGTGTCTGGAAAGCAATACCATCTGGGGTACAGTAGATGGTGCAATTCATTTTACAAAGTAGATCGCGTCCTAACAAATTTACAGGACTGCAATCACAAACTACAAAACGATGCATCTCTTTGAATGGTCCAACTTTCACCTCTACCGGTTTTGTAAGAGGGGTTTTAATCTGTCTGTTTGAAACACCTACAACTTGGATATATTCTCCTGAGAAAGGAAGGTTTGGAATTTCTACTGATCTAACAGTAGAACAGGTAGCTCCAGTGTCCACAAGGAATGTAACATTTACACCATTCACCTTTCCATCCACAAATGGACCTGACTGATCTACCTCTAGAGTTGCGCCAAGCACGCACTCTTCTTCCTCTCTTAGGCACCGTCATAAGCTTTCATCAGATTCATTTCCATCCTGCCGTAACCAATACTGCGACACTGCAGCTGCGCACGGCAATTTTGTTACCTGCTCTCCTCCGTAGAATCCTGCCTCTGTACTGTATCTCTGAGGGTTTACACTCTTTGGAAGAGGTGGTTGCGGCACCTGACACTGTTGAGTAACTACCTGCGGCTGTTGCAGCTGCTGGTAACTCACCTCATTCTGCACCTGTGGATTTAATGGTTGATTTTCTGTATTAGCCTTTGGAGGAAATTTACACTCGTTTCTCCAATGTCCTAATTTTTCGCAATTGTGGAATAGCCATTTCTTTTTGGCCTCTTCTATACTCATTTGACCTTTTCCTTTACCTATATTCGGTTTGGATTTAGTTTGCCCTGCATCACTAGACTGATTATTCATCTGAGCTTCTTGTTTTTCTGCAACCTTTACTTGTGCCCACATCGCCTTTTCTTTGAGTTTACGCTGTCTACACTCAATATCGTCACTACAATATTTTGCATACCTTAATACTTCATCTACTGTGCTATTCTGCCAACACAACATATGCTGCTTAATCATTTCACTTATTTCAGGTTTCAAGCCATATACAAATCTATACACAAAATGACTCATGTCTTTTTCACTCAAGTTCTCATAACCACTATACTGTTTAAAGACCAAAAGCAGTCTCTCATAGTAGGCATGTACAGATTCCTTACTCTCCTGAGTTGTTTTATCAATCTTTACCCAATCCGTTTCTTTTGGTGGGATTTTATTTTTCAGAAACGTGATGGCTTGTTCATATTTTCTCATTACTTCTGAACCTGGGGCTCCAGTTTTTGCATCTCTAGGATATTCTTCCTTTGGCCAGTCAATTGTAATCTTACATTCTGTCCATAAATCTGCTGGTACAACAATTTCAAACAATCCATCCAAATCTTCCCACAACACCTTTGAAACCTTTACAAACCTTTCTACCTGTCTATACCATTCTACGGGTTTCTCTCTCAATCTTGGAAAGTCATTTGTAAATGACAATATATCTTGTCTGGACCATGGGACATGTACATAGCTTCCTCCTGGAGTTTCTCCTATTGGATATTCCATTACTATCGGTTCTTCCTCCGGAAAAGCCAATGAAGCTTTATCGGTCGTTCCTTCCTTTCTTCTTATCCACCTGCTTCTCCACCTGTCCACATCTCCCCATTTTCTCAATAACACAATCAGTTCCTTTATCTGTGTTAATCGTCCTGAAGTGTTCAGATTTTCTATATCCTTTTCACTAAAGTCTACCCTGTATGGTTTCTACAATCCTCTGATTTTTCCAAACTCTACTCCTAGTTCATTCGCTGTTTCTTCCAATTTTTCATGCAAGTTCCTAGCTCTCCAAGTAACGCTTTTACACATGAACATTAACTCATCATCTTGGTAGGACTTCAATCGATCTGTACCAATAGTCCCTAGAATCAACTCTTCCATATCTATTTTTAATCTGATCACATCCAAAGGTTGTGGTTCAGCATCTTTCTTCTGTAAGTTCCTCACCCACTCATTTAATTCTTCTGCAGTCGGACCCACGGGGGTATTATTTATCTCTGTCCAATTTGCACTTCTCTCTGGGGTCTCAGTTGCTGACTCGGTTCCCATAGGAATCCTATTTATCTGACTCTCATTAATTGTCAAATTTGTAGGGGGACTCGACCTACATGAACCAACAGAATCTCTTGTCTCTCTATTTTCTGGAATTATCCCTTCTCTCACTCTTTGCATACTAGAGTTCAATGGAATTGTCAGGGAATGCTCATCTATTCTTTGATTTTCGAATACCGGAATTACTGGCCCTATCGTCACTGGCACAGTCACAGCTTCCATATTCTTTGTTAGTTCTCTTATCTTTTCAGTCAATTCTCTTGTGGTTCTGGCTAATTCAGCTGTATTACCATTATCGTGCTTCACATTCTGTGGAGTTTCTAATTTATCAAAGGACCTATTTATTTCATAATTTCGCTCAGGGCTTTGATTTCTTACAGTTTCCATTGGCGGTGCATTTGGAGTCACCGCCCCAGAATTCTGTTGATATGGAGGGGGTCTTTTATTTAAAATGTCCTACAGCAACTCATCCTCTGTGTCGCTAACTCCATACCCATATCTCTCTGTCACTGCATGCTTCTTTTTCTCCGTACACTTTCTCCCTGTAACCTCTTCAACTGTTCTGACAGGAAACAAACCATCCGTCATGTTAGCATACCGCCATTGTCTCATTCTGTCTTCATGATTCAATCCCCATACTCTTCCATGGACTAAACTATAATTCTTTGCACCTCTGTGTCTTTCCCTTTCATACATCTCATCTTCCCATTCACCTAAAGCTTCGAACTGTGTTGGTCCAGGTCTCGGTTCAAGTTTCATCATCTTTTCTCTCAAATTTCGAAGTACAGCTGTGCTAAACGAACCATTTTCTGGAAATGCCAATACTCCATCACTTTGGGTATATTTCGCCCAATTTTCCAACCAAATACAAGTATGATATCCATATTTCAACATCATATGAGAGGCTGGCGTTTTCGGCGGAGTAAGTACTTCTCCTTCCCTAGTCACAACCTTCTTGTCTTTCTTGGAAAAGTTTTTAATCTTCGCAAACCATGACGGTTTCTCTCTACCATACTCATAATAAGCCATGTTGCCCTGTTCTTTTTCTCAAAACAAATACACGAAAATTCTTCACCACTCTGTTCTTTCTACTGCTCGGCTATTCGGACCTATCCCATCGCGTCTCACACCAACGCACCAATTCAAAAGCTTTACGTCACCCTCACACTAACCAAGCCCAGCGCGTCTTCACACTAACGCACCAATCAAGAAGCTCTTCGCTCTCCCACAACTGGCCAATACCAGCGCGGTCTCTGTTGACGTCAGTTCTACTCCTGTCTTTACTGACCCCTCCTTTACAAAAATTATCGGCAGTTTTCTTACCTTTTCTTCTCAACAAAATTTATTAATTACGACGTAAAACACATTACCGTTGTCTGTTTCGCTAAACAAAAGAAATAGTTTGTTCTAACTTACAAGAATACTGTTTCGTTCGATAAGTGTAGCACTTCTCTCTACTTTACCCTTCTCTCAAGCAAGGGGTGAACCCGTTTCTCTGGGGATAAAACACATGTGGAGACTACACTGCTCCTGAGAATTAAGGCCAGAGTTTCACAAGAAAACCTGTTGCTATTTAACTCAAATGCATTTTCATACATGAAATGTCCCTAACATAACACAATCCTGTGTTATCACCAATTTGAAAAATCAGACAATGCACAATTCCGTGTGACTTCTCTTGCCACACGTGTCCACTTCCTACTTCCCGGAAGCTTCAAGATTTCGACTTACACATAACATAATACAAACTTGACATAAAGTGTTAGACATGAAAGATCAATAAATCAATAATCACCAAACTAATCTATAGTAACCATAACTCTGCTACCAAGAAATCTGATCCAGCGCGGCTAATATAAATTTCTCCTTAGGACACTAATCCAGGTAAAAACATTCATGCAACCTATTGTCCATTAAACCTTATGTCAGTGGGGCCCATGACACCGCATAACATACATTCATTCAATCACTGGATTTCACGCTAAGGAGAAATGTGCTGCTGGACGAACGGGACACCTTGTTAAATTTGACAGAATAATAATTCATACATTTTATGCATTAACCTTTGATCCTGTCGGTTCCAAACATCAAGGTACTCCGCTCTTTGGTCGATGGACCAACTAGTAGAATAAGTTGATGGTGATTAAGACCAGCTCAATCACGATTAAAACCTTTTAACATTATAAATCATAATGAACTAAAGAACCACAGACTCATTTTAAGTTAGAATATATTTTATCTAAAATTTCTATCAAGTAGGTGAAATTCTTTATTAATCAAGCTCATTTAATATATCAATAAACATTTAAGAAAAGTTTAATGAAAATGGAAATTTATGCATTACCCATGGTCATAGGATGCTGACAGGAATGGTTCACCAAAGAAGATAAACCGCAGATCACAGAATAGAACTCCCAAACTGACTGACTGTCCCGCTAACCTCCTCGGACGCACCTCCTGGGCAGAATTCCCGCAACAATCTCATTCCTTCCCCAGTCAAGTTCAAAGTCCAAAAATTACAGAGTCTTTCGCAGTATCGAGGTGGAAAAATGAAAAATAAAGAAGCGGCATGGCAGGAAAAACACCAACAGCAGCAGCAGCAGCATCAATAGCAGCGAACCACCCCACATAAGAGCAGACTCTCTTATACCCTATTTTCTAGCTTACTACACAAAAAGTTGCAAACCTTAGGGGCAAGAATCACGCTAATTGGTCCATTTGAGGGGTGGTGATGGTCACCTCATCGCCCTCCTTGTTCAAACTGGTTTAGGGACAGTAAAACATACAATGATTCTCATGACTCTGGGGTCAAAAGCAGTCCAACTTGTCCATTCATTTTGTAGCGATCTTGATGGTCACAATTTGGTTCGTCCATTGTCATTCGGTTCTTTCCCATCCATTCCCATGAATACATGCTGAATCTTTTTGGCACACTCTTTATTGAAGGTCAGTTCAACTTTGACATCTCTCACTCCGGGCACAGGCCGCATTCACGTGACTTGATTTTCTTTATTGCTTCTGCGCAGAGGCCATCTTAGCTGTTTCACGTGATCTCATCCTTTCCAGCAGCCATTTTCGAAGCATGGCCTAACAGGCCCGAACGAACTATCATAAGAACAAACTCAACCAAAATTAAAACAGAGAAAATAAGCCTTTCTGTTTACCACCCGCCATTCTAAAGACCCGTGTTAGGTCTTACCTAGCAGAAGCGACATTTAAAGCCATTTTACTTACCATCTGCATTCTTTGCCACAATACAAATCTACCACGTAACATAAATCATGAAATTTCACTCTAATTAGTACGCAATCATAATACTAAAGTTAATTAACTTCACATTTGTAAATAGATTAGATTTTGCACAAATCTGCATGTTACCCATATATAGTGTTTACTAAAGAGTGTGCATTTGTTGGTTAATACATGCATTTTCAAACAGTTAATATTATTAAATTATTAAGAGGTCATTAATTTCCAAGGGGTACAAAATTATTTTGTTTACCCTGCTCCATCAGAATCATCATTCTGATTTGTCCAAAATGCGTTATCGCTAGTTGTGCCATGCTAAATTTTCAGTTTTTGTTTATTACTTATGCGTAAAATGTGCATAAAAATCCCTGGTATTGGGGGTGAGTGAGATGACTTTCCTGTTCCTCTATGGGCAATGCTCTATTATTGTGAGACTTTTTGTTTTCCTCACAGGACTGTGTCCACTTAGAGGGAGATTTTTATTTTCTAATAGAGATGGTGTCTATAGGACTTATTGCTTATTGGGACTTAAAATAATTCTGATTTCTGTCTATGTACTCTGTGTCTAAGCCTTCAGGGAATATATTTTTAATTTCTATGTATTGGCTATTTTGAGATTCTAGAACTTAGTTAATGAGTTGTCGCAGTCACTGGTTTTGATTACTCTGCTAAGTCAATTTTGTGGGCCTGATATTGAGCAGGGTGGTGACTCATCTCTAGATCAAGGGTGCCAGAGCTGAGCTGTCAAAGGTAAATTTTGGGGTGCTCAAAATATTGGGGTGCATAAAATATTGGGGTTCAGCTCCCACACATGCTCCACATTTGCTGAGGTTTTAGCTATATCCATTATGATTTATGTGACAGCAATCTTTTGAGTGAATTTCGCTACACTTGAAGCCAGGCCAACAAATCTATTTTGCAAAAAACGTCACATCAATTAACTTATCATCCAATCGTAAAATACTGACAATGTACACTTTTCTTGTCAGGAGCACATGGCGGCCAGCTAGGTAGAAGATCATAGGAGCGCACGAGCTCTTGGATGCATGCAACAGAATAGCAGTTCAGTAGAATTTTGGAGGATTTGCCACTTTAGCGATTACTTACTGTTATGAGTCTCTTTTGTTCTCTTTGTGAGCTCTCTCCCTCCTCCTTCGAGCAATCATGGGAGTCGCAATAGCAACGACAAATGAGGCAAATGCCGATGTTGAGAGCTGGAAGAGAACCAGGCTAGAACTGAGGACAGGCAGCAGGGCAGCAGTGAGGATCCCCCTCCAGGGAAAGCCGTGCAGCGGCAGCACATGGGCCGAAATGAGCTTGCGGGCTTCTTGTGCATGCTAAGGGAGTAGAGAGGAAACATCGCTTGGGCATTTAGACATCGCTGGGACCTCAGGCCATAGTGACACACTAGCAGCTGGGAAGAGGAGACAGAGATTTTTTGAGGTCTCTGGGACTAAAGGTAAGCCCATAAGGGGCAGAAATAAGGCTTATAAGAAGTGACCTGCAAAGTTGCCTGATAAGAGAAATAGGTACTCCCTAAGGAGTATGGTTAAAGAGACATATAAGGGCTCGTCCTACACCGTTAAACAAACATGGTTGCCCACTGCCCCAACAATAGTAAACAGAGGGAGGCGAGCTATTGTAACAACTTCTTGCTGTGATTTTGACCTCACGTCAATATCTATGGCCGCTAATCTCCCAGGGCATTTCAGGGGCCTAGAGAATAAAGTGAATCCTCCTAATCAGCAGAAGCTAAAAGTTACCCTACGCTAAGGACTTTTTTCAAGGTTTTGTCTAAAATGATAGCCCCAGAGACTCTGCAATCGAGTCTTCGGCAGGCGATTTAGAATTATATAGGAAGATATCAGGGAAAGAGCTGGCCCAGGTATCTGAAGGTGGAGGTGCAGGTTTCTATCTTAGTATGGAGGAAGTGGCAAGTGTGTAGGGTGTAGTGTTAGCTAGTTCCAATAGGTACCAGGTACTAGAGGACATGGAAGACAGCAGGGAGGCATGAAACAAGAAATGGTGGTAGGGGACGAGGAGCTATCAGTCTGTGCAGTAGGGTGCCAACACCAGCACCTGCTAAGGATAATGTTTAATTTCAGGCTTCCTCTCCCACCCAGATGGAAGGTACAACCCCTATAGCAACCTCTCCTACATTCACAGTCAAATTCATGCTGTTGTCATTGTCAACTGAAGTTAAAAATAGATTTGTTATCTACGATACAAATCAGAGAAAAATTCAACGGACATGTGAGAGTGTAGAGAAAAAATTAGACTCCCTGACGTTAAGGACTCAGGCCCTTGAGCCTTGAGGAGACGGTAAGGGAACTACATGAATCAGTTGTTCACAACAAGGAAGACATTCAGTTCTCGAAACTTAAAGAAAGAGGGCACCTGGAGAGGTTAGAAATATTAGAGAACAACTAGAAGTAATAACTTGAGAATTTTACATTTTAAATGTGCCAGAGGGGGCAGAAGGGGAGGACTTAAAATCCATAGTTGGATTTCAGATTAGGACTTAAAATCCTTAGTTGTAAACTTGATAAAGTCAGGAGTTCATATGGAAGACAATGAGGTAGATTTAGCTAGGGACATCTAAAGAGTCAACCAGGTTCTGTTTACAAAGACCCCCAATAAAAGTAAATCGCGGAAGATCCTAGTAAATTTCCAAACGGAAGATCCTAGTAAATTTCCAAACCTAATCAGTAAAAGAGCAGATCTTATTAAAAGCTTTGAAGCTGAAAACCTTGAAGACAAATGGGGTTTCCTTTGAGATTAAATCTGACATCTCTTGGGCTACTATGAATAGGCAG
This sequence comes from Calotriton arnoldi, assembly GCA_963921515.1. Classification (NCBI taxonomy): domain Eukaryota; kingdom Metazoa; phylum Chordata; class Amphibia; order Caudata; family Salamandridae; genus Calotriton; species Calotriton arnoldi. The sequence continues at coordinate 237,770 of CAWUFW010001751.1, read as the reverse complement.
TGGGAGTTGGGGAAGCAGCTAGAAGACTTTAAAAAACTAGGTGCAACTGCCCAATTAAGATTTCATGCTAATCTTAGAGTGATGTTTAATAATGAGATGCATAATTTAAGAGATGATTCATAAGGAGGCTCATGAGCTGATTGAGATGATCAAGAAGGGCAATTCTGCGTAGTATAGATGTAGCAGTGTTGTAAGCAAACATATGCAGCAAGTAACTGCTCTTTTTTTATATATAGTTTGGATTAGGTGGCTTATTTAATTTAGGATGGAGTGGTTTACTTAACTTGTTTATCTGCTTTTCTTTCTTTTGATTTTTTCTCTCACTTGGTTTTAAGATTATCCAAGGGGAGCTCAAAAGGTCTTTAAAGTCCATGAGGTAGGCCGGGGGGGTTTACCCTAGGGAGGAGGAAGGGTGGGTGCACTGGGCGGGGAGCATAAAGGGAGAAAATTGAGATAATCCTCAGGAACCTCAGGCATTTCAGTTGAAGTGTAAGTGCTATTTCTGCCAATTTCCGAAAACTGGGTATACATGAGTCTGAAAGATAGAGCTAAAAAAAATTCAGTACAAATTCTCTCATGGAATATAAATGGGTTGCTCACAAAGAGGAGATGAGCTAGAATTCTGGAATACTTAAGGGACTCACAAGCACACATCCTTATTTTACAAGAAGCTCATTTAACCAGTAAAGAGTGCCTAGATTTATTTAAGACCCAAAGGTGGGTCCAGCAGATACTCTGTACTCATCAGAACTATGGCACGAAAGGCGTGGCCATCCTGTTTAAAAAACAGCTGGATGCAACTATTAAGGATAGTGTTACAGATAAATCAGGTAGATGGATAATCACTAACTTACAAAGATATGATAATAACTATACCTTAGTGGTGTATTATGGCTCTAAAATTGATAATATTGACCCCTTGAAGACAATATTTTTAAATCTGTTGGATTTGCCTCCCCAGTTATTATGGCAGGAGATTTTAATGTTATTATGGATAATGCCCTGGATAGGTTCAGAACCAATGAGAAAATGCTTTTAGAGAGGAAACTGCAAAAACTAAGAGACAAATTACTGCATTAATGGAGGCGAGAGTAAGAAGGAGGTGGGAGTCAAGCAATGTAGCCCACTTTGAATATGGGGAAAATTATGGGAAATTCCCGGCCTGGAAAATTAAGACAGACCAAGCCAGAAATGTAATTAGAGAAATGCAAGGTAATGCAACTGGCCTAAGCCTAACAAATAGTAGTGATATTGAAAAGGCCTTCCTTGGTTTTTTTGGAGATCTGTACACAGAAGACTTAGTGACAACTGAGGAAAAGGTCAAGGATTGGATGGGTGCTGACTGACCAGATAGGCTCTTCAAGGTTAAAAATGTAACCTAAACCAGGACATCAGCCAGAATGAAGCAATGCTGGCAGTTAAGTCCAGTAAAAAGGGAAAGCACTTTAGAGATGAAATCTGTAAGCACATTAGATAATACTTTAAAACAAATGATCCATGAGAAACAACCATTCTACAATCTGGGACGCCTTCAAGGCGGTAATGAGAGGGAAGTGTATATCGCTGATGACTACTCCCACTCATCAGAAAACTCGAGAGAGAGAGAGTGGAATTAGAGTAAGAGCTCCTTCAGACTGACAGACAGGCCCCTCAAGACATCCTGCTAAATGTATGAAATGTGATCTTGAGATGGTGGACAATATCCACATGTTTATGGAGTGCCCCAAGTTTCAAAAGGAAAGGGAAGATGTGGGTAAGAAAATAACTAACAGTTTGCGAAGAGACATTCAGGTAAGCCTTAGTTTAATCATCTTTGGCAGCTGGGACAATCCTGGGAAGTGGAGTAATGATAGCGGTAAGCTGCTATTTTATTTGATACTGCTGGCACGTAGGGAAATATGTAGAAAGTGGCTATCTGAGGCACCACTTTCTGGCACTGAGTTGCTAAATTCTGCAATGCATAATTAAAAATTGGATTCCCCCAACACAACCATTAAGAGATATAGGATTTGGCAACCTCTGGTGAACTGGATAGGGCGGAACAACACAGGAGGAGAATACTTGAAGCGCACACATGGATCTGCCAGGCGATACTGCTTCATTTGTCCAATGATTACACCAGCCCCTGGCTTTGGTACCTGGCTAACGGGTTAGATCCGAAGAGAGGCATAATCCTCGTAAGCATAGCTACCTTTGATTCCTGGTTCGGATAAAAGGGAAGAACACTGGAAATCTGGAATTAAAAGCCTGAGGTGAATGATGACATAAAAAAATTAAAAAACAATATATATTTTTCTGAAAAGGTTAGGTTTCTTTGTGTCTTTCAAATGGGAGTTACCACGCCCTTCCTCATTTTACATGGGAATTCTTCGGGCCCTTCTTGTTTACCCAATATAGGAAGTTATTTAAGTACCATTCTGTTTTGCTGAACACTGGGTGAGTCCCTGCAACCTTTAATTTTATGCACTCTCTAGGCCATATCACATAAAGTGAGCACTGACAGCGCTAAGTTAAGGTCTGGTATCTGCCACAGTTTTGCACTCACTGTTTTCAAAACGTCTGACATCCCCAATATGTCTGGGAAATAAAGATACATAGTGTGTGCACACACAACTACACACACAAACACATACACACATACAAAGTCACACACATGCACACTGCTCACCTTTCCACGTAGATTTGAGACACTTATATTTAGGTTTTTAGGAGTACCATACCAGGCAACTACAAAATATGCCCTTTGAGCCGACTGTAGGGAAACAGTGACATTTTTGGAACAAGATTAACATTTATGAATTTATATTGTTACTGGATTTGCAAATTCTGCACTTTTTCCATAGTGGTTGCCGTGTGCAGATCCAGCATTGTGCATAAGAGGCAGTGCTATGTGAGTGGGACAGTGCTGAAATATTATCATGTTTAATTCCCCTGCTCTGAAACACATTTGAAGGCCATTCGAAAACCGAAAGTCCCCTACGAAAGAAACCAATTCCATTTACAAGGCTGCCCTTTGTTCACATGCCAGTGCTTCCCTCACCTCACAACCCATCCATATTCAAAGGAAAATGCTCACAGGAGTTTAGTTCAAAGGCCTTCATCCTTTGCTGAGGCAGCTGCAACATAACTGCGCCAGAATGAGGCAAGGGCAACACCACTTGGAATTAGCAGGTTCATAATTAGCACATTAACGATCAAAATAAAGGTGGAAATTGCTAGCTATAGAGTTCAATTACCGTGCAAAATACAATCATTTAAATAGCACATTTATTGCATTGATTGAACGCGCATTAAAATCAGACTAATGCTGCTGGCGTTTGAAATCACTATCGATACAACTCATTAAATTATAAAGACATACTGTGTTTACATGAAAGCTATAAAATAGAGCAGATCATTCGGAACAAAGGAGAGCGCCAGAGAATTACTGTTCCAGGAATGGGCTTGCTGAACTGCTAATAAGACGGTGGAAACCTCATCGGCCACATTTGAAAGAGTGTTATTAAGGAAGGGTGGGGATAACGGAAGTGAGTGTAAACACTCCTCCCTCCCTGGAGGCCCTCGCAAGTAATCACATGTGTTTCTTGAAACAGGAAGGTGCTGTTAAAGATCAAACGCTTGCACAAATTATTTTCAGTCTTGCTTGGCTGAAGCTTTTTCATTCTAGTGGTTGTCATATCATGCTACAGATGGTAGTGTTGAGATTTAGATGGAGTTACCACGTCTTCACAAATTTTTCCAGATTCCTTGCCTGAATGAGTTGTAATCACCTCCTCTTCACGCTCCGTTGTCCAAGTAAAGAAAGAGAAACAGAACTTTACACTCTCCTTCTCCCTCCTCCAAGGTGCTTAACTGCTATGGAGACGTCATAAAGGCTGTCTCCCTCTCGGCTCCTCTTGATGACGTGTGTCTCTTATGAGAGGACATCATGCGGTTCTGGCAGGAGCAGAGCTGCCATGTTTGTGGTTCTTGTGTTTCTACATTTTGCCAACTAAGTATTCAGTCTAGGTGAGGCGTGTGACGGCATGATGCCATACAGAGCTGGTATGACCGGACCATATCCTAGGTGGTGCAGTTTGACAGGCGCTCTTATTGATGAACAAGCAAGGGATGAACTAGTGTAATATGTGCTGGCAATAGGATTATGGAGACTTGGTACCAGTTGGCCTTTCTTCTTTCGAGATGGGTATTGAAACTGATGTGCTCTACCATGGTCAGTTGGACTTCTGTTGGTGTGGATATCTTGTCACGTGGCTAGGTTAGGCCCGGGAAGAAACAATGCCATTTTACATGAACATGTTTTCTTAAGTTGCCTTCTTTTCTACACAATGACTTTTTGACACACATTTGCTTGTGTGACAGTGCAGGATTAGTTTCTCTGAAACCACATTGCTTACAATTCCACTTTGTAAGTACACTATCACTTCACCTTCAACATTTAGTACAAGGCCTGAACACACTGTGCAAATGTTGTTGTTTGATATTCGTCCATGAGGCGACATGCCTAGCACTAAGACAATAAACAATGTTGGCCCAGCTGAAGCCTCAACACGGAAGCACGGATGATGGTATTATAAATACATACGCATTTCTGTGCCCAAATTAGAGGAGCACTCTGCTGTCATTGCGAGGTCATCGCTGTGTCGAAGTCTCAGCCCAGCTGATTCCTGTCTTCCCTCTACAATGTCCAACTTGTGACCAAGATGGGGACCTACATAACTTGCCTTCAGGTTATGGGGAGTTAGATCATCCAGTAGGGGATTCTTGGCAGAACACATGCACTAGGCAACTAGGTTAGGGAGTGCATAGTAGGAGTACACTGTAACCAGTACTTATAAGCCATCATATATGCACTGTTTTAGCACTATGGTGAAATAGTTTATCCTTTTCACTGTTCTTATATTGCTAATCACTTTTATCTGCGTCTGTCTACTAATCTTTGCACCGCATATATTCTATACAAAAATCACAATGGTTCGATAAATATTTAAACGCCCCTTTGTGTATTTCTTGTGAGCCTTTCTGAGTGAACACGAGTAGCTGAGCCAAAAGGTTTTAGATCTGTTACAACAATTCCTTGAGGAGTCAGGGTTGTCATGTTCAGGTTGCCCAAACCATTTGTTACCTTACTAGCTTTAGGGGTACATATGGTGACACTGTGAGCTAGCAGGTCTATAGTCCAACATATCCTGAGGGGGTGCATAGAATCAGTCTGGCACCATCCCAACTTTCATGTTGTCCAATGATTGAACAGTTCCTACTGAGAAAGTGGAAACTGTATGACAATCTTTGTTGGATCTGCAAGTGGGGTGGATCCCCTCTCCCATTCTTTTGCTGTTTAGAAGCATATAAGTTATGGAGGTAAGCCTGCCAGGAGACAAGTCTGTGTCTTCTAGGGCCTTGAAAGTCCAACAGAGTAGTTCAAGGTAATGACAAGGGCAACCTAGGAGAACATAGAGGGGCATTTCTGGGCCACTGAGAGGGGGAACCATGTGGTGTTCAGCTCTGCAAAAAACAGTTGGTGATTAAAAGTGTGCAGTAGGGGGACAGAATGTAGTCAAAAACACAGACCACCAATATGAACTTTTCCTTTATCGGCAGAGGCATCAAGGGCCATGGAGCGAGGAGAAAAGAAGCAAGCAGGCTACTCATGTGCATGTGGGAGGTGAGACCAGGCCATATGGCCCCTTACAGAAGCCATGGACAGACAAGGGGCAATGTTAGTTCCATGAATGTGGCAAAATCTCCTTCCACATAATCTGTCTTATTCTTCATCATCCTATTTTTCCCTTGAAAATAATATGATGACTTTCCTGACCCTAATCCTGATAGAAATGGCAATCATTCAGTGGGCAGACATGCCCCCTATTTTGTGCTATCTGTCTCACAACTGTGATCTTTTGCAGGAGGATGTCCAGCAAGTAGTGTGTGTCTGTTTTTTGACAATTACAAAACCCTGCCCGGTTTCTGGTTAACAGACAAGTGTAAGATCTCCTGCTCTGAGGAAAGAAGGGCCTGAGAGGTTGATGTTACCCCAGCACACGACCAAGCAGTAAATACTGGTGAAATATTAATTGTAATTTCCTCAGAATCACATTTTGGATTCCATGTTGTCATATTTTTCAGGTTACAACAGTGGTTCTTCTTCTGTGCTCCGGGAAGCCCTGTGGGTCCGCAACGCCTATTTAGGGGGTCTGCGACTGCTTAGAAAAGTAAAGAATATTAACAAACTAATAAAATGAATATAAATAAAGAAGTAAATTTAAAATTTAAAATATTAAAACGTTCTCTAAATGTGAAGGAATTTGAAGTTGAGGCTAAAAGTTAAGTTGGTATGCTTCCGAATAATGGAAGCAGTGCAAGTGCACCAAATACAATATTGCAGGGACAATGGGTGGTCTTGAATGAATTTAGAAAACTCTAACATTCCTATTAAAAGTAAAATGTTGATTTTTTTATACTTGTTTGTGAATTAAGTAATATATTTAATTATTTCTGCATTTGTTTGATGAATGCTTGTTTCAATATTGTTTTGTGGTGCAATTATCAAAATTGCTTAGACCTGAGTCTCTGGATCCGATAATGAGTGGTGGTCCCCAAATTCCAAGAATGATTCAGTGGGGGTCTCTGGATCCAAGTAATGATTAAGTGGGGGTCCACAGAAGCCAAACGGTTAAGAACTACTGAGTTAAACATTGGTGGTGTTCGAGGTGGTCCAGAAGGCTGACAGACTCAGTAGACTAGGTTTGCAGAGCTTACTCTTTTTAAGCCCTTGGAAATGACCTTCACTCACATTCCACTGCTTTCCAGGCAAGCGAGGACTACACCGAACTGCTAGCTAATAGGTACTAAGAGGGAGTCACAAGAAGGTTTCTGCTTGATGTGGCCTTAGATGCATTGATGGTCACCATCTTGATCTCATGAACAGTAGTTGCGGAATATTCATCCCAGGGATCAAAAGGTCAATGGATCACAAAAGGTCTGTATATTGAAAATGCCATTTATAGGTAAACATCTCTTCAGTAACCAGCTAGATGAACTTAGGACGTAAGAATTTAGGGGCTGGAAACCTGTTCAGCTCAGATTAGATGCAAGGTAAAGGCAGCAGAGATTGGTAAGCATTCCTACATAAAGCACATATTTAGATGATAATCTTCTCCCTCTAACATTAACAGAGTCCAGTAAAAGCTCTCCAAGAGTCAATCTGGTGATGCCATTGTGCTCCTCTAGAGAAAGAACAGCAGCAGTGCTCACTATCCCGCACTGACACCAGTCTCCCTTCTGGCTGTGGGAAGAACCTTGTCACAGAGGTATGAGGCTTAGAAGTTATTAGATGGGCTTCATGGCAGAATTTCAAATGAGGCCTTCCAGGTTAGGCCCAATTCCAAATTTTAAACCTTGTGATACTACCAAAAGGCTATCTTTGCTGCTAATCCTGCTACGTTGGGGGACTCCATTCCCCAGGTTCCTTTGCCCCAGGACGCGCCCGCGACAGCTCTTCGCGCCCGAAGGCGCATAAAGGCGGCCGGGGCTTCCCGCAGCGCGGGAGCCTGCTATCTTTGCTGCTAATCCTGCTACGTTGGGGGACTCCATTCCCCAGGTTAATTTGCGCCAGGAGGTGCCCGCAACAGCTCTTCGCGCCCGGAGGCGCATAAAGGCGGCCGGGGCTTCCCGCAGCGCGGGAGCCCGCTATCTTTGCTGCTAATCCTGCTACATTGGGGGACTCCATTCCCCATGTTCCTTTGCGCCAGGAGGCGCCCGCGACAGCTCTTCGCGCCCGGAGGCGCATAAAGGCGGCCGGGGCTTTGCCCGGCACAGCCCGGGCAGGCCCGTCTGTGCCCGTCTGCGCCCGTCCGCGGCCGGTCGAGGCTGGGCTGGGCTTGCTGTCTTGGCTGTATAACCTGGGATGCGGCCGGGTTGGCGTGACAGTTTTTACCATCGTCTCCAACATCCGCCAATTGGAGGGGACGCCCCAGGAAGCTAGGACAAAGATACATCTGTAAGTACTTTATTTACTTGGTTGGGCATTTTGTGGAATCTCGCGTGGACTTTGAGCATATTCAAACTAACCATTGTTATCCATTTTGCTGCCCCTCCTGGGCTTCTTGGGTTTTTGGATTCTTTGTCTCCGGGCCTTGTTTGATCCATCATAATGGGAAAAGGGAAGGCTCAGCTAGCGACCCCTACGGGTCAGCCATGCCGCACCATTGATACATTTTTGGCAAAGGCAGTGGGTGCTATCAATAAGGAGATAGTTCGGGCGGAGAGACGGCTCTCACTAGACTTAGGATGTTCGGGACTAAGTTTGCCATCTACCTTGCCATTGCCATTGTCCCCCATGGTTTACGTCTTGCCTGCCCCTTCCTCAGCTTCAACTGTGGCACCCAAGGAGTCACCCCCACCTGAGCCCTTAGCCCTGAGCCTCCCCTTCCCCCGTCTACTCCATCTCCTGACCTGGTGAGCTCCCCCGTCCCCTAACGGAAACGGAAGGCAAAGAAGACCATGGAAGCCCCTGTGACCACACGTCAAGGACAGGCGATTGCTGCAAATGGGCCGCTTGTGGAGGAATTGCTGACCAACTTGGCACCAGCTTTACATAACATCACAGTGACTCTAACGGATCTGATTAGACTGGATAAACTGGAATTAGTAACTAGGGATTTGGCTAGCAAGATGGATATTCTTTTGTCTTCAGTGGAAAAACATCCACCCTCTCAATTGCCAGCACGCCCCTTATTAGCTGATGCTAGCCCTTCTACCATTCCCCTGAGTAACAGTGGTGCCCCGCCCGTCAAGGTCCCTCTTAAGTCCAAGGGAGTTATGGCCCAACACACAGCGCTAGGGTCTGTTGGTCCTGGGATAGTGGGAGACGGTGCTCTCAGCTCCGTGCGGGCCCACCAGGCACTAGGCTTTGATGACGCCCCCTATATAGGGGTGCAATCTTCTAAGGTTCGCCAGCTCCCCGTGATTGACCTTCCCCCAGCATGTGCTCCCTATTCTGTGGTTTTGTCAGGGGTGCCTGGCACACCTGCTCATAAAGAGGAATCTACGGCCCAACTAATTAATAAAGTCTCCCATTGGTTGGCCTTGCACTCCGGGTTTTCTGTCAGGGATCATAAGGATATCCTGATGGCGCGGAGGTTGGCGTGGATAGGTCCATCAAGGAAATCCTTTGAGGGAGACTGCATCATCATCTCGGTACGCTACCCGGAGCTAGCACGTAAAATTCTGTCTGGGGCATCTAAATCATTCTCCCCAACCTCATGCATCAAACTACTCCCGCTGTTTTTTTTTTATAGACCCCCGCTGTGTATTCCAGGGGAGGCACTGCCCACAAGGGGTAGGTTGGATGAAGGAGGATTGGGGCAGCTGTTGCCACTGTCAAACTCTTATGGCCCCCTTGCAGATTTGAACGAGTTGGATTGACTTCAGATAGTGGAGGAGACAGACGTCTCGCCCCGCCAACAAATTGATCCCCTGAGACAGAGTGTAGATGAAGATTGCCCCCCATTAACATCGAGCCCCAATGTGATTGATTCAGCACCACCCCATTATGTGCTCCCCGTGACCAATCATACATCCCAGGAGAGGTCCAATGAGCCTCTCTCTCCACTTTCCCTCCCTGGTAACATCAATCATATCTCTGGTAGTGAATTTAGTCTTATATCCTGGAATGTGGCAGGTCTGTCTTCCAAGTTTACTGATGATAGATGGCTTTTGTTTGTTAGGTCATATAAAATTATATGTTTACAGGAAACCTGGGAGACCAAGAACAATTTTTTTGGATGGGTATAAGACTATCTTTTCTCCAGCGTTAAACTCAATCATGGGTCAAGCTAGTGGAGGTCTTATTATATTTGTGGCCTTAGATCTATGTAAAGACCTAAAGATTTTAAAGTGGGATTCTCAGGCATTCCAGGGCATAGAATTGCATATGGGGAGAGCACTCACTCTTGTCATAATTAATTTTTACAACGCCAAGATGGGAGAGGGTGGGTCCTCTTATCTTAATGCCTTAAATTGTGCCCTTGAATCGTCAAAAGGAGGAGGGTCGTGGGCATATAAACTTTATTTTAGTGAGCGATTTTAACTGTCATTTGTGTCCATCTTTTGTGATGAACAAGTCGACAGCCCAGCCCTGCTTGCTTTCAGACGACCTCCACATGGAACATACAACAGAAGGGAAGGCATTAAACAATTTGTTACTTACTCATAATCTGGTAAACACCTTAGATATTTGGCACCCCGGGCCTATTTCTCATTTGCCCCCGACCTAGGGGCTCTGCAACTATTATAGATTTTATATTTGTGACAGCACCTTTGGAGGTGGCCCCCGGCTCATTTAATATAGAGTATAGCGCTTTTAGCGACCGTAACCCACTGACACTGGTACTGAAAGGGCTGGGCCATTCTACCATAGGCCCCCGTAAGCCTCAGGCTTCCTTAACCTCCACTGACCAGGGTAGGTGCCTTTGTTGGGCGAGTATAGACATGAAGGCCTTTAACCATAGCCTCTTCTCTTTATGCCAGAAAGAGATAGGCGTATGTTTGAGTTTTAATTCACCGAGCGAGGAATTTCTAAGTTCGTTCTCCTCTATCGCTCAGAGAGTTTCTGGTCTTTTAACCACACAGGCAGCAGGGCGGGTTCGGGTTTCCCCCTCATGGTTTGACGATAAGTGTTCACTGACCTTAAGGAGGCTAAAAGCAGCTTTGAAACAGGTGCCACTGGAGAAAGATAGAGTGTCCTTGTGTCGACGCCTTTATAAAGAATCGTTGAGAGAATGTAGGCTCCAACTCCAAAAGCAGGCCTGGGAGGATTTAATCAAAGCGGGCAAACTGAGGGATTCAACTTTATTCTGGAAAATTATCAACAGCCCTTGCTTTGCAGAACCAGCTAACCCGACAGTTTGCCACCCCATAACGCCAGATCAGTGGGTGTCTCATTTTGAAAAAGTTTATAATGTAGCCTGTCACGGCGAGTGCAGCGTAGATATACCTCCCTGTGTGGCGGTTCCCCCCATTAGCTTTTCTTTGGAGGAGGTAGCCTCAAGCATTGAGTTCTTGGCATCAAATAAGGCCCCAGGTCCTGATGGTATACCCCCGGACCTTTTCCGCGATAACATCGAGGTCTGGGCTCTCTTATTGACACAAGTCCTAAATGCGGCGGCCTTGAAGGGGACGTTGCCCTCCTGGTCCACCGCTATCATAGTCCCCATCTTTAAAAAGGAGATAAGGATAATCCGCAATCTTACCGCCCAATCTCCCTCATTGATGCTGTAGTTAAGGTCCTGGGTCGGGTACTCCTATCTAGATTGTCTTTGTGGGCTATATAACTATATTTTATCGGAAGTTCAATATGGCTTCCGGGAAGGTCTATCAACCACGGACCAATGCCTCAATCTTTTTTTTTTTTTTTCTTCAAAAACCTTTATTGAGAAAATTGCACAGCACAGTTACAAGATTCCACAGTTACACGACGGTATGCACAGAAATACAATACATCAGAGCAAAGGCTACCTCAAGCTTGTGCCACTTGGAGACAATGTCAGGGAGAGATATCGTGGAGCCGCTAAGAAGGGGAAGAGAACAACAGTGAGAGGCACCATGAGTTGGGGAAGGAGGCAGACGGAGCAAAGGGGAGCTAGCGCGAAAAGGGAGCAGCTCATTGACCTTCACCGGCGGGGCGCCGGCGGGGAGCGCGGGAGAGGCCGCAGGGCGCTGGGAATTATGACTTGAGAGGTAGGTCACGAGTGGACCCCATATGTCAATTGGGCGAGACCTGGCAGGTAGAAGGTCCCAGAACTCGGACAGGAGGGTCTGGCAGCGGGAAGCGTCCTCGAGCCAGAGGGCAACCTTAGGCGCAGGCCTACGACCCCAACACATGGAGACCCTGCGCCGTGCGAGGACCAGCAGCATGGCAGTCAAGTGGCGGGAGGCGTCCGGGCAAAATTTAACAAAGCCTAAGAGGCAGAGCAGAGGGTCGGGTTGGACCAGGGACGAGGTGATTTCAGAAATAGCAGCGCAGACCTCGCGCCAGTATGTGGAGACCTGGGGGCACAGCCAGGCGAGGTGGGAGAAATCAGCCGCGGGCGCAGAGCAGCGCAGGCATCTGTCACTTGCGATTAGTCCTAATTTATGCAGTTGGGCCGGAGTCCGATATATCCTATGTATGTACTTAAAGTGAATAAGGCGCAGACGATAATTTGGGGAGAGACGTTTGATCTGCTTACAGCAGTACAGCCAGTTGGCTGGAGAAATATCGACTCCTAGGTCCTCGCCCCATGCAATGCGCGCCCGGTCAGTGGAGATTTTAGTGACCAGTTTCTTAGGAGAGGGGGATGCGTAGAGAAGATTGAGAGTGGCCATCGTGGGGGGAGGCTGGGGAAACGAGGGGTGCAGCTTCCTACAGACCGCCCTGAGTTGGTAATAAAGCAAGGTGTTCATGGGGCCAGAGTCGGCGGCAAGCAGGAAGAATGTGTTCCCAGGGTAAAGGTCTGACACTGTGGAGAGCCCCAGGCGAGTGGCGTGTTTAACCATCCCAGAAGACTGGAGAGGAGGAAAAGCTGGGTGGTGTGCGATTGGCATAGTGTTCGCGGAAAGCATATCGGATCCTGAAAATTTGAATAGCCCATCCCAGGCCCAGCGCAAGGTCTCAACTATGTCAATTTCAGTGCGTAGGAGCTTCGCCGGGGCGAATAGGGCAGTCGTGAGTGGCCACGGGGCGGCGAGGTCGGCCTCCACCGCGACGTGAGGCTGGAACGGTGTGGGGTGAAGCCAGAAGTGTAGGAAACTTGTCTGAGCACTAAGGGCATAAAGCTTGAAATCCGGGGCGCCGAGCCCGCCACGTGACATCGGGAGAGTAAGGATGCTATAAGCGATCCTGGGTTGCCGGCCGGCCCAAATTAGGGTGATTAGCAGAGAGCGGATCTTGCGGAAGAAGTGGGCAGTGAGAGGGATGGGGATATTGATGAATAAATATAAAAATTTCGGGAGTACCACCATTTTGGCGATGGCTATGCGCCCGGCCAGAGCAGAGGCAGCCGGTTCCAGAGCGGGATCTTGGACTCAAACCAGTCCACTGCGCGGCCAAAGTTAACTCTCCACAGTTCATCCACATCCCTGCTTAGCCATACGCCCAAGTATCTGGTGGGCTCCGAAGCCCACATAAAGGGATAGTCTGGAACAAAGGGCGTCATGGCGTCTGTAGGAGGAAATAATACGGACTTATTCCAGTTGACTTGAATACCGGAATAACCACCAAAGCGTATCACCTCACGAACCAGTGGGCTGAGATTCTCCTGGGGATTGCGAACATACAGAGTGATATCGTCCGCATACATGGAAACTAATAAAGCGCGGGCTGCAAAGCCAATGCCTCTCTGAGTATGATGTTGTCGGAGACGAGCTGCGAGGGGCTCCATTGCAATGGCAAATAACATGGGGGACAGCGGACAACCCTGCCAGGTACCGCGCCCGATGGAGATGGGCTCGGAGATCTGGCCGTTGATGCAGAGACGGGCTGTGGGAAGGGTGTAAAGGAGTGACACTTTGCGTATAAAGACTGGGCTGAAACCCAAGCGGGGAAGAAGATAAAACAGGAACGGCCACTCTAAAGTATCAAAGGCCTTAGTGGCATCAAGCAGGGCGGCCACTGCCGGAAGTGCTGGGTTTATTTGATGGAGAACGGAGAAAATGGTTCGAAGGTTATGGGGGGTCGCGCGACCGGGAATAAAACCGGACTGGTCTGGGCGGGCGATGAGCGGCATAAGAGGAAGAAGACGGGAAGCGAGTAGTTTGGCGAAGATTTTATTGTCTAAATTAATGAGGGATAAGGGACGATAGGAATCTCGCAGCTCGGGTGGTTTGTCCGGCTTAAGGAGTAAGTAACGCCTCGGGTAGCGACGGGGGGAACTGACCTGTCTCAAAGTACTCATTATACATGGCGGCTAAATGAGGGACCAATAGCGGGGCAAAGGCCTTGTAGAAGGAGGCCGGGAGGCCGTCCAAGCCGGGGGCCATGTCACCGGGCATACCGTTGATAGCCGCTAGGATTTCTTCTTTAGAGAAAGGTTAATCTAGGGATTCCCGATGGGATTGCCGAGCCAAAGGAGCTGAAGGGTGTCAAAGTATTGGTCGAGAACTTCACGCGGAGGAACCGATCCGACCGTGTAGAGTTGTGTGTAGAATGTAGTGAAGCGTGCTTTTATTTCCTCAGGGGAAGTAGTACGGGCAGGACCGCAATCCTGAAGGGCGGTGATGTAGGACACAGCCCTAGGCTGACGGAGGAGATTAGCGAGGGTTTTTCCCGGGCGGTCGCCCTCACCAAAGTGGCGTGCCCGTGCCTCTCTACCGAGAAACGCGAGTCAGCGAAGTCAGTAAGTTTCCCGCAGATCTGGGCAAGCGTGTCAGGGTTTGGGTCACGGGTGTGAGAAGAGTCGAGAACCTTGATCTCCCCTTCCAGTTTGTCGAGAGTGCCGCGGATAGAGCGGAGGACACCAGACTGCTTGGAAATACATTCCCCGCGAATAGTGGCTTTAAACCCTTCCCAAGGCGTTGATGGGGAGTCGACCGAACCCTCGTTAAGCTCGGAGTAGTTTGTGATTGCGGTTTGTAGCTCATCACAGAAGACCGAGTCGAGGAGTGCATTGGGGGGGAGCCGCCAGGAGAATGAACGGCGGGGGGAATGCGGGAGGCGAAGACATAGGCGAACGGGAGCATGATCTGAGAGAGTGCGCACCATATGATCAACGGTAGTGAGCCAGACCAAGGCGTCCGGAGTGGTGATCCATAAGTCCAGGCGGGACCAGCATCCGCGAGAGCCAGTGACACAGGTGCCCTCCCGCTCAACAGGATGAGCATGGCGCCACGCATCGAACAGGAGTTGTCAGAGAAAATGGAGCTGAGGAGTGAAGCCGCGCGCGGGTGAGGGGCATGAGGGCCGGGCCGGTCTAAAGTAGAAGACAGTGCTACATTAAAATCCCCCCCCCAGATGAGTGCAGCAGGGCCAAGGGCTGAGATGTGGTGCCAGACTTGCGCGAAGAAGTCAGGGTCGTCGCAAATGGGGCCGTACAAGGCAGCAAGTGTCAGGGGCTGGGCCAGCAGGGTGCCGTGGAGAATCACAAAGCGCCCCCCAGGGTCAGTGATTACCTGAGAAGTTTGCCATGGGAGCCCTTTGTGTAGCAGGATGGACACCCCCCGGGAGTAATTTGAGTAAAAGGAAGAGTGAATTTCTCCCCAATGTCGGGAAAGGAGTCTGGAGGACGTGGCCGGTAGCAAATGGGTCTCTTGTAAGAAGCAAATGTCCACCTTGTGCCGAATGAGGTGGGCATGGACCAGTCATGCCTTGCGGTGGTCGTTAAGCCCATGGACATTCCAGGTCCAGAGAGTGGTGTCGGTCATGGTGCCGAGTCAAGGGATATAGTGTCAAGAACGGGGATGAGGGAGGCAGAAACTGCGTACAGATGTATGGGGCGGTGCAGTGGGTACTTGAGGAATAAGGCAGTGCAGCAAACCGTGGAATCACAATGAGATATCAAAGTCACAGACATAACTAAATCCTCATAAGGAGGCAACTGTACAAACAATACAATCTCCCCAGTAGGAGTTTGAACAGCAGGAGCGAGGAGACATGTCATGAAAAAGCCAGGGGAATGAGCCTGTGTTAGAAAGAACAACAAAGCCTCACAGGGAGGCAACCAGCCCCAGGAACCCCGAACCCAACCACCCGAGCCCACCCCCAAAACAACAAAACCCAGAAAAAACCCCACCCCCACCCACACCAACCCCCCAATCAGGCTGAGATACCACCCATCCTCACCCTGGGAACCCACAACTACGAGGGGGAGAGTCTGTGTCCGTGATGGGAATTATCCAGTGGGGGCATGCCTGCGCTCAGCATACTCCCCTGCCAGAAAGACAGGGTGGCCAAGCCATAAGTAATGGCAGACAACGAGAGTTAATCATCAAGCAGTGGAGAGCACCACTCCGAGGGTAGAGATACGAACTGGGATGGCCTGGGAGGCAGCGTTAACCAATAGGCCTTGGGACAAAATTGGGAGCCTGAGTGGCAGAAAGAACATATAGCAGAATGGCAGTGCTTAGCAGCAGTTCAGTCATTATCACTGAGATTGGCATCAGCAGTAGCTTGGGAGTTGGAGGCGAAGAGTGGTGTGACCTGTCCAGTTTTTTGGCGAATGCCAGTGCCTCCCTGGGATCCGGAAAAGTGAGCATCTTGGAGCCTTGTTTGACACGCAGTTTAGCAGGATATGCCAATGAGTAGGAGATCTCATGCTTTAGAAGGAGCCGTTTTGCCGGTAGGAATTCACGGCGAGCCGCCTGGACCGCAGTAGTGTAATCAGGGTAGAACGACAGAAAGTTGCCCTGGTGACGGATTTCGCCCTTCTCCCTGGCCAACCGAAGTATGTCGTCGCGGTCCCTGAAGTTCAGGATTTTGGCTATGATAGGGCAGGCCGGCAAGCCAGGGCCAGGGCGAGGGCCGAGGGAGCGATGAGCCCGCTCGACAATGAAGACTGATGAGAGGATGTCGCCAAAGAGCTCACGGACCAACTGTTCCACATAGTTCTCCATTCGGGAGATGTTGGTAGATTCAGGTACTCCCGTGATGCGGAGGTTGCTCCTGCGGGAGTGCGCCTCCAAATCCTCGTTTTTATTCCGGATGAGATCCAGTACCTTGTCCATCTGCAGCAGTTTCTGCCGATCTTGGGTGGCGGCATCCTCCGCGTCGGACACCCTAGTCTCGACATGTAGAAGACGTGCATCGTGTGAGTCAACCTGGGCCTTTACTGTGTCCAGGCGGGCTGACAGTTGATCTAGCTGAGCCGCTATGCCGGTGACCGTGGACTGGACGGCCAACATGATTGCCTTTAGGTCATCCTCGCGTGTTGGAGCCATATCCGATAGGGCAGAAGTGTCTCTGCCATCCGCACCTGCGCCCTCCTGGCGCGTCTGGCGGCGCTGATCGAAGGTGATTTTTGGCTGCTTAGGGTCGGTTCTCCCCATGTCTGGGAAGAGGCAGGCGGGAGTCGCAATCGGACAGCAGAAGAGAGGCTGCGGTGTGAGGAGAGGACAGATGCACCCAGGGGTGGCAAAGCAGCGCCGCCAAACGGGAGGAGATAGAGGCAGAGAGCCATCAGGCGGTATTTCTGATGCGTAGTGGCAAGGAACAATCAGGCCAGTGGCCGATGTGGTGTGAAATCCGCAAACGACAATATCAGCGGCTGTATGGCGAAGCTGATGACCAACGGACCCACCGGTCTGAAGGAGAGGTGGTGAGGCCTAATGCGCGGATGATGAGCCAGACTGGTGGGGCGGCAGGTAGGGCGAACGAGGTTCGGGGCCGTCTTAGAGGCAGGAGTCGCAGCGGCACCAGCCCAGTCGCAGATGTCGCCAGAAAGGTGCAGGCAGAGAGCTGGCCAAGGTGTGTGATGCTCAGGGGGCGGACCGCCCCAGCGCAGGGTCCATGTTTGTGACTGTGGCCCGATGCAAGCACCACCGGCCCTGGGCCTTGGGAGCAACGTGGTACATCGGGAGGCGAGGTGCCAGTGTGACCCCAGTGGGTCAATCGCAGGTCCGGTTCAGAGGGAGGAGGCCTCTGCAACCACGTCTAGGAAGCAGTAACCCAGGTGTCCCCAGGGAGCATCTCCTGCCGGCTCGAGCCTGCCGAGAGGAACAGGCAGGCGTTGAATGCAGTAGTTGGCGCCTGCAGGCAGCGTGGGTGAGCGGCAGACGGAGAATTGCAAGGCGGACGCCCGGAGCCTCTGTGGCCGCAGGAATACTGTCCCTTGCAGCAGGCAGGCCACTGAGGAGCAGGGGCCGGAGAAACTAGAAGGCCGTCTCCGCAGCGGGATGTCTCGGGGAGCCGTGGGGCCGCGGCGGGAGGAGGGCCGCACGTAGCGGGGAGCCACGGGGAGCGCGCCGTCCGCGTCGCCAGGCCCGCTGGGAAAAGACCTGAGCGGCGGGCGCCAGTAACTGGAGAGTGGCACCCGCGTGTGAGGAGGCCGGGCCGGGTGGTACGACTCGCGCGCTCCCAACCCCGCCACAGTATGCCCTCGCAGCAGCGGCACTTACCAGCTCCGATGGAGGAGTCGTGAAGACGACATGCAGGGCGATGGTCCAATGCCAAAAGGCCGCCAGCAATCAGCTCTGAGAAGGCCGGGCCGCACCAGCCGCGGGGGCCAGGCCCAGGGTGCACACCTCGGCAGAACTCGGCACAGCGACGTCACAGGAGGGCAGGAGTGGGATCAATCTGCGCTCCAAGGCCGGGTAAGTGACGATGGCACGGTTTCAGGCAGCGATGGATGGATTGTCTGGAGGATATTGAGCGGATTTTAGGCTTGGCCGGCAGAGCCCACTCAAAGTGTGGCCATCTTGCAGCCGGCTAAGCCACGCCCCCACCAATGCCTCAATCTTTACCTTTTGATTTCTAAATACACGGTGGCCCAAACGGGTGCTATGTATTTAGCTTTCATGGACCTTACTTCTGCTTTCGACCGGGTAAACCGGTCTAAGCTTTGGGACATATTAACTTCTCTGGGAGTGGACCCTCGCATTGTCCACCTATTGATATCACTCCATGCCCACACAACGGCGTCAGTGAGATTTTCCCATGAGGGAGACCTGTCCAACCATTTTAATTGTATACGGGGGTGCGTCAAGGTTGCATCCTAGCTCCTTTTTTATTCTCGGTGTATATTAATGGCCTCGAGGCTGCCCTTCTGGCCCTCCAGTCAGACTCCCCTAGAGTAGGCAGGAGAGTGCTACCAAGCTTACTCTATGCCGACAATGCAGTGCTCATGGCCCGTACGGGCCGGGGCCTGCAGGTTTTAATAGATGGTTTTGTGGCATTTATGGACAGGCTGGACCTGTCCGTGAATTACACCAAGTCCTATGTCTTAGTGGTGGGTCCCCGGGGGCTCCGGACAAAAAGCTTTAAAGCCGGCAACCACACCCTTGGTAAGGTCCCGGCCTTTCCCTATTTGGGAGTGTTATTTGATGACAAGCTACAGTGGGAAGCTCTCTTAGAAGAGAAGCTGAGTGAGCTGGACAAATCTTTGGGAGCCATCACCAGTTTCGCAAGTAGATTGGGATCATGGGCCCCGGAGGTCATCTTAAAACTGTATAAGTACAAAGGTATTTCTAGAGTTGTATATGGAAGTGAAATCTGGGGGTACGTGCCCCCGCATAGGTTACAGATGGCGGAGAATAAATTCTTGCGTCGGATCCTACGAGTCCCCCAAGGCACGCCGGCTTGGTCTGTGCACGAAGAGCTAGGGATTGGTTACCTGGCGGATCAAGTGGCAATCAAACCTCTAGTGTGCTGGATAAAGACATGGACTTCTGAATATAAGAATTTAAACCGTTTGATCGTATCGGATTGTCTGGCATTGGAACATGGCAACAAAATCCCTTGGATACGATACGTAAAGGAGTCTTTCCAGGCTTTAGGTAGCCCAGATATATTCTTTGCACATGAGACTTTAACGTTGGGGGAGGTTAAAATTATAAAAGACTTACACCACAAATTCTCAACTGTGAACCGCCTATGCAATGTTAAAATCGGTTCCGGGCATTGAACCATACCTTTCAGCCCTATCCAGTGCTCATGATAGATTTTTAATCACACGGTTCAGATTCAATCAGCTCCATCATCTTTTAGCATCTCCGGCCAGTTTTTTCTCCCGCTAGACCAACGTGGTCCCTGTGGCTGCGATCTTCGATCTCCTCAGGACACGTTACATTTTATTTTATTGTGCAAATTTTTCTCATTGCCTAGACAACGCTTTCTCCGGCCATTGTTAAAAAATCTGAAGTTTAGGCAAACTAAAGTGGCACTTTTGCACTTACAGTTGTTACCTAACCCCCTCACACTCTGTGCAGTGATAAGTTTTTTGCGGGCCGCCTACAGATCTAGGTTATCTAGAATTGACTGAACCTGTGCGGCCTGCTCTGGTTAAGACCTTTCAGCATGAGGGTGTGTATACTTTTGTCCACTAGAGTTTTATCATTTTGTACTGTTTTAATCCTTTTATGATGTTTTAGCTGCGTGAACTGCCTTTTTATCTATTATGCGATGTACCTTTTTTCTTTTTGTTTGAATGTTCGACTGTATCTTTTATGGATGCGTTGCATCTGAATAAAGAAATATATATATACATAACATTTGACAGCTGCCTTCATGAGGCAGAAAGGGCAAAAGTGTGTACTCAACATTTTTTTAACCAAATTTGTATATAACACTACATAGAATTCAACCATATACAGATACCACTTCATAGTAGGCACAGTACTGAAATTACCACTAGTGAACATACCTCTGTGTTGAAATCCATAGATTTTTCCATACATTCTCCTGGAAACCAGGTACTCTGGCAGATATGACAGTGTGGAATGCAATCAGTGACACCTCATGACAGAGTGGGATGGGATCAGCAGTCTCTCTAACCCCAAGCCACTCTCTGACGAGGTTGGGACTGCTGCCTTCCCTCATTGGCGACCGAAGGCAGCAGTCCCAACCCTCCTGGGACCTCCAAATTTTGGGACTGCTCACTTCCCTCACTGGCTGACATAGGTCAGCCAATGTGGGAGGGGAGCAGTCCCAATCCTCCAGGGACTTGCAAGACTTGGGACTGCTGCCTTCCCTCATTGGCTGACGCAGGTCAGCCAATGAGGGAAGGCAGCAGTCCCAACCCTCCTGGGACCTCTGAGGCTTCATTCTCAGAGAGCTGCAGTTAAGGTAAGCTTTATGTGATTTTTTATGTTTAGTGCGTGCATGCTTTGTATGTATGAATACATGTGCATTTGTTAGTGAGTCTTATGAGTGAGTATGTGTGTGTGTGTGTAAATGCATGTGTGGGAGTGAGGTGTATGTGAGCGTGTGCCACCCCCGCCCACCTCCCTGGTAAAACTACCGGTCACCACTGGGAGGTTCTATAGTTATCTCTCAAATTGGATACAGAATGTCCACCGGGGAAAGCGTTGTCTGGTGACTGAAGAACCTTAAATATGGACACAGTGTTGTGAAGCTCTTTCTACCCTTCACTAGAGACCAAAGGAGGGCTACTTTGAGAGTTGCGTCTAGCAGTGCAGGTGATATGGGTACTGACTCTGCGCCTGAGACACTGTTGCTTTGGTTGCAATCCAACACCTGGTTAGTTTCTAAGCTAACCTGATTGAAAAAGAGCTGTGCACAGTGGCATAACGAAACTTGAGGGGAGCCCCCTGCAAAGTACATGGAGGGGGCCCCCCATATTCCAGACCAAGTCAGGAGCTGTCAAGCCAGGGGCCCGCCACCTGTGCAAAGTGCCAAAGGGGACCACTTGGAGCTGGGCCCCCCACACCGGGGTGGGGGGGCTGTGGGAGCTAATGTTACACCACTGGCTGTGAGGTTTAGAGTAAGCCCCATGTGCCCTTGGGCTTTAACCCATTGTTGTAGGTCAGAATGTGGACTACACACCTTCATCATTGACGATCCAATATACAATATCAAGAACAATGTGCACATTGTTCTCAATATTGTATATTGGATGTTGTTTATGAATTTGAGATTATCGAATATTTTTTAAGGATGTTTACAATGGTGGTTTTTATGATGTGATTTTATTCTTGTGTAATTAAAGCCTCTGATGCTAAATTTCTAATTCGCTGAATTGACAGACGCCGAAGGGCTGTTGCCCGAACAGGTTGTTTTAATACTGCTTTTATGAACTTGATTTTAGTACCATAAGTTTTAAGTTTGCAGACTCGTTTATTAATAGTACTTTCATTGCGTGCACTAATCTCACCTCTTGTTGTCCACGCTTCCGTCCCTGCCCTGATCCGCCGCGGCTTCGTGCCGATTGAGCGGAGGGCGGGACCCAGCCAATTTCCTCACTTCCGCTTACACTGCCCCCCTGCCGGTAGTCTTTTTCGCGCTCTAGTTGCTCCTGTGCCCCTATAAATTACACATGCTGCAGCCGACGCGCAGCTGAATTGACAGACGCCGAAGCGCTGTTGCCCGAACAGGTTGTTTTGATACTGCTTTTATGAACTTGATTTTAGTACCATAAGTTTTAAGCTTGCAGACTCGTTTATTAATAGTACTTTCATTGCATGCACTAATCTCACCTCTTGTTCTCCACGCTTCCGTCCCTGCCCTGGTCCGCCGCGGCTTCCTGCCGATTGAGTGGAGGGCGGGACCCAGCCAATTTCCTCACTTCCGCTTACACTGCCCCCCTCCCGGTAGTCTTTTTCGCGCTCTAGTTGCTCCTGTGCCCCTATAAATTACACATGCTGCAGCGGTCGTGCAGCGGGCGCCAAAGGCAAGCCCGTCTGCGCCCGTCCGCACCCGTCCACGCCCAAACCGGCCCAGGGGCCAGAACCCCTGCCGGTTGGAATTATGGCCAACTGATTAAATATGCAGCTGAAGAAATGATAAGACTGTCGCCGCCAATTTCGAATGCCTGTAAGCGTAATATAGATGTAGATAAAGGTACGTTGTCATGTATGAACTGCTACAAGAATTTGAGACTGCTCAATACCCACATACAGCAGGGGGAAAAGCTGTCTTTCCTCCTGCTGAACTGCCGGTCTCTAGCTAAACATAAATTTGAGATCGCTGAAGTATTGAAGGATAAAGGGCCCGACGCCATGTTTCTTACTGAAACATGGCTCAATGACAGTTCTACCCCTGACATCCTGGACGCTCTTCCAGGAGGATATGGGATAGTAAGACAGGACCGAGCAGGGCAAAGAGGGGGAGGAATAGCAATAATTTACAAATTACCAATGAAATGCTGTATAAGTGAAGCCAACCTAGAAAAGTGCGAGGCTTTCTCTTTTACTCTCTCAGTAGCAGATAATGACACAATAACTGGTTTTCTGATCTATCGCCCACCTGGCCCAGTATCACAGTTCACAGTGAGCTTGGGGGAAAGAGTGATACATACAGCGATACGTCACAACAAACTCCTTGTCTTAGGTGACCTTAATATACATTTTGATGAAGTTGAGAATCCTGAGGCACAAACCATGTGCAAAGACCTCATGATGTTTAATTTAGCGCAAAAGGTTAATACGCAAACGCATCAAGCTGGCCACATCTTAGACCCGATCTTTACTAATATAACAGATCTCGAAGTTGGCGTACCCTTGCCAGTTCCATGGTCTGACCACCATATAATCCCTTTCCTCATTCCGGCTCAGAGTCCCACGGTCGAAAAACCTAAAAAGACAGTTACCCGTAGGAAATGGGTCAATTTTAATCCCTATACGTTCACACAGGCGCTGCAAAAAAATGAACCCGATATTGATAAAGATATAAATGTAGCAAATAAACAAGTGGGAGTATGGATAACAGAAGCCTTGAATGAAGTAGCGCCATGGACCACAACTAATACCAAGAGGGCGAAGGCATCAGCACCTTGGTTTAATGAGACATTAATAAAAGCTAAACAAAAATGTAAACAGCTAGAACACAGATGGCGTAAGAACTACTGCACCAAAACCAAGGAGGAGTATAAAATAGACCTTAGAATATACCACACATTAATAAAAAAAGTTCGCGGTGACTTCTATACCGGGAAGATAGAAAGGGCTAAAAACTCTTCTAAAGAAATGTTCGTCATTCTAAAATCCCTACAGTCAACTGAAAAACTAACTGAACCACCTATTACCACGGAGGAGTCCTGCAACAAAATTGCGGAATTTTTCACAGGAAAAGTAGCTAAGATCTACGACACCTTCTCTATGGAAGCATAACAGGGCAGAAGCAATGAATGCACTTTGGTCACAGTATTTAAGGGAGAAACCCTAGATGAGTTTAAGATACTAGAACCAGATGAGATGAGGAGGCTAGCTAATGGAATCAAATCTGGATCCCCGAGGGACCCAGCTCGCCCAGAATTGCTGATGCAGGGAGAGAACTGCATTATGCCTTTCATATCTGAGCTAATCACTCGCTCCTTCCAATCGGGAGAAGTCCCCTATGAATGGAAACAAGCTATGGTCCGCCCATTAAGGAGAAAACCGCAAATTGCCCATTTGGTACTAGAGAACCTATGCCCTATCTCACTTCTACCATTCTTTGCAAAAATTGCAGAAAAAGTAGTGAATATACAGTTGACCAATCATATTGACAGAAACAACCTAATGCACCCCTCACAATCAGGTTTCCGAGCTGCACATTCTACTGAGACAGCCCTTCTCTTGGCTACGGAAACCTTAAGACAGCACGTGGACAAAGGACACACGGCTGCTCTGATCCTGTTGAACCTCAGTGCAGCTTTTGACACCGTCTCCCATGGCCTCCTTCTCCAAAGATTAGAGACGTGTGGTGTCAGGGGCATGGTCCTACGCTGGATAGTATCCTTCCTGTCGTCACGATGTTTCCAGGTCACACAAGACGCACACACGCCCAAGAGTTTTCCCCTATTACAGGGAGTTCCCCAGGGCTCAATACTAAGTCCCACGCTGTTTAACTTATACATGGGGCCACTTGCCACTATAGTGGAAGGTCACAAGGTGTCCATTGTGTCCTATGCTGACGATACTCAGCTTATTATCACATTGTCCCAAAACCCGGGACTCACTGCCCACCAATTTTCCCAATGCCTGGAGGAGGTAACAGCATGGATGTCCAATCATTGCCTAAAACTCAATGGCAGCAAAACGGAGGTGATGATAGTGGGAAAAGCTCCATCTATCTGGTCGTCAGCATGGTGGCCTGAGACACTTGGGCCAACTTCCAATTCCTAAAACAGAAGTCAAAAATCTTGGAGTCTGGCTCGACTCCAACTTGACATTTGAGAGTCAAATCCGGAAAGTCACAGGTAAATGCTTTGGGACACTAAAGGTCCTGAGGAAGATCCTCGACCTATTACCTGTGAACGCCAGGAAAACTATAGTACATGCTGTGGTCACCTCTCAGATTGACTACGGAAATGTCCTATATCTAGGCGCATCTAAAAAAAGATTAATGAAGCTGCAATCGATACAAAACGCAGCAGCCCACCTAGTGTTGAATCTCCCCAAAAGAACATCCATATCAAAAGCCCTAGCCAGATTGCACTGGCTTCCAGTGGAAAAGAGAATATTGTTTAAGACAATGTGCCACTGCCACTATATTCTGGCAAAAAAAGAGCCTCGATACCTTCAAACAATGATAACAGCTTACACACCCAGCAGAATCCTGAGATCTGAAGGTAAAGCGCTAGCAAGGATTCCAAGAATCAGAAAGGCTAGAATGGGTGGTCGATCCTTTAGATTCCTGGCAGCTAAACACTGGAATACACTGCCAGTTGAAATAAAAACAGAGCCCTGTGAAACGACCTTTCGTAGAAAGTTAAAGACATGGCTTTTCCCACCAGTTAGTTAATATATTCTCCCAGACTTCCTGCATGCCTAGGGGCGGAGTGTTTGAATTTTGCAGGACTCTCTACCCCTGCTGTCCGTTAATTCTGCTACTAGCGCGGGGACACACCGGCGGTGTAACCATGTGCTCTATAAATGGATAAATAAATAAATATTAGTTTATCGTGGGAGGTCTCATTCCATATGCACATTTCTATGCATGGTGAATTGCTGTTCTGCGAGAGTTTGTGAACTAGTGTGTTCTTTACCTTGAATCCAAGGGGAAAACTCTTTACTTCTACTGCTTAGTAGTGCCCTGTTCCCTCTGGTTGTGGGGCCACATCTCTAGTATAATTTTTATATTTGTATGCCTCTGGGCAGATTTTAGCCTTCAAAAAGGGCCCTGCTATTGTATTCGATTGTACTCTGGGCCTTCGAATGCCGATTCCGGACTGTAACGTACGTCACATCATTGTCCTTGTCAAAAAAAAAAAGAACTTATGATTTTTATTGTGTGTCATTTACACATTGTATGAATGAAGATATGAATGAATTAGTATAAATTCGGTATTGTTTTAGTATTAAACGTTTTTTTAGTATTTAATTGATTATCAATAAAAATATTTTTTACTTTATATAAAAAAACAGATATTGTTGGTTCTCCTTTGGTTCATATATTTTGTTTATTATTGAAATTATGTGATGTTGGTATTATTGTTGCCTTAAGTCTTTACATTAGACGTACGTCAGTAGCTGCAGCATGATTTGAAATAAATGTCAAAACTAAGGACAGGTTGCCATGTAATATTGAAGTGAATATATATGTGACCATTGTTGTGTTTATGAGATAATAAAGCGTTTGACTGAAAATGTTACAAAATGTCTTTATCACTGAAGAAAGTAATAAAATGTGTAACCGTTTTACCAGAGAACGAGGTGACATGCTTGCTGCTATGCTTTCAAAAGAATATTGCTAGTTAATGACGACTCAATCCGCCTCTTTAACATACTCAGGGCCTTATTTATGAAGGCCTTGCGCCGCCGTTGTGTCACTTCTCAGTGACGCTGCAGCGGCGTATTCGATGCGCCACACTGCGCCCTATTTACAAAGTGACGCATCTAGGCAGATGCGTCACTTTGTAAAGCCCTGCGCCACATTATACCTGCGTCAGGTATAATGTATGCAGGGTGGGTGTTCCCACAGAAAAAACCCTCGTAGATGTGGTGAAGTGAAATCTATGAGATTTCACTGCACCACTCCTATGACTTGACTCCGTCACAATCCTTACGATTGCTTAAAGCAGGCATAAGGAGTGATGCAGGGCCTTTTACATTGGACTCGCCCCATGTGTAATGACACATTGCTGGAGTTGGGTCAGTTTACCGACACACTCCAGCAATGTGTCATTACTGCGCCACCAGATACGGCAGGATTCCTGACATATCTGTGCAATCCTTGCGACATGGAGCGCCGTAGTTTAGATATGGCGCATCCATGGTGTCACAAGGATGGCGCTTTGAAAAGTGTTGCATCGCTGTTTTTCCCCAGCGATGCGACACTTTTCATAAATGAGGCCCTCAATGTCCACTGGGGCTGCGGCAAAATTTCCATATCTTGTATAAACTGAATTTACACTGCCTGCTTGTATCATTTTAATGCATTCTCTATGTTTACATATGTTGTCCACGCAGCATAATTAGAAATAAATATATAACGACATCACTGAAACTTCCACAACTCGGGTAGCATTACTTATCAGAGTCTTCAGGCTTTGTTGCCAATATTGTCCAAATGGTTGCATCAAATGCACGCCCTCTCAAGGTTACTTTTCCACAAGTTTTTAATGCTGCCCTCTGTGCCTAACTGAAGATCTGGAACTAGACGGGCAGAACTTGCCTCACTCCTTCTACAGGACTGGCACATTGATTTTATTTTCAAAATCGGGACATAAGCTCCTGCATTTAAGCAGTTCCCCACTGCAAGAACACTATGCCAACACAGAGTGTGACCAGGGATAGATTTAAGTATCACGCCACCAGTAATAAAAACCCTCCATGGAGTCAAATCATTATTGCAGGCACGAATTAGTGCACAAGAAAATTAAGTTCAAATAGGCAAAGTAATTATCTCAAACCTAACAATCATTGGCAAAGCCAGAAACCCTCGCTCATGATACTGGGCCAGAGACCTATTGACTTTGCAAATGTTTGTCAAAGGCAGTCATCTTGAAGGCAGAGAAATGCAGTAGTGAGTAAGGTGAAGTAGATAAAGGAGAGGTACAGGTAGATAGATAGAAATAGTGTAGTGGGGTACAGAGAGTGGGGTGAGGTAGAGGAAAAGTTGAATTTGAGAAAGGAGATGAATGTGAGAGATATAAAGTTAGGTACAGAGTGGTAGAGAGAGATGCAAGGTCACAAGAGCGGTTGAACAGATAGAGGTAGATTCATAGTGAGGTGAGGCAGACATAGATGACATGGAGAGAATTGAAACAGAGGGAAAGGGTGCAGATACAGAGAGATGTAGGATAAGTAGATAGAGAGTGGTTAAAAGAGAGTGGTGAGGTGGAAGACGTGAGGTAAAGAAAGCAGACAGACATGAGACCGCAAGATTTTTTTAAATTTAATTGCCACAAACTGCATGGGAGCCTAAGAGTTAAGGTTGGGCAGGGCATGCAGTTTCTGTTAAGCATGCCTAGTTGTCAGCTTAAAAAAAGAATATGTTTCTTATCCACAACGTTATTATGTCAGGACTTGTGACTGCACCAATCATTTTACCAGGGGGTCAATGGAAGGTGGTAGCCCTGAGCAAATGCCCACTTTGCTCATGTCTTTAAACATGTCTGCCCTCACAAAATGGACAGAGGACATTAAAAGAAGCCATTTGTTGGATATACCCCTATGAATAAATTATTTGGTAGAATGACACAGCAGCAATCTTGCGGACCATCAACTCAGGGGCCCTAACGGACGCATGCCCCCACTACATCTACAACCTGGGAACATCACCAATCAGCACCACCCTGACTCACATCATCAACACCTCCATAATGTCCGCCAATTTTCCGGATGAGTGAATCTTGCAGAAATCAGCACCATCTTCAAGAAGCCCACAGCTGACCCAAATCAACAGAGCAACTTCTGACCCACATCCCTGCTCCCCTATCCAGCCAAAATGATTGAGAAGGCCATTCAACAAGTAACTCACAATCCACCTCGAAGTTCACCATCTTCTAGACAACACTCAATCAGGATTCAAAAACAATCACAGCACAGACAAAGCATTCATCGCAGCCACTGACGACATTTGAATCATCCTGGACTGAGGAGAAACAGCGGCCCTTTTCCTGCTCGACCTCTCTGCAGCCTTCGACACTGGTCTCCCATAACACCCTCATCATAAGACTCCTCGAGATTGGCATACAAGGATCTGCTCTTACATTGATCTATTCCTTTCTCACAGGAAGAACCCAAAGGGTCAGGCTGTCACCCTTCACATCAAGGACCAAGAGATTGATATGTTGAGTCCCACAGGGATCATCCCTCAGCCCCATCCTTTTCAACATATATATGACAACGCTCACCCACATCATCTGATCACAAGATATCACCATCATCTCCTATGCCGATGACACCCAACTCATCCTCACCCTGACGAACAAGACAATCACCACTAGGACCAACTTCACTAACTGCATGACCATGGTAGCAGACTGGATGCAAACCAACTGTCTGCAGCTCAACTCCGACAAGACAGAAGTACTGGTCTTTGGCAATAACACCTCCCCATGAGACTCCACACTGTTGCTGCAGCCTGGTAGGGTAACATATGAAACAATAGGAAAAGTGACCTAGACTGCAAATGAATGACACCTTTTGATCATAATAACGAGATTACTGTCTTCGAAAAGATGCTGCATATGCTACTGCTGTTCACTCTTCCCACCCATAGTTATAAAATGAGGTATCATTCAGGTTAGAAATTGTTGTTTGATTGCAAGGGACATTTATCCAATCAAGTGTTATAGATACAAAAACCTCTCTCGTAAATTTCATTCAGTATCGAGAAGGTTTTCTAGCACAAGACAGGTTGCTGTCTACCTTACTTGAAAGTCATCAGTTCATATGAAAATAGCGTAAAATATTTCTTATTCCACAAACTGTCTTTTTTTTTTGTGTTGTATTTCTTTATTACGTATTCAAACCATTTAACATAGAAATAAAGTAGGGGTGTACATACATTGGTCTAGGTTACATATTCATGATCAATACAGACGTGTGACGTGCCTCCAAAGGTTTTGACACATTAATCCTACGAGTAACAATCATCCACTGCAATCTATAAATGAGGGTACTGACTGGAAGAGGGAAGGGTAGGGGGGGAACCCATAAACAGAAACAAGGGGGAGGTATGTGTATGTGAATACCTGCACAGGCCCGTTTGTTTGCCTCCTCCCCAACCGGGCTGGATGAGAAATGTCGCCCTCTCTAGGCTCGCGCCCCGCCTCCCCTTAACCCCCCAGGTTGTTTATAGAAGAATGTGTCTTGCTTTGTTGGCGCCTCGTTTCCTCTTGAGGGACGAACCAAAAGACCAGTACAGGAGGGACGTGGGGGGGGGGGAGGGAGGGAAGGTCGCTGATAAGTCCCGGCGTAGGGACTCTGACATAATACGAGTCCGGTGGCGGTGTGACTGTATGGTAATTAAGCCCTGTGGTCACACGGCGGCACGGTAATGGGTCGTGCGGGTATGAGTGTGAGTGTGGGTGTGGGCGTGCCAGAAGGGGGAAAAGGTATGGGAGAAGTGGAGGGGGGAAGGGGAGAAAGGAAAAAAGGGAACATCACCCTATAAAGGTAATAGTAATAATGGTAGTGAACATGACAGTAGTAAAAGTAAGAATAATATTAACATGAGCGGTAAGAGCTATAGTAGTGCTGAGGAGGTGGCAGAGAGTACCGAAGTAGTGCTGAGGAGGAGGAATCATTGAAAAGAGTCAATACATCGAGTAGAGGAAATGAAAAAGAAAAAGAGCGAGAAGAGGGTGTGTCGAAGGGTGCAGGTGAAAGTTAGGGGTATATGATGGCTCGAAGAGCGGCTGTGACGCGCTATGCATTTAATCACCAGAGCCTGCTGCAGACACATCTCCGTCCACATCAGGCGCCTCTATGCGCAGAAAGGGTGTCCATCCTCTAGAAAAATCTCTGATTGGTCTTGTAGGTTATATATGATCTTCTCGTGGGAGGCCGCTTGAATCATAGCTGTCAACCAGGACTCTTGTGTCGGGGGGGTCGCAGCCCTCCATTGGCGCAGTATGCAAAGTTTGGCCGTGGCCACAGCTGTATGAAAGAGGCGGCGTTGTGGTCTGGATAGCTCCGGGAACCGCTGCAGATCGTGCAGAAGTACTTCAGGGGGCGTGAGCTGTAGACAAAGTGGCATGGTGGCGCTCAGGATCCGTCCCACGTACTCCCAAAAAGCATGCACTGAAGGGCATTCACAGATGATATGTGCTATGTTGCATCGGGAGTTGGGACGCCTCCAGCAGTTGGCATGGAGGAGGAGGCCCGCTCTGTGCAGTTTCGTGGGCATCCAGTACCAGTCGTGTAAGACTTTAAAGAGGCAGAATTTCATCCACGCCTCCCTTGCGCCTTTATCCAGGGCTTCAAGTATATCCGCCCATTCGTCATGTTCGTACATGATCGTCAGCCGTTCCAACCACCTGGCACGTAGCGTCAGTGCCAGGGGGATCGAGAAGCGGTGCAACGCTAGCACCCCATATAGTCCAGACATTACCCCCTTATATCGTCCCCAGACAAGAAGAAATGCTAATACCGGAGATGGGAGCAGGTTCCAGGGGGGGTCCCCAAGCACTGCCGCAGACAGTGTTGCAGCTGGGTGTATCTTCAAGACTGTGTTGTGGGAGACCATACTCCTCTCCGAGTTGTGCCAGTAGTTTCAGGGAGCCGTTGCAGATAATCTCATAAATTGAACGTATGCCCACTGGCTGCCACACCTGCCATCTCAAGCCCTTCCCCCCGATACCGATAGCTTCGTTTCCCCATAATGGGGCCTTCTCGTGCAGACGTGAATGTACCCCCAACAGCTTGTGAGCCCGGTGGCAGGCCTTGCGCGCGGCAGATATAATCGGGTGTACTGTACCACTGTTCCCGGGCTTTGCCATGTTTAGGATGGAGAGTCCCTCCTCGGCCGAAAGTAGGTGTCGGTCCAACGGAACCCATTGTGGCGGGTCCGGGAAGTCTGGTAAGAAGCATGCTATTTGGGAAAGGTATAATGCCAATGCATAGAGTTCTACCGATGGGAGGCCAAGTCCCCCGTGGGTGCGGCGGTCCTGTAGCTTGGACGCGGCAATGCACGGCTTTGCGGAGCCCCACACAAATGACCGTATCTTGGAATCTATCTGCCGCAAGGTTGTGAGAGGCACCTGCATCGGCAGCATCCCCAAGGTATAGTTGAAACGTGGTAGCGTTACCATGCGGACTGCCTGCACTCTACCCCACTACGAGAGTCCCAAGGCCTTCCACTTTTCGAAATCTCGTTGCATCTGGGTAATAAGCAGGTTGAGGTTGTCCTGGACAATGCTTGCTAGGCCTTTATTGACAAGAACTCCCAGATACTTAAGGCGCAAGTGTTGCCATCTGAAGGGGAACCCATGCATAGCCGCTTTCGTGGTCCCAGCCGAGAGGGGAAATGCTTCACTTTTGCCCCAGTTGATCTTATACCCGGAGAGGGAGGAGAAGTTGTCGATAATCTGGAGCAGGGATGGAAGGGTGCAGGGCAAGTCCGTGAGGGTTAACAAGATGTCATCCGCATATAAATACTTGGATTCGCCTATTGGTAGTGGAACTCCCGTAATGGCTGCCGAATTGCTCATGGTGGCGGCCAGTGGTTCCATAGCCAAGAGGAAGAGAAGTGGCGACAGGGGGCATCCTTGGCGCATCCCCCTACGTATGGGGAAGGGGTCGGATAAGAATCCGCCACAGTTCACTTGTGCCGTGGGGTTCCCGTAGAGGAGGCGCACTTTAGCTATAAATTGAGCCCCAAGACCATAATGTTCCATCACTCGGAAGAGGTATTCCCACTCGATCCGGTCAAATGCCTTCTCCGCATCAAGGGAGAGGGCAATAGCATCGGCAGGGAGGTCCTCGGACGCCCACAGGGCATGAGCGAGAGTATGCAGATGGTTCCTGGAGGATCAGCCCAGGACAAAGCCCAGTTGCAAAGCGTGTACCAGGGATGGCATAACTTTGTGGAGGCGTGTGGCTAGTATGCTTGCCAGTATCTTTATATCGCAATTTAACAGCGAGATAGGCCGATAGCTCCCGCACTCCAGGGGGTCCTTCCCGGGTTTGGGTATAACAGCTATGACAACATTATTGGAGATAAGGCCCAGGGAAGCTGACTGTTCAGCTTCACAAAACGCCACCTGCAGCGTAGTGACCACCTCTTCCCCCGCCCAGCGGTAAAACTCTGCCAGGTAACTATCCTCAACAGGGGCTTTATGATAGGGTAGTTTTGCTATCGCTGAGGAAATTTCCTCTTTGCTGATCTCCCCTTCCAATAGCTCCCTTCCTTTATCCGAGAGGTGAGGGAGTTTCGCCTCCCGCAGAAATTAAGTCAGTCTGTCCGCCTGTATTGGCGGGCCTGTGGTGTACAGGGTCTTGTAAAGGAGGCAAATTTGTTTATTATATCCTGGGGTTGGGTTAGGGTATCGCCCACCGTTGATCTAATAGCCGGAATAGTCATGGACGCCTCGTGTTGGCGGAGTTGAGCTGCCAGGAGCCTCCCCGCTTTTTCCCCGTGTTCATAATGCCTCCCCTTCATTCTCTGTACAGCATATTCTGCTTTGGTAGTGAAGAGGCTATTCAAAGCCATCTTTGCCTGCTCCAGAGACTTGCGGTGCTGTAGCGTGGGATGTACCGAATATAGGCGAGTATACTTCCTGATTCCGACTTCCAGCGCTCTTTGTTTGTCTTGGTTTTGCTTGTTGGCTTGAGCCGAATCCCTCATGAGCCTGCCACGTATGGTGGCCTTTGCTGCCGCCAATAGAGTTCGGCTGGAGTCGACTGATCCCTGGTTGTCCATTAGGAACTCCGTGACATGTGCCTGTAAGAGGGATTTACCAGTGGGGGCCCGGTAGCGCTGGATATTCAGTCGCCAGGGCTTGCGCCCAGGACTGGACAGTCCAAGTTCCAGTGAGAGGAGGACGGGGGTGTGGTCCGAGAGGGCCGCCTCCAGGATTTGGGATTCCCGGGTGAGCTGTACTACTCTGCGGGAGGTGAGAAAATAGTCCAGGCAGGATAGCATACCGTGCACCTGAGAGGCAAAGGTGTATTCTGTATCTGTGGGATGGCTCAAGCACCAGTGATCTATCAGTCCGTTATCTTGCATCACGTCCTCCAGCAATGCCCTGTCAGCTGCATTGCTCCTGTCCAGCGGTCCGGTCCTATCCAGGATCGGATCCCTCGCTAGGTTGCAATCCCCGCCTATGAGGAATTGGGAGGCATCTATTTCTGACAGAACTCTATTTAACTGCAAGAAAAAGTTTTTTTCACCCCTGTTGGAGCGTATACCGACCCCACGCATATGTGATGATCACCTATGTTGAGCTGTGCGAAAACGTATCGTCCATCAGTATCCATCCAAGTCTTTGTCACTGTCGCTGGAAGGGATTTCTGGAGAAAAATTGCTACTCTGCACTTGCGGGGTGGGCCCTCAATCCCAGGAGCCTCAACCTGCACACTACTGTGTATCACCTTCCCCACCCAGTCTCGCCGCAGCTTGTCGGATTCCACAGCGTCTAGGTGCGTTTCCTGCAGCAAGGCTACATCCGCGTTTAGATTGCAGGTACGCCAAGATCTTTTTCCGCTTTATGTAGTGTGTGAGACCGTGAACGTTCCATTGGATCGCTTGCAGTGGGCGCGGGGGAGTCATAGTGTTTAATGCAACAGGTGCAGATCCGGGGTGCCGGCGCTGTGCAGTGAGTGGTGAACCCTGCAGGGAGTGGGTGCAATGTGAGAGTGAGGCCAGGTGGGAGTGGGGGGGGAAGGCTTTGGATCTCCCGAAGGATTACAAAGCTTGCTGGGCAGAGTTACGGGCAGGGGGGTGTTTTAAAGAGAAAGGGAGTAGTGGCCCGATTCCAGGTCCCAAAGAAGAAAGAATGAGAACGAGAACAAAAGAGAGGAGAAAATAGAAGAGGAGAAGGAGGGAAAGAGACAGAGAAACAGCAAAACAGCAAAACAAAAGAAAAGGGAAAGAGGGGGGAATGTGCGGGAACCCTCTGGCACTTCCCTGACGTTATAGATCTAATAGGTCACTAGGGCTGTCACCGGGCTATAAGGAGACCTATAGGGCCGAGTGTACTGCAAGGGCGCCTCAGTCGGCGGGGAAGCACAGTAGAGAGGTGCTAGCTTACCACAGGGAAAGTGTGCGGTTCCTGAATGGAATTTGCCGTAAAGAAAAAGGGGGGGGGGAGAAGGGCAGAAGGGGAAGGGTAAGGAGAAGGCAATGGAACACCGGGAATAGGGGTACCTTCTCGGCCTCCCCTCACCAGGAGCGCTAATCCGTCTACTGCGGGTCTACACTCGGCAGAGCGCCGCTCCGAGGGGGCACCGACCTCCCGTAGCGGGGTGGGCCGCTGCTGTGGGGAGTATCATCAATATATATAGAGGAGGGACCAAAGAGAGAGAAGGTGAGCAAGCGATGGCCCTGGGTGGGGGGTAAGGTGTGTGAGACACCCGGTGCACAGAAGGGCATCATGCGGCTCCTGTATGTGGTGACGCGTGGGGGACCAGAGGCCCGCCCACCGCACAGGACCCTGCCGGGCATGAATATGTAAGCTGAGACACATAGTGATGTATAATAATGTGGCCCCCTAGAGAAGCGTCTGTGTCAGGTGTGGGACCATAGGCACTCTTGATGTGTCTATGTGCACATGTGCACAGGAGGGGGGGAGGTGGAGCGGACGTAGTCAGCCGGGGCAGAGGGAAGAACAAACATATGTGGATGGAAGCAGCACTACCACACAATGCTATTATACAAACAGTGAAATCTACATTTGTTTTGATGCAGAACATAAACACATCTATAAACTTCCGTAACTCAGGTATACAGTATGAGAGAGTAAGGTGGAACAGTGCAGCCCTTCGAGGTCTAAAACACCCCTCAATACAGTACAGTGCATAGAATACCCAGCTGTCCGTTGATCAGACATCGTCCTACTGCGCCGTCGGCCGCATAACCAACTGTAGTAGGGATCATCAACCCGGGCCCTCCAGCACAGGATCTCTGTGCCCGTGAGCCGGCTCAAGTGTTGGTTTCAAAAGGGAACGAGATTTGTCCCTCTGTGACTCATGGGCAAAGGCGGCCGCAGCATGGAGCGCGGAGGCTCTGTCCTCTTGCGTACGTGCCATTCTGTCCTGGTCCCTACCACGTTGCCACATTCCTCCAGAGGTCTGTCTCCTACTCTCCATCGACAGAGATGGGCCCGTCATTGGGGAAAGTTCTGAGGCGCCCGTAGACGTATCCATGTCCTGACCCGTTACATTGTCCAGAAACAGGCATAGGTCCTCTGGGTCGTAGAAGTCCCTGGAATTACCATCCTTGGTGATGCGAAATCTCGCCTGTTCAAAGAGACCATATTTAATGTTCAGCTGCCAGAGCCTGGGTCTGAAAGACAGGAAAGCTTTGCGGCGGTCATTCGTTTCCTTAGAGAAATCAGCAGCCATCCGCATGCTGTAGCCGTCCTGCGTGAACAAACCTTGTGCATGCGCTGCTGCTAGGATTTGCCTCGTCTGGTCGCGACTCAGAAAAAAGGCAATGAGAAGCCGTGGCCAATAGTTGGAGTCCTTGCGGAGCGGTCCTATGTGGTGGGCCCTTTGTATCTTCAGGGGTGGATCAAAGGTGGCTTCAACAAGCTTTGGGAGGATGTCCTTCAAGAACGCGGCGGCATTTGGGCCCTCGACGGATTCCGGAAATCCAAAGAAGCGGACTTTGTCCCTGCGGCTGCGGTCCTCCAAGTCGACGAGCTTGCTGCGTAAGAAGAGGAGTTCTTGGTCCCTGTCCGGCCTTCCACCATCGTCAGCCTCTGATCCAGCACCTCCGCACGGGAGTGGAACCCAGCCAGGTCCACCCGTATTGATTTCGCTTCATCCGCCAGTTTGGAAATATTAGAGTCCATCCCCTCCAATCTGCGACTGACTGAGGAGATCTCTTGTAGGATGCGGTCCATAGTGACTGCTGATTCCGGGGTTGTCGAGGAGACCGAGAAGCCGCTCGCCGGTAGGTCATCAACTCTCGCGGCCATTGTGCGCGGTTGTTACTTCAGCGCCTCCGTGAATAAAAGCTGCCTGGAGGTCTTGCTCCCTTGTTTTGCCATGGTCATTCGTGCCCCGGTACCGAGTTTTGCCGTTACCAGCCTGAGGGGGCGTATCAAATGGAGGCCGGGGGGGAAGCTATGCCATCTTCACTGGTGCTGGCGATATTGTAGAACACGGGCGGTGCCTATTTACTCGCGCCGGGGGGACGGTATAGGTCGTGCTCCGATACAACTCAGAGCGCTCAGGGACAGCAGGAGCCACTCCCCTCAAGCCAATTCCCCGATGCTGGGAAGGTAGGTGGGACTGGACTGCCACTCGAGGTCGGGGCGGTTGGCGCTCCTCTAGGCCCTAGATAGGTGCTGCAATCCGCCGTCCCTGCCACACGCTTCCCCAGTGTGATGGTGATGCTGGGGCGGGGGGGGAGCTGCCGAGGTGGTGATGATGCTCGAGGGCCTCACCGAGCACAAGGAGCGACCCCGGTTCTTCAGGCTCCCACTGGTGGTAAAGAGTCCATGTGGCAGGGGGGTGTAGGGAGTACCTCTGTGGCCCCAGTGGGTGGCCTGCTGCCAATGTCTCGTCTCCTCCACCCCACGCTGCAAGAACACCCCCGTACCTTTACCAGGTGAAGGCTGGGGAGGGGGCAATGTTGCCCTCACTGCTGCTGATGGCTGGGTATCCCAGAGTGCGGGCAGTGCCTGTTACTCACGCCGGGGGGATGGTGCAGTTCCAGCTCTGTCGCAGCGCAGAGCATTCTCTGGTGTTGAGGGCCGTCCCTTCCGGCCGAATCCCCGATGCTGAAATGGTAGGCGGGGCTGGGCTGCTGATCAGGGCCGAGGCTGTTGGAGTGCCTCTAGGCCCATGACTTTTACTACAGTCTGCCGTCCTGGCCACATGCCTCCCAGGGATGGTGGTATTGTTGCTGGGGCGGGGGGAGCAGGTAATGTGGCGATGCCTCCCGGGTTCGCCGCCGAACACTTGGAGTGGCCCCGGTGCTTCAGGCTCACACTGGCAGCACAGGGAGCGGGGCCGGATCGCCATGCAAGTCCGAGGCTGAAGACACGCCTCCAGGCCCAGACGCTGCAGCTCGAACTGCCGCATCCACTGTGCACTTCTCCGATGCGATGACGCCACCGGGACAATCCGCGAGGGCCCCCGCATCCAGGGCCGTCAAGATGGTGTTGAAAAGCTGCCTCGGAGATGCCGCATTCCCCGCTCGGGGTCCTCCTCGGAGCAGAGCTCGTCTCCTAGGCGGCCATCTTCTTCCGTGGCCAGACCACGCCCCTCCCACCCCCCCCCCACAAACTGTCTTTTATATCTCAGTTTCTCTACTTGTATTTCATATAAATAGGAAAAATAGGTGCTATACTATGCCGCTTCTACTACAACAAAATGCATGCAGTTCAAGGCGTGGCCAATTCAAGTTCAGAAACTGAGGCCCTCATTTTCTAATTTTTGGCGTAGGGAAGGGCCGCAAGCCTTCCTGCTGTGTTGCCCTACGTCAAAAGAAAAGGGCAGGAATGTGCTGTATCTGTAAGATACAGCACATTCCTGTCCTCTTTTACTGCACTGGCACTCAAATGGCTGCCTTGCACCAATGCAGGGACCCTTGCACCATGGTGCAAGGCTGCCGCATTGTAGGGATGATTGTTTTTGTGCAGGAAGGGATACCTTCCTGCACAAAAACAATCAATGTTGCCGATTTCCTCTTTCTATGTGTGCTGTTGAATACAGCACACATAAAAAGTGGAAAAAATGAGGATAACTAATGCTATTCCTCCTCGTTGTGCCTCCCCTATGCCACCTCTGGGGAGGTGTGGGCTTTTGATGCATTCCCAGGTTTACAACATTATGTAAATCTGGGAATGTGTCTAATGCCATGGGTGTTACATGGGAACACCCACCGCAATGCCCGTGGCAAGCCTCCCCGAGGCAGTGTGAGGCAATGCAATGACTTGCGCTGCATTGCCTTACACTATATCTACGAGCCCTGAAAAGCCGTGCTGGGTGGCTTTCCGTGGCCTCATGGATATGGCTAAGCCCCGTGGGCCTTCGGAATGTCCAAAATATGACGTTGTGGCAGCGCACAGGGCTTGTTTCAAGTTTCAAGTTTAAGTTTATTTGATTTAGTTCTCGACTGAGAACAACAAATGTTTAAAGAATAAAATTAGATTTAAAATTGTAAAATGTCATTCTAGTACAAAATTAAAATAGATTAAAAAAATTTAAACATGTTATAACACAAATTCATTTGGTGGTGCCTTACAAAGCGAAATCAGGTTCAGAACCGAATTAATTTTACATTTTGTTCGAATTGGTTGGATAAACCTCTTTCTAGCTTCTACAACAGTCAAGTTTGGACAGACAAACAGCACGTGTTCCAAATCTTGCACCCCGCCATTACACAGATCACAGGAACTACTAGCTTTTTCCTTTAAAGACCACTTGCAAGTGAATGATTTTAGGGGAAGTATCCAGAGACGGAGTAATATAGTGCTTCGCCTGACTCCGTGCTTTAAATTAAAACGAATATACTGCTGCACTTTCTTATATTCAATTGTTTCAGCGTATTGTTTATACAGTAACAATTTGGAACAGTGTTAGATATCAAGATCAAAGCTTAACCTTGGTGTTAAATGTTTTTAAAAATAGCTTCAAGTGAGCGGGAGTCCAAGATTGCAACAAATCAATAGTAACATTTGATATTTTAAAAGCAATAGATACATTTCTGCTGAAGACATAATTCGGAGATCCTTGTTCAAATGTCTCTATTTTTAGTAGGAATCGTAAGGTCCCTTGGTCCGCATGGATAAGATTATAAGCCCATCTTATGATATTGGTAATGCCTCTGGCATAAAAACTGACTAATGAAAGGTCAAGACGAAGAACTTGTACCAGCACATCTTGGGACATCTTAGTCAGTTTCCGTAGGACTTTCCCTTCTTTCAGTTCCAATTGTTTTTATTGGCTTAATGGGATATATTCAAGTGCATACGATAGTACTGGTGGGATCTTAGAGCTATATACTTGAAGAAGAGAAGAAAAGTGCCTTTGGCCAGTGGAGGAGTATAATCGTAGGACATGGACGTCGACTTTACGGCCCAAGTTCTGCAGGTGAGGCAAGTTTGTAAAGAAGCCCCTGTGTTCTTAATATCGCCACAGGCTATCTTTCGCAAGATCCAAGCAGTGAATTAGGCTGTCAGAGCTGGCATGTGATCCAATAGATCCACCAAAGGCATGTTCTATGTATCAATCATCAATTAAACCCAACTTTGCATGCATCAAATATACTATCAGAATAATATGTGAAAACATGTGGACGAACCGGGCTTCCATGAATTAAGTAAATACTGATCTCTATTCCCTTTGCTTTGAAGGAAAACTACGTTTGAAGAGTTCCAATCTGAAATCATTGGGCATGCCAAAAGCAGAGGCTGATTTAGAGTTTCTTTTGCCGAATTTCAACTCACCAGCATGGCTGTTGTAAGCCCTCTGCCAAACTGGCTAGGGAAATGTTGCCACGTTTTGAATTCTCTAAAGTGGTGTCAAGAATTCTCCCTAAAGTCACTGTTCTTGCTATGGGAGAAGCTGACATGTGGGTTATACCACAACTGGAAATTCTGTCAGTGCTCATGTTGGGATTTTCATACCATTTTTGTCACTAGAAATGTACCCCTAAAGTAGACATACACATTCTTAGTGCTCACTTATCTTGTCTCTCAAAATACGAGGGATGATTTTCAACTTGCAAAATACTGAGCTTCCCATGAATGATCAACACACTTTCCATGTTGGTCTTTCATTGGGCTAATTCTGCTAAACATGATGGCAGTGCAGACCATGTAGATGACGTGACACAAACACCACCATCTTTGGGTGA
Organism: Calotriton arnoldi; assembly: GCA_963921515.1. Lineage (NCBI taxonomy): Eukaryota > Metazoa > Chordata > Amphibia > Caudata > Salamandridae > Calotriton > Calotriton arnoldi. Next base: position 197,221 of record CAWUFW010001751.1, on the reverse strand, counting down.
GTTCCCTCCGCTTCCTGAAAAACCTGATGGTGGAGACTGAGGTGTCTCCATCACTAGCAGTGTGCCGGCAATGTATTTAACTCCTAAAGCAGTGATCTAACCACCATTGCAGAGGATAGAGGATCCAATATTGTTTGGCAGATTCTGTTTTATGACCCTGATTTTAATAAGGCCTACAATGTTCACTTTAAACATGTATGATGTGTGAATATCTAGATTACTACCACAGGTTCGATGCAGTAATATGTTGTCCTCTTGTTCAGATTTCAACTGATTAATTTAGTTTCTTTTTGATCTGTTCTATTTGGTTGTGTAACAAGACACACACATTTTTCAAAGAAACCTCCATGAACAGTGCCATAATGTCTTGTCACATTACCCACACTATTCCGACTTAAAGTGTTTGGAAGATGAGGTCACAAACAACGGGCTAATTTTTAGTCCCTGTCTACTGACAGTCAGGGCTGTTGGCAATAGACCTATAAAAGATTAGGAGTGGGCTTTGGGTCCTCCCCTTGCTCTTAGTTCGATGGATTTCTCATCTGTCTAAGTTCACTGCACTTGGTTTGAGTCCTTTCCTCCCTGCTCTTTTGTTTGTCTCACAAAAGGAGTATTTTGGTCTCACCATGTTTTGATTGGTAAGTTGTATTTTTTTACTGCTGACGTCATGCATTGCAGTGCATGAGGGACTATCATCTCTCCCTCTCTCTTTCTAATATTATTGTCCCGTCTCTCCCCTCCTTTCCAGCAAACGTATGCTCTTTATTTAAAATTTAGCAATCACAAGCACCCTTTGCACCCCTCTTGCTCAGTCCACCACTGTATTAGTAGGCTGGCATCTTTGCATGGTTTTCATATCGTTCCATGATAATCAATAGTGTGCATGCATGGGCACATGCACAGCAGCCATCTAAGCAGGCTTTTTCTTTTGCTGTCATAAAAACCATTCCAAATTTGCTGCAGTGGGGGCATACATACATCAGCCATCTTTGAATGATTTTGCACACAAATGGTGGCCATCTGTGAATGCTTTTAAAAGAATAACCATTCCAAGATCACTGCCTTGCGTGTGTGTACCTGTACAATGGCCATCACCATTTCTTTCCTATCTTACTTCTCCCCCTCCCCTCTGTAGTTTTCTACCTCTTTCATCTGCCTCATCTCTCTCACTACCTTACTCATTCTTTACCAGCTCTATTTCTCTGCCTTTACTTCTTTTTATCTGTCATCACCTACCCTCTCTTTATCACACACATTTCACTCTGCACCTACTTCTCTACTCTACCTCACCTATTACTCTATACCATTCTTCGTACAACTCTCTACCTCACCTCTCTGTCTCTACCTCTTTTTAGGTCGCAGCTAGACAGTGTATGCGCTGTCTCGAAGAGACATGTTGTGTTTAATCTGTGGGCTTCAGCACGCCTACAGGTTTTCCATTTGCTTGTTCCATCGTCTGTCTGAAATTCTTTGCCACCATTCGTCCCTGGCATGCATGGCCATGCCTCTTCTTGTGTTTAGTCCTCCCTCCAGAACATGGACCAAGTAGTTGAAAACATCCACTGCTCTTGTTTTTATGACCATTTTAGGACCTACTTTTTCCTTTCTTTTTCAGCACTCTACACAGTGCTCACAATTTTACCAGCTCCATCTCCTCCTACCTGCCCTGTCCGCAGATCACCCCTGTCACTGCTTTTTCCTATGTTGCTGCTTTACGTTTCCTCCACCTACTCCCTCCCATCTCTGCTTGCTCCCTTGCAACTCCCAGTGCTTGCCCTGTCCACAAATCACTCTTCCCCTGACCCAACACTGCTTTGAACCCCCATTGTAGTCTGTTTCCTTCTGGTGAGTGGTGGTGTTCTGCCTTTTAATGTCCTGTTAGTGTATAGCTACTGTGCTGGTTGAAGCATATGTGCACGGCTGCTATTACTTGGTATACGTGAGCCTCTGTTTATTTTCCACGCATGTGGATACTAGGTGTGTGTGCGTGTTTACACCATACGTGGTTGTTCAGGAATTATGTTTATAGCTGGAAAATAAGACCTCAAGTGAATTAGGTATGCATTATCACAGGGCATGTCAGAGCTTCTAAATTATCTGTGTCTTCTGCTGTAATTGCATAGCCACATTTCTCCTGTGTGAAATGATTGAACTGTTAATGTCTCACCTTGTTGCTAAGGTGGGACTCTATGTCTTCAAATTCCTCCCGTTGGGACACCTTCTTACCTTTTCCGCATTCACCGGTGAAGTGTTTCCATGCACCATTGTTGCTTAACTTAAATTCTCTTCAAAGGAGCCAGGCTGAGTCTTGATGTCATCAAGGTCTGCCTGCGCCTCAGTGTCCAAGGCACAAGTAGTCTTTTTAATGTGGTTGCTGATGCGATGGATTTCCTCATGTTCACTACTGTAAACAAGCCTAACACTGTGATTCTTTCTGTTTTTTGTGTGCAGTTTTATATAGTACCAACACTACCCGGAGATAGTGGAGCACTTAACATTAGTACCAGTTACTTTTTTTGTGTAGTTTTATATAGCGCCCACATTGCCTGTATTTGAGTGCTTTACATTAGCACCAGTTCCTTTACACAAGGACACATTCATTTTTGTAGGCATAGGGAGATTAATTGATTTCCCAGGAATCAAGGATGTTTAGCTGACGAAGAAACTCAAACCTGGTTTCCAAGCTCCATGGTCAGCAGCTGTGGCCCTTATGCCACATCCTTTCCCAAGAGGATGCAACATCGTCTCCCTAGCCTCTGCCTCAGTTCCACATTTTGTGATTAACGGCAAATCACTTCATATTCCCATAGTTGCCCGCATTGTTGTTCTTTGCCTGTCCACCTCCCGCCCGTCGCTGCTTACCCCCGCTGAACTCCGTTGCACAGATCCCCTTCTCCACCCACTCTGTTTTTCACATTTTTTGTGCAGTTTTATGTAGCACCAACACCACTTGAAGGTATTGGAGTGCTTTACATTGGCACCAGTTACTTGTTTTTGTGCAGTTTTATATAGTGCCAACACCACGCAAAGGTACTGGTTGCCTGTCGCTGCTTACCCTCCACTGAACCGCGTTGCACAGATCCCCTCCTCCACCCACTCTGTTTTTCACATTTTTTTGTTCAGTTTTATGTAGCGCTAACACCACCTGAAGGTATTGGAGCGATTTACACTAGCACCAGTTACTTGTTTTTGTGCAGTATCATATAGCGCCAACACCAGCCAAAATATTGGAGCACTTTACATTAGCACCAGGTACTCTACACAAGGACGCATTCATTTATGTATGCATGGTGAGATTAAGTGATATGACCAATATCAAGGATGCTAAGCCGACGCCGAATTTTGAACCCGGTTTACCAGCTCCATTGTTGGCAGCTCTGGCCCTCACGACACATCCTCCCCCGAAAGGATGCCATATCATCTCCCTAGCCTCAGTTCCACATTTTGTGATTATGGGCAAATCACTAAATCTCCCCGTGGCTGCCCGCATTTGCTGTCCGTTGCCCGTCCACCTCCTTCCCATTGCTGCTTATCCCCCGCTGAACCCCATTGCACAAATCCCCTCCTCAACCCCATCTGTTTTTCAAATTTTTTGTGTAGTTTTATGTAGCGCCAACATCACCCCCAGGTATTGGAGTGCTTTACATTTGCACCAGTTACTTTACACACAAGGACACATTCATTTTTGTAGGCATGGCAAGATTAAGTGAATTGCCTAAAATCAAGGCTGCTAAGCCGACGCCAAAACTTGAACCCAATTTACCAGCTCCATTGTCGGCAGCTCTGGCCCTTAAACCACATACTCTCCTGAAAGGACGCCATATCATCTCTCTAGCTGCCGCCTCAATTCCACATTTTGTGATTATGGGCAAATCACTAAATCCCCCCGTGTCTGCCCGCTCCTCCTGCCTGTTGCTGCTTACCGCCACTGAACCCAGTTGCACACGCTTGATTTTCCCTTACCCATCCGGAAGAGGTGGAGTTAATATTCGAGACGCCAACACGCTGAGAGATGTGCTGGTCTCTGCTCTGTCCCTGCTCTGCTCCCGTACAACAGCGTTCCATGCTCTAAGATTGACGGGGGCCAGCACCCGCTTAGGTAACCCCCACTGGGGGGGGGGGCAGGAGAAGAGGAAGCAGGGAGCAGAGGAAGCCCGTTCACACCGGGTAGCAAAGTGCACTGCAGAGAAGGTGAGCACCCACCACTGGGCAGCAGAGACGTGGTGGCTGATTGGGGGCTGGAGCAGGCAAGTAGAAGCAGGCAGCAAAACATTAGGTTGCATGCACCGACTGTTGCACGGAATCGGCCGGCGTTAGGCCGGTGCGGTTTGTGCACGCTCTGGTGCTTGCCGCTGCCTCCACCGCTTTAGTTCTCCTTTGGCTGACGATCCTGCTCCTGCCCCAGGCCCGGTATTCATGAAGCCTGTGGACAACATTAAACGATATTAAACTAAACTGTCTGGGCAAATGCTCAGATAATCCTCCCCAGCACCCCCCAGCGCTATCCTCATGAGTCTCCATCCCTAAGAGAGGGATTGAAGGGGGGTAAGGTGCAAAGGAAGAAAGACTGCAGAGAAGAGGCCTGCAGGGTTTCTGTGACCCATTCATCACCTTACGCGCCTTATACTGCCCTGCACAGCATCCGGAGCATTTGGAGCTCTACTGTTGGGGCACTTCTAAAAGGAGTGGCCCAGGAGAAGGCAATTTGGAATAGAGGCCTTAACTGCACATTTGGACTTGCTACATTGTACGTCCACGCATCCCTGGTCTATGTTGGCATATTCCAACCCAAGCTCTAGGGCCATTTGACAATCAGTGTGGGTGCTGACTTGTGACTGAAATGCGCACTAGAAATCATCACCAACAGATAGAGAAGAAAGAATGGAGATTCATGAATCTTCACCTGAAGGAATGAGAAAATATTACAAGCCTAAAAAGTCTGAGCTGCCTAAACATGATCCATCGCAAGTTCCTTGAGGACAGAAGAGAACCAGCAATACCCCTACTGGTCCCAAGACTTGGCGGTAGTTAGGGGGTCTCTGTCCCAGAAGGCTTTGCCACAGAGAACTGCTGATGGCGACACTAGCCCACCATCAAGAGAAAGCACGCCCCGTTCTCCAGAGCTCTTGGAAGGGCTACTAAATAGCTACACAGTAGCACCTTTAAACAGTAACTGGAAAACGTGCAGCCACCAAGGTACCCACACGACTGAAGTGTATACCAGTCTAGGATGTACAGCAAACAATGAAGCAGTAAAATTGGAGGGGGAAGAGCTGTCCACAAAACAGTCTGGGCCCCTCTCCCCAGAAATCATAATAGTGTCCGTCCTAACTGTTGTAATTTATTCTTATGTAATGTCACGCGCTGCTGCCAGCACGTGACAGTAACTGTTCACAGGCTCTCCTGCGCGAGAGGACCCATTGTTATCCACCCCTTCACATTGGCTCCCCAACATTCCTTCTTGCCCTCTCCTCTCCTTCCCTGCTCCCAACTGTCATAACGATATTACAGGTCTGACTTCTAACCGCACTCCGTGTGGGGCTGTAAGGAATAAACTTGGAACTCTACTTATCGCGTCTGCTTCATTTCCACAAGTGGCGACGAGCGGACATTCTCATCCTCAGCCCCACTGCGGTATACTTTAGGTCACGAAGATACCTGTTGCAGGTTGCTGTTTGAAACGGTGAGAGTTCACTTGGCTGAGGCGCCGTGGAACTTCTTGGCAGATCTCAACCAGTACTTCCCAGCTGTTCTACAGTTCCGTGGGTCCTGCTGCATTCCTGTGTTCGCAGAGGGAGTTCGAGCTACCTTGCGGTGAGACCAGCGCTGTTTGCGTGCGTGTGGAGGAGCTGATGTGTTCTGTGTCCTTCGACGCTTCGCCTCAAATCTCACCAGCGTCTGTTTCCCTGTTCCGAATCTCTTTGGCGGGATGTGGGAAGTGCGGCACCGGGCAGCGGGGGAATTGCACCGTTTTCTTCGCAGTGCGTGGGGAAAAAAAGAAGAAACATCAGATGTGGTATTTCTCTATGAGAATGAAATCCAGGTGCAAATGATCAGAGAAGGACACAAGAGCCCATTGGATACATTTTGGAATGGCCAGGGTATACTGTTTATTGCAGAGAAAAAGAAGAGAGCGCGGAGCCGGGGAACGCCGGGGAGAGCCCCCGCAAAGCAGGAGGACATTGCCTGGTCAGCTGGTGAGGCGGGAAAACGTGCATGACGGCCAACAGTGCCGGGGAGCGGCGGGAGGCATCTGGCCCCGGGCTGCAAACAGGGATTGGCAGCGCTCCGGGGATTTGCCTGACGTGCCTGACCCTGTCATGGCGGCCGGCACGGTGCCGATCCAGAGAGCTTATGAGGGGGTCTTCAAGGCACTGCCCCCCGGCAGATCGATCTGCCTCGATGCAGCAGAGATGTGCCCAAGTGCCCCAGAAACCATCTGAAGAGGCACAGACTATGGTGTGCGCCCTGGGTCTAGCCGTGGGGATCATTGGTGTAATCGTGGGCACCATCCTGATCATCAAGGGGATGAGGAATGGGGCTGGACCGAGAAGAGGAGGCTGCTGATGGCGCTAGTGCAGATAGCTGACACTAAAAAAAAACACCTGAGTGCCTTCTTGCAACTTCCTTCAGACCTTTAACCTGTTCCTCCATACACGAATCAAACAAATGTAGCTCTTTGTAAATAAGGTGATTTGCTTCAGCTGGGTCTATATGTTATCAGTAAAACACTCTGCTTGGGTGTAAAAGGTGAATGGTCTACAAGGGCCAGGAGGACTGCAGAGGGTCTAGGGGTGAGGGAGTGAAGGAGACGAGAGACGTCTTGTGTGAAGTCCCTCTGCATGTCTAACCGAATATGGGGATCAGCTAAGTGCCCTTGGCGAACTTTAAATAATCAACTCACTACCCAATCACAGCAGCAGAGAATGCAAGAAAAGAGTGAGCCTGAGCCTCCCCACGAACTAAATTTTACACGAACTCCTAAGCGCAAAGAGACCGATCAACATGGCCGATGTCCGGTGGAGCTGCCTAGACAGCTATAGAGGAGAATCGACTCTGGGTCACCCCTTGGCCGTCACCTACCCAGCCGGACCTTGGACATAGTTCTCCTCGTCTCTACCCCTACCTCTGATCCCTTACCTCACCCCTCTTCCTCCCATGCCACATTCGTCTTGTATCATGTACCAATGTAACATTGCTGTTTGTTTGTCTTTGAGTATGTATTGCCATGCTCCAGTAACTGTTTGTAACCATGTAACCTCACAAATCCTTATGTAAAGTGCTCTGCTATTCTTGTTTTTCCTGGCCGTGGAGTCCTGAGCAACGTGGCTGATGCCCGGTGGAGCTGCTAGACAGCTATAGAGGAGATCGGCCCTGGTTCATCCCCTCGGCTGTCACCTACCCAGCCGGACATTGGGCACAGTTCTCCCTGTTCTCCCCGTCTTCCCGCTGTGTCTCCTTCCTCCCCCTCCCTCCGACGAAATACCGTAACATTGTTTTTCTTTTTCCTGTGTTTTACTATGCTCTTGTAACGGATGTAATGTGTAACTTGTAACTCTATGATCCTCATGTAAAACGCTCTGATACCTCCGGGTCTAGCCAGCGCTATATAAAACTCTTCAAATAAATAAATAAAATAAATAAACAGCTGAAATCCTGTCAGAGACACTCCCGCCTTTCTCCAGCAGCTGCGCTTCTCTCACAGAGCGTGTGACGTCAATGAAACGCACACGTACGGCGCCATCTTAACTTCCTTCAATTTCACCGTTACGCCGGTATTCTTGTGCTTTGCCAGACTCTGTGATGCACACACTTTACTATTTTCGAGTGCGTTTCCTCACACAGTGACACGCACACTTTCATCACACTTCCATTGATTCTTGTGTGTAATTCAGCGTTTACAGTGACACTTCATAAAATAAGCAGAGTTGTTTCGTGACAAGCTCTTCACGTCATGTTCTCCAATTTCATCGCTATGCTCACACTATCTGTGCATTGCCTGTTTCAGTGATGCGCACACTTACTGTTCTATGGTGCGTTTCCTTCCCACAGTGACACGCACACTTTCACCAACTGGAACCACTTTTACCAAAAGGGAATTCTGTGCGCTACCTGTTAATATAATATGCTCCATTCACAACTGTGCGTTATCACTCACGGTGACACGCACACCTTTGTCAGCTACCACCCTTCATTGCGTATACTGAACTCTTTTGCTAAAAAATGTGTGCCTTAAGCTCATTGAATCTTTCTCAACCTCAAGCTTTTCTTCCACTCAAAGGTGAACCATGCATGCCATGGAAGGAGTGGAAGGAATATTTCTGCAACTATATTGAAACAGTGGAGGATGAAGATTTCACTCCTGTGAAGAGAAAAATAGTACTATTGTATTGTTTGGGTCCAGGAGGTTTAAAAACGTACAATAGAATTGAGAAGAAAGTCAGGGAGGGTGATGATGTATTCCAGCACGCCTTGGATGACTTGGATGCACATTTTTCACCCATAGTATGTGTTGCTGTGGACCGCTATAAATTCTCAAGAAGGAAACAGGGCAAAGACGAGAGCATTGATGAATATGTCTCCGCTTTAAATACCTTAGCCTTGACATGCAGATTTGGGCAATTACAGTAGGAATTCATACGTGACCAGATAATTATGCATGCCAGTAACTCCAACATCCAAGACAAACTTTGGGTAAATGGCGAGTCACCATTGAAAGAAGTGGTCGCCCTATTTAAAAAAGCAGAACTTACAGGCAGATGTGCTATAGCGGTTCTTGACGAGCCCAATGTGGTGAAAGCAGTCAATACATCCAATGCTAGCAAATTTAGGTCCAAAGAAAGTTCTCGCCAGAATACCAGTGAAACTTACAAGAAAAGCGATCCCAACAAGAAGAAACACGAACAGGTCAAGAAATACTATAATGACACTGAACGTAGATGCTATCGTTGTGGGTCTCCCTCCCATTTCGCAGATTTCAAAAAGTGCCCAGGCAAATTTCAAAAGTGCACGTCGTGTGGGTTAATAGGGCACTTCGCAAAAGTTTGCAATAGATATTCCTTGAGACGAAGCAAGCCTGTGAAACACATCCAAGATGGTGATGACTCCAAGTCTGAGGATTCAGACAGCTCGGAGTCTGACGAGATTAACTATGTGTTCTCCATTGAATATGACATACTAGGACTCGCTCCTACCAAGATCAAAAAACCTATGTGCGAAATAAGAATGGGCGGGGTGTCTATGAACATAATGGCCGACTCTGGCTCCCCGTTCACAATTGTCAACGAAAATTTATGGAAGCAGCAATTTGTGGGTAAAATTGGTGCTTCACTTGAAAAATCCAACGTAATTGCTAGGAGTTACACAGGGGATAATATCGAATTCTTAGGAACTCGTGAACTGGAATTCGAATTCAAAAACAGGAAGGCGTTCTGCAAACTCTTTGTAGCTAAAAAAGGTCCTTCTGTTTTGGGTTGGTGCGATCAGGCTGATCTAGGAATTATTCTCAACTCCAATAGTGTTGACCCTGTTATGTCCATTGATGACACATGCAAAAGCTCCCTTCATAAAGATTACCCTGAAGTGTTCTCTGGTAAAGTGGGCTTTCTCAACAGTTTCCAACACAAAATTGAACTTAAAGACTCTGCCTCCCCATGTATACACAAAGTTAGACATCTACCTGTTTCTGTCAGAAATGATGTCCATATGGAACTTAACAGACTGGTCAACGATGGAATAATTGAAAAGGTTCAATCCGCAGAGTGGGTTTCTCCCCTGGTGGTCGTCAAACGCCCCAATGGAAAAATTAGACTCTGCATAGATCTCAGAGACCTAAATAAGAATATAATTGTTGATTAGTACCCTTTGCCACGCATTTGTGAAATGTTGAATGCTACAAAAGACATGTATGTATTTTCCATCATAGATTTAAAATCTGCGTACCATCAGGTACCTTTACACATGGATAGCAGAAAGTACACCACATTCATTACGCCATTTGGCTGTTATCGTTTCACGAGGGTACCATTTGGACTGACCTCGGCCGCAACGCTTTTCCAAAGAGTCATGACATCCATCTTTGAGGGCGTTGCTGGTGTGAGGTTCTTCCAAGATGATATCTTGGTCATGGGCAGCAGCCAAATGGAACATGACACACGCCTCAAGCATGTATTAGAAAATTTAAAAAGGCATGGGCTAACAGTCGAATTAGACAAATGCAAATTTTCTCAGAAAAAAGTAGTCTACCTGGGTCACACGATTAGTCATGAAGGTATTAAACCCAAACAAGGTTTAGTTGACGCCATCCTTAAAGCTCCCTTTCCTTCCAGTAAAGATGATGTGAGAGCCTTCCTCGGTTTAACCGAATACTACTCGAAGTTCATTCGTAACTTTTCAGAAAATACGTACTATTTAAGGCAATTACTCAAAAACAAGACTAAATTTGTGTGGTCCCCAGAATGCCAGAACACTTTCAACACCATCAAAAAGGAAATCAGCAATGCACCTTTTCTTAAAGGTTTTGACCCCAAAGCTGAAATCTTCGTTACAACTGATGCCAGCAACAAAGGACTTGGGGCTGTGCTAGCTCAGAAGGATGCTGACAACAAGGAATGGGTAGTGACCTTCGCGTCGAGATCACTCACCTCGGCTGAGGAGAGGTACTTGGTGATTGAACGCGAGATGCTTGCCTGTTCATGGGCTCTTAACTATTTCAGAGCGTATGTTTGGGGATACAATATACGTTTGCGCACTGATCACAAACCATTGATCAAGATCCTCTCTGCCTCCGGCCTGCAGAATGCTTCCCCCAGGCTCAGTAAGATGTCTGTCAAACTGCTGGACTACAACTACACAGTCGAATACTGGCCTGGAGTTAGGAACAAGGTAGCTGATTTCTTAAGCAGGTTACCCCTACCCCACGACGAAGTCATAAATGACCAAGAAGAAGCTGAGAAAGTAGCATTACTGTTCAACTCAGACCTTGACGGGATCTCGGAGGAGGAGTGGAAAAGACATATGTCAAAAGATCCCACCCTACTGACATTGTGCAAATATATCAACAGCTCCTGGCCTGAGAAAAGCGTCTTGACGAAAATGCCAAGGTCTATTGGGAAATAAGAAATGAGCTAAGTCTGGAAAACGGGGTATTGTACAGAATAGGTAAAGCACTAGCCCCCGTCATGCTCAGAAATAAAATCCTCAGCTTATGCCATATAGGTCACCTAGGTATCTCAAAAACCAAACAAAGAGTCAGAAGCAATTATTGGTGGCCCGGAATCGACAAGCAGATCGAAGTCCTGATTAGAGATTGCGTGAACTGCAATGACTCGGACAAGAGTCTGAAAACTTCCAGGGTTCCTCTGTCTCCCCTCAATCCTCCCACTATGCCATGGGAGAGGATAGGTTTGGACATCACCGGGCCCATTGAAGGCTTTGATGGAGTGATCAAGTACATTCTGGTGGTCATGGATTACTTCTCCAAATGGCCTGTGATAAAAATCGTATCTAGTACTGACAGTTCTTCGGTCATCTCATTTCTAGACAAGCTATTCTTGAGTGAGGGTTTACCCAAATTCTTGCTCACCGATAATGGCCCTCAATTCTCCTCCGAGGCATTCAAATTATTCTTAGAAAGAAATTGTATCACCCACCTCACCACCTCACTCTACCATTCTGAGAGTAATGGCCTCGTTGAACGATTCAATCGTGTCATTAAAGGGCATATACAACCATCCCGGAATGCCAACCTCAACTGGGAAGAGGAAGTATTCAAACTCATTTGGGCATTTAGGATTTCCCCATGTACCAGCACCAATGAGGCACCCTTTGTCCTGATGAGGAGCAGACAACCCCTGAGCAAAGACCTAGGATGGATGCCCGCTTCCAAACAGATTGAGTGGTCACCCGAAACCATCAGAAACAACATAGAAAAGGCGCAAATGTGCTATAAAGATTGGTACGGCTCCAGACATAGTGTCAAAGAGCATTCTTTCAAGATTGGTGATCAGGTCAAGGTTCGCCTTGAGAGGAAAGTCAGAAAGGGTGAAAGCAGATTCACCGCTCCCCTGCACATCAGCAAACTGTACAACAACGCTGCCAGACTCAGTGATGGCAAAGTATGGCACATGAACAGATTGGCAAAATGTCATTCTACTGGAAAAGAGCCGAACCAATATCAGCCCTATAGAGCCAATAGAGATGGGTCAAATCCATGCCAGCCCAACAGTACCTGTAAGGATTTGTGGGTTGATTACGACGAACCTGAAAGGGGTCACAGTTCCATGACCTATAACAATAGGGGGTGTCCCACTAATGAAGATGTGCAAGATCACAGTCCTCCACCCACCTCTGACTCCACAGAGTGTCACACATCGGACCAGCTTGATGATATCAGCTCGCGCGCTCCTGAGTTTAATCGGAGTGGTGATGGTGATTCACATTCTGATTCTAATGTCACATCTGACAGTCAGGGTCTCAGGGGTAGGTTTGGAAGGACCAATAGCGATCCCCATTCAGACACTGAGGTTGTATCAGACCATCACAGTCTCAGAGGAAGGTTTGGCAGAACCATCAACAAACCCAAACGTTTTGATGATTTTGTTTGTGAATATTTGTTAAACATTCAAGAGAGGAAGATGTGTTGTAATTTATTCTTATGTAATGTCACGCGCTGCTGCCAGCGCGTGACAGTAACTGTTCACAGGCTCTCCTGCGCAAGAGCACCCATTGTTATCCACCCTTTCCCATTGGCTCCCCAACATTCCTTCTTGCCCTCTCCTCTCCTTCCCTGCTCCCAACTGTCATAACGATATTACAGGTCTGACTTCTAACCGCACTCCGTGTGGGGCTGTAAGGAATAAACTTGGAACTCTACTTATCGCGTCTGCTTCATTTCCACACTAACGTTAAAGTCTGCACAGGGGGCACCAGTGGCCAAGGAGGAGATTCCTTTGGAGACCACGAATCATATGACTCACCGCAGCTCCAATTGTGTACTCCTCCAGCCGGATTGGGACGTTAACATCATCAGCTCTCCAAGCTTGTTTATAGATGAGCCTAACCCAGACGCAATTCCAACAGCCTGCGGAACTTATCCCCTTATGAACATCTACAGAGAGCTGCTAGACAAATTAGAGGAGCACTATATAGGGTATGAAGAGATCCTTAACGTTGCGGATCCATATGTCCCCGTCTTCAGCGATCAAATTCTGTGAAATTCACCTCGACGTCCCCATCGTTCCTCAGCCTCTAGTGGGCATCCAGTAATCAGCTCCTCTCCACATAACGGCACAAAGGTTACTGAGCAATGCTCATCCAGCGAGAACCTCCACTCTGCTAAATCAAACTCAAACCCAAAGCAAAAGCCAAAGTCAATAAACCATCACAACTCAGGTAGAGGACACTTCTGAAGAAAACAATTGGTGCTGTTGGTCTGCTATAGACAATACCTTGACTACAATGGGTCATGCTGCGAGAATGCATGCGGACAAACTAGGCACGCAAATATTAGTCCTCCAAACTCAGGCAAACTACATTAAAACACTTGAAACATGATAACTTGAAATCTCTCATCATGAAAGTGCAGCGAATGGCGGAAAAGCCTTCCAATCCGTGTTACTGCCAACGTCTATTAGAATAGATTGCTGCTTTGCAAGGGCTAATTGTGGATAAAGAAGTGATGGAGTGTAACGCAACTAAACTCAATTCTAGGTCAAGACATGAGCCGGACCCACTGTAGACTCCGTTGCTGAGGACTGCGAAGTTATAGCTCTGCCATGTACAAGCAATGATGCAGACCCTGCTACAGAGGACATTGCAATCAGAGTCCTCCCATGTACAAGTGATGACTCACATTCTGAATAGCCACTGGCTGATCAAGCAGTGGAAACACCAATCCACCGGATTGGATGTCTTTGCAGGAGTTTAAAGTGGGCTCCTCAGTCTCTGAATTATCGGGACCAAATCAGTACAGACCCATATGCAAATAACTTTAAAAAAAGAACAAAAAACGTCTGAAGGAGCTAAACAAGAAATATAAACATCAGGACAAATCAAATTCAAAACTCTTGACTATATTTAAAAAATCATGGAGTTTATCGCCCTCCAAGGAGAAAACCCTGGTCCCAGGCAGCTCCTCAACAAGCGGCCTACCTACAAACCTTTCTCGAGACGTCGCAGTCAGTTAGGGGCAACTGAGCGAATACACCAACATGCAACTCAGACAGGGGCAACAAAGCAATTCACCCTATACATAGTGCATCTAAGATGTCGGTGCCCATTGTAGCTCAGAAAGAAGAACCTAGAGTTTGATCAAATACCTTTAAAGCTGGAGTGGAAGCCATGCACAAAACCATGCAAATGGTTATACAAAAAACAGCTAAACTGTCTGTAACTGCTGCAGTCCATACAGAGGAAATTATTGCTGGACTTAACACCTTGGCATCTGAAAGGGCGGTTATTTATAAAAATAATTAAACAGACACACTAATGATAGGAGAGCAGATACCTCCTCCAAAAAAACAACCCAAATAACCCTGAAATACTCAGCACGGATCAGACGGTTCAGACTTTGCAACACATTTACCTTTCCAATGCATAGTGTGTGAGTCACAATTTCCAAAAGACGGTGAGCACAAACAACATAGATAATACATCATCCGCATTTGCCTGCGTTCCACCTCCTTCACAATCAGCATCCCACGCTACCCTTATGGACATGAGGCCCGGGGACGGCTGGCCTGATGGATGTGGACTAGACTGGCCTGACATAACAGATCCTATGCCTTTGCATAAAAGTGCGTTTCAGCATAGTGCCCAGTATACTGCACAACTGGTAAGAACCTGGGATCCCCTAGTAACAACCAAGGATGACGGTGCATGGCCAAGTAAGGCAAGCTTGGACATTCCGCCTGCACATTCTGTGCACGATTCAGAGCATCTGGAAGTAGAGGTCTCGGAGGCCACTTTCATATGTTATCCCAAATACACTTCTCGTGGGAATGAAGACATTCTGAAGAGAAGCAATTTGCTCAAACTTCTCTCAGCTCTGCCCGGCTTAAATAATATTGAATCCAAGGACCTTGTCTCCGTCGTATTTATATCAGGGAGTACAGACACTCTAAAGGAGGCAACTAAAGTTGTGTTGTGTGAAAAAGAGATAGTTGGAAGGGTAGAGAACCACTCTAAAATACTGGCTGAAAGTAACTGAAAAAAGGACTATGATGTGGCTAGGACAGGCCACGTCATATCACTTTTTTGTGTTAGGAGGGGCAGGACAACATGGCGGGTGAAGAGACGCAGAGTCAGCTCACCATCCTGTGATTCTGGGCTTTCAGTGACTTTCACCCATGCTGAACAGCAGATGTGCTGCTAGACAACATGGCTAAAAGACATTCACATTGACAAGTCCAATAGCTCGGAGTTGTCGAGACCTACTGGCTTTGCCAATGCTTGTTTTAGGTTATCAGTCTCTTTAGAACTAGAAGGTTTTCTGGACAAATGTCCAAAGAAACTTATTTTCTACCGCTCTCTCTCTTCCTTTCTCTGGGCCTCACTGCTCTTTTTACCTGGCCTGTCTTTCTCCAAATCTTCTATTGTTGCCCCTTTCGCTACCTCACATCTCTCTCTGCCTTATGTCTCCCTTTATTCCTATCTTTACCTCAAGACTTCTCTTCCTGTCCAGTACTTTGTTTGTTTACTTCTCTCTAACACCTCTTTCTACCTTACCCCCCTCTCTCCATGTAACCCTGCGGTGTACCCCACACCTCTCCCTCTCTACAGGCCCTTCTACATATCTCTTGCTCTACCTTCCTACTTCAGTCTACAACCTTACACAACTCTAACTCTTTTTCTCTGTCTCTTCCTTTTCTACCGCACTGTATCTTTCCTTCTGGTTACCTTGCCTTTCTCTCGTTTACTTATGTCTCTCTCCCACCTCACCTATCTCTCTACCTCATCTCTATCTCTACCACCGGTCTCCTTTTACTTTACCTCTCTTACTACAGTGCAGCCTTTAGCCCTCTGTCCTTTTTTCTCCCACTCCCTCCCATTTCTCTTACTCCTCAGAGCTGATGGTAACTCTAGCCAGAGAAGTCCACAGATAGAAACGGCAGAGGGACAATGCAATGAATGAGAACTATGGAGACCATTATCTGATTGTACACAAAAGAGTGGTACATATCCTTACTGCAGTGATCACATTTTCACTCTTTCAGCAAGAACACCATTAGTGAAAAAGGATTCATTTCTGGTTACAAATATCTGGTGACCAGGATGTGGCCTAACAGCTAGGGCGGTCAACCCCAAATCTGGGGAACCGGGTTGGAGTCTTGGCAAAGACGCGCAAATCACTTAATCTCCCCGTGCCTAACAAAAATAAATGTGGCCTCATGTAACGCAACTGGTGCTTGTGTAAATCGCTCTGATACCTTCGGGTCAAGTTCACGCTATATAAAGCTCCGTAAAATGTTTTTTTTAAAAAGATACCATTTTAATTGTGATGTGCATATGTCGTATTTTGATATTGCATTTAATATAATGCACTAGTCTACTAAGCATCCACCAAGCCAACCTTAATATGTCCTTTCCACAATGGGAGAAACAGGTTGGTTAGACACTGAAGTTAAAAACAGTCTAGATCACAACACACCAAGAAATGGTTTTATCAAAGCTTGTTCAATTTTGTTTTTGGTACTATTTGTCAGGATGATACCAGACAGCTCAAGTTCTGGATTGTTTTTGCATGTCTCTGTTTCTGAAAGTTCAACATGTAATAGGGGACCCCAAAATATACCTTTCCCAAGGCCCCAAAAATCTTTAGGCTGTCTGAGTAAGATAATTTGTGCAGGATTTATTTCTAAGTCTGTCTGAGCAAAGAGTTAGAGTAGAAATAAAATAGGTACAATAAATGCTAATGGAATGTGGTTCAATAAAAAAACTATAAGGGGTTTTTGTGGGGTTTTTAATGCACTTCCGAAAAAGCAATCCGGGTAGATACTTAAATGCTGGGTGCATTAAGCTGGGAAAACACAATCATTGATAACCAAACAACATTCACCTTTTTAGTAGCTGTTACTGAGTGTCAGGTGTCCCTTAAAAGTGTGGTGCACTCACTTGAGGGGATAGTACAAATTGATATAATTTACAATCAAAGCTGGAAACACGTTCCGAAGAAAACAAGCATTGGCATAGTCAATCGGTCTCAGCAATGGGAGTGCTTATTTAGGGCTATGTAAGAAGCACTTTATTATTTACACTACTTGAGTTTGGTTGCCCTGTAAAAATTGTTCCCTGCATAAAGCGCTGCGCATTGGTGTAACTTCATTCATGAAAAGCGCCTTTATATTCCAACAAATATGTTTAAACATTGACTACTACAGCGCCTTCTTTGAAGTGAATGGCTTCAAAGCCCAGGACTGAAGCATGGTGGATTTGGTGAAGTATAGTCAACAGGCAAGTTTAAAGAAATAGACCCCCATGCCCCTTGGCAGAAGAGGCAGACTTCAAAGCACTCTTCCAGGTAGCACGCACGGCTTCGGAGAAGAGGTATCATGACCAAAGCACTAGGGACCGGGCTCATAAGGGGCATATTGCATGTCGAACACGTCTTATTGCAAACCACAGGTGACTTAAGGCAGTGGGAGCTATACGTGTGTTATCCAAAGGGTGCTAATACTGAATCTTGGAATACACGTTATCTGTATATGTTCCATGTTAATATTGTAAACATAAGCGGAAAAGTCTTGTCGTAACCCTTCCCTCCCACACAAAGACGCCATGGTAAACCAGTTGTACATTACTTCTGTGTGTCGATACCCAGGACACCTGTCTCGTAAGAGAGACTCAGCTGTCTTTTGGCCGCTGTTTGAGCTCAAAGACGTACTCCGGGAGCAGCTTTCTCGCCCAGCTACGCAAGAGCGTAAGAAACAATAATATAAACAACACATTTAGAGAGGTTGGTGGAAAGAGCTGAAAAAGACAAACTGACTGTTGGACATAGTGGTACACAATATTTGAAAGAATGTAAAATAAACAAACTGGGGACTGAGTTTGTATGCTGGAACTTATGATCCATTGTGTGCCTTGCAAGAGGAATGAAGCGAGGTTGGGATTTGTTTTAGTCCTGATAAGTTTGGTTTCTTTGCTGAAAGTCCCTGATGTTACTGAAGGGGAGGGAGTCCTGGCACAACGGTGAATGGATGAAAATGGCCGCTGTGCATGTTTAAAAAAAGTTGGTTGGTGCTCTCGGGAGGGCTGAACACCGCAAGAGGCATGATGTATGTATGCCCTTGACAAATAGGGAGAAGAAAAATGGAGTGATGATGGTTCAAGCAAATGGGAACCTATGGGCAGGCTGGAACCCCACAAAGTAGATACAGCATGTCTCTTTGAGACAGTGCATGAACATCTCTAGAGCAGAGACCTAAAAATACAGAGTCAGGGTCCGGGTCTGGCAGCTACTAGTGAGCGGACACCAGTGCAATATGCCGTGTCCTGGTGTAATTAGCAACAATGCAACACATTCAGCAGTGCCCGCACTTCGTTTGCTTTCCTTTCAGAGCAGCAATTAGCAGGATAAGAGGGAGGTCTTGTATCTTTAATTCCAGACCCACATAAATACCTCACTGAAAGGAACACCAACACTCCTGTTATTCCAGTGTCTTCCTGGCTGGGAGCTAGCTGGAGCCTAGCAACCTGTGTATTACAACCCAAAGAACTCTTTTTAAAAACCTCAGAAAAACAAAAGATTGTGAAACCACAGAAGGGTTCTAAACTTATACCTTGGGAATTGCATGTAGCTTCTCAATGTTGGTTACTAACTCACTAAGATTTATATTGGTCAGCCAAAGGATCGACATCTGAGAATCACAATGGCCTCCATGTCCTTGGGTGTGGTCTACATGTTACGGCCTGTATTGCCACTCTGGGTCATTTGCCCTTCGTCAGGGCCATAGAAATTGCCTCAATAATTTTATAGGAATCCACTATTGAGTCCACTTTAATTAATAGAAAAAACATGCACACAATCATGCAAACATTTCACCCATCACTTTTTGTTTTCCTCCTCCCGGCAGAGAGGCCAAGGTGCTAGTTGGCACTGAACCTGAAGTACCAGACCTGAGGCCGAGGGAGGACACGGTGCCCAGGTAGCACAGCTACCACTACCCCAGATTTTCTGAGCTACCATTCTTATGTGGGTCTTTGAGCAGCTTAGTCAGAATGTGAGCACATGCCCTGCTCCCAGCCTGGCATGTTTCTGCATCAGTGTGAGCACCGAAGTGGAAGAACTTCTGCAGGTGATGCACTATGGCAAGGTTAGATTACCACCCTCTCAAATCAAAGCGACCTGCATCTTAGTATTTGCAGTCACTAACCTTGTTACCATGACCTCTTCCCTCTGTGAAATTCTCCTCCAGTCAAAAACAGGATCGGGCTGTTTTTTTAAATTTGTGAGATGAAATAAAGACTTACCTATTTTGCAAGTAAGAGAAAACGTCTTTGAATCAACTCAGCATTTTAAAGAGCCAGCACTCTGAAACCTTGACTTGGTCACTTCACCAGAAAGATACAATGAAAAACATGGGGCAGATTTACAAGAAAGTGACGCATCTGTAGAGATGCGTCTCTTTCCCTGCGCCACTCTGAGAAACCCTTGCGCCACCATGGATGCGCCGTATTTACAATACGGTGCACCATGGCGCAAGGATTGACAGATGCGTCAGAAATTCTGACGCATCTGTTGGGGCAAAAGTCACGCATTGCTGAAGTCGTGTCGCAAGCACAGAGCAACTCCAGCAATGCGTGTTGAGGCCTATTCTCACTACACTGCGTCACTACTTACGCCTGCTTCAAGCAGGCGTAAGGTTTTGACGCAGTGGCATCCTAAAAGTGGCGGAGTGAAATCTTGTAGATTTCACTGCGTCACTTTTACGAGGCCTTCCTGCGTTGGAACGCCCACCCTGCATACATTATACCTGACGCAGGTATAATGTGACGTAGGGCTTTACAATGTGACGCATCTCCCTAGATGCGTCACGTTGTAAATAGGCCGCATTTTTTGCGCCGCCGTTGCGTCAAAAAAAGAAGGCGCAAGGGGCTTGTAAATCTGCCCCACGGTGTTGGTTTGCCCCATTTGTGTCGCAATGTATGCCTCAGTGCATTACAGTGCACGGGAGAAAACATCTTTCTCAAGAAAAAGAAATGTTATTTACCAGGCAACAATTCTAACTCTGACTTGTACAATTAACTAAATTGTGTCAATCTGGGAAAATTCGTTTTCTGTGTCTTATGTCAATTGTCTGCAAAAACTGTGAGACCTTTGAAACGGGCTAAATGCCATTATTCAAGTAACACATAAAACATCATTTACTAATGCAATAGCTTTGGCATTTTGTAGTATATTTTAGAATGCTGGGTGTAGCTTTTTACAGCTGTTTTTCAATTAATTAGCGCTGTAAATACTATTATCATCCAACTCAGTTTTGCTCAATTCATCATCCTCACAAGCTGAGTTGGCTAAAGCAAGATTTGAATATGTGACCTTCAAGTTGTCAGCAGATTTCCACATTAAGAACATTAGTCCAGTGACCTACCCGAGGGACTGTTTTTAGGTCGAAGCTGGCCAGCGCATGCGCTGCTCTGCGAGGCATCCTGTACTCGAGCATGGACTTGAAGCTCCGCCCACTCTTCGCTCATATTTTTCATTGGGTTGTGTCATTGTCCTTTGTAAATGCTGGCTTCTGATTCGTTAATAGGCTTGTTAGTCCCTCCT
This sequence comes from Calotriton arnoldi, assembly GCA_963921515.1. NCBI lineage: Eukaryota > Metazoa > Chordata > Amphibia > Caudata > Salamandridae > Calotriton > Calotriton arnoldi. Next base: position 176,451 of record CAWUFW010001751.1, on the reverse strand, counting down.
TAGAACTGCCTTTTACTTCTGTTGTTACACGGTATGTCTTATTTAGTCTGTAAGCACTATTTTATTTAATGAGTTTCTCCTACTGCAGGCACGACATGCTTTCCTGCAACATTCAGCATGCCATGCGTGCTTTCACTTTCCAAGCAGCCCGGGACAATGGCGGCCGCTTCTTTGAAATGAAATAGGTCTTGCATTTTCAAGAGTTTGAGTTATTGGCATTGTAAATGACAATGCCTTTTATTTATGTGTTAATTATCAAAACAGATAAATAAAAGGCATTGTCATTTACAATGCCAATAGCTTAAACTCTCGCAAATGCGAGATCTATTGCATTGCAAATTCTTGTTGAGTTTGGCGTGTGTGAAACTCTGAATCAGGGCCATACTCCTCTGCTGGCCTGACAGAAGCAGCCTCCCTATTTAGAAAGGGCAGTGGGATCCTTGTTTTTGCTGTCTGTCACTGGAGAGTAAAAACAATAATGACTCACACACCATGGCAGAAAGCTCCCATGGTGTGAGGGGCATTAGTTTTACATTTTTCAATAACAATCTCCTACTTTGTGAGTTTACTTTTGAAACATTTTAAATGTGGTAAAAGTTAGACGCAGGGCCATCATCTTTGATGGAGACGTCAGTCAAACTTTTACAGCATTGACAGGAACCACAGTGACTGCGGTTTCTCCTAATGTTAAGAATTTTCCTCAGGGCTGGTGGACAAATCTAGATTTGGCAAGCAAAGGTTCCTCAGGATGGTGGGGGCAATGTTCTCATCCCGACAGAGTAATCTCTGCCCAACAAACTCAATATCAGCCCCTATGTTGGCGATGGAGTAAGTTCCGTTGTTGACATGTTGTAAATGAGGCGGTTGGGTCAACAGTTTGGCAGAGAGGGTAGTCCATCACCGTTGAGACAGAGTACCCTATCCGCCAAACTTTAAATCAGTACCCAAATAACAGGTTATGCTGGCCAAGTACTTCAGATAATGAGATAAATCAGTGGGTGAAGGTGCTCTCTACAATGATCTTTTATCTAAAAGTATCTAAAAGTCATCATCAAACGTGGCATTGAATGAAATGTTGCATAAAGTGAAATGATGCAAAATACAAATAAGCTATTTGTTGGAAGTCTGACAGGCTGAATATGCCCAGAAAGGATTATAACCTGTGATCTGCAGTGTACATAGTGATCTCAGCTAGATAAACCACATAACTATTGAAATTTGTGACCTACAGATTATATGTAGCTCTGCTGATAGCATGTGGATCGATGCCTCTCGCCGGTTGCCTTTTCATCTGTCGAGTAAAGATTGCAGTAGACACATCAGCATCCAATGCATAGTTATAGCAATGGGAGTTTGAGATCTGCAGGACACACACACATTCTCTCACATGCACACGCTCTCTCTCTGCAATGGGCAATTATTCACCTGGGCTACTACACTGGTTTTCTGCCTCCAACAAGTTCCAGGAGATATTTGCCCCAGTTGTATTAGGATGACAGGCTTACAACAAGTGAATTGCAGTTCACATTAGATTCTGTGGCAAATATTAAACCCCATGAACTGTTCTACTGATATTTAATTTATAATCTTCAGACTGAAGCTAAATGCATTGATATCCCTGACCTATTAATGCCTTCTTATTGTATGCTCCTACTAATGGGATAGCATGGAGCAGCTCAGTATGAAGGTGCACAAAGAGAGCCCTAAGAAGTTTTCACCACTGGCCTATTAATGCATGGTGCAGGACATGCCCAGTCAATATACCAATACAGAGACACCCATGCTTGTCAAGAGAGGAGTGTATGGCAAGGGCTCTCTACATTTCACAGCATTGATATATTTGTGTACAGTTAATGTCAGAGAAGTGGTAAATTGTGTAACCTCTTGAGATATCAGTAGTGCAATAGCATGCTGCATATCTGAACATCTGTGTATTTATGTGTTACACATATGTCTCAACACTGGTGGAAGTCAAAATAAAGGGGGCTTGTGAGAGTTCACATCTGACCCCATGCACTGGCTGCCCAGCTTTCTCCCCGAGCAGCTGAAGCATTGCTGCTGTTATTAGCTGCGGTTTGTACACACTCCGTGTACTTCCAACTACAAACACTTGCATGATGGTGACTGCAGAACACTTTAGGATCTGTATGAGAGGGAACAAATTCGGTCTTTCAAGAATTGTAAAATGGTGTTCAGAGTGACCGAGCAAGAGTGATGTGGATACTATCAACTGAAACATTTTTCGACAAACCCCAAAATTAAAAGCATAGTGACCAGGCCACTTGCACAATTGAAACAGATATACAAGCTGTTGTCTACTCACCATAACCAAAGAAGATGTGGTTATAAGGCCAATAGGACATGATGTTGGGTGAAGTAGTGCCTGATAGGTCGTTGGAGATAATAAGGAAGGACATATGTAAGAATAACACATAACACATGTGTGAGCCATAGGGAATCCTCCACTAAAGTTATAACAATAATAAATAATAATAAACCACCTATAAAGAAAGCACCTGGCTACACCAACAGGTGGGTTCCCGCATTGGAAACCACTCTCTAGAAGGCTGGATGGAACAAGAGCTGTGAAACAGGGGCAAGACGGACACGAGCCTCACAGCTGGAAAAGCCAAGTTTTCAATCTTTTTCAGAAAATGTTTTCTGATGGCGCGGCTCAGAGAAAGAGGGGTAATGCATTCCAGTTTTTGGCTGCCAAGTAGCCGAATGACGAACACACCCATTCTTTCTCTTGGACTTTAGGGACTTTAACCAGGTAAGCCCCAGTTGACCTGAGATGACGAATCGGATTATGGGGGGTAAGAAGATCATGGAGATAACTAGGGCCTTTGCCCTGCAGACTCCGATGGCAAAAGCACAGGGCTTTAAAAATAATTTTTTTATTAAGAGGCAGCCAGTGCAGGGAGTCAAGGGCTTTCACGGAGGAAGCTCTCCTAGGTAAGTTAAGGACTAGGCGTGCTGCCGCATTCTGGATACGTTGCAGCCTGTGGAGACATTTTTTTGTTGCTCCCGAGATAGAGGCAATTTCCATAGTCCAACTGGGACGTTACAAGTGCATGAACCAGGGTTTTCCTGGCTGAGACAGGGAAGATGTCCAGGGTTTTTCTCAATATTTTGAGAATTCTGAAGCATTTCCCTGTAATCTTCCTAGTGTGGGTCTCAAAGAAGAGTTTGGGGTCCAGCCAGACTGCTAGATTTTTGGCTTCCTCCCTTGGGATGGGTGTGGGGTCCAGAGTCTGGGGCCACCAAGCTGAGGACAAGATGAAAGGGGACTTCCCTACGACCAGGACCTCGGTTTTGCTGCCGTTCAACTTGAGGCAATTACTCGACATCCATAAAGCGAGGTCGCTCATGCAGGAAGAAAACTGGATGGCTGCTTCTTCTGAGTTATGAGACAGGGTGACAACAAGCTACGTGTCATCTGCATAAGACACAAGGGTAAAATTGTGTCTTTCCACAGTCTCCACCAGGGGTCCGATGTAAAGATTAAAAAGAGTTGGGCTCAAAATTGAGCCTTGTGGTACCCCTTGTGAGAGTGGAATGCTTTTGGAAATGTGTTGGAGCTGCGCAACTTGGAAGCTGTGATCCTGGAGGAAGGAATTCATCCATTTTAGAGCGACTCCCTCCAGCCCACCTGACCTAAGTCGCTGCAAGAGAAGTTTGTGGGATACCGGGTCGAAGACTGTGCTGAGGTCCAGTAGGACCAAAACTACAGTCTGATCTTCATCTGCACGCCTGCGTAGTGTCTCCGTGGCGAGGAGTAACGCTCAATCAATCAATCAGGGGTTTGTTAAAGCGCAACTACTCACCCGTAAGGGTCTCAAGGCGCTAGGGGTGGGGGGGGTGCAGGTTCCATTCCATCAAGGAGGGGGTCTGTCGAAGAGCCAGGTTTTGAGGTTTCTTGCGAAGATAGGGAGCGATGTTGTCTGTCTGAGGTGGAGCGGAAGGACATTCCATGCTTTGGCTGCGAGGAAGGAGCAAGAGCGGCCTCCCGATCTGGTCTTTCTGGTTTTGGGGGGAACACGGCATAGGAGAGCTGGGCTGATCGTAGGGTCCTTTGGGGTGCGTGGAATTTGAGTCGGCTGTTCAGGTATGCTGGTCCGGTGCCGTGGAGGGCCTTGTGTGCGTGGGTGAGCATCTTGAAGGTGATTCTCGCCTCGATGGGGAGCCAGTGGAGTGTGCGCAGGTGCAGGGAGATGTGGCAGTGTTTTAGCAGGTTGAGGACCAGTCTTGCGGCGGCGTTCTGGATGTTCTGTAGCTTGCGGTGAGGTTTTTGTTCATTCCGGCGTAGAGTGCGTTGCCGTAGTCGAGTCTGCTGGTGACCAGGGCGTGAGTGACGGTCTTTCGGTGTTCGAGGGGGATCCATTTGAAGGTCTTACGAAGGAGGCGGAGGGTGTGGAAGCAGGAAGATGAGACGGAGTTGATCTGGCGGTCCATTTTGAGCTCGGAGTCCAGGATGATTCCCAGGTTGCGTGCGTGGTCCATGGGGGTTGGCGGGTTTCCGAGGGCGGGGGGCCACCAGGTGTCGCTCTAGGCGTCTGGGTTTGGGCCCATGATGAGTACTTCTGTTTTGTTGGTGTTTAGTTGTAGGCAGCTATTTTTCATCCATTTGGCTACGGCTTCCATGCCTTCTCAAAAGTTGCGTCTGGCGTTGTTGGGCTCGTTGGATAGGGAGAGGATGAGTTGGGTGTCGTCTGCGTATGACACGATATTGAGTCCATAGGTTCTGACGATGGGGGCGAGTGGAACCATGTAGACGTTGAAGAGCGTCGGGCTGAGGGAGGAGCCCTGGGGGACTCCGCAGGTGGTAGGAGTGGGGTCCGAGAGGAAAGGGGGGAGTCTGACCCGCTGCGTCCTGCCGGAGAGGAAGGAGCAGATCCAGTCGAGGGCTTGTCCTGGATTCCTGCGTCGTAGAGTCTGCGTATTAGGGTGCGGTGGGAGACTGTGTCGAACGCCGCTGATAGGTCGAGGAGGATGAGGGCTACTGTTTCTCCTTTGTCCAGTAGGGGGCAGATGTCGTCTATTGCGGCGAGGAGGGCGGTTTCCGTACTGTGGTTTTTTCTGAAGCCGGATTGGGAGGAGTCGAGGATGTTGTGTTCTTCAATGAATGTGCCGAGTTGGCTGTTGATGGCTTTCTCGATGACTTTCGCTGGGAACGGGAGCAGGGAGATGGGGCTGTAGTTTTTGAGGTCGGTGGGGTCCGCTGAGGGTTTCTTTAGGAGGGGATTGACCTCAGCGTGTTTCCAGTCGTCGGGGAACGAGGCGGTCGCCAGGGAGCGGTTGATGGTGTGGCGGAGCATGGGTGCGATGGTGTCGGCGGCTCTGTTGAAGATGTGGTGGGGGCAGGGGTCCATGGGGGCCCCTGAGTGGATTGACTTCATTGTCTTCAGTGTGTCTTCGGTGGTGAGGGCTGTCCAGTCATCAATCGCTGGTTTCCGGGTGTCGGGGTGGTTGGTGAGGGTTCAGTGTGTTGGTTGTCTTCGTCGAAGTTGTCGTAGATGCTCTTGATTTTGTGGTGGAAAAAGGTGCTGAGTTTGTCGCAGAGGTCTTGTGAGGGAGGGATGTCGGTAGACTCGCTGGTGGGTTGGGCGAACTCCTTGATGATGCTGAAGAGTTCCTTGCTGTTGTGCGCGTGGGTGGAGATTCTGTCTTCAATCGCTTTTTTCCTCGTTTCTCTGATGAGTTGATGGTGGGCGTTGGTGGCGGCTCTGAAGTTGTTGTGGGCTTCTGTGGATTTGGTGTTCCTCCAGGCCTTTTCGAGGCAGCGGCATGTGTGTCTGGACTCTCGAAGTTCGGTGGTAAACCATCTGGCTTTCTTGGCGCGGGTATTGTTGTTTTACTTGAGGGGGGCTATGGTGTTGGTGCTGTCCGAGATCCATCTATGCAGGGTTCGGGCTGCGGTGTTGGGGTCGTCGTTTTCCGCGATGGTTGGGGTGGAGTTGTTGAGTGAGGAGGTGAGCTGGTCGTTGGTGATTTTGGTCCAGTTTCTTCGTGGGAGCAGGTGCTGGTGTCTGTGGATGGTGGGTGTTCTGAAGGTGAAGTGGACACAACGATGGTCGGTCCATGGGAGTTCGGTGGTGTGGCTGAAGGTGATGGAGTTTCCTGTAGTGAAGAGGGGGTCGAGGGTGTGTCCTGCTGAGTGCGTGGGCTCAGTCACGATCTGGCAGAGTCCAATGTTGTGGAGGTTGTCCAGGAGGGATGTGGTGTTGGGGTCCAGTTGGTTGTCGAGTTGGAAGTTGAGGTCTCCCAGCAGGGTGTAGTTGGTGGATGCGATGGCCTGCGGGGAGATAATGTCCGTGATGGAGTTGGCGAAGGGTCCGCGGGGTCCAGGGGGTCGATAGATGAGGGTTCCTCGGAGGGTGGCGGTGGGGCTGGCCAGTATCTTGAAGTGAAGGTGTTCCATCAGTTCTGTGGGCTCGTCGGGGAGTGTGCTCAGGCGGAGGCTGGATTTGTGGACAATGGCGATTCCTCCTCCTGGGCGGGTGCGGCGGTCCTTCCTGGAGATCTTGTATCCTTGGGGGATGGCGATCTCCGGTCCCGAGGTGATGTTGGTCCAGGTTTCGGTGAAGAACGCTACGTCCGGGGTGGTGCTGTCGAGGAGGTCCCAGATTTCGGTGGGGTGTTTGTGGAGGGATCGGATGTTGAGGAGGATGCATTGCAGGGTCTTCGGTTCGGTTGTGTTCTTGTGGGCGGGTTGTGCTGGATCTGTGTTCTTGGTGGTGCTGCAGGTGTGACGGCAGCGGTGACAGCTGAAGGGTCCGTGGGTGTCGGCTGGTGATGCTAGCTTGCAGTTGTTGTTGCGGCCTGGGTTGAGTGCGTGGAGTGCTGCTGGGTCGTAGCGTTGGTGGGGCGGAGGTCCAGGGTTCCTGGCGCAGGGGCCGCCATTAAGTAGGGGTCGGGGAGGGCTGGACAGCAGGGAGGCGGGAGCGGGGAGGGGAGCTGGATTGGGCCGGTCGCGCTGGGGGGGCGGGGCCGCGGGGGCAGCAGCGGCGGGGAAAGGTAAAGGGAGGAAATAAGGGATAAAGAAAAAGGGAAAATAAGCAGAAATAAGGCACAAAAGAGCAGAGATGCAGAAAAGTGCAGAAAGGTGAAAGCTAAAAGAGGGTAGAAAAACGAGTGAAAACGAGTGAAAGAGCAGAGCGAGAGGAAGGGAAAATGAGCAGAAATAAGGCACAAAAGAGCAGAGATGCAGAAAAGTGCAGAAAGGTGAAAGATAAAAAAGGGTAGAAAAACGAGTGAAAATGAGTGAAAGAGCAGAGAGAGAGGAAGGAAACAGAGGTCCACTGGACCACCAGGGATGAGGCGCAGGGAAACCTGCGGGTGGAGGAGGGCCGCTGACTCCGTAGAATACGTGGCTCTGAATCCTGATTGCGTGGGATAGTACAGGTTGTGCCGATTAATATGCGCAACCAATTGCATGTTCACCACCTTCTCTGCTATTTTAGAGAAGTAGGGAAGGAGTGAAATAGGGCGCAGGTAATGCAATAGACCCGGATCTGCTTATGGTTTTATCTTTATGGGGAGGACAATTGCTTGCTTCCACTTACTCTGGACCTCACCGCAGCGGAAGGAGAGCTCCAGGAGTTGCTGTACATAGGGCAGTAATACATCTAGACCTTCCCTAATGATTTTAGGCAGGGCTGGGTCCACTGGGGAACTGGATTTGATGCTTAGAGCTACACCTTTTAAATCTTCCAACGAAGGGGGGAGGACTCTGAGAGGGAATTGGCCTCAAACACAGGGATTCTCTTGGATTGAGAAAATGTGCCGTTACGGGCCTCATCAGGAAAGGAATCATATATTTTGGATACCTTCATAGCAAAGAGGTCAGCAATCTGGTTACACGACTCTGGAGAACAAATGGCAGAAGCCATAGTTCTCTCTAGGGAGGTGTTAGAAATGGGATTTTTGGTTGGCTAGGGCATGTGCCAAAGCCAGGCAGAAACCACCACTCTAGTCAGGATAAGGGAGTTACACTCCTAAAATAACCCATGCTCACCCCCTTGGTAGCTTGGCACGAGCAGTCAGGCTTATCTTAGAGGCAGTGTGTAAAGCATTTGCACATAACCAACAGAAATACAGTGTAAGCACTACAAAAGGACACCACACCAGTTTTAGAAAAATATCCAATATTTTTATACTTAAGACAAGACTAAAAACAATACAAATCCACAATACAGTACTTAAAATTCTTCAGTTATCAAAATATGCTTGGAAAACAGTTCCTTGATGTCGATAGCTCCGTCTGGGGCTATCACGGCGTCGTGAGCAAACAAATCCAAACAGTTCTGGCTGACCGTGGCGTTGCGGGCCAGCTACGGTGTCGGGAAGACCCGCAAACAGTACCTTTTAGAAATGCAGGGCGTCGTCGACCTCTCGTTGAGCTTCTGAAAGCACGGCATCCGCAGGCGTCGGTTCCGGAGGTCGGTGCAGGAGTCGTCGGGCCCTCGAAGTCACACGCGTTGCAGATCGAACTCCTCTCTGTTGATGTCAGGAGCGCTGGCGTTGGCAGGCGTCGGGTGCTTCGGTGCGAAGTGCAGCAGTGTGGCGTGCGGTGCCCTCAGGTCGCGGTGCCAGCAGCGGCTCGGTGGTGGCGTCAGATGGCGTCGTCGGTGAGACCAGGGTCGCGGTGCGAAGTGAATGCGGTGCTCGTCGCGGTGCTGGAAGGTCACGGTGCAAGCAGCGGCGTAGTCGTTGCTGAAGCGCTGTCGTCGGCTGATGAACTGGAGTCGATGGCGCCGGCGTCCGTAGGCCAAGGCTGCAGTGCGGGATGAGGGCGGTGCTTCGTGTAACTTTACGAGCGGTGCCCTCGAACCACGGTGAAAGCAGCGGTGTAGATTGCGGCATGGAGCATCGTCGTCGGGGGTACCAAAGCGTCGTCGTGAAGCAAGGCGGTGCGGAGTGCGGTGTCCACAGGTCGCGTGCGATTAGCGGCTCGGTGGCGGCGTCAACAGGCGTTGTCGGTGAGACCCGGGTCGCGGTGCGGCGTTGCATCGGTGCCCTCTGCGGTGCCGTCAGGACACGAAGTCGGCAGCGGCATTGTAGACGGCGTCGGGTTGCTTTTTCTTCTGTTGCAGCACAAAACACACAGTCCCCAGTGCTGAGGGCAGAAGAGCTTGAAGTCTTTGCTGTTACTGAGACTTCTTGAACAGGGGGCAAGCTCTACCTCGAGCCCTTGGAGAAACTCACAAAAGTAGATTGCAGAAAGTTCAGTCCAGTCCTTTCACTGTCCAAGACAAAAGCAGCCACTGCAGGCCAACACAGCAAAGCACACAGCAAAGTGGTAGTTCCTCCTCACAGCTTCTCCAGCTCTTTTTCTTGGCAGTCTTCTAGATCCAAAAGAGTTCTAAAGTTCAGGGGTCTGGGCCCCAATATTTATATCCCAAAATCCTTTCATCTCTTTGGCAGAGAGTGTCTGTGCCCTGCCAGAACCAGTTCTGCCTTCTCTGGTGTGACTTCCTGGCAGGAGGTGGAGACGGCATGATCAGAGGCAGACCAGGCACTTTGAGGTGCAAGGAAATCTCCTCCCCCTTCCCCAATTGCAGCCCAGGCCTTTTCAGCCCTTTCCTGACCCACCTAGACTATCTGGAGCCACTCCTGCTCCCCAGCCTTCTGCCATCCAAAACCCAGACAGGCAATCCACATTCCAGCAGAGGCACACGGGATGACTGAGCAAGAAAATACCTACTTTCTAAAAGTGGTATTTTCAAACACAGAATGTAAAAATCACCTTCACTAAAAGATGCATCTTTAGATTCTGAGTTCAGGCATACTAAACTTTATTTTCCTACCCTAATTCCCCGGGCCAGTTATGTTTATAAGATGTTATAAACAAACTCCCCATTCTGTCCTATGGGGAACAGGTAGCCATGCAATAGCGAAAACAGAAATTGGCCGTCATTCGCTATCAGGACATGCCACACACACCAGGGCATGTCCTACCTTTCACATACACTGCACCCGGCCCACAGGGGTACCTTGGGCCTACCTTAGAGGTGGCTGACATGTAAGAAAAGGGAAGGTGAGGGACTGGCAAGTGTGTGCACTGGCCAAGTCGAAATGGCAGTTACAAACTGCGCGCAGACACCGCAATGGCGGGTCTGAGTTACCTTTTCAGGGCTACTCACGTGGGTGGCACAATCAGTGCTGCAGGCCCACTAGTAGCATTTGATTCACAGGCCCTGGCACACTCAGTGCACTTTACTAGGGACTAACAAGTAAATCAAATATCCAATCATGGAAACACCAAGCCATAACACAATTTACCACAGGAGCACTTGCACTTTACCACTGATCAGCAGTGAGCAAAGTGTGCAGAAACACTACGCCAGCAAAAACAGAGTCAAAACCGGGAGGTCAGAAAGCAAAAGCTCAGGGGAAACACGCCAAAAGATGCCAAGTCTAACAGGAGGATACATCTTTAAGGTTGTCCGCCTGCTCTGTTCTATCATTATAGTAAGCAGCGCTGGTTTTCTTAATAAGAGAATGGTAGTTCTTTAGTTCTGACTTGTAGGCAGCCTTATTGCTATCGGAGAAATCTTTCCTCCATTGGCGCTCAAAGCGCTTGCAGGATTTTTTAACTATCATCAGATCTTCATTGAACTATGGCACCGATTTGGTTCGTCTCTGAGGGATATTAGTAGTCTATGCAGCAACTGCATCCAGTGTTTCAGCAATCCACTTGTCTACTGCTGTGTTGACGGTGTTAATATCCTCTCCCAATTGAGGATGACTCTGCTGAAGAGCTTGGGTGAAGCTCTCAGCGTTGAATTTTGTCCATTTCCTGCGCGGAGTAATTGGGCCGATTCTAGCTGTGCGAGGGGGGTTTAGCTAGTGAAATAGAGAACGCCACGAGATGGTGGTCGGACCAAGGGACTGCGATCGGGGCTTCAACCTCTAACTCTAAACAGTTGGAAAAGATGGGATCTATATGTGACCCAGTTGATGTGTAGGGTGAGTGGATTTAAGCTCTAGCTGAAGGGCGGCTAATTCCTGACATAGGGATTGCGCTTAATTGCTAGTATGGGCGTCAAAATGTAAATTTCGATCGCCCAGAACAGTCAGATTATTGTGGCGTAGCGCTGGTTGCACCACTGTTTCCACAAGGCTCGAAATAAAATTGGTGGACGGGCCTGGGGGTCGGTAGATCAGGAAGCCATTGACCGCGTGATCGTCAGCCGCCATTATAGTAAAGAAGGCTGCTTCACTGTCATCTATATTGGCCGTTTTCATGGTACATTTTAGGGATAGTTGGTAGATAATGGCTATCCCTCTTCCACACTTAATGGGGCGGTCTTGTCTGAGGATGCCGTAATCCTGAGGAAGAGCTTGTGGTATCTCGGGGTCAGAAGCCTCATTCAGCCATATTTCCATGAGAAACATGGCGGCAGGTTGATTATCTACAATACAATCGTGGATTTCAATGTTATGTTTACTGAGTGACCTACAATTAATAAGTAGGAACTTTAATTTGTGTTCTTTCCTGGAACCTACCTTCAATGCGGTCAATTTAAACGGGCAGTAGGTGCAGCACAATGTGTCTGCCTCAGTAGATAGAGTGTGGCGGCATGATTCCAGGAGCGGTGGTTCCAGTTCTTTTAAACGTTATGCCGAGTACCTCAGGGGCTGGTCGCTCCTGAAACGGGCAGGGGTTCTGGCCCCTGGGCCCGGCCGGCCATGGCTGGCCGTGGACGGGTGCAGACGGACTTGCCTTTGGTGCTCTAGCGGCGTGCCCGCTGCGTGCATCCGTGGGCATGGAGAAGAAGACCGCCTCTGGGGGCGTGGCCAGAGCAGGCCAATCTGATACAGCGGGGCGTGGAGCGAGACGACTCTCCGCGCCCTGCACTCAGTATTTGGTGAGTTCAGGTCCAGGGAGAGAGCGTAATGCAGCGGTATGTAAAGGGGGGGAGCCAGGCAACTCCGGCACTGAGGTGCTACACTGGGGAAGGAAAAAGATATAGTAAGGGAGCCAGGCACCTCCCAGCAATAAGTACTTACAAGGAAATTAAAGTTAAAGTTATGATGGGTTGGTACCTGACAACAGAAAGGCCGAGTAACATGTTCCCTGGGACTAGTGAGCGATGCTGGAAGGAACGTAGAGAAGGATGCAGTCTTAGCTATATATCTTGGAGATGCCTGAAATGTTCCCCTAATTGGAAGAAGGCCCTAGCAGTCATAAAAGAATTAATAGGGTTCCTGGTTCTTTAGTATCTCAAATTAGTGGTATTAGTGCTTGAAACCAGAATCCTGAGACTCCATACAGAAAAAAGAGTAGTCTCTAATCTTCCAACTCTTGATCTTGGCAAAAACAGTGAAAGCGTATAATTGGAAACAAATGGCTGTGCCAATGCTGGACCTGTGGCATAAAAACATGTGGGATGTCATGCTATATGTTGTCATGCTATATGTTATGTTATGTTATATTGATTTGTATAGCGCACTTATCTCACGAGAGGGTATCCAGGGCACTGTAGAGTCTGTCGAGACACGTGGACAAAGAAAAAGAAGACTTTCTTTCTGTTTGAATCCTAATGTTAACCTATATGAGAGATAAATATAGAGAAGTAACTTATCCAACAAGGCTGAGGGCTCTACATGCTGGTGAATAGCTTCAAAATGAATGGCATTCCCAAAACTTGCCACTGTTTGAAAGAAATGGCAGGTTTGATATTGAACTGTAGTCATGCGGTTTAGCAGGATACTGCTTCGGCTTTCCAGTGCAAGGGGAGCATCTATAAGAGATGGTGGCACTCTACCTTGAGAGAAAGGGGCACTGATGTTAAACCAAACTTACCTTGCAACAATGTTAATCAGCTTTTCATTGTCATTGCACTGAATGGATGAACTGTAGATGCATGCATGAACCTGACTTGCTACTGCTTAAAGAATCACCAGGCTTGAAGGACAGACCAAACTAAAATGGCTCCAAAGATTGAGTGGGAGCGTATGATTTTGAAGGGTCAACCACAGAGGTAAACTCTATTCTGTCGCAGTATGTGTTTCTCATATCTGAGAAAACCTGTGAAGATATCAAACCATTTTTACTTCGCTGGATTGGTAGGGAGGTGGCAGTTCTGCCAGCTCACATGTGCTACCCTGTCTCACACAATGTCAGCTCCCTTCACACGGTAACCTGGTGAACAGCTGATTTCACAGAGTGTAACACAAGGTGAGGTAAAAACCCCTGCACAGAGTTTATGGTGGGCTGGGGTCGCGGGCGGGTGGGGGAATCAACAGTGCTTCCAGGGCACACAAAACCCTGTCCCGTCCAAGGTCCCACCCCTCCTCTCACACTGTGAACATTTTTAGAGGTTGTCAGGCCCAAGGTGATGTAATTCTTTTGAGTAGACTGTAGAGTTCTGCTGTGCCATTTCCTGAATTCCTAATAGTATGAGTAAGAGCAGTGTTTGTGTTTAACTAAATGTTCTATGCATAGTTCATACATGATCAGTGATGAAGTGTGTAAATTAATCTATCTCAGATTTCATTTCCTTCATGGAGAAGAGCACGTAGGCGTATCACCTGTGGGTGAACATTTGTTGTTTCGAGATTTGAGTAAGTGGGGGAGAGCCAGGCCATCACAGGTATGATTTATTGCTTGTAATTGGACAACGTGTAGTTTTTACCTGACGCGCATTGGACTGAGAGAGAAGGCGGTGGACAGGATCTGCAAGAACTAGTTTACCATTCCAGATGGCATCTCCGAAGGATATGAGGCAATCACAGAATGAGAGCATGATCAGTCCAGGTGTTTTGAGATAATATCGACTTATGAACCAACCTACCATGAGTATTGATCAAGACACGCAAGTGGGCTCTCGAATAAGTGTGACATTCAGAGCTCAGGGCTCTCAAATCCCATCACCAGTGAGCTCATTATAGAGTTAATTCACTCACTGAATATAGCATCAGTAGAATCACGTTCCAGGGAGCATTTCAACCATTAAATACATGCACATCCAATAGTTTTATAAATTAATATTTATCTCTTTTATTTTTTGTAGCACCTCTTCTCAATTAACAAACGAAGAAATAGAGAGATAAATGTAAAACGTTGCTTGAGCCAGGATAAATGCATTGTCATGGACAGTTATTGAATATTAGAGAATTAGTGGTGATGACAGAGATAAAATAAAATATGTAGGGTGCACTCTGATTGATATCACAGCATCTTGCGAAGCAATACTCAGCTATGCAGTTTCACAAACACATATGTGCAGGAGTGATAACTTTAAAAACACCATCTGTGAATCGTGAGGTCTTTTTTTCCTTTACATAAATAAATCAAATTATTTACTTCACTTTAGTCTGTTAGTTAGCCGGCTTCCACATGGCACAATAACTAATTGAAATTATTTTCTGGAGCAAAATGCATTGCATGGCTTTTGTATAATACATTTTCGGCTATAATAAAGAGGCTGTACAAGATTTCTGGGACCCTAATGGATTGTTGAGGGCATTTTTGGCAATCGAATAATGATTGTTGGCTTGCAAGAGAGAAAAGGGCCCCGAGTTTAAGCACTCTCACCACTGCACTGCTAGTGATGCCCACTCTGCCAGTAAAGGCCTGAAGGCAAACAGTGTGCAACTAATAAATATACATATGGGTGGGGGGCCGACAGCTGTCCGTTATAAGCATACTGCAAACCACGAGGGCATTGGTGAGCCCGGGAATCTGACAGGACACGAATGAGGCCTCCACATTGCAGCGCATTTTGTTGCCATGCATGTGTGCGCGCGAATTGGGTCTGATTCTATTTAAGCAAATCAATGTTTTGTCTTTCTTGAGCGAAAACCTTTGCATGACAACTCGCTATTTCTTTCTGGTATGACCTTTTCCAAATGTTGGTTCTCATGTAGATTTATCGAGCTGTAGGTGAACAGGGTACTTTTTGCCCCTGCTCAATGGCTGGCCGGGCCTGGTTTTCTGTAATAATGCACAGACACCTCACTATGCACTTCCTCCTTTTCCACCAGGGGCGTGCAGCTTCCTCTGGCGTCCTTCCCTTCATCTGAGCTACACTTGATGCTTGTAGATTTCCCTTCGCAACTGCTTATGGTACTTCGCTTCCCCAATTGCTAAGTTCTCTTCGCTTACCCTTTTCTAGCTGCTCCTGACTGAACCCCCACTTTCCTAGTCCTATCTATCTATCTATCTATCTATCTATCTATCTATCTATCTATCTATCTATCTATCTATCTATCTATCTATCTATTCCCACCAGACACCTCCTCTCAGCTCAAGAGCCCCTTGCCACCGTCCCTCAGATCCGCAAGACCAGGACCGGAGGAAGATCCTTTTCCTACTTCGCTGCCAAAACCTGGCACACCCTGCCCCTCCACCTCAGGCTATTCCCGTTGCTGACCTAATTCAGGAAGGACCTCAAGACCTGGCTCTTCGACTGAACATCTGCGCCCAGTCAGATCTGCGGCCCCCCCCAGCGTCTTGTGCCCCTCAAGCGTGAGTAGTCGCGCTTAACAAACACTGATCTATCTATCTATCTATCTATCTATCTATCTATCTATCTATCTATCTATCTATCTATCTATCTATCTATCTATCTATCTATCTATCTGTCTGTCTGTCTGTCTGTCTGTCTGTCTGTCTTCAACTCAGGGGTGGTACCAACCAGAGAATGATTGTTTCTAAAGCGAGGAACTTCAAATGAAGGGGGATTCGGCTTCTTTGGCCCATTGACACTGGGAGAAGCCTGGCCAGGTCGGCGTGTTTTCTAAGATGCACTAATGTCTCCCGTCCCCCAGGCGCTCACATACCCTGGCTCATCCAGAAGCGTCTTGTGTCCCTGTAGCCTTCTCCCCGGGGCCGCCTTCAGCTTGAAGTGTGTACTTGAAAATCCCCATACAATTACTACTGGTCATAGCAGTACATGCCTTTTGCCTCTGAAGATGAAGCAAGCTCTCAGCCTCACTGCTTATAGGTTACTGGAGACTTAAATGGAAACAGCTTCCACTCCATGGAAGGGGCCAGACGGCGGTCACTGCTGTATTTGGGCCGTGGCGGTGCCGTAATGCAAAGGACTTTAATACCAACGGGTGCAAGAGCCCTCTAGAGACAATGCCCTGTGTTTCACAACGCCATTGAACTGCACGCTTAACACAGATTTGCCAAACGTTGCACTTTTAGTAGAAAAGCGCCTCCTTCACAGTTTATAGGCGCACCTCAGTTGAATTCTAAGCTACTGCGCTGTTATGAATTCCAGTTCAACACAGGACATTCTTTATACGCAATGAAGACGTTAGTCACCGAATCAAGACATCGCAAACGTTGCATCGCATTTATCCACACATCCTTCAAAGCCACGCAGGCTTTTGAAGTAAGAAATCCAAGCTGCTCTCAAGAATGTTTTGCTTACATAAAGCCTCCTGCAAGGGAACAAAGTGCGCGCCGCTTGTTGACGCCGTTAATGGAGGCTCGCCGAGTCTGTGACCGCCTCCACTACATATCCCATTTGTCATGTGTGCGGGTGTCAGTGAAATTCCTTAGCGCCAGATAAAGGGACATGGCATCTATTATTCGGCGTTGTTGTTTGGAGAAGCGTCCTGTTACGTTGATGCCTACTTCTTGTCATGCAGCACTACAGCATGTCATTAGCTCGTGCGACGCCATAATTCATGAGGAAAAGCGGCTGACTTTTGACAGGCCTGTGAGGGCTCAGTTACCTGACGTACTTCATCTTCAAGAGCAACATCTCTGAAAACTTTCAACAAGCAGGGACACTCGTCTTAGCTTTCGTATATTATAAAGTTGTTTGCAAGATGAAATAATAACGTAAAAAATGAGCAGGTGGCCAGCAGGAGCAGATATTTATTTCCCCTATATAGTGAATCCTGCACTGCTGCTGACCATTCTGTAGCTGTGCCATGTGCTAGTGAAAGTTGTTGACTGATTTTCTGCTGTACAAAAAGCAAAATAACTGTCACAATAGGACATAGGGCATGAACAGTGTAGGGTCCAGGGCAAGGGAGCAATGTAAAGGCAAAGTATGCATCGCGGTGCATAGTGAGATGGAGCAGTATAGCATCTTTGCTTCTGACCTTATACAGTTCTCTAAGACATTTTGACTAGATTTGCACAACACATATACCACATATTTTTGAACAACTGATCAGCACTCACCATACATTTTTCAAAATAGACATGAGTTTCATCTAATCTAAGTTACATAGTGCACAGACTCCATCCAAGTTTGTTTTTATAAAAACGAATTCCTTTATTCATATTCTTCCTATGCTTTTCTCTATGCAGTTTTCTTCAATATAGCCAACGCGTTTCGTCTCTTGACAGAGACTTCTTCAGGTCTTCTGAACTTGGCGTCCGTCACACCACACTGTTTACGGGAGATGGCAACCATTGGTTTTGAGGCCAACATGGGCTTGGACATGACTTGTTGATGACAGCTCTGTCGTTTGGACCGTAGGATTAACATAGATACAGATAAGGATAACATGAGCCTCCGTGCTGTAACACTGGGAGTTTCTGTACACATAGCAGATACGGGTGAAAATACATCACAAAGCCCTGAAGAAGTCTCTGTCAAAAGACAAAACACTTTGGCTACATTGAAGAACATTTTGTGGAAAAAAAGCATGAAGAATATGAATAAGGAATTTGTTTTAATAAAAACAAACTTGGATGGAGAATGTACACTATGTGTAGGAAAGTAGGATCTGCTTTTCATGGTTACCCCCACTTTTTGCCTGATGTGATGCTGTTTTTGACTAGTCTGACTGGGATCCTGCTAATCAGGACCCCAGTCTATCTGCTTTCTCCCTAAACTGTTGTGTTCAGTACCTAGGTACATCCCAGATTGGATACTGGGGTGCCCTTGTCAGGCCCTAGTATATAGTACCCATGTACACAGGGCATAGGTACCCCGGAGGTCTGCCATGGGCTGAAGCATGTATTATGCCACTGTGGAAATACAGATTTTATAATGGACGTAAGCTCCACCATTTTATATTATTGTAGCCACCATTTTGTGGTAAGCTTTTCTTAGTTTGTCTCCCTAGCACAAACTAATGTGCTCCTTTCAGCTACACAGAACAAAGTGGATACGTCAAAAGACCCCAGAGCATATGTTTGTTCTCTACTTGCTAGCACGCAAGTAGGGCAGGATGCATTTAACAAACGGTCAATGATTAACATTCCTATTCACTGATATCACATGTATTACAGCCAGCTGCATAAATTGCTTATGTCTACAAATTATTGTTGATACAGGACGTGCGACCTTTTGTTCCATATCCAGATGATTAATCAAGTGAGCGCCTGACTCTGTAACCACAGGCGTATCTATGTTTATATGTCTGACGCAAGTTATGTACAGTTCTGCTTTATTTCTGTTGACCACGGGATTACTGATGAGTGGTGGGAGTTAATGAGTAATCCTTATATATATATGTTTTGCATGCCATGTATACATATTTCCAGAGGTACTGGTCCTGACTAGTACATGATATCATCCTGGGATTATTAATCATCCTAGGCAGCTGCTAATTTTTCATACCCATTCCCACCTACACTTGTTCCAGCAGAAAGATATATAAGGCTGTCTATGACTGTGTAAGTTGTCCACTTCTCTCATAGCCACATGGAGCTGTGAGGTTGTGTACCCGCTTGAGCGAAATAAATCTTTTTATGTTACAGTTACCTCCGACTGCTGGTCTTCCTTGTTATAGGTGTACCTGTGGGAGGTTGGAGAAGGACCACTTCCACAAAATTGGCGACTCTGGTGGGACCTCTCCGTGGGACATCCAACGGCTAACTGAGTCCGTGGTTGAGAGGTGCGACTGAGGACTGAAGGATCGTAGGGGCCCCTGCACTAAGGAGACAGAGTTTCTCCGCAGCTGCCATCTGAAGTCCCAACTGGCCTCTTGACACAGGATTCCCCGGCAGAGGTCCACGAGCTGATCCCTTTTGAAACAGACGTGTTGTCCGAAGACCAACAGTCGGACGATTTGAGGACACCACAGATTGGTGAGATTGTTCTGTTGTATGTTTTGTTAATTAAGTTTGGTTATTTAAGTTTGTTGATTGGTTTGGTAAAATAATAGTTATAACTACGAAGTACTAGGAACAATGAAGAAATGCATTTCTAAAACGTTCTGTTGTATAAAATCAGGTCACCGGTTGGACGAAAGTGTCCCCACTCCTGTTGAAGACAGTCCTGGTTGGATATTAATGATAAAAAAGGAGTGAATGTGAATTTATACAATAGAATATGGCATGAGTATACAAAAAAAGATAAGGAATTACAATTTCCTATTGATGGTACCTTTGATTTAGCTAAATTACAGTATTTACAACAATGTATGATGGAACGGAAGGTCCGACCCGCTATGTTTGAAGTATTTCAAACATGGGAGAAATCTGCCAGAACTCGGAATATGAAACAAAAACAAGATAGGGAACGAGAGAATAGAAAAACAACCATGGCTAAAGTAGCAGAATATAATAATATAAAAATAAACGAAAACATTGAACAGCATGACAGAGAGTTTAGGATGAAAACAGAAAAATGTTTTGTTGCAAAAGAAAAAAGAAAGTGCCCTCCTATCGATGAAGTATTAGAAGATTTGTTAGATAAACCTCCCCCGTATAATATTGTCCAGATTCCTGCCCCAGGTCCCGGGGCTGGGGGTCCACCAGCTACTCAGCAAGCGCCCCCTCCTGTTGTGCAGGCTCAACAGGTAGCCACTCCTGTTACGCAAGCCCAGCAAATAACCCCTGTTACTAATCTTCAGGGTACACAGGGAGCGGTAGGTTACACCCCAACAGTACCGTCCGCTCCAGCAACATTATCCTCCAGCACCACGCCCCCAATGTTCACAACACCATTTAGCACACAAAGTCACTCCCCTATAATAACTATGCGGAGACCGGACCACTGGATAGATTCCCCTCACTCTAGGTCACCAATTAGGGACAGACTGACACCAGACACGCAGGTTAGACACACACGATTAGGCCCTTCTGAAAAGAACGCTATAAAGAAAATGACCAAAAAGTGGATGGACCAAGGGGAAATAACTAAAAGAGAAGCCTGGGACACATTTGAGGGGATGCAGGAATTAAGAGCCAAAAATTTTGTCATTAATAGTATGGTGACACGATTGTTTGATCACTGTTACCTCTTATTAGAGGATAGTACCGTTGTTTTTACGTCACCAGAATGGTTAAACAAAGTATGGAGGGATAGTGAACACTCCACATTAACTATCGCACAATGTAGAAGTGCATTTAATGACTGTTATCAGTTCCAAAAGGAGCTAGATATCATTATATGTGGTGCCACACAAAAACATATCCACCAACATTATGGCCCAGAAATTAGTGGTGATACTTCAGCTTACCCTATGAGAGAGGTACATCCAATTCCTGATCCAAGGCCAGGGAATCATCCCCCTATCCCACAATATGTTCATACTCCTTGGACTAGGGCTGATTTGTTAGCCATGAGAAAGGAGTTACCTGATCCTAGAAAAAATCCAAGGCTCTTTTATGAGCAACTTGAATCTGCCATTAATTTAACACCCATGATACTAAAAGATATTGATTTTTTGTTTGATTTCTTGGTACCTCAAGAAATATGGCGTCCAGTTAGGGATAATAACTGCGCAACCATTAACTGGCCAACCATAGTCGGTGATGATAATGACAGATTAGCAGGAGGAGCCGTGCCACCGTCCTTAATAGCCTTACCAAGGCATATTATAACACGTATGCAGGAAATATTGCCCAGAGAAAAGGTGGATTGGGATAAGATGACGGCATGTCGACAGAAGGAGGGAGAGGAAGTTACCGATTTCTTTAGTAGAATAGAGGAGGTTTTTAAAGCATACAGTGGGCAAGATATACAGACTATACAAGGGAAGCGTATCTTTGCTAATCAGTTTGTTCATAATCTTCTACCTGACTTATCAGATAGTATAAAGACGTACGAAAGCACCTGGACTGCTAAAGACCCAGCTGAATTATTGACCATGGCCTGCTACTATGAGAATAAGAGAAATGCAGAAAAGGGAAAAAAGGATAAGCAAATGAAGGAGTTAAAAACAAAAGCATTGATGCAGCAAGCTTTTCCTGATAGGGGAAGGACAAGAGGACGTACAAACTTTCAGAGGGGAGGTGGACGTAGTCGAGGGGTTGGTCGAGCTGCTTCAGCTCCGGCGCAACAGAGAGCAGGGTTAGGCTACAATACATGTGCCTATTGCTATCAGGAGGGTCATTGGAAGAATGAGTGCCCTTCGTTACAGGGCCAGGGTCAGACTATGAGAAATAATGCCAATACTTACAGAGGGAACACAACTCCCCACGCAGACAGAGGAAGAGGTAGAGGACAACAAAGAAATTATAATGACACCGACCAGATAAATTATTTCGACCAAAGGAATAATGCGTATTTTACACAGGATTATGCGCAGGATGATGATCATCAGGATTGGACCCTATAGGGATGCCCAGGAGAGGACAGGGAGCGAGTGCAAATACCAGTAGATTCTTCAGGGCCATATGTAACAATGATGGTTGGAGGTGAAGAAAGAGTGTTCCTTCTAGATACTGGTGCCACTAACACATCCATTTCCCACCGCTTGCTCCCCCATGCTCCTCTCTCGGGAAAATTAGATAAGTCGGTGGGATTTTCTAATGCTGTTGTAACAAGCCCCATTTCGCGACCATTGGACTTCACTATAGGCCCCATAACAGGGAGCATGCCCTTTGTATTAACAGAGAAATGTTCACTTAATTTACTAGGTTTGAAGGCTTTAAAAATGATGCATGCTACCATATATTGTACACCAGATGGTGTTTATCTGACTTGCAAGAAATCAGCACTATCTAAGCAGTATCTTGTTGCAGACAAAAATACCTTACCACCTGAACTTCGGGATATTGATCCGAAGTTGTGGGCACATGGACCAAACGATGTAGGAAGAATGGATATTGAGCCAGTACATATTAAAGTAAAACAAAATGTTAAATTACCCCGCATTCCCCAATACAAAATGTCAAAAGAAGGAGAGGAAGGATTGAAATTAGTGATATCAGACTTGCTGCAACGACAAATAATAAGAGAAGTCACAAGTAGCGTATGTAATAGTCCCATTTTACCTGTAGTTAAACGAGATGATGGAACAGAACAGGTCAAATATAGGATGGTTGTTGATTTGAGAGCCATTAATAAAATAGTGGAACCACAATATCCTGTTGTACCCGACATTACTGCAATGTTTTCGTCTGTACCACCTTCAGCCCAGTGGTTCACTGTGATTGATCTAAAAAATGCCTTCTTTAGCATTCCCATACACCCAGATAGTCAGTATTTGTTCAGTTTTAGTTTCCAAGGGAGATCCTATCAATTCTGTCGAGCTCCACAGGGGTATACAGAAAGCCCTAGCATTTATAGCCAGGCATTAAAAAGACAACTGGATAACTGTATTATGCCATCAGGTACGGTATTACTGCAATATGTTGATGATTTATTAATCACCGCTGAAACAGAAGATATTTGTAAGAAGGCTACGCATGATGTTTTAACATTTCTCGCTTTGCATGGACATAAGGTTTCGCCAGCTAAACTACAGTATTGTCGACAGGAGGTAACCTATTTGGGTCACCTCTTGTCGAATGGGGAGGAGGCTTTCACCTGCCAGAATACAGTCCATTCAGAACATTTCAAGACCTAGAACTCAAAAGGATGTTCGTGCATTTCTGGGAATGGTCTCCTTTTGTAGGCAATGGGTACCAAATTTTTCTTTTCTGGCCAAACCATTATTGTCCTTAACTCACAAGGATGTGCAAGATCCCGTCCCTTGGGAAAATGAACATCACGATAGCTTCATGGCTTTAAAATCTGCTCTATGCAATGCACCTGCTTTAGGTACGCCAGACTATACTAAAAGCTTTGCATTGTTCGTACATGAAAGAGAAGGGTGCGCAATGGCTGTACTAACACAGAAAAATGGAGAGAAGAATAGACCATGTGCCTATTTTTCTTCAACATTGGATCCGGTAGCCAGAGGCCTACCGAACTGCCTAAGAAATATTGCTGCGGCGGCTGCTGCAGTAAAACAGGCAGACTCTATTGTACTAGGACATCCCGTTATGGTTTATGTCCCTCATTCAGTGGACATACTATTAAATAAAACCAAGACGCAGCATTTAACTAATGCTAGATTGACTCATTATGAACTAATATTAATGGCTACTAATGTGACCTTGCAGCGGTGCAACACTATAAACCCAGCTACTCTGATGCCTCTCCCTTCGGAGCAGGATGAAGTACAACATGATTGTGTGATTGTCACTGAAACTGAAACGAAAGGTCGAGTAGATTTGGTAGATGTACCTCTGTCTAAGGTCGATGGAACGCTATTTGTGGATGGCTCTTGTCTAAAGAGACCAGATGGAACCACCTCGGCAGCCTATGCAATAACAACCAATAAAACAATTGTTGAAACATGTAAAATACAACAGATGTCTGCTCAGGCAGCTGAATTAATTGCTCTAACTAGAGCATGTGAACTTTCAGAGAAGTTAGTGGTAAACATCTACACTGACAGCCAGTACGCTTGGGGGTGGCTCATAACTTTGGACGCTTATGGGCCGAAAGAGGGTACATTACATCTGGAGGTGCTAAAATACAGCACGGCACTTTGATTACAAGATTATTAAATGCTCTTGCATTACCAACTAAGTTGGCTATCATGAAGTGTAGTGCACACAAGATAATCACAGACCATGTAGGCCAAGGAAATGCCTTTGCCGATGAAACAGCAAGGCATACTGCATTAAATGAGTACACGTTAACATATGTAGTGTCGAGTGCAGATGAGGAGACGAAAGAAGTTGATCCTTACACGCAGATAAGGGAGATTCAAGCTTTTGCAAGTGAAGAAGAAAGAAAGCAGTGGGTAAAGGAAGGTTATTATTTTGACACACATCTTGGGGCTTGGATGAATACACTTGGACAGAAATGGGTCCTGCCTGATAGTTTTCTCTTGCCCATACTTCAGATGGTCCATGGTCCTGCACATTTGGGAGCTGACGGGATGACAAATACAATTGAGAAAATATGGGAGAACAAAAATATAAGAAAGACAGCTGTAAAACTGTCTAAAAATTGTATGATCTGTGCTCTTCATAACGTGGGAAAAGGGATACAAGTACCACCTGGTCATTTCAGATTGCCAGAATATCCATTTGAATGTCTTCAGATGGACTTCATCGAGATGCCCCCTGCCAATGGAAAACAATATGTTTTAGTTGTCATATGCAGTTTTAGCAATTGGGTGGAAGCATTCCCTTTGAAAGATAATACCGCCTTGAGTACAGCAAAAATGCTGCTAAAAGAGTATTTCCCTCGCTACGGTTTGCCCAAAAGTCTGTGGAGTGATAACGGAGTACATTTTTCGAATAAAATAATGGATCTAGTATGTCAAGGACTGGGGCTAAAACAGAAATTCCATTCAATTTATCATGCAAAATCAGCAGGTCTTGTAGAGCGTTGCAATGCTACCTTAAAAAATAAACTGCAAAAAATATGTGCATCAAGTACTCTCAGCTGGGTAGATGCTTTGCCAATAGCCTTGTTCTCTATGAGAACAACTGTTACATCCAAAAACAGACTCTCCCCATATGAGCTTGTCATGGGGAGACCCGCAAATGTATATGGGTTTGCCTCTCCATCAAAGTTGCAAGAATTGACACATTCTGCTTTATTGGATTATTGTAAAGAATTAACTACTGCTCTGTCTACCATTCGCCAACAGGTCAGAGACACTTGGTCCCCGCCTTTGGAAGGAGAAGTGCATGACATCCGGCCCGGGGACTGGGTCCTGACCAAGAACTTTGTAAGGAAAAACAGCCTACAACCCAGATGGAAGGAACCATCTCAAGTTTTGTTAGTCACACAAACAGCAGTGCGATGTGATGGACACAAAAACTGGATTCATTTATCGAATGTGAAAAGAGCACCACCATTCTGGCCAAAATTGCCCCCGGAAGAGGACCGTTCTGACCGAAGAACTGGTGATTGCCCTCCTACCCACATTGACGATCAACGAACTGTATCAGGATATAATCTACGCCCAAGGAAACTGAAGAGTGCTTAGGACGGAGCAAGCACCAACTGCCACGCACTGGGTAGTGCCAACTTTAAAGGACTAACTTGTGCAGTGAGGTTAGTAAAATAAGGACACTGCCGACAAAGATCTGTAGAGCCTGTAACAGTGAGGCCTATAACGAACACTGTTGAACTATCACATCTAAGTGAGATTGTATATTTCGAAGTTTTTAAGCATTATCTCTAACCGTATTGCTATCTGGGACCGTATTTTCGTCAGACATGGAAGATACCTATTCCACCCTTACAATGAACAGAAAGAGGCGTTGGTACTCCAAACTATGCATGTTATGTGTGTTATTTTGTGTAATGTCTTTGGTAATCGGCTTACTCTATCTTTTAGAGCTTTATCACCCTATAGCAAAACCAGCCCCGCTTCCCTCTGACAAGGTCCCCTCAGTTACTGTAGCACCTGAGGATATGGATCACAGGGAGGAAATGCGTCATAATTCTTTTCTTACCCTACTTCATCAGACTCATCAAGTAATTGAAAAAAATAATTGTTGGATATGCATGCAATTTCCGGCATATGTAGACGAAGGACTACCCCTCCTCCAAGTGCCCCTGCCGTTTGAAGCATCCTGTTATGCGTTACATACCGTGATGTTGAAGGTTGAGCTAATAGGGGTCCTTGGAAACTTGGTCACCTCCCGTTCTACCACCAGAACATCAACTGTATCACTATACAACCGATATCAAGATGACATCCTCCAGACAGGAAATTGCACTGAAGTTGTCTTACCTAATGCAACGTTCCCCTTTTCTAATATATTCACCCCACTCTTTTTGGTAAACAATGTAAGTACACCTCCGCTTCATAGTGACGCCAGAGAAATACCCTTTTTGAAAATGAGGCAGCGTAGTGTACTTGGGAGTATATGTATCAGAAGTAATGGTACTTCCGACATGGGGAATAGTACCAATTGTAATATGACATTTGAGATGGCTGCTCAGGAAATGACAGTTCCACTTTATATCGGTGACTCAGTTTATTTCATTTGTGGTTCTAGGGCCTATACTTGGCTACCAGTGAATTGGGGTGGCTGTTGTCATCTAGGTCTTGTGACACCAGCGATGTCTATCAAAAGTACAAAGGAGGTAAATAGAGCCTCCAAAACACTAAGGGGTAAGAGGAGTGTTGATCAAGGAGATACAGTATCAGAGATAGCTGGTGATGTGCTGAAGGCCTTTGTTCCTTGGTATGGCCCTGCCATAAATTCCAGAAATATTCGCAGGTTATCCCGTTTATTGGAAGCAACTGTAGAGGAGACAGCAGGGATTATTGAGAACATCACAGTGGAGCTCAAGGCTGTCAGATTGGTTTCCCTTCAAAACCGGATGGTTCTAGATATGATGTTGGCAGAACGGGGTGGAGTCTGTAGGGTGATCGGGGTGTCCTGCTGCGTGTATATACCTGACTCCTCCACATCAGTTAGGGAAGCTGTCAAAAGACTATATGATATAGGGGCCCAGGCCCATAGTGATGTTGGCTCTTGGGATCCGGCGGGCTCTTTTTGGAACACTCTATCGGCATGGGGTTGGAAGATAGGGATGTTCCTAGTGACCATATTCCTCGTAGTAATTGGGTGCTGTGTTTTCATTAATTGCCTACCCATATGTTGCCAGTGTTTGGGGCGACTGCTGAAACCACCCCCAGTCCCTCCAGTGACACTGACTAACGCTCTTATAATGAGGGATATTGTGACTCAACAATTGATGGATATTGATGTTTCGGACAACGCCACCTCCCTCCCAAATGCAGTAGATTATGTTAATGAACGCCATGAGGCCCACTATAGTAACAGTCGGCCAATATATGAACACGTACATTAGGAGTCGATAACAATGTTGGACCTTGCGTCCAAAGGGTCGATTGTGGAAATACAGATTTTATAATGGACGTAAGCTCCACCATTTTATATTATTGTAGCCACCATTTTGTGGTAAGCTTTTCTTAGTTTGTCTCCCTAGCACAAACTAATGTGCTCCTTTCAGCTACACAGAACAAAGTGGATACGTCAAAAGACCCCAGAGCATATGTTTGTTCTCTACTTGCTAGCACGCAAGTAGGGCAGGATGCATTTAACAAACGGTCAATGATTAACATTCCTATTCACTGATATCACATGTATTACAGCCAGCTGCATAAATTGCTTATGTCTACAAATTATTGTTGATACAGGACGTGCGACCTTTTGTTCCATATCCAGATGATTAATCAAGTGAGCGCCTGACTCTGTAACCACAGGCGTATCTATGTTTATATGTCTGACGCAAGTTATGTACAGTTCTGCTTTATTTCTGTTGACCACGGGATTACTGATGAGTGGTGGGAGTTAATGAGTAATCCTTATATATATATGTTTTGCATGCCATGTATACATATTTCCAGAGGTACTGGTCCTGACTAGTACATGATATCATCCTGGGATTATTAATCATCCTAGGCAGCTG
Source organism: Calotriton arnoldi (assembly GCA_963921515.1). Taxonomy (NCBI): domain Eukaryota; kingdom Metazoa; phylum Chordata; class Amphibia; order Caudata; family Salamandridae; genus Calotriton; species Calotriton arnoldi. The sequence goes on along the minus strand of CAWUFW010001751.1, from coordinate 148,834 downwards.
CTAATTTTTCATACCCATTCCCACCTACACTTGTTCCAGCAGAAAGATATATAAGGCTGTCTATGACTGTGTAAGTTGTCCACTTCTCTCATAGCCACATGGAGCTGTGAGGTTGTGTACCCGCTTGAGCGAAATAAATCTTTTTATGTTACAGTTACCTCCGACTGCTGGTCTTCCTTGTTATAGGTGTACCTGTGGGAGGTTGGAGAAGGACCACTTCCGCACCACCCATGAGAGACCATTCAAAATGGAACTACAGGCCTGTCATTGCAGCCTGTGTAAGTTGGTGCATGCACCACCTACTAAAGATATAGGTTTACTATATCTAAGAGTCACTGCACTTAAAACCCATAAGTCACCCCTATAGCAGGCCTTTACAATCCTGAGGGCAGGATGCTTGGTTCTAAGTGAGAGGGTGCCCCTGCATGAGCAGGACACCCCTGCTGCCTACGGAGTCCATTCTCCCGGGTTATCAGTGAAGCAGCCATATACTATATAGAGGGGCACCGCGTAATCGTGCGATGACCATCTCGAAAACGGCTGCAACGAATCCTATCATGTTTGGTATCAAACATGTTGAAATCATACCCCCACACTGTAAATGGTGTGGGAGGTATGATCCCAAGCACTGGAAGAGCCCTCCGTTAGACTCTCAGTGTTCCCGGTGCCAGCCTTCTAGTCCCGGATAGCACAAAATGGTTGCTGCCGACCAAAGACACATTTCTGTCCCCCTGCTGCTGAGCCAAGCTCGAGCAGGGGAAGGCAGAACTATAGGCATCCTGTCACAGGGAGGTGTGACCACCTCCCAGACAGGATTTAGTGTATTAGGGCTGGGTGGGTGCGCTTGCCAGCGCCTGAAAGTCTGCATGAGGGGCAAATTTGGTGTCCCTGTGCATAGTCCTGTTCAAACCAGTCCTGGGAGCCATTGGCTCCCGCTCTGGTGCAAAACTGGACAAAGGACATGGGAGTAACCTCCCACCTGTCCAGACCCTCCCCTGGGAGGGTCCCCTGAATCTTCCCAACCCTTTCCCTAGGGTACTTAGCCCCTTCGCTGCTAGGCCTTTCCCCCCCGTGCGAAGCCTTTTTTTGGCTATTTGGGGTAGTTTGCGCTTAGGCCCCTGTAACTTTTTGACCACATAAGGTATCCACGCCAAATTTGCGTCTTTTTCTTCCAACATCATGGGGATTCTAAAGCTTCCCAGGGTTTGTGGATTCCCCTGGAGGCAACCCAGAAATTAGCAAAAATACAGCTAATTTCTTTTTTTGGGGGGAAAAATGGGAAAAAAGGGCTACAGATGAAAGCATCTGTTTTTTTCCCTGCAAACGGTATCAACAAAGGGGTTGTGGTGCTGAAATCACCATCTTCCCAGCTTTCAGGGACAAGCAGACTTTTGTCAGAAAACCAACATTTTCTACACAGTTTTGGCATTTTTCTGAGACATAGCCTATTTTTGCTATTTTTTGTGCTTTCAACATCCTTCCAGTTAATGGTAGAAATGGGTATGAAAGCAATAACGGATCTTGGAAAGCTATACATTTTAGAAAAGTAGACAAAATTCTGAATTCAGCAAGGGGTCATTTGTGTAGATCCTTCAAGGTTTCTTTATAGAAACTAACAGTTGAATATAGGACAAATTGAAAATTAGTTGAAAAAAATAGCCATTTGTGTCAACGTATTCACCTGTAAATTCTTCCATTTATGACAACTGTTTGAAAGCAATAAATCGTTACATCCGCTGGACCTTTCTTGTTGTGGGGATATATAGGACTTGTAGGTTCACCAAGAACCCGACGAACCCAGAGCCAATAACTGAACAGCGTCTTGCAATGGTTTTTTATTATGTACCGGGTATATAGCAATTAATTTGGGAAAATATATACATGGAAAATCGGTATGAAAGACACCTATGTATTTCTGAAATTGGAACAAAATATAGAGTTTAGAAACAGTAGATATTTGCACATTTCCGAAATTGTGAGTACCCATACTAGCATGAGAATTATAGGTCATTTTTCAAAATGACTTCTTTTTTACACATTGTCTTTCATTTGAAGGCGGAAATGCATCGAAAAGCAATAGATAATAACAGTTGCTCTACGATTCTGTGTTACCCTAAGTCTCCCGATAAAAATGGTACCTCACTTGTGTGGGTAGGCTTAGTGCCCGCGACAGGAAAACCAGGTTCTGTTACCCAGAATCCCTTGCAAACCTAAATATTTGTTAAAAAAACCACATTTTCCTCACATTTCTGTGGTGGAAAGTTCTGGAATTTGCGTGGATCCGCAAAATTCCACCCACCCGCGTTCCCCAAAGTCTTCAGAGAAAAATGGTACCTCACTTGTGTGGGTAGGCCTTGTGCCCGCGACAGGAAACGGCCCAAAACGCAGCGTGGAAACACCACATTTTACAGTGAAAACTGACACTATTTTGCAAAGTGCCTAGCTGTAGGTTTTGAACCCTAGCTCTGCTGGCACCTGGGGAAACCTAGCAAACCTATACATTTTTGAAAACTAGACACCCAGGGGAATCCAGGATGGGGTGACTTGTCTGGCTCACACTAGGTTCTGTTACCCAGAATCCCTTGCAAACCTCAAAATTTGTAAAACAAAACAAATTTTCCTCACATTTCTGTGGTGGAAAGTTCTGGAATCTGCGTGGATCCACAAAATTCCACCCACCCCGCATTCCCCAAAGTCTTCCAAGAAAAATGGTACCTCACTTGTGTGGGTAGGCCAAGTGCCTGCGACAGGAAACGGCCCAAAACGCAATATGGACACAACACATTTTCACAGTGAAAGCGGACCCTTTTTTTGCAAAGTGCCTAGCTGTAGATTTTGAACCCTAGCTCTGCCGGCACCTAGGGAAACCTAGAAAACCTATACATTTTTGAAAACTAGACACCCAGGGGAATCCAGGATAGGGTGACTTGTCTGGCTCTCACCAGGTTCTGTTACCCAGAATCCCTTGCAATCCTCAAAATTTGTCCAAAAAACCCATATTTTCTCACATTTCTGTGGTGGAAAGTTCTGGAATCTGTGTGGATCCACAAAATTCCACCCAGCCACCATTCCCCAAACTCTTCTGAGAAAAATGGTACCTCACTTGTGTGGGTGGATCAAGTACCCGCGACAGGCAAGGGCCCAAAACCTATTGAGGCGACTTCAAAATTACCTATCACTAAACAACCTGGTTTTGCAAGGGGGGTCCCATGAGTTTTTGGCCCCGGGCTCGGCAGACATCTAGGGAAACCTACCAAACCCACACATTTCTGAAAACAAGACACCCGGGGGAGTACAGCAAGGTATGGCTTGCGTGGGTCCCCCAACATTTCCCTACCCAGAATCCCCTGCAAATCTCAAATTTATCTGAAAAAATCACTTTCTTCTCACATTTCTGTGTGGGAAAGTTCTGGAATCTGCGTGGATCCACAAATTTCCTTCTGCACAGCATTCCCTCAGGTCTCCTGATAAAAATGGTACCTCACTCACGTGGGTGGGTCAAGTACCTGCGACAGGCAAGGGCCCAAAACCTATTGAGGCGACTTCAAAATTACCTATCACAAAACAACCTGGCTTTGCAAGGGGAGTCCCATGAGTTTTTGGCCCCGGGCTCGGCGGCCATCTAGGGAAACCTACCAAACCCACACATTTCTGAAAACTAGACACCCGGGGGAGTCCAGCAAGGTATGGCTTGCGTGGGTCCCCCAACATTTCCCTCCTCAGAATCCCCTGCAAACCTCAAATTTAGCTGAAAAAATCACTTTTTTCTCAAATTTCTGTGTGAGAAAGTTCTGAAATCTGCGTGGATCCACAAATTTCCTTCTACACAGCATTCCCACAGATCTCCCGATAAAAATGGTACCTCACTCGCGTGGGTGGGTCAAGTACTCGCGACAGGCAAGGGCCCAAAACCTATTGAGGCGACATCAAAATTACCTATCACAAAACAACCTGGTTTTGCAAGGGGGGTCCCATGAGTTTTTGGCCCCGGGTTCGGCGGCCACCTAGGGAAACCTACCAAACCCACACATTTCTGAAAACTATACACCCGGGGGAGTCCAGCAGGTATGGCTTGCGTGGGTCCCCCAACATTTCCCTACCCAGAATCCCCTGCAAATCTCAAATTTTGTTGACAAAATCAATTTTTTCTCACATTTCTGTGTGGGAAAGTTGTAGGACCACCGGGCTGACACAAATTTCCTACCACCCAGCGTTCCCCCAGGTCTCCCGATAAAAATGGTACCTCACTTGTGAGGGTAGGCATAGTGGCTGCAACAGGAAATGGCCCAAATCGTACTGTGGAGACTTCAAAATTACCTATAACAAAACTACCTGGTTTTTTGGGGGGGGCACCTGGGGTTTTGGCCCCGGGCTCGCCGCCATCTAGGGAAACCTCCCAAACCCACACATTTCTGAAAACTAGACACCCTGGGGAGTCCAATGAGGTATGGCTTGCATGGATCCCCCAACGTTTCCCTACCCAAAATCCCCTGCAAACCTAAAATTTAGCTGAAAAAACCCACATTTTCCACATATTTTTGTGTGGAATCACCGTGGCGGCACAAATGTCCTACTCCACAGCGTTCTCCTTAGTGTCCCGAGTAAAATGATACCTCACTTGTGTGGGTGTCCAATGCAGAATTGGCTAAAAACGTATTTTTAAAAAAATGAGGCACTTAGAATTCTCGGTGCTATACCCTTATTCCCTATGTTTTGGGCTCTTCCCAGTCACAGGCCCTTGCCCCACCCACACAAGTGAGGTATCATTTTACTCAGGAGACTGAGGGGAACGCTGTGGGGTAGGACATTTGCACCAGCACGGTGATTCCACCCAAAAATATGTGAAAAATGTGGGTTTTTCAGCTAACTTTGAGGTTTGCAGGGCATTCTGGGTAGGAAAACGTTGGGGGACCCATGCAAGCCATACCTCGCTGGACTCCCCTGGGTGTCTAGTTTTCAGAAATGTGTGGGTTTGATAGGTTTCCCAAGAAGGCCACTGAGCCCGGGGCTAAAAACCCAGGTGACTCCCCTTGCAAAACCTGGTTGTTTTGTGATAGGTCATTTTGATGTCTCCTCAATACGTTTTGGGCCCTTGCCTGTCGCGGGTACTTGACCCACCCACGCGATTGAGGTACCATTTTTATTGGGAGACCTGGGGGAATGCTGGGTGGTAGGAAATTTGTGGATCCACATAGATTCCAGAACTTACCCACACAGAAATTTGAGAAACAGTGATTTTTTTCATCAAAATTCAAGGTTTGCAGGGGATTCTGGGTAGGAAAACGTTAGGGGACCCACGCAAGCCAATCCTGCCTACACTCCCCTGGGTCTCTAGTTTTCAGAAATGTGTGGGTTTGGTAGGTTTCTCTAGATGGCTGCTGACTCGGGACCAAAAACTCAGATGCCCCCTATGTATCCGAAAATGACCTGGTTTTGCAAGGGAGGTCACATGAGTTTTTGGTCCCCGGCTTGGCAGCCATCTAGGGAAACCTACCAAACCCACACATTTCTGAAAACTAGAGACCCGGGGGAGTCCAGGAAGGTATGGCTTGCGTGGATCCCCCAACGTTTCTCTACCCAGAATCCCCTGCAAACCTCAAATTTTGATGAAAAAATCACTTTTTTCTCACATTTCTGTGTGGGTAAGTTCTGGAATCTACGTGGATCCACAAACTTCCTACCACCCAGCGTTCCCCCAGGTCTCCCGATGAAAATGGTACCTCACTCGCGTGGGTGGGTCAAGTACCCGCGACAGGCAAGGGCCCAAAACGTATTGAGGAGACATCAAAATGACCTATCACAAAAACAACCTGGTTTTGCAAGGGGAGTCACCTGGGTTTTTGGCCCCGGGCTCGGCGGCCATCTTGGGAAACCTACCAAACCCACACATTTCTGAAAACTAGACACCCGGGGGATTCCAGCGAGGTATGGCTTGCGTGGATCCCCCAACGTTTTCCTACATGCCATGCAAACCTCAAATTTAGCTGAAAAAAATCACTTTTTTCTCAAATTTCTGTGTGGGAAAGTTCTGGAATCCACGTGGATCCACAAATTTCCTACCACCCAGCGTTCCCCCAGGTATCCCGATAAAAATGATACCTCACTCGCGTGGGTGGGTCAAGTACCCGCGACAGGCAAAGGCCCAAAACGTATTGAGGAGACATCAAAATGACCTATCACAAAACAACCTGGTTTTGCAAGAGGGGTCACCTGGGTTTTTGGCCCCGGGGTTGGCGGCCATCTTGGAAAACAACCAAACCCACACATTTCTGAAAACTAGACACCCGGGGGAGTCCAGGGAGGTATGGCTTGCATGGATCCCCCAATGTTTTCCTACCCAGAATGCCCTGCAAACCTCAAATTTGGCTGAAAAAAACCACATTTTCCACATATGTTTTGGTGGAATCACCGTGCCGGCACAAATGTCCTACCCCACAGCGTTACCCTGAGTCTCCCGAGTAAAATGATACCTCACTTGTGTGGGTGGGGCAAGGGCCTGTGACTGGGAAGAGCCCAAAACATAGGGAATAAGGGTATAGCACCGAGAATTCTAAGCGCTACATTCTTTTAAAAATACGTTTTTAGCCAATTCTGCATTGGACACCCACACAAGTGAGGTATCATTTTACTCGGGACACTAAGGAGAACGCTGTGGGGTAGGACATTTGTGCCGCCACGGTGATTCCACACAAAAATGTGTGGTAAATGTGTTTTTTTCAGCAAAATTTGAGGTTTGCAGGGGATTTTGGGTAGGGAAACGTTGGGGGATCCACGCAAGCCATACCTCATTGGACTCCCCAGGGTGTCTAGTTTTCAGAAATGTATGGGTTTGGGAGGTTTCCCTAGATGGTGGCGAGCCCGGGGCCAAAACCCCAGGTGCCCCCCCAAAACCAGGTAGTTTTGTTATAGGTAATTTTGAAGTCTCCACAGTACGATTTGGGCCATTTCCTGTTGCAGCCACTATGCCTACCCACACAAGTGAGGTACCATTTTTATCAGGAGACCTGGGGGAACGCTGGGTGGTAGGAAATTTGTGTCAGCCCGGTGATCCTACAACTTTCCCACACAGAAATGTGAGAAAAAATAGATTTTTTCAATAAAATTTGAGGTTTGCAGGGGATTCTGGGTAGGGAAATGTTGGGGGACCCACGCAAGCCATAATTTGCTGGACTCCCCCGAGTGTCTAGTTTTCAGAAAAGTGTGGGTTTGGTAGGTTTCCCTAGATGGCCGCCGAGCCCGGGTCCAAAAACTCATGGGACCCCCCTTGCAATACCAGGTTGTTTTGTGATAGGTAATTTTGAAGTCGCCTCAATAGGTTTTGGGCCCTTGCCTGTCGCGGGTACTTGACCCACCCACACGAGTGAGGTACCATTTTTATCAGGAGACCTGAGGGAATGCTGTGTAGAAGGAAATTTGTGGATCCACGCAGATTCCAGAACTTTCCCACACAGAAATGTGAGAAAAACGTGATTTTTTCAGATAAATTTGAGGTTTGCAGGGGATTCTGGGTAGGGAAATGTTGGGGGACCTACGCAAGCCATACCTTGCTGGACTCCCCCGGGTGTCTAGTTTTCAGAAATGTGTGGGTTTGGTAGGTTTCCCTAGATGGCTGCGGAGCCCGGGGCCAAAAACTCATAGGACCCCCCTTGCAAAACAAGGTTGTTTTGGGATAGGTAATTTTGAAGTCGCCTCAATAGGTTTTGGGCCCTTGCCTGTCGCGGGTACTTGACCCACCCACACAAGTGAGGTACCATTTTTCTTCGAAGACTTTGGGGAATGCGGGGTGGGTGGAATTTTGTGGATCCACACAGATTCCAGAACTTTCCACCACAGAAATGTGAGGAAAATGTGTTTTTTTAAAATAAATGTTGAGGTTTGCAAGGGATTCTGGGTAACAGAACCTGGTGAGAGCCAGACAAGTCACCCCATCCTGGATTCCCCTGGGTGTCTAGTTTTCAAAAATGTATAGGTTTGCTAGTTTTCCCTAGGTGCCGGCAGAGCTAGAGTTCGAAATCTACAGCTAGGCACTTTGCAAAAAAAGGGTCCGTTTTTACTGTGAAAATGTGTTGTGTCCACGTTGCATTTTGGGCCGTTTCCTGTCGCGGGCACTAGGCCTACCCACACAAGTGAGGTACCATTTTTCTCGGAAGACTTTGGGGAATGCTGGGTGGGTGGAATTTTGTGGATCCACGCAGATTCCAGAACTTTCCACCACAGAAATGTGAGGAAAATGTGTTTTTTTTTTACAAATGTTGAGGTTTGCAAGGGATTCTGGGTAACAGAACCTGGTGAGAGCCAGACAAGTCACCCCATCCTGGATTTCCCTGGGTGTATAGTTTTCAAAAATGTATAGGTTTGCTAGGTTTCCCAAGGTGCCGGCAGAGCTAGGGTTCAAAATCTACAGCTAGGCACTTTGCAAAATAGTGTCAGTTTTCACTGTAAAATGTGGTGTGTCCACGTTGAGTTGTGGGCCGTTTCCTGTCGCGGGCACTAGGCCTACCCACACATGTGAGGTACCATTGTTCTGGGAAGACTTTGGGGAATGCGGGGGTGGGTGGAATTTTGTGGATCCACGCAGATTCCAGAACTTTCCACCACAGAAATGTGAGGAAAATGTGGTTTTTTTGACAAATTTTGAGGTTCGCAAGGGATTCTGGGTAACAGAACCTGGTGAGTGCCAGTCAAGTCACCCCATCCTGGATTCCCCTGGGTATCTAGTATTCAAAAATATATAGGTTTGCTAGGTTTCCCTAGGTGCCGGCAGAGCTAGGGTTCAAAATCGACAGCTAGGCACTTTGCAAAAAAAGGGTCAGTTTTCACTATGAAAATGTAGTGTGTCCACGTTGCGTTTTGGGCCGTTTCCTGACGCGGGCACTAAGCGTACGCACACAAGTGAGGTACCATTTTTCTCGGAAGACTTTGGGGAATGCGGGGTGCGTGGAATTTTGTGGATCCACGCAGATTCCAGATCTTTCCACCACAAAAATGTGAGGAAAATTTGGGTTTTTTGGACAAAGTTTGAGGTTTGAAAGGGATTCTGGGTAGCAGAACATGGTGAGAGCCAGACAAGTCACCCCATCCTGGATTCCCCTGGGTGTCTAGTTTCAAAAAATGTATAGGTTTGCTGGGTTTTCCTAGGTGCCGGCAGAGCTAGGGTTCAAAATCTACAGCTAGGCACTTTGCAAAAAAAGGGTCAGTTTTCACAGAGAAAATGTGGTGTGTCCACGTTGCGTTTTGGGCCGTTTCCTGTCACGGGCACAAGGCCTACCCACACAAGTGAGGTACCATTTTTCTTGGAAGACTTTGGGGAATGCGGGGTGGGTGGAATTTTGTGGATCCACGCAGATCCCAGAACTTTCCATCACAGAAATTAGAGGAAAATGTGGGGTCTTTTTTACAAATTTTTAGGTTTGGAAGGGAGTCTGGGTAATAGAACCTGGTGAGAGCCAGTCAAGTCACCCCATCCTGGATTACCCTTGGTGTCTAGTTTAAAAAAATGTACAGGTTTGCTAGGTTTCCCTATGTGCCGGCTGCGCTAGGGCCCAAAATCCACAGGTAGGCACATTGCTAAAAACAAGTCAGTGTCTAGTGGACTTTCTGCCGTCCTGGGGGGAAATCGGGGAGGGTGGTTGCCCCGATATGCCCCCAAGGGGGGCAGAAAGACTGTGGCTATTTTTTTGGCGGTGGGGGCATTGGTATGCCCATTCTGGGCAGCCCTCACCCCCACGCATAAAAAAAGCCAGCGTAATCGCTGGCGCCTAGTGGGCTTTCTGCCCCCCCGGGGGCAGTTCAGGGGCCACTGCCACCATCCACCCCCCGGGGGGCAGAAAGACTGTGGCATTTGTTTGGGGAGATGTGGGCATTGGCATGCCCATTCTGGGCTGACCTCACCCCTGAATAAAAAAAAAATACTTCCTGAAGCCTAGTGGGTTTTCTGGCCCCCCGGGGGGCAGATAAGGGGCTATTGCCCCAATATGCCTCCCAGGAGGGGCAGAAAGCCTGTGGTAATTGTTTTTGGGGTGGGGGCATTATCATGCCCATCCTGGGCATCCCCCACCCCTACATTATTAAATAAAAAAAATCCCTGGTGCCTAGGGGGCTTATCAGGGGCTATTGCCCCCATCTGCCCCTTGGGGGAGCAGAAAGACTGTTGCATTTTTTTGGGGGGGGCATTGGCCTGCCCATCTTGGGCAGCCCCCACCCCTACATCAATAAAAATAAATCCCTGGTTTCTAATGGGCTTTCTGCCCCCTGGGGGGGCAGAAAGGATGGAATTTCACTGGGGGTGGGGGCATTGTCATGCCCATTTTGGGCAGCCCCCACCCCAACATCATTAAAAAAAATCCCTGGTTTCTAGTTGGCTTTCTGCCCCCTGGGGGGCAGATTGGGGGCTACTGCCCCCGTCTGCTCCCTGGGGGAGCAGAAAGACTGACATTTCTCTGGGGGGGGGGGGCATTGTCATGCCCTTTTTGGGCAGCCCCCACCCCAACATCAATAAAAAAAAATCCCTGGTTTCTAGTGGGCTTTCTGCCTCCCCGGGGGGCAGAAAGACTGACATTTCTCTGGGAGGGTGGGGGCATTGCCATGCCCTTTTTGGGCAGCCCCCACCCCAACGTCAATAAAAAAAATCCCTTGTTTCTAGTGGGCTTCCTGCCCCCCCAGGGGGGCAAAAAGACGGACATTTCTCTGGGGGGGTGGGGGCATTGCCATGCCCTTTTTGGGCAGCCCGCACCCCAACGTCAATAAAAAAAAAATCCCTGGTTTCTAGTGGGCTTTCAGATTGGGAGCTACTGCCCCATCTGCCTCCCAGGGGGGGCAGAAAGACTGTTGTGCCCAAAACAATATGGGGGAAGCAAAGGCCCTTGCCCAAGGGGCCGCTCCCCCCTCCCTGGTGCTAGTGGGTGGATCTCTGCTTGGGGATCGCCCTCCTGGGGTGATCCCCAAGCAGGGATCCACTAGGAAGGATACCGTTGGAAAGGGGAGATTCTCCCCTTTCCAACGATACCTCTCCCATCTTTATCGGTACTCGGGGGACTGAGATAGCCCCACAAGCGCCGAAACTGAGAAACTGAAACTAAGTTTCAGTTTTGTTTTTGTTGCAATGACGATCGCGCGCCATGCGTGCGATCGTCATTGCAACGAAATGCAAAAATAGGCCTGGGGAGGTTGGGGAAGCTCTTCTCCACCTCCCCAGGCAAAAAAAGGGAAATCCCTCTGCTGTCTGCAGCAGAGGGATTTTCTGAGCATGTGCTCATGACGGAATGGTTCCGTCATGAGCACATTAGCACTGGTGCTCATGACTGAACCATTCCGTCATGAGCACCCAAAGGGTTAAGGGGTTACCTGGGTGTAGGTCCCTAGATTCATCGTGGGATAAGATTCAGAACTGAAACCACTGCATGTCTACGGTCTGGGCACTCTGGACGTCGCTGGACTTCGTTTGGGCCTGACTTCGTCTCCCTTCCAGTCTGCATTGTCTGTGCCTGTGCATCATACCGGAACCGTCCAAGGCCTGTGAAGCATCAAGGACAACCAAAGTAATCTCCCTTGGAGTGAAGGAATCACTCCCCTGCATTCGCAGGCACCGAAACTAAGACAACCAGTCTGCAGATCCCGAGCTCCTCCGGACTCTGTGGGCTCTGCAACACAGGTGGTGGTTTTCCTCAGCTCCCGAGGCCTGCTCTACCCTCTCACCAAGTTTGAGGCCAGTAGTCCTTGTGGGGGTTGCAATAACCGAACCCCTGGGTACTGCATCCTCTTTGCAGTTGCAAAGGCTTGTTGACATCTTTGCAAGAATATCTTCGGGCTCCAAGTAGCCCCCACCTCGAGCACCTCCAGTGACCAGAATCTTTGGCCACACCGCATCGTGTGCATCGTGGCCTGCCTGTTTTGGTGAGCTACTTAAGGTCCTCTTGCGACTCCTGTGCCGTTGGCCTGTGGGTCCATTTCAGGGTCACCTTTGTTTTCCTTGGGCTCCCCTGATTGCTTGGGGCCTGCCCTGACTCCCATGCTTGTGGTGAGTCTCCTGGACCTTGCTGGTCCCAACCGTGCACCTTCTTGACTTCATGCGTGGGTTGCCTTTGCCATGGCTTGTTGGTGCTCCCGCCAGACACCGACCCCTCAGCACTTTACATCCTTTGTGGGACAGCTCGTATCTGGGTTATGGTGATCCTCAGCATCGCCTGCTCCCCGCAGCTGCAGAGTCAAGGTCACTGTCATCTTTTCTGAAGCACCCGACATCGGAGGACATCCGTCTACCAAGTCTCCTGGTCACCCCTGAGTTACATAGATGGACTCCTCCGGACACTTTCTCCTCTTCCAACAGCGGCACTTTCCTGAAGTCCTCCAGTCCTCCAGTGGGTTCGACGGCGGTTTCCGACGCCACTTCACACCTATGCACCCGGCTTTCCTGGGATAGGTAACTTGGGTACCACAGTATTTACGGGTGTGGTGGCTCTCCAACCTTCTGTCTTCCACGGGGTTTCTTCAGTGCCCACTGGGAAGGGTCCCTAATTTTTATAAATCCAACCGCGACTTGCACATAGACTTGTACAGAGCACGCAGTCACACACTGCACACGCTCTCCGTGAGGTCCCTATCTACTTACCTTGGGTGGTTCTGTGGCTCCCCAGCAATTCTACGTCCTCTCGACATCGTCATGACTCGAGCCATGGTTCTTATAACACTTTCTTAGTATATGGGTTGGTCCCTCCCTGGGGCCAACTGTGTATTAGTGCTATTTACTGTGATTCCTTTGCTACAGTATTGTGTGCTTTGTGTCTATCTCCGTGTAGGAGATACTGTAACATACTAGATAGTGTTATATAATAAATACATATTTTTATAAATACTTTGTATGGTTCTCTTTTCATTTAATCTATGCTATAAGATTGCATTCTGGTAAAACAAGCTGCTTTACACACCTTCAAGACTAAGCCTGAAGGCTGCTCTCCACAGCTACCACTTGGATAGCTTTCTAAGGTTGTCTGAGACCTCTTAAATCACCATAAGGGTTGTCTGGACTGGTGCAAGGTGCCTACTTACATTAGTGGACATCATATACCAGGCCAGCTTCTCACACTATGCAACTTAGATTATATGAAACTCATGTCTATCATCTGGAGTAACACCTACGTTTTTTACTTTCTTTTTTGATACTGGGAGAGTTCCTAGTCCTTGCTGCCACCAGGAGGGAGACCAGAAGGATGTGTTGTGCCCAACAGCATCACTTCTGCCTTGGCTGAATTTAATTTGAGGCAGTTTTTGCCCATCCAATCACTGACTGCCGACATGCAGTTTCAAAAAGATTAGTCTATGCCATGATTGGTGTTAGAAAGAGACACCACAATTTGGGTGTCATCAGCGTAGGACACTAACGAGAACCTAAAGGATTTGATTAGCGCACCCAAAGGGGTGACATATATATTGAATAGAGATGGACTTAGCGATGAGCCCTATGGGACACCACAGGGCAAAATATAAAGTTCTGATGTAAAATCGCCAAAGGTCACCTATTGAACCATATTGGTTAAAAATGACTGAAGCAATGCTAATGCAGAATTCTTAATACCCAGCTTCCCCAACCGGTCGACCAAACATGTATGATCGACCGGGTCGAAAGCCGTGGATAGATCCAACATGACAACAGCCATTCTGCCGCCCTTGTCCAGAGTGGATCTGATTTCCTCAGTGGCCACAATAAGGGCTGTCTCTGTGCCATGGCCACTTTGGTAACCGAACTGAGTTTTATCCAAATGGTCATTCCATTTAATAAATGATGCCAGCTGTGAATTCATAGCCTTTTCCACCAGTTTGGCTGGAAAAGGAAGCCTTGATATAGGTTGATAATTGTTAGTGTCAAGGGGTCAAGATTTGTTTTTTTATGAGTGGCAAGACTGAGGTCATTCTCCAATGCTTGGGAAATTTACCTGTACAGAACATAGTAGTGACTTTTAAACAAAGATACCAATTTCTAATGTCTATATTGGTCTTCTCTCCTCTCCGATGAGTCTTTAATAGTTGTTAGGGATTGGCAAATGATTGACAGAATTCTAACAATGAGGACCTAAATAAGGAAATAATCAGTCAATATAACCCTTTGACATTAATAAAAGACAGACACTGATTACTTATCAATATGCCTTTATCTAAATTAATGTGAATGCTCATCAAGTACAATACAGCTCGAATCATAGATTACCATACAAGTGAAATAACAAAATAGTAGTTCATAAACACATCCCAAATATCCATGTCATGAGAGAGTGGATAGGTGAAGAGACAAAAGAACAAAGTCTTTTGTAAATAAGATTAATGCAAATTTAGAATATCATACGAACCTATTAGCACAAAATACTAGAAGTCTGAAAAGCTACTCTCCTGCCAAGAGAATAGCTGGGGCACCCTCAAAGATAATGAGGAGCAAAGTCAAAGAGTCAGGATCAGCAGAACAACAACCAGCCAATTAAGTTAGGAAACAGCAACACAGCTCTCTCCTCTCGCAAAGAAAATCTTGGAAGCCTCTCTCCTAACTAAAAATTCTAGTACCAATAGTTATACCCTGATTCACTAAAAATCCAACCCCCCCATGTATCATCACACGGAAAACCCTCAAGTCCCATTGGTCAAAACCAGGGGGTGTCTGGTCCCTCCACTTTCAGTGTGCCTAACCTTTCAACAGTTCCTTTGTCTTTAGAAAACTTTCGTCATCAACCTTTGGCAAAGGAAACTCAGATAATCTCTTCCACGGCTTGCACATTTCTCCATCTTGCTAATGTATCAAACTCGTAGTACAAGTGTCCACATACTCCGCTCGGCAAGGAAATTCCGTTCATAATGTTCATTACTTCCTCCACACAGACTTGGCCATCATCAGGACTCACGAAGGACAAAATACATATTTTGCAGCCTATGTTTTAATAAGCAAATTAAACCTAAAAAGACTCTCGAGGCCTTCTCTGCAGAACAGAAAAATGTGCTCTAGGAAAAACAAATACACATGTGATTATCGTTGTCACTTTATAAAACTCCTCTATTAATGCTTCTTAGCATTACGTTATATATACAGTTTCAAACAGTAAGTGAAAAGGAAATTATCATGACTCTTTTAAACTTATGGCTTCTATTATTATTATTTTCTTTGGCTGTTATTTCTGCATTATTCATTTACATTTGTGGCCTACTACAAAAGCACTGGAAACGCTAGTTTCTTCCCCGCAGCACGCATTTGTGCGGTTTTCATCCTCCCCTTTTTAGTTTTGCACTGTTAATTTTCACACTATTTTGTTAATAATGCACGCAATGAGGAGTTTAATCCGAGCAGGTTTTATTTCGCAAAACCCTGCTCCATCAATCCCCCCTTTGATGGCGATTCGAGCCATCATCAAAACCCAAAAATCTGATTGTCATCATGTTATGCTACCTAGAAAGCACTAGTTTTCTTTTGTTTCAACATAACTCCATCTATGTCCTTTACTATTTCATAGTAATTTCCTCTTCTGTCTTCCAACTTAATTTCTTCTCTCTTTCTCTTTCTCGCTCTCCGCTTAGTCTCCAGTGTTTGTTTCTTGCACTTACAACACTTATATATTAATACCAGCATTAATATCCCTGTGGCAACAGCAACTTTTGGAGTTAGTATTTTTCCTAGCAAGCTATTAGTAAAAGCAGAAAACCAGTTACCTACTGAAGAGAAACCCATACCAAGTTTCTCCCAAGCACCGTCAACCTTCAGTTCAGTTAAATCTTCTTGTAAATGTGTAATATTTGCAATATATCCCTCTAGTTTCTTACTTTTGTCAGGGATATATGTGCAACACTGTTGAATTTTCAACATATTACAGACTCCGTCCTCTTTTGCCAATAATACATCAAGAGCAAGTCGATTTTGTAAAACCATTGATCTTATACCCACCATCTCTGTATCAATCATTAAGAACCCTCCAACAGTGTCTATTGATAAACGATCAATCACTGTGGATAATTTTCTAATTTTATGTGAATTCAAGATTACTCTGACTGAAGGTATCAATGCTCCAACAATATCACCCACAATCTCTGCAGCACTAATTCCCCTTTTATTTTGAGTTAGTCCACTCTTCTTTTTCATTGGTTCCATGACTTTTATCCAAATGGAAAAACAATTCCCAAATAACAACAGCCAAACCAATGTGCAGGCAACCTATAATAGGCATTCTTACCACACACATAATATATCCCAGGGAAAACAGGATCCGTACCACCTCTTATTCCCCAACCCCTGTAATTAGGAAAGTATGGTCACATTCACTAGAACCAATGAAATAATTATTATATTCCGTTTTCTGTCTAAGTAAACAAAGCTTTCCTCTATGATGCCAATCTAGAGTCATTGCAGCATATGTCTCACCCTTTTTGTAATCTTCTCTAAAAGCCCAAGGAGGTATGTGGGACTTTTGCTCAGCAGCTTTTCTCTTAAAACTCTGTCTCCTATCTTCCACCAGATTTATAAAATCAATCTCATCCTGACGCAAACTACAGGTCAAATTATTTTGATGTGCATACACTGTATCTATCATTTTAGTAGTATGGAAGAATTCCCCAAAATTCTCTGCATTTTTCGCACCACTCACCATATTCATATTCTTTCTAATAGGCACTTCAGAAAACACTAAATCATAATTTGAATAAAAATACTGCAAGCTTCCTTTTTCATAGAACAAACTTGTCAGTTCACTACACAAAACTCCATATGTTAAAGGTAGGTGATGATAGGTCACCCCCTCAGACACAGATGAAGGTAATTGCATGCACACGTAACAATCTCTTGCAACCATAGTGTCTACATACTTGTACAATAATTTAGTAAAAACATTTAACGAGAAATCATTAATCGAGTTATCCTGGTGAAATATATTATCACTTGTTAATTTCTCAATGTTAGTCTGTGGATCTTATTTAAGATTTTCCACATCTACTTTTTCACTCACCAAATTATTAGTAATATTATTCTTAGTAGAATACATAAAATAAGGCACAACAACAACTAATATTAACCAAACAAACATTACTAGTAAGACACTTATAAAGCAAGCATTAATACATCTACGTTTTAAACTTCGATTTTGATATCCAGTCCCTTGAAACTTTGCCCTTGCCATTTTCTAGAAAAAATCAAAAACTAATAAATATGTAAAAATATGTAAGAATGTGTAGTGTATCCAAGCACTTCTAAAAATGTGTAGTGTATCTAAGCACTTCTTTAAGCCTTCTTGCCTTCACTCTATTTTTTTTTTTCAACAGCCTTTAACTGGGTTCCAGCTTTATTTTCTGCACTTTACAGAACAGCCTTTTCAATATTCTGTACCATTAATTTCAATACAGTTCATTTAGGGTGGCTCGTAATCGGTTTTTTGGCTTGACTCTGTATCTGTCTTTTCCTCGCAATGATCTGTTATTTTAACTTCTTCAGTCACCACATATGCCCATTCAGGTGCTGTGTACTTCTTATTCGGAACTCCTGCTCTTTTTGTTCTCCGAACTGTATCTTCCTCTGAATCACTTTGTTCTGTTTGGCTTAATACTTCTATTATTGTATTTAGAACTTTTTTATTCAGAGTGTATTACCGTCTTTTCACTCCCTTTGGCCATGCGTCTCCTTTTCTCGCCCTTTTCACTTGCACAGAGTCACCAGATTCAAGACTTGATTCCAAACTTCTTTTGTTTGCTTCATTTCTTGTTTGTACTTTCTCTTGAATCAAACTCTCTTCTGCATCGGTTTTGACAACAGTTTCACGAGACCCAGTAGCTGGTGCCCAGTTTATTCCACTCTGTTCAGACCCTCTTTGATTTTCAGCCAGATCTTGCTCACTTTCATTTGTTTCTGTTGTTTCAAGTGGACTTGGGACACTTCTTGTGTGACTTGCGTGTATCCAATTTGGTTAGCCACCACACTTCACTGCTGTCGTCGTTACCAATATCACTTGGTATGGCCCATACCAACGTGGTTCCAAACACGACTTCCTTACGTGTTTCTTCACCAGGACCCACTCTCCTGGGCTTAGGTCATGTGCTTGTTCTAGCTGTGTTGTGGGTGCAACTTCTCCAACCTGATGAAACACAGAACGCACCACATCAGCCAATCCTTTGCAATAATCGAGCACTAGATCATCAGTTATATTCATCAGTTGATTTGCTGGAACTATTGGCTGTCTCATTGCCCTGCCCATAATCACTTCGTGGGGCGATAATCCAGTCTTTTTTTATCAGGAATACTTCTCAGACTCATCAGAACTAAAGGTAAAGCATCTGGCCATTTTAGTGCTGTGGATGCACACACCTTTAAAAGTCTTGACTTAATTGTACCATTGATCTTTTCGACCACACCTGAAGCTTCTGGTCAATAGGCACAATGTAATTTGTGCTCAATTTACAATGCTGCACAACTCATCCGAATTATTTCATTATTAAAATGTGTACCTCTATCAATGTCTAAAGAGACTGGAAATCCAAAACATGGTATTATCTCTCTCAGTAACAATTTAGCAACAGTTAGACTATCATTTCGTCTTGTTGGATAAGCTTCCACCCAACAAGAGAAGAAACAAACCACTACCAACACATATTTTAATCCATTACATGGAGGCAATTCTATAAAGTCTGCCTGCAGTCTAGTAAATGGACCTGCTGCTTTTCCAATTCATCCCCAACTGACAACAGTTTTCCTCCCTGCATTTTGCTGCTGGCAAGTTATGCACCTCTGGCAAAGACTTTCTGCAATGACCCTGAACTTCGGATTAGACCATGTTTGCTTAAATAGCCTAATCATCGCATCTCTTCCTACATGTGTTAAACCATGGTGCATTCTTGCCATTTGTGACAACAGGCTGTCTGGCATTATTGGTCTTCCATCAGTGTAAAACCACACTTCATTTTCAGTCCTATGTGAACAACCTGCCTTGATCCAAATTTCTTTTTCTTCCTCACTAGCTTCTTTTTTCAATTGTCTAATTTCTTCCCATGTCTCCACAGAAGAAAACAACAGATGACAATTTGTATCAGATTTCTGTGTATCTTTCTTAATTGAAATTGAATTTTGAGCACAAAATCGTGCAACTTGGTCTGCGTACCAATTTCCTACAGTCACATAATCGTTTCCAGATTTGTGCTCTGAACACTTCACAACTCCAATCTCTTTGGGCAATTGTAGTGCAACTAGTAATTCTTTTACATGATTACTATTCCGAATTGGTGAACCAGATGATGTCAAAAATCCACGTTGCAACCACAATAGTCCAAAATCGTGCACAACTCCAAACCCATATTGACTATCAGTGTTGTGGTTATTCTCAGATTTTTGCCAATTATGCATGCTCTGGCCAATGCAACCAGCTCAGAAATTTGTGCAGAGCTTACTCCTTTCAAGCATGAAGCTTCAAGAACCATGGCCACTGTACAAACTGCATATGAAGCACGCAAAGTACCTTTATCATCTCTCAGACAAGATCCATCCACAAACATTACGCAATCTGATTCAGCCAATGGTGTGTCTTTTATATCAGGACTTGGCTTTGTACACAGTTCAGTCACATCCAGACAATCATGATCAGCTTCATCCACCACTTTCTCACAACTTGGACTTGGTAATAAAGTAGCTGGATTCAAATTTGTGCATCTTGTCCTCCTTGTGCTCCTAGAATCACTCTCTCATATCTTGTTAACCGACTACTTGTAAGATGCTGTGTTCTAGTTCGTGTCAACAAGATCTCAACAGAATGTGGCATATACACTCTCAATGAATGTCCCATTACAATCGATTCACTCTGTTCCAAACTCACACAAGTAGCAGCAACAGCTTTCAAACATCCTTGTAACGCTGCAGCCACTGAATCTAGTGTTGCTGAAAAGTATGCCACTGGACGACGTGCTGTTCCAATCGTTTGCATTAGAACTGAAAGTGCACAGCCGTCTCTCTCACAGCAGAACAATGCAAAATCCTTTCTGTAATCTGGCATTCCTAATACAGGTGCTCGTCAAAGGCTGTCTTGCAACTCTACAGATGCCTTCATGCATTCTTCTTGCAGTTCAATTGGATCGGTCACTTCTTTATGTGTCAATCTCTGTAATGGCTTGGCTGTCAGTGAAAAGCCACTGATCCATTGTCTGCAGTATACAACCATACCCAAGAACATTCAAACTTCTTTTTGCGTTCTGGGTGGATTAATATGCAAGATCACAGTTATTCGATCTTGTGATACTTTCCTGACTCATTTTTCAATTTTATGGCCCAAATATGAAACTTCTTTTTGACAGAATTGCAACTTTGCAGGTGACACTTTATGCCCACCTACTGCCAAATGGTTCAGTAGAGCAATCATATCTGTCACACATGCTTCTCTTGTCTTTGATGCAACAAGCAAATCATCAGTGTATTGCACCAAAACTGAGTCTTCTGGCATTACCAATGACTCTAAACACTTATTCAAAATTTGATTGAAAATTGAGGGACACTCAGTATACCCTTGAGGAACTCGGCACCATGCCAAAACACGGTCTCCGAACCGGAACACAAACAAATATTGGCTATCCGGATGTAAGGGTATCGAGAAGAATGCTTGGCACAAATCAATCACGGTAAACCACTCCGCGTCACAAGGTATTTTGTAAAGAATCACTGCTGGGTTTATCACTATTGGGCAACAAGGTATCACTATCTTATTAATTTTCCTTAGGTCTTGAACTATTCTGTACTTACCACTCGATTTCTTAATCCCCATAATAGGTGAATTACAAGAACTCCCTAGTATCTCTCTCAAAATACCTTGTTCAATCATTAATTCAATTACAGGTGTTACCCCTGCAATGGTCTCAGGACTCATTTTGTATTGAGGCGTTTTTGGAAATTCTGCACCTTGTTTGACTGAAATCTGAATAGGATCAACTCCTTTCATCAATCCAATGTCTTTCCCTGAAAAATTCCACACATCAGTCATCACTGTGTCTCTCAGTTCAACAGGCAAATCCTTTGCTGTAAATAAAGGATATAAATCATTCACTTCTGTCCCTTGCCTCGCCATCATCGTTTTAAATACCACATCTTCATCCTGCGTATGAAATGCTATACCATCTGGTGTACAATAGATGGTGCAGTTCATCTTACAAAGCAAATCTCTACCTAACAAGTTAACTGGACTTGTATCACACACCACAAAACGATGTAAGTACTCAAAGTCACAAATGTGTACTTTCATTGGTTTGGTCACTGGAGTTCTGATTAGTTTATTTGAAACACCTACGACTTGGATAGTATCTCCCGAGAGGGGTAGGTTAGGGATTTCCACAGTTCTCACAGTGGAACGGGTAGCACATTTCCTTCGACTTCTCCATCCACAAAGGGACCACACTGATCTACCTCTAGAGATGCGCCAAGCACGCACTCTTCCTACCCCCTCAGGCACCGTCATTGAGAAGTATCTGGATCACTCTCCTGGCACTACAACCAGTATTGTGAAACCATTTGCACATTTTGATTATTATTAGTTTGTTCACCTGCATGAATACCCACATTCGCACTGTATCTTTGTACTTGAGCATTCACATTCTCATTGGGTATTGGGGCTTGTGGTATTTGTACCTGTGTAACCACCTGTTGCGGTTGTATTTGATTTCTGTTCACCTCAACTTGCATTTGCTGATTGAAATCCTGATTCATTTAATTATTCCCTAAGAAAACCTTACACTCAAGTTTCAAGTTTATTTTTATTATGCATAGTTTATACTAAAAACCATTGCACAGTTGTGTGCTGTCAGGAAAAAAAAAATCATTGTGGTTCTGCAGTAAAAACATTGATACACATGATAAAAGTGCTGTGCAGTGCTTACATACAAATATACAAAAAGGCTGAATAAACCATTCAATGAGTGCCATTAAAATGTGACAGTAAAAACAAGAGCCCTAAAAAGTATGCAATGCAGTACTGCATGGCTGTGATGATAATGGTTAGTGTGGCCTGCGATGTGCATCTATTGTATAAGACAATAGTGCCAGACAGCCACAGCGCGAAATGCGGAAAGTGCGTACATATCAGGAGGAGGCTCCTGATGGCTAAGCGGCAGGACGGAGTTTCCCATCATGGTGGGCTAGTTTTTGAGTTGTTAAAATTGAGTTTAAGGAAGCAGCTTCCGGTTTGCATGTCGGGTTCTTCATTGTCCGTTTAATGCTGGAGTGGTTTGTACGCTCCTATGATGTTGAATCGATTTTTTGTTCCGCCAGTGTGAGGAATTTGACCGCTCTGCAGTTCAGTTGTGTGGCCCCTGAATCGAAACATGCCAGCACCGCTTGTCGCCTGGTGCGGATCCCTGACTGCTTTAGCGGGATCTTTAGCAGTGTATTCTCTCTTGCTCCATCGCCGTGCATGTGCAGATTCAGTGCAGAATGTCTCCTGGGCCTGTGTCTCACAGACTGCAAGTGCTTGGTGAGCATGCCCTCTGCCATGGTGGAAGGTGTTCGGCGCAGGGCAGTGCTTAATTTGTAAAATATGAAGTGCAGGTGCTCAAATGTTTGTCGGAGGCCACACCTACTTTTCTCCAGCCCCACCCACTTCCTCCACTGGCTCCACCCACTTACTCTATTAGCTCCACCCACATCCTCAACTGGCACTGCTAAAAGTCAGATGTAATACCCGATCTGAATTTCAGCAAGGGAGCCTTCCTCATTGTAAGGTTTTGATCACACTAGAGGACTATTTTTTCTACGGAGCAAAATAGAGTACATTTTCACCATAACCTTGGCCTACAAATTAGAAGCATCACTCAAAGGTGTTGAACAATCACAGACGTGTAACGCCCTGTTTGGGAGCATAATGTGGCGGATGCTATAATAAAGGGTGAGGATTCAGCTTAAAACGTATGATTTAGACAATCTCGATGCACAAATGGGTGCAATGTCTGATATTTATATGTTTCTAATCTCTCGTCTTCATTGCTTGATTTTACTCCCTAGACAGTGTCATTCATAGTTGTTGAAATGTCACTCATAATTACACTGAATTGACTGAAATTATGAAAATGGCACTCACAGCAATCTGAAACCTTGGCAGCTATGCGGCGGGTGTCAGTGTCACTGGGTGAAGGGTGCACTGCACTGCAACGAGAGCAGAAGGACTTCACTACCTGGCAAATTAAACTCTCCACTGTGAGCCCTGCAGCCAAGAGAAGAGCACTTCCTTCCAGGCCTTGCTGTTCCCCATTTACTCATCCAGCCTCTGCCTGCGAGGGAACCAAGCTGCTTCCTGCACCAGAGATTGTATCCTGCTACCAATGTCTATACTTTCTTTTAAAGGCCCCCTACCCGAGTTAAAGGCCCAACTCAAAGGCCTATAAGGGATAGAGGGCGATCCTTTAATAAGTGGTATTGACATACATAGAAGGTTAATAAAGCTGTTAGTATTTTGCCCAATGGTAATATGATATTCTAAACTGGAGCTAAAAGTCTTCCAAGGCAGTGCAAGCAGGCACCTCAATCTGTCGGCCTATGGTATGGGCCCCAGGCATGCATAGGTAAATGCAGAGAACAAATTATTCGGCTGTGTCCGGCCAGTGGCTGTCGGTTGATGCCAAACTAAACTCACCTGCTAAAGCCCCCAGGACCATGCTATTCTACAGAAACCTAAATAAATGCCTCCAGGTGGCTCCATGCAAATGCGGAAAACCTTTTTTCTCAGTGCACCCTCTCTACGCGACCGCATGGAGACATCAGCGTAGGGCAAAGGAGCAGGCAGGGGCCACACTGTGTGCCTCATATGAGTTGGTGCACTGACTGTGGCCACCCCTTGAAAGGGGAGAAAAGGAGGTACCGTGGATGCCCCAGACATACCCTCTCCAGGCAGGTGCAGTAACAACAGGCCATGTTGCCATTGCATTGTGAAAAGTGGAACAGCTACTTTAGTCAGCTGGTCCATTTTTTTCACTAATGTGCTGCCTCCATCGCAGTTTCAGTCAAGTGAGGTAGGGTATCAATATACTGAGGTGGAGGGTCTCTCAGTCCAGTGAGGGGAAAGTTTCGGCCCATTCATTTGAGGGTCTCTCAGGCTAACAGAAAGGAGTCTAAGAGACCAGTTAAACAAGAGTGCAGCTGAGTGAAGAGGTCTTCGACCATTATTAAGGCAGGCATTTAAGGCTAGTATCAGTCAAGTGAGTGAGGTGGATGTCTCATAGGTGACAGGAGGTGTATCAGTCTATTTAGGAGGGTTGCTCATTGTGATGATGAAAGAGAGTGTCTGACCAATGTGAGTAGGTATTTTGTAGTAAAATGGTGTTTTAGACCAAAGGCCTGGTGTCTTGGTTCACATAGTTACTTGGGGGCTCACAACAAGTGACGTATGATGCTAATACAGTGCGGAAAGGACTCGGAGGCTTTGTGTGTAATCTTGGAGTTGCGGATTATATGAAGTTAGGTGGAGGTCTCATAATATTGAGTTTGGAGTCCTATCCAGTCTGCAAGTATGGAGAAAGCCCACCCCTTCAGGGTACGTGGCATCAGCCGTGGCATTAGGACCCGTGTCTCCTTTGGGGCCGGGCCCACATCCTCCCTTGCTTGCTCTCATGATTCTTTGGCCGGGGAGCTGCTAGTGGAAGGATACATGAGGCACTTTATTTGTCTGTGATACTGATAGGTGACTGACTTCCAGTCCATTGAAATACTTCTAGACTCCTCAAACATTCGCCCCTGCTGTAAGACCAAAGGCAGAGGAGCAGCTTTAAAACAAGCACGTAGGCAGGAAAATGTCATTCTGATGCTCAGTATATCCAATATGGCCACCCCAAATCCTATATACAAATGAAAATGTATATGGAGCTAGTTACACACAGTTTGGCGCCACACCTTTGTGGACTGAAGGCATAACAAATTGATCAGTCTTTGTATCTGGTAATCGGTATCATGTCATCGGTATGGTAGCATTGGTAACCGAATGAATATTAATTGGAGGCTGACGGAGGCTCATATGAGGAAATAGATACATGTGCTTGAGAGCAGCTTCACAGAAGACACAATTAACTTAAATTCAGAGGTCATACTACTATTTAATTATGGCATGGTTTCACTACTGGAACTTAATCTATACTCACATGGATGGTCACGTCATACAATAACTGCAAGAACTGATGGTGAACCAAACATAGAGGGAGACCTACACGGTCAGGAAAACCACATTCTGAGTACACCCTGGTGCCCCTTGAATCGTAGTCAGTGGAGTACATAATACATTTTGCCGTTTTGTGTGCTAGGGCCTAGGGCAATTGATAACACATTCAGTGGGGTGGACAGTGGACTCTGTTTGTTTATTTATTTTGGAGCAGCACTGAGGGACCAGAATACGAGCGCATTTCAGTGATTGCTCTTTATTTACTGATGATCGTCCAATTCGATTGCAGTACATGAACTAGCGCCAGCAAATAATGTTCGTGTAACCGTAATGGCGCAAGAAAATGGTAATTTAAACAGTGTCACGAAGCTCGACAGCCCCGTACACAGATGCTGGTACAGTGCCACACCAAGAGGCTCATTTGGCAGCCCAAGCTATGCCACAGGCTGGGGAGTGGCGGACAGTACCAACGAAGCGTTTATGGCTACTACTGCTTACTATAAAATGAATACTGCTATTTAGTACTACTTACTACTTACGGTTACGTGTTGGACTGGGCCGGGGGCGGGCACACTGCCTAAGAACCTTTATTAATAAAATGGCCTGGGCCTGCCCTCTACGTCGTCGTGCTGCGGTCGCTGCCTTGAATAATGATGACTGCGGGTGTGCCGGGGCGTGGCAATCTAAATAAAATCTGCGCACGTTGCCGCACAGCCCCTACCCCCGAACAACCAAATCCAGCCCAATGCCCCAATCTCGATGTCCCGCCCACCGGCAACAGCAACACTGAATTAAGGGCCGAGGCTGCCAATGCCATGATTGTCACCATATTTGAATCTTCTGTTCTTGGCCGAATCAATGGCTCTGGCTCTCTCAGCCGCCGCAACACTCTTCCTCACCGGGACTCGGGAACAGAGTCGGACTTGAGAGCAATCAAAAACAACACTCTGCGCCGAGTCAGTGAGTTATATAATATATATATATATATGTGAGTTATATATAATATATATGTGAATAATACTGCGTGCAGCAGACGGATGGACCCGGCCCTGATAAATAAGTGCCGGTGCTAAGCACCGGAAAGCACCGGCACAAATTAAGCACTGGCGCAGGGTATAATGCCCAGGTGGTGCTTTGAAAACGTTATTTTTAGAGTTTTAGGTTAACCCTGATTGAAGTATTTTTGGGATGCAGATGTTTTGTAAGAGTTCAAGGTCATTCAGGCATGAGATCTGGCTGAGAACAGAGTCTTGTCTTCCAACAGTGAGAGTTGTTTTACTGAATCCAGACCAATTTTTTGAAGGATGTGTGTTGTAGCTGAGTGTTCCAGAGATTAGTGAGCCTTGTGATTTCAAGAGATTCTTGTAGGTAGCACCTGCCCGGAGAGGTATCAATATGCTGGAGTTCTTGCCATAGCAGCTGATTTATAGTGTTTGAGGCAGAGAGTCTTATCTTATTCCAGCAGATGATGTAGGCGCCAAGCCTGGCCAGCGACCTTACACTCGCGTTTCCAATGTCCCAACTTGCCGCACGCATAACACGGAAATTTCTTTTTCATCTCTTCTTTGTTACCTCTACCCCTACCTCTTCCTTGAGTAGAAACACCACCATTCACCATGACACCTCCCATGTTAGAGATTTGACCATTCTGAGTATTCTGATTCTTTCCATGGAAACCTGTTTGAGAAAAATCTACAAAATTACCACCTTTTTGTGCCGCTTTCATCTGTGCCCACATTAATTTCTCTTTCAACTTCTTATGTCTCAATTCAATATCATCACTACAGTATTTTGCATACCGCAATATCTCGTCTACACTTTTATTCTGCCAACAAATCAAATGCTACTGAATCATGTTACTAATCTCTGGTTTCAATCCAAACACAAACTTATACACAAAATGTTCCATATCTTTATCAGTTATGCTTTCAAAACCACTATACTGTTTGAATACCTGTAGAAGCCTTTCATAATAAGCATGTACTGTTTCTTTCGTTTCCTGAGTTGTTCTATCTATTTTTACCCAATCAGTTTCTTTTGGTGAAATATTTCCCTTCAAATAGGTAATGACTTGATTATATTTTTTCATCACTTCATCTGATGGTGCTCCAGTCTTTGCTTTTCTGGGATATTCTTCTTTTGGCCAATCTACCGCAATCTTACACTCCACCCATAAATCAGCTGGAACCACAATGTCAAACAAACCATCTAAATCTTTCAACAAAACTTTTGAAACCTTTACAAATCTTTCTAGTTGTTTGTACCACTCAACTGGTTTTTCTCTCAATCTTGGAAACTCATTTGTAAAAGACAGTTTATCCTGCCTTGACCATGGAACGTGAACATATCCACCTCCTGGTACCTCTCTCATTGGAAATATCATTTCAGTCACTGTTGTCTCTGTCCCTGTCTCTCTCACTGGAAACATAGATGAAGCTCCTTGATTTGCAACCATTTCTTCTTTCTTTTGAGCCCATCTTCCTTTCCAAAGATCTACTTCACCCCATGTATTAATCAACTCTTTAATTTGCAATCGCTTTCCAGCATTCAAACTCTCCAAATCTTTATCACTAAAATCCAATCTATATGTCTTCTGCAAAGCCTTTGATTTCTCTATGTCAACTCCATAAGTTTGTGCAACTTCAGCAAATCTTTCATGAAGATTCTTTGCTCTCATTGTAATATTCTTACGCAAAAACAATAATTCTTCTTCCTGATATTTACTCAATCTTTCAGGACTAATCGTACCTAGAATCATTTCCTCCAAATCTGCTTTTAATCTACTCACATCTATGTTCGTATCAACTTTATTAGACACCATTCCTCTAATCTATTCATCCAACTCCTCTGGCGATGGACCTATTGAACCTTCTGATGTAGGTGTCACTTCTCTCACATTCTGCACTAATCTTCTTGGTTCTATTTGCACATTACGCTTTGGGGTTTCTACTGGTCTTTCCGAAATATCAATCAATGTTCCTGTCTCACTTACTCCAGCACCACTACTAATCCTATTATCATTAACAGGTACTGTCAATGCATGAACTTTCCGACCCGCACTATACAATGGAACAATGGGACCAATAGTCACGGGAACTGATAAAGCTTCTGCATTCAAATTTAATTGGGTAATCTTTTGTGTCAAATCATCTTTCACCTGACTCACTACATTTGTATTTCTCACTTGAGAAGGCTGAGGAACTTCTATTTGAATCAATGGAGCATTTGGGGTAATTCGTTCTTGTTCTTCCTGACATGGTGGAGGTCTATTTAGTAATAATTCATCCAACAACTCATCATCAATTTCATTTGGATCTGGATCTGAACATTCAACATTTTTCTTTTTCTCTTTACACTTTCCTCCTTTCTGATCCTCTACTATAACAACTGGATATAAACCTTCACCAGCTGCAATCACATCTCTTCTCCACCTCTTCATTTGGGCATCTGAGTATCTACTCACAGTATTTCTGTATTTATTCTCAGACCTGTCTCTATCTCTCTTATATGCCTCATGTTCCCATTCCTCAAGCGCCTCGTACTGCTTAGTTCTAGGATTTGGTCTCAACTGATTCATTTGATATCTCAAATTTTCTAAAATCCTTACATTAAAAAACCATACTCTGGAAATGCCAAATTCCCATCTCCTTCTGTATATTTCACCCAATTTTCCAGCCATGTGCACGTATGATATCCTCTTTTTAAAGACATAAAAGAAACAGGCGTACCATCAGGTGGTATAGGAATTCCCTCTCTAATAGGTATAGGCTCAACTTTTCTAAACAAAGTCTTCATCATTTTCAATAACTTCATTTTATTTTGATCGCTACTCTAGAAATCCAAGCAAAACAGAGGAAACTCTTCTGTATTCCAACAAACGCTATTCGTTCACACTGACCTATCCCAGCGTGACTCACACCAACCAACCAATAACAGCACAGCACTCTTTTGTGACGATTCACACTAGCTGACCAATGCCAGGGCGGCTCTCTGTGACGTCAGTATAACTCCTACAACTGACCCTCCCTTTACAAAAATAATCAGCAGTATTACAAACTTTTCTCAAAGGGAAACAAGATTAGAAACAACATATAACAAACCTGCTTGTCTGCTCCACTAAAGGACAGAGATAGATTCAATCACTCAAAGAATTCTTTCGCTACTAGCAGAATATCGACCAGCGTTACTCCACCCTCAATCAAGTGAAAATTCTTGGGACTTCTTCAGCTGCACTTTCTAAAGGTACCCAAATAAATCTCCACTATACTAACTTCAAAGTTCCCTATGCAATATTAACAACCCAGCTGTTGCTTAATACCGCATCAGCAGACAACGCAATACTACTTAGTGTACGCCACACTAAGACCTGCCCATTAGACTAATATCATCCCGGAATCTTAGGCCACTTCGGACCCATCTCTCTTAAGGTCAACGACGGACCACAACATATAACAATGATACGAAATGTTAATAACCAAAATTATTAACTCTATCCTAATCGATCACCAATTTAATCAATAAAACCCTTAAGTCTGCTACCAAAAACTGATGCAGCGGGAGGGACCTTTGCCAATTTTACCATCTGGACAAATTTAATACCTACCAGTCCCTTTCACGCTGCATGAGTTTTAAACAAAGATACCAATTTCTATTATCTATATTGGTCTTCTCTCCTCTCCGATGAATCTTTAATAGCTGTTAGGGATTGGCACAGGATTGACAGAATTCTAACAATGAGGACCTAAATAAGGAAATAATCATTTAATATAACCCTTTGACATTAATAAAAGACAGACTCTGATTACTTATCAATATGCCTTTATCTAAATTAATGTGAATGCTCATCAAGTACAATACAGCTCGAATCATAGATCACCATACAAGTGAAATAACAAAATAGTACTTAATAAACACATCCCAAATATCTGTGTCATGAGAGAGCGGATAGGTGAAGAGATAAAAGAACAAAGTCATTTGCAAATAAGATTAATGCAAATTTAGAATATCATACGAACCTATTAGCCAAAATACTAGAAGTCTGAAAAGCTACTCTCTGGCCGAGAGAATAGATGGGGCACTCTCAAAGATAATGAGGAGCAAATTCAAAGAGTCAGGATCAGCAGAACAACAACCAGCCAATTAAGTTAGGAAACATCAACACGGCTCTCTCTGGCAAAGAAAATCTCGAAAGCCTCTCTCCTAACTAAAAATTCTAGTACTAGTAGTTATACCCTGATTCACTAAAAATCCAACCCCCATGTATCACACGGAAAACCCTCAAGTCCCATTGGTCAAAACCAAGGGGTGTCTGGTCACTCCACTTTCGGTGTGCCTAACTTTTCAACAGTTCCTTTGTCTTTCGAAAACTATCATCATTAACCTTCGGCAGAGGAAACTCAGATAATCTCTTCCGCGCTTGCACATTTCTCCATTTCCCTAATGTATCAAACTCGTAGTACAAGTGTCCACATACTCCCTCGGTAAGGAAATTCCATTCATAATGTTCATTACTTCCTCCACACAGCCTTGGCCATCATCAGGACTCACAAAGAACAAAATACATATTTTGCAGCCTACGTTTTATTAAGCAAATTAAACCTAAAAAGACTCTTGAGGCCTTCTCTGCAGAACAATAAAATGTGCTCTAAGAAAAACAAATACACATGTGATTATCGCTGTCACTTTATAAAACTCCACTATTAATGCTTCTTAGCATTACGTTATATACATTTTCAAACCGTTAGTGAAAAGGAAATTATCATGTCTCTTTTAAACTTATGGCTTCTATTATTATTTTCTTTGGCTGTTATTTCTGCATTATTCACTTACATTTGCGGCCTACTACAAAAGCACTGGAAACGCTAGTTTCTTCCCAGCAGCATGCATTTGCGCGGTTTTCATCCTCCCCTTTTTAGTTTTGCACTGTTAATTTTCACACCATTTTGTTAATAATGCAAACAATGGGGTGTTTAATCCGAGCAGGTTTTATTTCGCAAAACGCTGCTCTATCAAGTCTAAAGATCTAAATACCCATAGAAAGCATGACCAGTCCGGCCTTCCTTGACACCGACAATATTGCCTCCATTGCAAACTGGAGAAATGTGTGATTGTGAGAAAGACAATGTCAGATATCTAGTATCGTCTGTCTGCTGAATTATTTTCGTATCTCTCAATTTGGAGTAGCCTTCTCCAACCTCTATAAAAGAAGTCCAATGCTTTCTTTGTTGGCGAATTCCTAGAAGCAATTGATGTGTAATTTGCCCACAAGACATATTTTATATCTCAGACTGTGAAGAAGAGGAGTGACTCCACTGGATTCTGTTGGGCTTAAGAAGCTGAAACAGCTTCTCAAAAATTAAAGAAAGCCTTTACTCAAGGTTTGGTCTTCAAGGATTCTACCCACAACTTTTCCTTTAACACACCGGATACATTTCTTGGTTTTGGTGGCTTGTGATTTCTTAGACCGACTGCAGGATCAAAATGAATTTATTATAAAGAATTTCCAGGTAGCCAAACAAACTATGAAGACCAGAGCCGCTCTTCACAAAAAACCTACACCTGCATTTTTACCTGGAGACAAGGTTTGGTCGTCATTTTCCAGTTCATAGAAGGCCTTGTTACTTTGGCCTATTCTCTTTCATCAAGAAGCTTGATCCATTTGCATTTCATCATACGTTTGTCTTGGAAAATGAATCCCACAGTCCAAATTTTACAATTAAAACAATGTGTTTTACATACTTTTTATCATTTAACGTCCTCTTTTTCTGATGTGGTTGATGACCAGTTGAAGAGACGTGGCTCCTGTATGTTCCAGAATCATCTTCAATTTTTGATTCATTGGACAGGCCATCCATCTAGTGAACAGTCTTGGATCCAGCTCCACCTGTTCTTGCTCCTGTATTGCTTCATTGCTTCCTCAATACTTTTTCAGATAAACTGGGTACTCTAAAGGGGAGGGGTTTAGCATTGTGCCTTCCAACCGAAACAGACTTCAAGCATAGTGAGACAGTGGTGGTGTCTGCCAAGTGAAAGGCTTTGCAGTTCCTTTCTAGCAAGGAAGATTCATGGCTGTGTTTGCCTGGCAGGGAAACATAATGTTAGCTTCTTGGAGATGCTTTGACCATCTTCCTCTTACAGTTTCCTTTATCCTAAGATGGCTGCTTCAGGAAACATATTATTTGGCTTTCCCATTTCATCACGGCCTCCACATTTCCTGATCCTGCTCATCATTTGCTGTCCCTAGTTGGCAGCATTTAAAGACTGAAGGACCTCTGCCTGCTGCGTCGCAAAGTACTCAAAGTATTTTTCTCGACTGGTTCATCACCCACTTGCCGTCTATATTTGAAAGAATATGTAAAATAGATTGGGAAAGAGATTACATTTTCAGTCATGCTTATCTGCAACCACATTCACTTATCTGTGTCTGGCTGCTTCTGACTACCGGGAAATTCACAAGATAAGAAACTAAACATCCTTATTTGCCGTCTGGCTCTGCTCATGACCTCACACATCACAACACATATGACATAATAGATGACATCACATGCACTAAATGTCGGCAGAGGGAGGAAGCAGCGGAACAAGGGGGTGCAGTGATTCCACCATGATCATACTATGTTATTGAAGTGGGCAGATGGGTTTAAAAAACCATACTGCCTGGTTTGCGGACTGCATTTTAGCTACCAGACCATATCCACTCTCTTTAAAAGAGGATATTTCTGGTTCGCAGATGTAGCTAAAGACTTCTTTACCTTTCCTTCAACAAACCCATCACCAAGAAACGAAAGTCAACACAGTAACACCTCACCTCGGCCTTCCTGAAGAAAGGGAGCTCCTTCCTCTTGGAAACTTGACTTCAGAAGAACTGTCCAAACCTTAGCCCTCTGACACCTGTCCTGCTGTCTCCCTGTCATCACACTGGGCCCTGAACGACATCCGACAGGCTGCAGCATGTTCCATGAAAGTGCTAAAGAAGCTTAACCATATAATTGTAACTTGTGTTCTAGGACAATATCTGGGTCAACACCAGAACTGCCTCAGCCATTCTGGTTCAGGAAGTAGATAGAGGCCGCCTCTTTAGAAAGTACTACATCTCCGGGTGACAGAAATCATCATTTATGAACAGTCTACCTCATTGTAAACCATTCTGCATCGCATTGAAGGGCTCCTGCTCTTGTCAATGCTTCATTTCTCTCTACCTACGTCTGTGCTGCACAAATACCCACACATACGTACTTACATACATACATATACACATACATACACTGTACATGAAATATGTACTTTTTCAAAAGAACGCAGTGGGGGCACACTAAACACAGTGCAGAATTTATTGCAAAGTTTCAGCAGCAAATTCGCTGTGAATTACTGGGGTGTGAGGTGGCACAAAGCGGTGCTTGGTGAGTGAGGGAGAACGCCTAATCGTACAGAACACCAGCATCACAATACGAAGATCCTGAAGAAAAATTGCGAAAACATTGTGTTGAACTAAAATGTTGTGCTGTACTCTGATTTATAGGCTGGGTCTAAAATAAAAAGAGAATGCAAACTTTATAATGCGCTGCTAGAGCTTCATTACAAAGTACTCACGTGCCTATCAAGTTAATTAAGATGTCTCCGTTTCCTTCTTCACCTTACTTCCTAACTTACAAGTTACAATGGCGTTAAATGTGTTCAGTCAATAGCCGTCAAACGTTAAACTTCCTGTAACGCTCACCCAAGGAACATCTGACATTTTAATAGTTTCAGTTAGGCAATTATGTGCCCCACCACTTAAATGCATGCGGTTACTGTACGTATTGGCCATGCATTTCCTTTTACTAAATTAATATCATATAGTTGAACTTTGTTGGTATCTCACTATAAATATTACAAATACACCTGAAACCCGGGTCTACCTAATTCCTCAAATACGAAAATTGTCACTGCACTAAATGCTCGCCTGAGGGCACATGTGGAATTTCCTCCTTTCTTCGCATCATCCTCTCCCATTAATCCTTCTCTGTTAATGCTGATCTCTAAATCTATATTCATGATTGAAGGGACAACTATTGGTCAGAATAGAAGAGAGGCGATGCAAAAATCAATCAGCTTTTAAGATATAACATAGTGCAGTTCATGGTCTGAGATAAGACCCTGCTTTTCAGTGTGCAATGTGTATACCCAGAGAGCTTCCTTTTCCTTCAGTATGTGCTCCCTGTACCACCTCTTCTGTCTTTCACAATGTGATAAATAACTAACATTTGTATTTGTATCTGGTACAAATATTGTAATATATGACACCTAGAAATGATCAACTACAGGATACATCTTGTCCTTATTTTTCATAAATAGCATTCTGTGAACCAAACTGCCTCCAGACTCTCTCAGTTTTTTGGCAGATTAGGAAACTATGACTGAGACAAATAAAATAATTTGCCTAGGATCACATAGGGTTCCCACCCAAGTCCTTTGATTATGAAGTCTGCAATTTCACTACTAAACACACCTGTGTGAGTAAGACCTCCTGTTGTAAGGTTCAACAGGGCCTGCGCTAGAGTCTCCATTTTAGCTCCACATTTTAACTTTACATCTTTTTCTGGTGATTACGTTTTACATGCTTTGCACTTAAACGACATTGTACTTCGAAATTCTTTTGCACACAGTACATTTCTTATTAAGCATATTATCATGTTGCCCATACACTCTGTCCAAGGATAGGAACATTGAACGCAATGCCCTTGCATTTGGTGTCCGGTTGGAGACAGCTCTAAGACACCAGACTAACCATCGGATCAGCTCTGCACCTTTAGCACAGAGTGATTAGAACAGTGCTTTTATTATATAAACTGCCTATGAGCCAGAAGGTGCAGAGGAGCACCTCTGCTCGGATTATCCTGGAATGCTGTGCACTGTGACGGAGATGCAGACTCTGACCATCATCCTGCAAATGACGATAGCCTGCTCTGCACCAGATTGACTTCCTGATACATCATACACAGGTATGGGGGTTAGACTGTCCAAAGAGATCTGGCAGAGGGTACTCCCACCATGCTCTCGATAGTGTAGGTAGTATTAGATAGGAGTATAAATATAATCATAATCACACAGTAATGTTATAATGGTTGAAATGTTTATCTTTTTCCCCATTCTTGTGAAGCTGGTTACATTGCTTTGATTCATCCTTCTAATAATTCCAGCTTACAATTGTTACACAAGAATATGATTGTTTCAATAAAGTTTAAAAAGTCAATTCATATCTTTCTTGTGTTTACCTTGGGCATGCGAAAGTAAACAACGAAAGGGTAGATCTGTTTCCACGATTTCTTTGCGGAAATAGAGTGGTCATGTTCTGAGGTTGCAGATACCTTCTGGCATCCTGGTAAGGTTAGGGAATCATATGGGGTTTTGTGAGCTAGCTAGGAATTGGGCCAACAGACTCTGATGATATATGTGGACTCAGTCCCCATTTCCTGACGGTTATATTGTCCGGATACACAATCCTACTTAATTCCTAGGAACCGTATGACACTTTCTTTACTCTTTTGTTAAAATCGATTAGGTTTCGCTATTACATCATAGTTTCTGTTTTACAAAAAAAATCCTAAAACAGTATTAGAAAATAACTGTCAGAGAATGGAAGTAGTGCTGGGCAAAGTTTATGACATTATGGTGCATACAAAATGTGAGTGGACTGCGCAGGGTCCGCATTCAGAAGAGCACTTCAAATACACTCTAAAAATCCAGGGCAGAAGCAGTCAATGTCAATGCCTGACAGGCTGGTGCCCTTGCTGGGCTAGGTACCTTTGGAAAGGTAATCTGGCAGGCCACTAAGTAATCTACCAGACTAGTAGGAGTGGGTAAGAGTCAGTCATTGAAAGAGTAATCCATTTACCCCTTCCTTAGAAGGGCAGATTCAATCAGAGTAGGCAACATATCAGTGTGCCTGAAAGCCTAATCAGGCTAGACCAAAGTCAGCGTCCAGCCTCACTCTGCCCCAGCGGGCTTTTCACAGACACAGGCTTCTTCAATGCTATCTCCCATTTGCAGAAAAGATAATTCTCTTAAATGTGAATTATAACTTGAAAAAGCAGACTGGACTTTTCGAAGTGCGTGGTGGTGGCTAAACTGTGTACGGCGTGGAAAGGGTTAATTTTGATTGACATCGTCATCCTGCTTAGAGATGTGCTGCATTTCTTTTAAAAGGGCAAGGCTCTTAAGTCATAATAAGTCAAGCTAGTCATGGGACATAGCCTCTCTGTAACATCCTGCACAGCTGCTTGAGACACCAGTTGGCTCCACTAGGCAGGAAGCAGGCAAGAGGCAAGTTGTTAAAGTGAGTGGACAAATGTGTTGGTGGATTGACAACAAGAAAGCAGGACACTTTAGTAAAATTGTACTCAAACAAATGGGGGCATGAAGAATGGTATGAGAACCTGTGAACTTGAGCCATTCCTGTATTTTGCGCAGATGCTTAATGTTAAGCATTATGCCGGCACTGCTGGAAGCTTCACATCC
This sequence comes from Calotriton arnoldi, assembly GCA_963921515.1. NCBI lineage: Eukaryota > Metazoa > Chordata > Amphibia > Caudata > Salamandridae > Calotriton > Calotriton arnoldi. The sequence continues at coordinate 112,217 of CAWUFW010001751.1, read as the reverse complement.
AGTCACAGCAACATCTCTTTTCTTGTGCCGTACCGTAGCTATTCATGGTGCAGCAAGTGCAATGACACCGGGGTCCAAAGACTAGAGGTGCCCACTGAACCCTGATAATTGCTGAATTTAACCACCCAAAGCACTAGGAGTGTGGCTCCATTCTCTTTGCTTGCATTAGGGCCCTTTACACACTTGCTGTTCCTGTGTTCCTGTGTCAGGAGATGTTCTATCTACCAGGGTAAACTGATGAAAGCCACTTGCACAAACAAAGTTACACAAGCAAAGTTATACATGTGTGTCTGTTTCAGTACATGGATGCTCCATCCATGTAGTTCAATGGAACACTTGCTTTTTTAACAGTAAAGCGATATGGGTAGAATGTATGTAAAGCTTCTTCTGTTCAAGGGATCTGTCAGAATATGCACTCCGATACTGTGCACTGGACGCTTGCCTTGCCACCACTCCGAAACGTAAAAACGAATTCTACTTTTTATTGTGATGATGTATGGATTAATCATGGTTTCTTACAAACATGGATAAACAATTATAGTAAACATCTATGAGCCTGATCTGGGTTTGCAGCGTTAGGTCCTTGGAGCTCCAGACTCTTTAGCTGAATGAATGCAGCCCTTGATTTGCAGATTCCTGCCTTGGCATCAGTGTCTGTGCCACCCTGCTTTTCTATGACACTGACCAGGTAAGTGAATCCCTCAATCACTTCCAGTGCATCGCCTGCAAGAGTGAATGAAGTTGTGCTGGCCATGTTAGCCTTCAGGATCTTGGTTTTGCCCCTGTGAATGTTGACACCAAGTTTTGCTGATGTGGCTGCCACCTTGTCGATCTTCTCCTGCATCTGCAGATGGATATGGGAGAGTGGGGCCAGGTCGTCTGCAAAGTCCAGCTCATCGAGCTGCGTCCAAGGTGTCCACTGGATCCCTTTTCTTCTCCTTGCTGTTGATGTTTTCATGATCCAGTCTATGGCTAGCAGGGAGAGAAAAGGCAAGAGCAAACAACCCTGGCGGACTCCGGTCCTCACTTAGAACGCAATATTATTATATTATTTTTTTTTTATTAGTATTCTAAGATTACCCTACATATTTTAGCTGATGTGTTTCACAATTGCTATCACCTTCTTCAATGCTGCAGTAAATCATAATGTGCTGGGTTCCAAATTATAATTCCAAAATGTCATCTTTACGGTAATTAATCTTAATATATATTAACAATACAAATGAATGTCAGAAAACACACAATAATAATTACTCACATTCAAAACACAAATCATTAAAAATATTGAGATGGATGTCTCAATTTCATCACAAGTACAATTTACATAATATATTACACATTACAATTTATGGACTAATTCAACAAAGTATCCACACTTCTTTTTATAATTTTTAATGTAATGGCTTTGGGTACTGAGTTGGCATTCTGCAGTATTGTGTTTTTTCTGCTGCTCAGTTGGTCAAGATGCAGTGGCAGCTGGTGACATTTGAAAGCGGTGGGGGCGTAAAATTTGTGTTGGAGCGCACCGCGGCGAGCGAGCGAATCCGAATGACCTAAGGGGGTTTTGGGGGTGGGGGGTTCAAAGAGACTAATTTTTCTGTTTTATATAGCGCAAACTTGGAGCGATTTACATGAGCACCAGTTACCAGGACATATAATTTGTCCTGGTAACTGGTGCTCATGTAAAGCGCTCCAAGAAAAACTTGTCTCTTTGAAGTTACATCACAGGCAGTGATGTTTCACATGCAGAGATCAAGGAAATACACTCAAATTCATGCACAGTTCAATTTAACTTTGTCCATAATCATGATACTCAAGTCTTGAATTCTATTTACAAGCTGTTTGACATTAAGCCTGCTGTGATAACCTGAATCATAACCAGAACTATAACATTTCCCAGTATTGCAAATAACAGGTATTATTGCCCATTTTAATGGCTGTCATTTTACCGACCTCAAAAGGAAAGAAGTCTGATTCTACCTTGCCAGAATTGGAATTTCTGATTTCAGATCACTGTAAATGTTAGTGTTAACTCACTCAGCCATCTTGCTGCTGTGTGTATTTAAAATAAGTTATTATCAATATTCAAATGTAAAGTAAATTAGCCCAGGTGGCATTTTTCCACATATTTCCTTTCTGATTTGGATTTTTTTTTAAATGTCTCTTTACAACTTTTGTCAGCAACTCCCCACCACTCAGACCTCAAGAGTTCCTACATAGGATCAACCCAATAAGACGATTAATCTAGGATTTGCAGATCTGTCCAGCAAAATTCAATTCCAAATGTCTCATTCATAGAAAATCTGACCAAATGAGAGGCATTCACACAGGTCTGTGACTTCCTGGAAGAAAACATAACTTATTCTGAGTTTAACAAACAGGATTTGTGCTTGATGAGGAACCAAATGTGCTTTGATCTGATGTTCATCTGGGACTCTTTGAAAACCACTCTGGGCAGGAATGGAGTTAATTCATTGTCTACTTCTTGACAGGTCTACAGCATTTGACAGAGTCCACCATCACCCCTTCTTACAAAGACTAGCAGAAATGAGTGCATCATTGACTTGATATCCTAGGCACCTTTCCAATAGGTCCAGCATCATCTTGCAGCCACCTTTCTTATCACCCTGTTCAGCATGGATTCAGGCGTACCTCAATGATTGATCGTCTCGCCATTCCTTCTGAACATACACCTCAACCCATGACTGGGTCTCTTTAAATCCTTTAAATTGGCATCCTACAAAGACACAGATAATACTCGGATCATTTTAAAGCTGGAAAAACTGAAGTAGCTTGACACCACAGTACTAGTGAACTGCCTTAGAGTTGCTAACTAATGGATGCTAAGAAATGGCCTTAAACATAACTCTTCCAAAACACAGATCTTGATATGCAGACACTGGAAGAACTACCAGCCTACAAAAATCTGGCCCTTTGAATTTCAGTGTACCGCTGCAATGTTGAAAAAAGTGAGAAACCAGGGAGTGGTGAAGGACTCCAGCCTATCCCTGCTAATATATGTTAACCAGGTCACAAAATTCACAGTGCATATCATGCCTCATCTAAGGTAATTTTTCCCGCAAAAACTCCAGATTGCTAGCTTCCGTGTCCAGTCACATATGGATTATGCAAATTTTTTTGCGCTTTAGCAGCCCACTCTTTCTGTTTCGAGGATTATGCAGAATCCAGAATGGTGCAGCAAGAGAATGTATACACGTCCAACTGCATCACCACATCTCACCGGCCCTCCAGGATTTTCATTGGCTATCCATTTCCAGGCACTTAACTTTCAAGGTTCTCTGCATCACAGGGACATCCAGGCAAAGACCCACCCCTTCAGCAAGCTACAAAGGTATTCAGAGCATTCCGTGGGTATGAGACTACCTCCTCCTCCATTTCACCATGTTCCTTCATTCACAGATATCATTCTCAGTTCCATGCAGTAATTTCCAATGTATTCATTTATTTATGTATTTTTTGTATTTTCATAAATCCATTATTCATTGTAAAGTGAGGTACAATAAAAGATCTTGAACAGCCGACACTGCTTGTGGACCGACTTGCTTATATCGATGTTTTACAGACCGTAGTAACATTATAAATGCAGAACTTTCTTTGTGCCACAAGATTGATCTGAATATCCTGATGTCATTATCGCCTAAGCCTTGAGAAAGCCCTGGTCTGATTGACACTGTAGGGCGAAACACGTGTTGGCTGTTCAAGATCTTTTATTGTACCTCACTTTACAATGAATAATGGATTTATGAAAATACAAAAAATACATAAATAAATGAATACATTGGAAATTACTGCGTGGAACTGAGAATGATATCTGTGAATGAAGGAACATGGTGAAATGGAGGAGGAAGTATTCTCATACCCAGGGAATGCTTAGAAATTGAGGTATAAAAGGTTCAATACCTCGAGAATAGCCTCCCCAACAGTGGATTTAAGGCAATTATGTCCAGGAAGAGAACCTTTGAACCTTACTCTGAAACCTAAAAAGGTATTCAGAGTGGTAACCCTACCACTCTAGGCTGGTAACCCTACTGAATCTACTTCCTTTTAGCAAGAACCGCATCAGTGGAACCTCCTTCTGCATGCAGGCAGCAAAAGCTTGGAACTCTTTGTCTGCGGCGACAAGAATGATCCAAGACCACCTGCATTCAAGAATGCAATGAGGTGGGGCCCTTGCTATATGATCCCACAACTAGGGGACATCCAGCAAAGGCAATCACTAGGAGGAGACGAGCAAGACAGGTCTCAGGATGAGACCCACCTGAAACTAAAATAAATCAGACTGTAAATGGTAGGAACGACCATGTGTGCAGCTGTCACTCATTCTCTCTTTGCACCCTCAAGTGAAGCCCAAATACACCCTTGGAGCTGGTCATACATGACAACAAAACATACAGGACACACTTCATCCACATATGATTCTCTGTCCATAGAAGAGCAAAGTATCAAGGTAAGCATCCTATCTCTCACTTATTTCACTTCACGAGTCTAGGTGCAGAGAACAAACCATGATAAGAGCATAACTTTGGTCCACACACACATCAAAACACTACGAACATAGGACACAGCCCTGTCAAGTGTCTCTCATCAGGGGTCCCTGTAAAGTAAAGGCCACAACGTCCCTGCCTCATCGCACTTAACTCAATTATCACGTAAATTAAGCTGCTCTTCAGAGGCTCAAACTGGTCTTCGAAGTACCTCGGTTGGGACACAGCCATGCATGTGTTAATAACTTTACAGCTCTATTAACTTTCCTGCTCTGAATCTGCCAGCATTTAGCTGCTGCCTGCAGGGTCCAGGAGAGGCGCTTCTCATTGTGATTTGATCCATTGTGCTCAATCCCTGCTCTCAGTAATGTCTTGTGACTGTCTGAACCTGTCAGCTCACCTCTGAAAAAACAAAACATGCAGGGGACATAATAGCGTGTTTCCATCGAGAACATGTGAGAAAAATATCTTTAGTGTTTTAGGACTCCCGAACACGGCGCCCCAAAGCTGCTCGTGAGCTCCTCGTGAAGAGGCAGAGAACTGCTGACGGCCTCTTCATCATCTCCTCCAGCTGTGTGCCATTCGAGCTGAGCTGGTGCACAGCCAACACCTGAGACCAGGGGTGGCATTGGCACAGCGAGGAGCTCAGCTGGTCTCTCTAGCATGCCAAGGGAGTGGCTTGCATGTTTGACATCTTCAGCCATCCCTGGGCACAGCAGTTTAGCCAGCGTCCATTTTAGCCTACAGGAACATTTAAACTCAAAACTCTAATAAATTGAAACTACGAGTTCCAGAATGCAATGTGATGTTTCTGTATGTTCTCATATTTATTATACTTTCGCTTTTCAGTTTTATATGCAAGACTCCAAGTATTGTGATGCAACAGATACTGTCATCCGGTCACGGCCGGCATGACTCGCGGGTAGGGGTTGCGCGGGGGTTCACGGGGGGATTTAGATGGGGGGGTTATAATTAAAAATTTTAAAACTAAAATTACCTTACTGGGTCCCGCGCCGCCTCAGTTCCTCCTGGCCGGTCCCGCGTTTTCCAACAGGAAGCAGCCACAGGCAGCCTCCCTTCTCTAAGCCAATCACAACGCTGCAATGGCAGCGTTGTGATTGGTGGGGACAGCGCCCAGCCAGGCGCCTATGGGAGGGCCATTTTCTCTATGTATGCTGCATGCAGCCTACATAGAGAAAAGGCAGAGAGTGCGCATGACTGGTTTGGTCGGCCCCAGAGGGTTGACCAAACAGTCAGGGCCCACAGCATTGGGCAAGCCACTCCTCCCGGACCCGCTCTCCCACCCGCCCCCAACCAGGCTACCCTTCTGCTCACTCCTCCCTCACCCACCCACCTGCCTTCCCCCAACCAGGCATTCCCTTCTGCTTTCTCGCACCCCACCCGGCCCACCGCTCTTACCTGCATGGGCCGCGGCTGGAGGACACTAACTTTTAATGGTTTTAAAACCATCATGGAAACATTTGTGGCCCTTCCAACTAAGTTGAAGTACAGAATCTTGCACACAAACGTTTTGTGTCACAAAATAAATTTGTTTGACAGAGAGGTAACAGAAATGTCACCTAGAAGGGCTTGCAATGACTCAGACAAAACTAGAAAAATGCAAATTGATACACAAGTACCAAGGATTTCTCACTGCAAATGTTGTTTGTTAGTTTTGTCTCATGGTGTTTGTACTACGTGGGGCACTGCTACACTGTGTTGGTGTGTGACTGGAAAAGTGTTGTTTTTGCGCCTAAGTGTCGTGCATGATGACCACTGAGATGCGGTTATCATGTTATGAATTGCAGAACTTAGCGTACTGATGGTTGCGGAAATATGAGAGATAGACATGCATTTTTTAAAATGTGTTTTATGCTAGCAGCTCTGATTAGCTATGTGCAACCAAAAAGCCAACAAGGCCGCAGGTGGCCTGATTGTATTGTAATTGTATTGTAATTGCATTTATATAGCGCTTACTACCCCTGACGAGGCATCGAATCGCTTTTTCGGCGAGTAGCACGCTACTCCGGGACCCATAAAGGATTAGTGTTGAATTAGTATAGTGAAATATGAAAGTAATTAAAGTGGTGGATAGGTTAGTCAGTTATTTGGGTTCGGAAGGATAGCGGAAGGATAGAAGAGGAAAAAATGGTTTGTATTTATATAGCGCTTGTTACCCCTGATGCGGTGTTGAAGTGCCTTTTTTTTTTTTTGGGCAGTAGCACGCTACTCCGGAAACCCATAAAGGATTAGTGGTGAATTAGTATGGTGAAATATGAAAGTAATTTGAGTGGTGGATATTAGTCAGTTATTTGGAGTGAGAAAGATAGCGGAGGGATAGAAGGGGGAGAAAGGTTTGCATTCATATAGCGCTTGTTACGCCTGAAGGGGTGCTGAAGCGCTTTTCTGGCGAGTAGCACGCTACTCTGGAACCCATAAAAGCATTAGTGTTGAAAATTAGTATAGTGAAATATGAAGTAATTTGAGTGGTGGATATGTTATTCAGTTATTTGGATAGAGAAGGGTAGCGGCAGGATAGAAGAGGGAAAAGAGGTTTGTATTTATATAGTGCTTGCTACCCCTGATGGGGTTTGAAGCGCTTTTTTTGGTGAGTAGCAAGGTACTCTGGAACCCATAAGGATTAGTGTTGAATTAGTATAGTGAAATATGAAAGTAATTTGAGTGGTGGATATGTTAGTCAGTTATTTGGATTGAGAAGGGTTGGGGAGGGGTAGAAAAGGGAAAAGGTTTGCATTTATATAGCGCTTGTAACCCTGATGGGGTATTGAAGCGCTTTATTAGCGAGTAGCACGCTACTCCGGAACCCATAAAGGATTAGTGGTGAATTAGTATAGTGGAATATGAAATTTGAGAAGTGAACATGTTAGTCTGTTATTTTGATTGAAAAAGATAGTGGAGGGATAGGAGAGTGAAGGATTTTGATTTTTCTTTTTTTTTGGAGGTCATAGCAGTAGGAGGAGGCTCTTGAATGAGTAAAAAGGGGTTGTGGAGGGGAAGAGTCAGAGGGAAGAGTTTAGAAAGGTTTGTTTTGGGGATCGGTATAGTAAAAGAGGTGTCAGATGATGCAAGGAAGGGTAGAGTAAGGGAGAGTCTAGAAAGGGTTATTTTGGGGATCATCATAGTGGTATGGGGTTTGGGATAAATGAGAGAGTGGGTGTAAAGGATATATTGATAGATGTATAGGGTGAGAAATAGGGTAGTGCATTGGAAAGAGCAGTAGAAAGAAGTTTGAGATGAGTCAGAAAGTTGGGTTAGAAGGTATATTGAGAGAAGTATAGGGTGAGAAATAGGGTAGTGCATTGGATATGCTGAATTAGAAGAAAGTGATAAATATATAGATCCATTAGTACATTGAAAGTATATAGATGCATAAAGGAGGTAGGTATATGTAGATTAAAGATATTGATAGAGGTACAGGATGAGAAATAGGGTAGTGCATTGGATATGCTTTTCAGGAGGAAAGTAACAAACACACAGATCCAAGTACATGGAAGGTACATAGATGCACAATGGAAGAAGTACATGTAGACCAAAGATGCACCAGATAAACGCCGGTTTTCAAGTGTTATTGCACTTTAATTTTTTTTAATTTATTTTTTTAACATAATTATTCTACATGTTTATATAAAGCAATACACAACGATAGGTACATATTTATAGTAAAAATAAATGATTATAGACAGAGGGATATGCTGTAAATTTCTGTTTGCATATGGTGCTTATGTGGGAAGAGCCAATTCTTGAGCAGTTTTCTGAAGATAAGGTGGCTGTCCGTGGATCTTATGTTGGGGGGTAAAGAGTTCCATAGTTTGGCTGCTTGAACAGAGAAGGATGTGTGACCCATGTTTTTTTTCTTGTATCTTGGGATTTTGAGGCGAGGTGCCATTTTAGAGCGGAGGTTCCTTTGTTGAATGTGTTTGGTGATTTTATTCCTGATGAAGAGCGGTCCCATTCCATGTATTGCTTTGTGGGTGATACAAAGCAGCTTGATCGTGGATCTTCTGGCAACTGGTAACCAATGCAGGGCTTTCAAGGCAGGTGAGATGTGGTCTCGCGGTTTGATATGCAAGAGTAGTCTGGCAGCCGAGTACTGAATCCGTTGTAGTCTTTTCATGGTCGTTAAAGGTGATCCGTGGTACAGGCTATTGGCGTAATCGAGTTTGGACAGAACAAGGGAGATTGTAGCTTGGATCTTGTGTGGAAATCCCAAATGAGGGAAAATTCGTCGCAACGTTTTTATAGTGACAAAGCTTGAGCTTGCTAGTTTGTCCACTTGGGCATTCATCGACAGCTTGGAGTCCATGGTCATTCCGAGGTTTCTTACTTCCTTCGATACCTTAGGTGGTGATCCCAGTTCATCGGGCCAGGCGGCAAGCGGGTCATAATGTTTCCGATCGCCACACGTGAGTATTTCCGTTTTGGAAGCATTCAATTTGAGGTGGCTCCAAGTCATCCACTGATCCACGGCTCTGAGACAACTGAAAATTGGGGAGTTTCCAATATCTTTGGGGCATTCCAGTTGAAGGAGTATTTGTGTGTCATCTGCATAGTTATAGCACGTGAGGTGAAATTGGTTGATCAGTACCGGTAATGACTTCATGTAGATGTTGAAAAGCATGGGCGAGATGATAGAGCCTTGAGGGACCCCTGTTTTTGTGGAGTATGGTTTGGAAGAGAAAGGTGGGGTATGGATGACATTAGTTCTGTTTCGAAGGTAGGACGCAATCCAGTCTGGAGCAGTCCCCTCTATGCCGGCTTCATAGAGTCTTTGTTTCAGAGTGTCATGGTCAACCGTGTCAAAGGCAGCCGAGAGGTCCAAGAGGAGAAGCGCAGCAACCCTGTTGCGGTCTACTGTGTTCTTCAGGTCATCCCAGACAGCAAGGAGGGCAGATTCTGTGCCTCTTCCCGGACGGAAACCTGTTTGGAAGTCTGAAAGTATGTCATTCTCTTCAATGAATTGTGACATCTGATGTTCACAAGCAATGCAAATGCAATTTACTGTTACGAGAATTTCCACACAAAAATGCTACTGATAAGGTTTACAATTGCAAGAAGATATTGTGATTAAAATCCAAATCATGAATGATCAGGCACATATGTTGTGCATGCTTGTGCGGTCCTATACAGTCACAGGTAAATACACAAATTTCTGCAATGTAGTCAAAATAGAAAAAAAATGAGTGTACGATGTGTAGCAGGAAAATGTGTTAATTGGCCCCAAAGTGCAAGCAAAACAAAGATAAACAAGGGAGTGAACACATGTAGAACATAATGGAAACAGGTGAAAGTAATTAATGCCTCTACTACCCTATAAAAGTGTTCAATCCTCTTGGCTAGAAAAATATCACAAAGACCACAGAACTGGTGCTGCAGCCACTATAAAAAGAGCAAAGCAATTTAGCAAAGTAGTGCCCATAAATATGTATGTTCGGACTCACACCAAAGTCAAATTACTTTAGAAAACGTGAAGAGAGATTTGTATTTACTAAATAAAAGACATATTGCACATGCTGTTTCTCAATCTGTTTAGTTTGACAGTCTCAATCCCAGTAGATCCTTTTAGCCCCAAAAGGAAATGCACCCTTTTCGGAGAATAGAGGAACTGGCAGGTATATCTCACTCTCTCTCTAGTTACTCATGTTATGTTAGGCAGGGAGTGTCAGACAAACTCATCAGAGAATGTCTTATCTGCAGATGATGCTATGTAGAGACAGTGGCGCTGCTGGGAATTAAAACCAGTAGGGCGGTGGGGGCGGGGGGAGAGGAGAGGTTGGGGAATTAAAAGAAATAAAATAAAAACCACTTACCTGCTGCTCTGCTCTGCTCCCACTGCCGGCCGCCTTGTTCCTTCTGCTCCTCGCGTCCCTGAAGCCAGAAGGGGATGGTCCCTGAGAGGGCACATGCTCCCCACCCAATCCAGACTCTGCTCTCTAGCACGAGAGCAGAGCCATGATGGGTCTGAGCGACCTCGTTTGCCGCTCAGACGGTGCCTGGGAGCCTGTGAGGTTTATCCAACTCAGCTGTACCAGACACCCGGACTGGAGAAACATAAGTGCATATGAGTGTTTGGCCGGCCTAGGACGGCTAGCCAAACATTCATGCGCACTTATAAGTGCACAGTACTCCTCCCTGCACTGGCACAGCCCCGTCCCTCCTGTCGGACATAATTAACTCCGACAGAGATAAATAAAATGATAACAACACCGTGTTATTATCGTTTTATTTATCATTTGCTGTCAGTGCTGGCAGTGGGGTGATGCTCCTCCGCCAATACGGAGGAGCCTCCCCTGAGTAGAGAGCCACACTTGTACCCCCAAATCAGTACGCACACACAACAAATGATATTGTACAATTGTATGATTATTTATTATGCAGTGTTTGTCTACAAATTATACGAATCATAATGGTTAGGATTATTATAAATAACGTAGCAGTTAATAAGCAAATCAGGGAACATATCAGGGTAAACTCTTACAATACTTCATAGCACATCTCTGTGCTACTTGACTATTCACTACTATTATATCTAAATGTCAATTATCTGACATGTATGGCTGTATTATTTTAGTAAGCATTAATTATACTAAGCCGTCTATAGTTTCCCTGTTTAACTTTTGCTATCATCGTGTCAGCAGTTGGAATTCAGGGCTTCTGCAACTCCTCTCAGCAATTGGCCGGTGTTAAATTTGAGCCGCTGGTTGCCAGTGGAGGCACTGGCACTCATTTTTGGTGACAGGTCCTTATTTGTCCGAATTAGACGTTTCTTGAGAGCAAGAGTGGGAAAATCACCAAAAGGAGAAAGAAAAAGGAAACAGAAGATGGAAAATCCATCAGAAAGGGAGAAAGCAGAAGTCTGCAAGAGTGAGATAAAGGGGCAGTGAGTGTCTGCCAGTGGATTAAGGGGCCTGAGGTGAATTCAGGACTACACAGCTTTGGTATTTACAAATTAAACACTGCACCAGAGAAGATGAAAACTTTTCTTCTCTGTCTTGTTAGTTGAATGGTGCCAAACACATGGTGTTTCTAGACCAAAATATGGAGATCAAGCACACACTGTTAGCATTACCATTCAAACAATTAGTCCATTTGTCTATGACACGCATTACTCAGTATTAAATCCAGTCTTGCATGTAACATGCGTTATTTGTATACAAAAGCCTGGCAACTCACTCACTCACTCACTCACTGAGTCATATTACCTATGCCTAGCAGCAGCAAATACTCTTAGCCAAGCAGAGACCACTGCAAAGTTCATATCTTTCAGTAATTTGATTTATCATCTATTCAGCATAGGGTTATAGCCCTTTTCTGGCCTGAGGTAGCACAGTCTCCACAATGACCAATGCAATCCCCAAAGGTGGCCAGCCACACTTGTGCACACAGGGCACCAGATCAAAGCATTTGCAATCAGAGGACCCACCAACTGAAGCTCATTTGAATGTGTCTGACCTCCCCTGCAGATAACTTACCTGTAGATCCTGTGCGTATGTGGCAGTGTGGAACTTGTGATGGCCACCATGGTGCCTTTAGTGGACACCAAGAACAGTAATTGCCTGCCAGCACTTACATAATCACACCCAATTCTCACTCTACTTATTCAGGCTTAATCCTGCTTTGTTTTTGTATTTCTCTATGTCCACTTACTCTTTGGCAAGGCAGCATGTTAGTTATATATAAATACCTATAAAACACCTAAAACCCATTCTAGATATAATTGAAGGTTAGATACAGCACAAAAGGCGAAAACAGGTTTCAGCATCAGACCTTAATCACATCCATGCTTTGTGCACATGTTCCTCTGGTTGTGTACATAAGGCCAATCTGGGCATGCTTGACATCATCAAGAATTGATCTAAAAGACAATCTGAGAGGCCGAAGATGTGCTGAATGTCATGGGAAAGTTTAGGTTACTCTTCGTATATACATAACAAACAATCATGAAAGAAAATACCATCTACAGGGGGTTGCACAGCCATGGGAGTGTAAGGTCTACAATGTACCCCACATTTCAGGCATATGAAATTTGCACACCCCTACATGTAGTAGGATCCAACTACTTTGTACTCCTTAATCTCACATCCAACAGATGGTATTTGGTATGATCTTAGAAAGTGCCACAAGATACCCTAGTGGGCCCCTCCCTCTACCTTGTCTGAAGTAGACTAGAATAGGAAAATAAATACAGAGCAGACATTTTAAACAGTATTTGCTCAATGGGGGTTTCCCAGTTTCAAAAAATGATGCATGACACAGTCATGCAGAGAGAAATCAAGACAGTGGCAACAGGGTCTTTCAGAAGTTAAGAGAGAGCAGCAGGGAAATTCGGAAATCAACTGTGAGGGTAGCAGGGTCTCACAACGGTATTAAAGAATCACGACAATAGGGACAATCAGATCTCAAGATGGAAGATCTCTTTAGAAAATAGGGTATTGGGATCCTTGTGAAATGGTGATATAGGCAAGAAGGTCCCGAATAGAGCAAAACAGGACACCTCAGAGGTTAGGCAGAAAGTAGGGGGTCATTCACAAATAAGGACAAAGGGCAGAAGAGTGGCAGTTGCTGAGTAATCAGGACAGAAGTAATGTGTTATTATGTTATATGTTAGTTGCCTGCAAAGCACTTAAAACAGCACTGAGCGCGATGAGGGGGGTGCCTTGGTTTCTACCCCATTCTGAGAGGCATTTTGAAGTCACCCATGTGCATTTGGAATTGAATGTTGTGAAACTAAATGATATTAACAAGGGGATGAAAGTAGGTGATACACAGGAACATATTCATAGCTCAATGATACATTAACTATTATACAAATGGGGAATCCATGAGCCTATTTATAAAGAACTAGTCAAGGGAATTTATGTTATGATTTATTGTACCGCAATGTTTGCTTTCAGGAGAACATGAACAACTTTTTTCATAATTAGAGATGTTTATTGGAAAAAGGGACCTTAGCTAACTTTGGCTTGCTAGAGTCTATTGAGAACAACCCTAATAACTTAGGGTTTCTGTAATGGATCTTTAGATTATGCAGTTATAAACAAGATACAGATGGAAGCCATTTACATGTTACAGCTATGCACAGTGAATCTTTATGTGATCTACACGGGGGTAACTTTTGCTGATAACATCTACCTTTTCATGTCTGCTTTGACTGGGTTAAAAACTAAATGTCTTCTCTGTCCCTTAAATTTAACTAGACAAAATGAAAATTCTTCCTCCTCATCAATGGCGGTCCGTATCTGCTCATTCAATAATTTCTTCTGCTTTTAGGCCCCACTAAACTATTTAGGCTCTATCATATCTTTAAATGAGCCAGATGTGCTTGTTATCATTTAAACGTACTCCATGGGATCAAATCTTATTTTCCTCTAACGACTTCAGGACTACAATGTAGCAAATAGTATTCCCAATTAGTGATGGAACTGAGGCAACTCTTTCCATGCTTATTTCCTCAACACGACTTTTTCACAATTCATTTCTTGGCTCAACACACTAGCTATGTGTATTTCATTCGTTTATTTTTCAGTCTGATTAAGTGCAAACCTTACTATATAGTTGTCAGTGTGCCCACCAGTTCTGGTGACATAACTAAAATGACATAAAATTATAAACAATCGTCAAAAAAAATATATTAAAAAAAATTCATATTCAAACTTACAAATGAATTTCTGAATTTATGTTCGAATGCAAAATATTTTGCATTTGCTCATTTTATTTTTATTGCAAAAAGTCATACTCCATGTAAGTAAGGCAGGCAAGCTTAAACTGAAGCCCCACATTGTAACTAGTGGTGGTCTCAAAAGACAGTGGTGATATTTTCACTATGCTTTTGCTAATAGTACAGTAGCAACGTGCAACACTGCCTTTAGATGAATTAATGGAGATAACTGCATTACTACGGGTAAACTGGACCAAAACATACACCTCTGTTCTCTTTCAGCCCCTGGAACCCATGCTTTAATGGTATGTAACAAAACAGATGGAAAGAAGCAGGCAATGTGTTGTTTGATAAGTTGTTTGTCAGACCGTAACACTGTCCAGTAAAAGTGCAAGAGATTTGTCATCAGGAAGCAAAGACAACAGGAGCCCCCTTGATTCTGCTCCTCCAATCTACAGAGTACAAAGTGTGTGCCTGCAAAAAGGGTCAATGCAGTCTTAGTTCAACTTCAGGTACTCTCTGGAAATCGATGGAAATGTAACCCTCTGTTCAACCAAGGCAGTATTTGAGATATTTATTATACTCTTTTGGAAACAACAACAAAAAAAAGCAACTTAATCAAGAAACTGGGCAATCACTTGCACAGGTTACTACATATACAAACTGGGCAACATCAAGATGGAACTTGTGACAGGGGCAGGATTTAGCAACCTGAATATGGGCTTGTGGGAATCAATAACATAGGAAATTGAAACTGAGACCAGCGCCACCAGCATTCATGGGGGCTCTCAGGATGGCAATGAAAGCCTCTGGGTTAATCGTATCAAAAGCGGCAGAGAGCTCCAGCAAGGCCAGGAACGAAAACCCTCTGGTATCAAATATGTGGTGAGAATCATCTATAACCAACAGAAAAATAATGACTACATTTCAAAGTTGTTCTGCCAAATTAGCATTCAATTTAATTCCCAAAAAGGGTGCAGTGAGACTTGGGGCAGTCATTTAATAAGACTTCAGGGTCAAAGATTGATTTTTTTTTTAACACTGGTAAAACCAGACTAATTTGAAACCCCGGGGAAATTGACTTTGAGTCCAGTATGCATTAATGGCGTCTTGTCGAATGGGCCCAATAAATGGGACTGCTCCTTCACTTTGTTAGGAACTATAGCATCTCATGCAAGAATTGCTTCTTATGCGAATAGGGCCTCCTGCATTGAAGAAGCTCCACAGGAGTTGTCGCAAGCCAATGACATGTTATCTTGCTCACTGCAAGGCGAGGAAATTTGCACTTTGCTGTTGTTGATGGAAGACTACACTCCTAAGGGTATCATCCTCCACCTCAAGGCAGGTCCCACACTTATATTTAATGTGTGCATGATGCAGTCCAATACAAAACTGTTAGTAATCACATGCGTGCTTGAAGGACTGTGTAACTGCACTACAAAATGATACCTTCAAAGGTACCTCTCTTCGCAGCATTAAGTTCAAAGGTAATAGTAGACAATATTGCTATGTGCACAGTTGACTGAAACACAAGACTCACCCCTGAAGGAGGCCCAGTAGACAGTTCACCCATAAAGCCGAGGTGAGGAGCCACTGGAGAAGCAGGTCAGTGGAGTGCTGCTCTGTGTTAGAGAGGCAGTGTGCGCAGGAGTGGATGATTATGTGCTGGAGGTGCCAGGTATGCTTGACAGGTAAGGTATATGTCTATTACAGAGGGCAGCATAGTACGTTTCACCACTTCACTAGTCATAGCTAGGTCTTAAATGAATAAGACTTCACAGCAAATTACAAAGCTACTTAGTTATGCATGCACTTAGAGTTTCAAGAATTGTCAGACTTGTCTTTCTTTTAAGGTTCTTTTTTCTACATTGTTTACAAGCTCTACAGTGCCCATAGCAGCTAAACACGTGACCCAGGACCTTTATTATGTCTTTTTGTAGTAGATATATTTATCCTTGAATAAAATGTTGTTGGGTAATTGGGTCTGTGCCCTTTCTTGCCATGCATTCCAAATGCATCTTATACTCGAGCCCTCATGGGTCCCCAGCCCTCTCGAGACCCCAGCCCTCACGGGTGCCCAGCCCTCAAGGGTGCCCAGCCCTTGGGCGCCCCGCCCTCACAGGTCCCCAACCCTCACGGGTTCCCAGCCCTCACGGGTCCCCAGCCCTCACGGGTCCCCGGCCCTCACGGGTGCCCAGCCCTCACGGGTGCCCTGCCCTCACGGGTGCCCAGCCCTTGGGTGCCCAGCCCTCACAGGTCCCCAACCCTCACGGGTCCCCAGCCCTCACGGGTCCCCAGCCCTCACGGGTCCCCGGCCCTCATGGGTCCCCAGCCCTCTCGAGACCCAGCCCTCAAGGGTCCCCGGCCCTCACAGGTCCCCAGCCCTCATTGAGCCAGAGCCCAATGTCCTCACCAGGGTGGACAGTATGGAAACATAGGGTGAGGGCTTGAGACAAGGGGACATGGGACGGGCAATGTCAGCACTATGGGGAGGAGTCTGCTTTTCATCCTTAGGAGGCCAGCATACTATGTAACATTCATGTTCGCATAGTCTGCCCCTTTGCGCAAAAACCCATTCAATCCATAGAATGTAAAAACGCTAATAACGTTCCACCACTGTCACCTGTGGAGATGTTTCATTAGTACATATTTACTTCATGGTGTTAAAGATCAGCGAGGCGATGGGATCCTGCTTAGACCTGCTAACAACCTACAGGTCATGGGTTCATATCCTAGCAGACCTCTCCCAGCCTTTCATCCTTCTGAGGCTGATTAACCAAGAGGCGATTCACATTGCGATGCGTGATATAAAAATGAGCACCATTTTATAATTGTACAAAATACTCAATAAAATACAGCTGACCTTCCCTTTTGATCAGCAGATTTTTACTAAGCTTCAAACTGGAATGCAGAGTTGAAGCAATTCAAGGAGCGGCGTGAAATTAGACCAGTTAACACTCTCTTGGAGACCTGAGATACCACTCATTCATGCCACCAGAGACTGAGCTCCGAGAGTTCCCAGATATGTACAAGTGTGTCCTGCTACAGGCAGATGTTACTCAAAACCACAGAGCAATCAGCAACGTGGGCTGAGATAGGGATGAAAAATTCTCTTGCTTGAGATGGATTCAAACTGACAAGGTGGAAAAATAAATGTGTAGCTTGTCACTTTCAATGTGACTGGAGTAGAGGGAGAGAGGCCTTCACCAAACCATGTCTGAGGTCTTCTAGAATTGATTTAGAAACGTTTGTAAACCAATTCAAAATTGCAGGAAGCAATTTCCTACAAATTATCCTTGGTTTTCTAAGCCTTACCTCTTACCACTTAGGAAACAGGTGGTTCTAAAATGTCGTCAAGTCGTTTAAAACCTTTCAGCCATCCTTTACTCCTTCCACACTGATTACACAAGAGTTTAAGAAAAGAGAGTGCTTTTCATTCTGTGGTCACAGAGCGGTAAGGATGGCACTGAAGCACTTTGCTCAGATTTCTGTTTCTTTATTACTGGATATTTAAGGAAGCTTAGAGGGTTGGAGGCAGGGCCGGACTGGCCGTAGCAGGCACCGGGCGTTTCCCCGGTGGGCCGCCAGGGTGGGGGCTGGTTTTGAGCCCCTGGGGGACGTTTTTTTGTTACCAGGGGCAAGCAATATCGGTCCCCTGTAACAAAATCGGCCGAAACCGGCCTTAGCAAACAGCTTGGCTGCACCCCACCTCTCCCCCCAGGGGGGGCCTGGCCGAGCAGTTTGCCAGGGCTGGTTTCGGTTCCCAGTCCGGCCCTGGTTGGAGGAGAGTAGCTGGGCCCCCATTTTGAATTGACAGTAGAAGTGCAGTTATAACATGGGTGGTCTGCACTCGCATATATTCTGTGTGACTAATATATGAAAAAAGAAGAAAGAGGAGTATGAGATGTTAAAGTATCCTCATGATTAACGAAAATCACATGTGTACTCTAGAAATGTAACTGACAAGATTGTGCATTAACATTTAGTTAAGGGATAACAAATTGAAGGTGTTTGCTAACTTGGTTTAATATTATACTCATGATGCTACTATTTTAAGATTTTACATTTATAACTGTTAGGGTATATATCGAAAGTATGGCTTATTTGCTTGCAGAAGGGCACACATAATGTCGCCTGAGCGTTGTTAATTTAGCTAAACTGTAGGCCTGAAATGCCTTTCAGATTTATTTCCCAGCTAACATTTGAATTCGCATTTTGCTTGCATCGTGGAATGTTGCATGTACCGTGTGTTCCCACAACAGATGAATAAGGCTTCATTAGTTGAGAGAAAGAGTTATTGCTCTTAGTAGATAGAAAGGCCTGAGAAGAAGAAATACGATAATGGATGGGAGTCGAGTTCTTGTGGGAGAAGGAGATGGCACCAAGGACGTACAAAATATCTCAACGTGTGAACATGTAGGTGGAGAAAGGAGGCTGAAGGATGCTGGAATAATGGAAAAATACTAGTAGACCTTTGGGAGGTGCTTTGATTCAGTGATTACTTAAGTTGTAACGTAGTTAGGGATAACTGACATTTTGCGTTAGGACGCTTTGAGGTACAGACCTCCTCTTTGGCTTCTGTGGCTTTATGCTACATGACCCCGATTGGAGTTACTTCTTTGGAAGGGTCTGACGGCAGACACCTTTTTTCATCTTTACTGAAACTTGTTTTAGACAAGGATTTCTACTTTAGGGTAGTCTAGGGACAGTTAGGGACTTGTAGGGGTTTTCTGAATGGAGTATTGATGCAATCCAACGTGCATTTGTGTCTCCTGATAACCTATGTGGCCATGATCGGACTAGTCATCTTCTTTTTGTTATTTAGGGCGAATCGGTTCCGGAGATTTGGCTTTATCCTATTTACCTTGTACTTCTATACCATTATGCTTAGATTGGTGTAGATTAACCTGTTTCAGAGTTTGAAATAAACAAACTAACCTGAGTTTAGTTGTCGACCTGAGTTATTATATTATAGTTTGGTTACTCTGGAATTTTGACATTGTGGAAAAGAGTATTTTTCCTTACCTCTCATGCTGCTCAACAAGAACCATTGACCAGGTTGCTGAGGTGATGGGTCCCAACTTTCTCAGGGTGAAGTACAAAGTAAAATCCATGCCTGCCTCTCACAAACTTGTTAAACGTAAATTATGTGCGTTGCCATTCCACTTACTATGATCTTTTCATTCAGTGGCAAAGCCTAGTCTACACTCGTTTTTCAAATGCTCTTTTTCCTCTTCTAACGGTTGTACTGCTGAATATCGACATCAACAATATCGTGGTACAAGAAGATCGGGGGACAGAATATCGAGGGACAAAATATCAAAGGGTACTTTCATATAGGGAAGCATAGATTTACTATTCCTAACTCAAGATCTACGTACGTTGAAGATATACTTACCACATAGGTACATGTAAGTGGAGGAAGGTATAGAAAAGCTAGACTTACTTACTTCTTGATATTTGTTTTCGATATTTTGGCCTTAATATTTTGGCCCACTGATAACGTGGGTTCGATATTGAGGGTGCACACCTCTTTTAACATCTGCTGTTTTTTTTACCATTCTTTGTCTCTCAGCTACCCCCCTAACATCCATCCTTAAACTTCACCTCTCCTTCCCTCTTTTGTTCTGTAACCTAAATACAATCCTTCCACTGAATTACTGATTTATGCCCTCTGCCCTGGTTTCTTACCATAACCTACATGAATGAGCTGTTCTACCTCTGTTCTTTGGTGTCCCTCACAGACCTGGGTATGTGTGCTGTCTGTGGCTTCCTTTGGGTTACTGGATGGTCCCTTGAGACTTTTGCATGTGTGGTGTCTGTTAATTCCTTGGGTTGCTCCACTGATACTCTTGGGTATGCTCCTCAGAACATACACTACTGCAAGCTGTATAGTGCCCACTCATTTGGGTTGCTCCTGTCTTCCTCATGAATTTACTTCACAGCTTCTATGCAATGGGTGGTTGTATAATGCCTATTCCTAAGGATTGCTCCTTGTCACTCCTGGGTGCATATGCTATGGCTGTTCACGTACTGGTTGATTCTTTGTTGCTCCATGCTGTTCCACTGAAGCATACGCTAAGACTTGCTGTTTCATGCCCATTACCATTGGGCTATCCCTGCGACAGGTTGGTGGACTCTTCAAGGACATAATATGGCTTCTTCTGTAATGGATTCACTGTCCTTCATGGCGGGCCCATCAGAGCACATACTAAGAGTGATTTGTATAACACCCATTCTTGTAGGTTGCTCCTTGACCCTACTGCATGGACTCCTCAGAGGATATGCCATAACTTGTTGCATGTTCCACATACATGTGGATTGCTCTTCTACCACTTCTGTTTGGACTCCAGAGCATATGCTATTGTTGATGGAAGACTGCATTCCTAAGAGTATCATCCTCCACCTCAAGACATGTCCCACACTCATATTTAATGTGTGCATGATGCAGCATAATCCAAAACTGCTAGTTATTACACAGATGCCTGAAGGGCTATATAAATGTACTACATTATAATACCTTCAAAGATACCTCTCTTCACTGCATTTAATTCAAAGGTAATAGTAGACAATATTGCTATGTGAACAGTTGATTGAAACACAAGACTCACCCCTGAAGGAGGCCCAGTAGACAGTTCACCCATAAAGCTGAGGTGAGGAGCCACTGGAGAAGCAGGTCAGTGGAGTGCCGCTCTGTGTTAGAGAGGAAGTGTACGCAGGAGTGGATGATTTTGTGTTGGAGGTGCCGGATATGCTTCACAGGTATGGTATATGTCTATTAAAGAGGGTAGCATAGTATGTGTCTCCATGCCACTAGTTAAAACTAGCTCTTAAATGAATAAGACTTCACATAAAATTACAGACCAGCTTAGTTATGCATGCACTTAGAGTTTCAAGAATTGTCAGACTTGTCTTTCTATTAAGGTTCTTTTTTCTGCATTGTTTACAAGCTCTACGGTGTCCATAGCAGCAAAACACGTGAGCCTGGTCCTTTAATCTGTCTTTTTGCAGTGGATCTTGTAATTCTTGAATAAAATATTGTTGGGTAAATGGTTCTGTACCCTGGCTTGCCATGCATTCCAAATACATCTTATATTCTAGTCCCCAGCCCTCACAAGTCCCCAGCCCTCACGGGTCCCCAGCCCTCACGGGTCCCCAGCCCTCACGGGTCCCCAGCCCTCATGGGTCCCCAGCCCTCACGGGTCCCCAGCCCACATTGAGCCAGAGCCCATTGTCCTCACCAGAGTGGACAGCATGGCAACATGGGGGGAGGGCTTGAGACAAGGGGACATGGGACTGGCAATTCCAGCACCATGGGGAGGGTTCAGCTTTTCATCCTTAGGAAGCCGGCATACTATGTAACATTCATGTTATATCTGCTATAATAGGGATTGAATGTCCCTGGTCACTTAGTCCTCTGTATTAGGGAATTATGGCTATTATTTTCTTCATTGGCGTAGTAGTATAGAGGCCCTTTTCAGAATGATCCCACATTATATTGATTATCATCTTAAATTGGCTTTAACGGCCAAGCACACACTACCTTTAAAAGCAAATGTTATTGCTTACTTGAAGTTAGACCATTCCCACATAGCTAACTCAATCACGGCTCATAAAAGGAACGGTTAAGCACCACACCAACACACAGAGAATGGCCCTCTTATGTAGAGCAGTGTGAACCTCCCTATCTATCCAGGAATTTCTGCCACATTTCTGCCACATTGCTCCCAGAGGGACCTCGCCTTGGGCCAAAACCTTTTTTTAAAACTGTTGCCACAAATTTGCGGATATTCCATGAATCTGCAGCAAAATAAAATTAAAAAGGCATGGCCTCCTGTGCTTCTTTTTTTAGAAAAAACCCCAGGGTGGGCCAGGCGCACACTGTTGTTTGGGGTTGGTGGGTGCAGTCAAGTACGCTGTCCTGGGGAGCCCACCCCTGGACAGAGTAGTTTCCCTGCCCTCAACATGCTCCCGCTGAGTGAGAACAGACTTTTGTTTCTCTCCTCTTCGTGCTCCTGCAGGCATGGAAACAGATATTACTTCCGCCCAGAGGGAGCAAGCAAAAACAGCTGCTCCCTCGGGGAGGGAGCAATGCCGGATCCGGCACCATACGGGGAGCCGGCTGAGGGAACGGGGGCTCGGGGGCTTCCTCCGCGGCTTCCAACTTGGTACTTAGTGGGTGCCCCGGGTGGGCACCGGGTCACCCACCTATAATTTACAGAGGCCCTATGTGATGGGGTCCTCAGGGTCACAATAGGCTCAGGAGGGTGGGCTGCGTTCCCCCTTCCCCTTTATGATGGCATACAGACTCGGGGGATGTGGTCCAAGGGGTCTATTAAAAGCAAGGGGAGGGACCCACGTGGCCCCCTCCCCGTCTTATTGAAGTTTAGCCCTGGGGGATGGGATCCCTGAGGAGTATTAAGGCTTGGGGAGGGGAACTCTGTGCCCCTTTCCCTTAATATATGGCTTGGCCCCAGGGGATGGGGGCCCCGGGGGCCACTATGGGCTCAAGGAGGGGGAAAGTGCACCCCTTCCCTTAAAGGCCCCTGAGGATGGGGTCTCCAGGGACCCTTCTGGCTCGGGGAGGGGGCCACATGCCCCCTTCTCTTTACAACTATCGTTTGGTTCTGGGGGTTGGTGTCCCCAGGGGCTGAAGTGGCTCAGGAAAAGGGGCCATAACCCAGGGGTCCAAAGGCCAACCCTATGCTGCCACGCCAAAGGCCGCTTGCGGCGTGGTGTTGGCAGCCTATGAGGGCCTAGCCAGAGGTTAAGCCCTGCAGCCATGCCCACACCACACATGGCCAAATGTCTGCCAGAGGGGTCAATTGGCATTTCATCAGGATCGGAATATTACCTACCCTATCTAGTATGGTGGTGGGGCCCACCACTAAATATTGGATACCCACTCAAACAATACATACTGCACCTGCTTTGATGCAGTGAGGCTGATCCCTCCCACAATTCAAGGGAGAAACGCCACTTAGACAGA
The DNA here is from genome assembly GCA_963921515.1 of Calotriton arnoldi. Taxonomy (NCBI): domain Eukaryota; kingdom Metazoa; phylum Chordata; class Amphibia; order Caudata; family Salamandridae; genus Calotriton; species Calotriton arnoldi. Next base: position 89,047 of record CAWUFW010001751.1, on the reverse strand, counting down.
GGTAACCGACTTTGGTGGTCCTCGCGGGAGCTGTGCCAGAGACCTACCCTCCTCTAGGTCCATTGAGTGTACTAGTTTGTTTTATAGTTTACATAGTGACAGGTAGCTACCATATTACTTTTCTACCTAATTTTGTACTGCTTGTGTCCAGCTAATGGGTGTGTTTACAAAACGCATGTGCTGTTAATGTATCATAGGTGTGTAGAGATAGTGAACACCTTAGAAATCTTTGTATTGAAGAGTAACTCTGTGTGCAGACGATAGTTGACGACTTGTGTGCAGTATGTTCCACACAAGGTTTTTGGTTTTGCAGAAACTGTTTCCAACTGGGCAAAGATACTATATAGTAGATCATAAGCAGCCTTGAGTTATTAGACAGAATCTTCTCAGCTAACAATTTCTACATAACATAGAAGACTGGGAGCACCAGGTATTACCTATGTACATGTGCTTCTTTTGCTTCAGGATATGGTCTATCTGTAAGGGTTTTACCACAGTATGAAAGCTGCAGAGAGTATGATATTTATCACCTTCAGCTAGTGTCTTTTTTGGCAAGTGTTACATAGACTGTACACTATTCTTTGTAGATACTTTTTAATACGCTGTAGTGCATTTCTCATGAGAGTTTCACTGTCTGCAGTGTGGTACATTGTACACTCTCTCCATTGAGTGAACATTGTTTACAGTGCCCACTTTTCTACTCATTTCAACTTCATTTCTCACTGTTGGTCCAGTGACTGTGAGGGGTTTGATACAGATAAAATCTGTCCATAGTAGGGCATTCATTTTGGAACAGACATTGAGTATCTTGAGGAACATGGCTTTCTCTGAAAGGTTGTATACATATTGAACACTGTGTGTAATGAGAATTTCCCAAATATCTGTGGTTGATTGTTAATGTGAACTAGGCTCCCCGTGAAGTGTATGGTATGGATCAATTTTTTTTAATTTATTTTATTTATTTGAGTTTTATATAGCGCTGGCTAGACCCGAAGGTATCAGAGCGCTTTACATAAGGAACAGCGAGTTGCAAGTTACAAATTTTACATAAGTTACACAGTGATTACATAGTAACAAGAGTTACTAGCGAATAGCATATAAGGACACATGATGAAGCCACAATAGCACAGTAGTATGCATTACTAGTGTGTGGCGGAACAGAGAGAGGGAAAGGAAAACAGGGGAGGGGAATGCTGATAGAGTCAAGGCAGGTAGGAGGGGGAAAGTCCATCAGGTGGAACCAAGCAGTCAGTGTGAAAGACAGATAAACCAAGAAGAACCGTGAAAAACAATGTCCGATGTCCGGCTGGGTAGGTGAGCAGCGGCCAAGGGTAATCAGTCTCAGAGGTAAGTACAAACAGTTTCGGTTTCCGCCCATGGGGCATCATCAGAGTTCCATCGACGGTAGCGCTGGCTAGACCCGGAGGTATCAGAGCACATTACCAGAGGATCGTAGAGGTTAGAAGGGGGTGCCAGTCACTGTGGCTCCAAGCGGTCATCAGTAATGAATTAATAGATGCCGCGTAGTACCCCACAAAGTATGAAGTCAGTGTGCCTGACTTATATCAATATAACACATGCTTGCAATACCTAAGGGAGTTGTATCTGTGATGGCATGAATGATTTTACATATTATTACTAGCTATTTTGTACTCTCAGGCCTCTAATTCCATACTATTATTATTAATATTGTTTATTAGTCAATTAAAACCATAAACATAGCACAATACACATACCAAACAATAAGAGGGAAACATACGAAGACATCACAAATCTGCTTCAGCCATAAAACCTCATATTTATGGGCCTTTACATTTTCCTTCAGCCCTTCCTATCTATTGGAATAAAAAGTGCCCATTACAGGAAATAAAAAGTCTTGCAATGACTTGGTCAATCAACAACAAATTTGTAATACTGCCATGTAACGTTCTCCTAAAAACACCACTATAGGTGTAAAAGTGCATAAGTGCAAATTCAAGCAGCGGAAGTGGGTGCTATGCTAAGTGGACAATGGTTTTCAGTCAAATATGGTATCCATATACGAGACCGTGCTTAGATAAAAGCCAGTGTGCAAGATGAAAATGGCAAGTTAAGTAGAATTATGGCCTTAACAAGACGAGGAAGGGAATAGTCACTATAGGGGACCCTAGCAGCGACAAGTTTGCAGCACTGCCGTTTATCGTTCTCATAAAAACACTACAAACAGTGTTAAAGTGCTTGTGTGCAGATTCAAGCAGCGAGAATAGGTACTATGCTAAGTGGACGATGGTTTTCAGTCAAATATGGTACCTATATACAAGACTGTGCTTTAATACTGAGCCAATATGCAAGACAAAGATGCCAAGTTGAGTAAATTATTACCTTAACATGACGGGATAGGGACTAAAAGGGTCCCTAGCAGCCCGACCTTGCAGTTTACCAGCTCGTATAACTTTTCCTAAAAAAAATACTGGAATTAACACAGCCTTGAATCAAGTGGCAGGACCATCTCCCCCCAAGTTCACTCATTACGCTATATTAATCAGTTACAAGATTTTTAAAAATAGCCAAAAACTGCACTAGTCTAATGTTCAACTTTGGTTTAATTGGGTCCATTGACTCCACAAGTTCAGTCCTACAGGATCTGATTCCCCGGTCAAGAAATTCACGCCTTAATAGTCTTCTACGTTGGTCAATCAACATTGGGCAAATGCATATAATGTGGAGCAAAGTCTCTATTTCCTGATGGCACAAACGACAAGTCCGGACTTCGGTATGACCACCCATCCTCCATTTTAAGATCTAGTGTGGGAATCTCTCCAAATCTGAGGGCCTGAAATGACTGTTTGGCCTTCCGATCGTATGATGCTGCCAGCACAAGCGATTCTCTTTGGGATGAATAAGATTTCAACACCAGCCACCCGTAACGATGTTTAGACAGCATTTCCTTATCTGCGGTCCAGCTTTGCAGTCTGATCGACTTATTTACAGCTTTCTTAAAAGTTTGACCGGTGATCTTAGAGTTCGAAAGGTCGCGCAACTCCAATGACCTGATGCTGTTGTCAAGATGTTTTTTTTGGAAGCTGTTTCCCCGTTGTAGATTAATCTCGGACCAGACTAAATATGCCAAGGTGTTATCGGCCGCTGCATGCAATTTATGACAAAGCTTTACAAATGCCGCTGGCCTGGCAAATGACTGTTTTGTAAGTAAAAATTCTAACCAGAGTTGAGCAGGTGAGGCCACCCTAGGTAGCCTGAAGATTTGTTTATAGGGTCTAATTACCAATTTATCAAGCAGAGGAGCCTCATCACCTAGCATTATCTCTTATTCATATGCAAGGATTGGCAACAGTTTGGCTTTCATAACTGCTCCCATAGATTTCAGTTCATGGCCTTTTATGGATCTAGCCAGTGTTGAAAATCCATAATTGATGGCCTGGGCTTTTGCCCGAATCGCCTTCTTCTGAGATGCGAAGGTACCATTTGCATCTATTTTGACCCCCAAATATACATAGGTGGCAACTTTCTCAATTTTGTTTCCATGAAGATGCCTTTTTCGACTTTTGTTGGGGCCCCGATTACAAGCCATCACGCTAGTTTTGTTATAGTTTACTTCCAGGCCGTTCTTATCTCCATAAGTACCAAGGGAATTAAGCAGCCTTTTGAGGCCTATTTGAGTATTGCTAAACAGCAGAAGATCATCAGCATATAGAATGTGCGACATTGGTTGTCCTCCAATGCACGGGCATGAGCTATCTGCCCATCCAGTTCAGCTGAAAGATCTGCCAGGTACAAGTTAAAAAGAAGGGGGGCAAGCACGCAGCCCTGTTTTACGCCAGCTGTTGTTTTCACTTTCCTTGATACGTGCGTGCCATCACCAATTTTTATCTTGACCCATGTACCCGAATAAACCAACCTGATTGCGCGAAGGATGTTGGGAGGAATAGCCCATCGCTGAAGTTTGACCAAAAACCTGTTCCGGGGCACACAGTCAAAAGCTGCCTTAAAATCTACAAAACACATGTAGAGAGGTGTTCCTATAGCCTTTGCTCTATTTGTGATTAGGCGCAGGGCCATGAGGTTGGTTAGAGTGCCTTGACCCCTTAAGAAGCCTGTTTGATTTAAGGGGAGTTTTCCATTTTCATAGGACCAGAATTCCAAATCATAAAGTAGTAGCGTGGAGAAGTATTTCATTTCCACGTCCATCAGTGCAATTAGTCGGTAGTTACTAGGTGAGCTTGCCTGACCCTTTCTAAAAATGGGGTGAAGTATTGAACCTCTCCAGCTGTCTGGGATAACATCATTTTCCAGAATGTAGTTGAACATTGATGCCAGGAAACCAGCCCAGTGCGATATAAAGTGCTTAAACAGTGCTTGGGGAAGCCTGTTAGGGCCGGGGGCACAGTCAGGCAGAGATTTTTTAATGACACTCTCAACCTCCACCGATGTAGTTTTCAGCGGGGCAGCGTTGGCTTTTTCAAGGCTAAGAGGACAAGTTGTAACCACCGAATCTTCCTTGAAATGTAATTTCAGGTATTGTACCCATTCCATCTCGCTGATGTTCGCATTATTTGACGCTGCGGGGCATTCTCACTCTTATTGATAATTTGCCAGAATCTTTTCGAATCATTTCTTTTGGTGGCATGGAACAGCTGGGCCCATAATGTTTCTTGTTTAGCTTGTTTATGCGCCCAGATCTCTTTTTTTAGGTGCCGTCTCTCATTGCGGAATTGTTGCAATAGTTCCAAATGTCCTTGGTTTTGACGTAATTGTCAGAAGAGATTACCAACTTTCCTTCTTATTTTTCTAACATGGACGGGCATAATTGTCGTTTTACAGTGGGCAAGTCTAGTTTATAGAGTAATGTATAAAAAAGAAGCTTGGATGAAGTCATCAGTGATGTCATAAATGATGTTATTGAACATGGCATGATTCATGTAATATGTGAGGTCATAAGCAGTGCATGGCGGAGGCGCAAGTTATAGTTAGCTCTGCCATAACTAGTGAATGTCTGTATTTTTTTTAGTTCATAACATTAATGTTGTCAATTACATACTCATGTAACTATAACGTTACTTAATCCTTTGTTTTTTCAGTGAATATGTATATTTTTTTCTCATATGATCAACATCACTTATATAATTAAAAGTGCTAAGTGCAGTATCCTGCCCTGTATGGGCTTCCGTACACTGGCAAATATAATCATATAGCTTAGATAGCAACAATTTGTAATTTTTCATAGCGCAAGTTCCATGTAATTGAAATTTCTAAGTGCAATATCCTTCCCTGTATGGGCTTTCATGCATTCACAAATATGATCATAATTCTAAGATGTCAGAAATTCATAGATTTTCATAAAATCCCATATAGATAAAATAATTGAAAGTGCTAAGTACAATATCCTGCCCTGTATGGGCTTATATATATTGTATAAGGTTTATACTTGGTTACTTCTTAAAATCCTCTTATACAATACCGCCCTATGGGCCCAGTAACCAAGATATATTTAACAACTCATTAGTTCACCTTATATACTATATTGCTGCTTGCTATCTCGACCCTTATACGGGTATGCATATTTTCATACATCCCATGATGCAACCTGTCTGAGAGCCATGATGCAACGAGGTTCTATCTTGCACACCTTAGGAATAAATCCAACATTACATTCCGCTATTATTAACATGATTGTTGAAAATCATCACATGTCCAAATCAAATAATTCACACAATTATAGGGTCATTCCAAAGAATCTTACGTAACCTTTAAATATTATAGAAGAATATCTTGATGGTTGAGGATTTCACCAGATCTAAAACACGTACAGTACCAATTCATCTCTATGCAGACTGCCATTATAGATGTGCAGATAATTCTTCCCCACTGTTCCGTGTGGGGTCTTCGTTTGCAGATCTATAATATATCTTGACTCTAATCTTTGGAGTTTCATTACTCTGTCACCTCCTCTTGCATCTGTTGGCACATAATCTAAACAGTAATAACGCAGAAGATCTCTACTGCTTTCATGCATTAATTTGAAGTGCCTCGCTACAGGGTACGATGTATCTTTATTCACTATGGCCCTCAAATGCTCCATAATACGTATCTTCGTAGGGTGGATGGTGTTGCCAATATATCTCAACTGGCAGGGACATGTTAAGCAATAAACTGTGAATGGTGTATTACAGTTCATAAATTTGGATATGAGCTTAAGTTTTTTCAAACCTGGGATGTCATAGGGTAGAACCTTCGAGCAGTTAACACAGGCCTTGCACCTCCCACAAGGGAAAAAATCTTGTAATTCCTTGATAGTTGAACCTCTTCCTTCTTTGGTGTAATGGCTTTGTACTCACTGATCTCTCAGCGATCTAGCTTTCTTTAAGGTAATCAATGGAGAAGATGGAAGATCGGATCCTATAATCCGTCCTCAATGCTCGCCAGTTTCTATGTAGAATTCCTCTTAACTCACTGGCGTCACTGGAGAAACTGGTTACCATACCCTGACCCCTTCTATCTCTTTTTAATTTTAGTTTCCCTGCTGGGAACCGAGTTCCGATTTACAAAATGGTGGCCGCAACTTTCCTCTCAGGTTGCGACTAACCAATCACATCATTGCTGTTGGTGCGCAGATTCGCAAATTAGCAGAAGATACGAGGAGGATCCGCGGAGGATATGTGGAGGATAAGCGTCTCTAGTTATGCAAATCTGGTTTTCGGTTAATATCTCTAAAGCTACTGGACAGATTTACACCAAATTTCAAAAAGCACACTTTCTGGACCAAGAGCCAGAGTTCTTCCAAATTTAGTGTAAATCCGTTCAGCGGTTCGGGCTGCAGTCGTGTTCAAAATCTCTATGGGAATTAACATTGGGATACTGTGTTTTGGGATCCCCCTTTTTCTCAAGACTTTCCAGACAGCAGCTGAAGAGAGCGTCACATTTTTGGGGAAAATTTCATGAAGATTCATCAACCTGAGCCAAAGATATAGGCAAATCAAAAAACGCTTTTCCTAAGAAACTTGGTCCTACCTAAAACTACCTACTGGTGACTGCTGGTGGTGATTCGTGCACTTTATAAGTTGAATTAACATAACAATTAACATTATATATATATACATATTAATTTATATAGCGCACAAATCACCCCGGAAGGGGTATCTCGGTGCACAGAAGGAACGCAGACAACAGAAGCACTCGATCAAAACATACGTAGTAACAGCACTCTCACCCGTCCTCTTTCTCACAACTACTGCTTAATACAAATATACATATCTTATGTACTTTGCTGTGGTACTCCTCATTACTATATATATTTAATCACTCACAGGCACAAATGTGGAGATCTGTTAAATGCTCTGGCGCGTTATACTGATGCCAACCACAAAAGTATATAGCTCTCACCTCTTTCAGTGATGTATTTATTATGTCATTTCCCTTTCACTTGTGGATGTTATGCAAGTTCTTATCCTATTGTAAAGTGCACTGGCAGTCTTCCAGGTCTAGCAGCACTATATCAGCAAGCATTTGCAATGCAATAGGTCTCGCATTTGCGAGAGTTTAGCTATTGGCATTGTAAATGACAATACCTTTTATCTATCTGTTTTGATAACACATAAATAAAAGGCATTGTCATTTACAATGCCAATAGTACAAACTCTTGTAAATGCGAGACATATTTCATTTCAAAGAAGCGGCTGCCATTGTCCTGGGCTGCTTGGAAAGTGAAAGTGCGCTTGGCGTGCCTGCATTAGGAGAAACTCATTAAAGAAAATAGTACTTACAGACTGAATAAGACATACCGTGTAACAACAGAAGTAAAAGGGCCAGTCCTCATGGGAGGTTACAAATGAAGACAAGGCAGTACTAAGGAGGGACTAACAAGCCTATTAACGAATCAGAAGCTAGCATTTACAAAGGACAATGACACAAGCCAATGAAAAGAATGGGCGGAGAGTGGGCGGAGCTTCAAGTCCATACTCGAATACAGCATGCCTCGCAGCCTATGCGCTGCCCAGGCTTGACCTAAAAACTCTAAAATAAACTAGGGGGGTATGAGGAGGAATTGGCTGGATTACTCACCAGTAATCTTCATTGTTCCATTCCTCGGCCCACTACTTACGTTCCTTTCTCTCCCTGTGGTGCTTTGTCTATAATCCTGGGATATTGGCCTGGTAGGGTCAGTATATACTGTGGGCACAGGATTCCATACTGGGCACCACATCAAACCGGCTGTAACAAGGGGTCATCGCAAAAAGTTGGAGAAACCTTGAGACGAGATAGAAGGACAGCAAAACAAAGACCTTTCTCTCGCTGAGACAGTGAAGGGAGAATTGGAGACCTGCACCCCAGACAGCGGCTCTGCTGCCTAATGAACACTTGGCACAACAAAAGGGAGCTTAAACGAACTGGGAAGATGGAGAGAAAAAAGGTCCTGCCATTTTGTTCCAGTTATATCAGAGCATCGAGGTTCCAGAAACCGCTTGTTTACGCAGCAATGCAAAATTACACAAATACAGATGGATTTTATGAAAGTCAGACTTGAAGTGCAAATACAGAAGCATGTTTGGTCTAGGTTTCCAGTGATGTATTACATGCCAATAACACTGGATTGAGCAATTTGTTTATAGCAGCTCTGCGCATGCGATTCCATCTCGAGCTCAGCATAATAATGCAGGCATCTGTTCCTGTGAACGTGATAAGATCGAACTGTACTGAATAAAGCAGGCCACAGGAATTATAACAGCAGTGTGGAATGCAGCCTGGTATTGTCTTATAGCTGTGGTTTGCAGTTATCACAGAATCCCGGGCACATTTTGCCATCAAAAGGAATACTTTCAAGATGATGTTCGCAGATACCTTTTATATCCAGTGAAAGCTTAGTACACAAGGCTGTTCTCTTCAAACGTTTACTCTAACAATATGCTCGGAGAATCACAGAAAAATGTGTGGTCACTTAGCTGTTCAGTCAAGATTTAAACACATCCTGGCTGAATCATAGTTAGAAAATAGCCGAAGCTGCAGGAGATACTCTTTGAAACTCTTTCTACCCAGATCTTAGTGCAGCGGAGGATTCTGTGTGATGTGTTGGTTGGTTGACTCGAAGCACCGACGACGATGTGCTGTTCAAGCCTGTGACAAGGCAGCGAATTGGCTTGAGTTGGAATAACTCGTTTGCTGAGTCTCTTCCACAGACATCTTTGTGCAGACTACTAGTCATTGGTTGGAATTCTGGCAGGGCTACTGAACTTTGATCTTTTTAGTTCCTGCCTACAGACAGCTTTAGTTCTAATACATTAAAAAGTATACATGCTGCGGGCTTTGGCCAGGCCCTTGCTTCTTAATAGATGGCTTTCTTGTCTATCTCATTTTTCTGTTTCTTAATTCAATGCCTTTCCTCCATAGCCTTTCTTTGTCATGCCTCTAATGCATTTCTTCCTTGCTGTGTTCTGATTGGATGGCTTGTGTCCTTCAACTACTTGAATTCAGGAAAATACTTTTATCTTTTTCTTTTAGCAGCTTCATGGAGTACATGTGTTTTCTTGATCTCTTCCCTGTCAAAATCCCTCCTTTCTGTGTCGCTTCCCTACCTACAACTATTCTATTGATTTCCTGCCCCTCTTTTTTTAATTTGTAAAACTCTGCACCCACTCTTCATGACTCCTTCCCCCACTGCTCTCACTATTCAGTGGTTTCTGCATCTTCCACTCTCCCCCACTCACTCCTCAGTTACTCCCATGACCCACTCAGTCATATTCTTTTGGAAAGAAAACACAACAGTCTTGTTCTACTGCAGATCAAGAGCTTTCCGTTAGCCTCCTTTGTGTCCCTGTCCATTCTCTCTTTCGCCACCGTTGTTCTCTCATCTTCCTCTTTTTTGCTCTTCCATATTTCCTTTCTGTCCCCTAGGTCTGTCTTCTCTGTCTACTGTGACTTTTGTTAGTTTTTCCTCTATTTTTACCCTTTCTGTTTTTTCTTTTAAGTCTCTAATGATGGCGGCCATTGTCCATAGAGAGGCAACCCAATGACTGACCCACCCGCGAGGTAAGTATTCTAGTTCTCTTGTACAGGGTCTCCTCATGAGTTGGGTTAATAATGTTAAACATTGCAAAGCTTCAAGCTTTTAACAGTAGGATTTATGTAAATACAAGATCGTTGCTTTTGTTTTCACAATGTCTGTAGAAAGTTGTCTTTTATTTCCTTGCTGTGAAAATAATTAATACATATTTAGCATTTCTCGTTTGAACCGTGAAACAGAGGCCTCACAGGTAAAGATTTGCTTACTGGTTCTTGTTACCTTTTTAGGCTTAATTTATTGGTGAAAAGGGTAACTTCTCAGTAAGTTCTTTTTTTGAACTTAAACACATTCTGCATTTTTTCAAATGTAGAATCAAGGTGAGTAGGGCATCAATTTGCATTTTGCTACCTATGGAATAAAATTCTGTAAAATCTACATTATGTTTTTTATTCGCATGAAATTCCAAAAACTGTAATTACATGGGGTTGTTAAGTGTGACTGGTAGTAAGTGGTGATATTGTTTTCTTCCTAAAAGGTTTAAAGTATCAATAGCTCTGCTGCAGACATTATCATTCCTCCGATATGAATTTAAAGCATTACTTATTCCTGCAGAAGAGATTGGTATTTCAGACTTTCTATTGTTCTAATATAGATGCATCGAGGGTCAGCAGTGACATCTGTGAGGGTTGTGAACAAACAACGTCTAATCAACAAAGACATTATTATCAGTGTTGTAAGTACAGCAACTGTTGACTGCTAATGTTTGAAACAGCTGCAGACCCAAACTAAAATAAAATCTGAAATTCAAGTATTTTTCTATTTCAGTGACATTGATCCGTGCTCATTAGTAACTATTGTCTTTTGCAGAGAGTCCTTTGGACTGTTGAACCTAACTTGCACGATTCCTTAATGCCACTTTTTCTCTTTACCACATTTGCAAGCAGCAAATGCTGAGTCAATTCTTCATTTATTTATTTAGTTCTTAATACACTGTAGCAAAACCCTGAGCATAGGATGTCAGAAAACCCTACAGCTTATCTTCAAGAAGTGGTGAGTCAATGGATAAAGGCACTGCATTCATCGGGTAAAGTCTTGTCATAATCTAATTTTTGCCAGAGATGGCATAGATGCCAGTAGTCACAAGTTAGTGACCGGTTTTAGAGGAGCAACAGAAAAGGAGCAACAGAAAAGGAATATTAGAGATATTACTTAGCATAATTGTACTGAAACTCTTCGCACTGTGGTGTCGCTAGTGTAGATTCCAGACATATTACACCCGAGACAGGTTGTAGTCCTTACAGTCAACAGGTATAGGACTGATCATAGAGTTGTTCCTATGGGATCGCTGAGGGCGACAAGATGTTTACAGATCCTGGCCCAAAGTCTCAGTGGTGATACAGGTCTTCTTAGGAAGTGTTGTTTGAGGCCTTTTTTGAGTAAGAACGCTGAGGAAACCCTTCAGGTGTGTGCTGGGACAGCTTCAGTGGGGATGATTTTCCGGATCCTGGTGTACCAATCTTCCACATTACATGTTCAGCTGGATTGTCTTTTAGGTGCTGCAGACTGTTTCGCAGTTGCGAGTTGGGTAATGTCATTAAGACATTGCCATAGTCAGTCCATATCATAATCTGAGCTTTGACAGGCACCCTAAAGTTCTATGTTTTTGAGGGCTTAAGATTCTAGACTAGTTAAAGTCGGAATTTGGCATTTCTGTTCATCTGCTTGATATGCAGTTGAACTGGAGTCATTTTGTGACGTGGGTAGCCCAGGGGTTTTACTTTGTGTAGCAGGTTGAGAATTTGAGGTCATATGTGTCACGTCCCGCAGATAGGTAGCGCATGAGGGAGTGGTTCTGTTATTTTATTTTTTTTCTTTCTCACCTTTGGCAATTCTGCCGTTGTTCTGCTGTTTTTTCTGGGACTGGATGGGTGGGGTGCAGCTGTGGCAGATTTTCGCAAGCACCCGGCAGGTATATAATCACCGTTCGCTAGTGCTTCCTTGCTTGGTTTCTCTTCCGGTTCTTCGTCCCCCGGAAGGACTTTGCCATCAGCGTGACTGGACCCACGCTGTTTCCTTTCTCTTCTGCCCTCCGTTGGATTGCTGGTCGCATTTCGGCATTGTGCAGCGGAATGTATTGAGGCATTTCCTGGGACACGTTTGCTGCCTTTCCATGGTACTCTTTCTTCGTGACTTTTTGCTGGTGAGGTTACGGGGATTTTTTCCCGTCTTGAGTTCTATGGATTTGGTCCGTTTTGTACCCTTCCTACCTCATTGTGGGTTTTTTGGTGCGCTTTACGAAGCACAACCTTACGTAGCTTTTAAGCAAAGGGATCCCTTATTTTTTTTATTAGGATTTTTGACTAGGATTTGCGTTTTGTTTTACCTTTAAGGTTTTTTCCCGCTAGGAACTGGTGGAGCTGGTGGAACAGTGATTACCAAGAATACAACCTCTGTATTTCTTCACGACGGATATTGAAACCTGTTTGCCTTTGTCCACCCTCTATGGATTAAGTGTTGCTCTTACTGGGGTAAGCCACACTAACAAGAATGTTACTGTGGACAACTGTTGGGTGCTGTGTACATGGGTTTTCATTTCTGTTTCTTCTGTTAATATTTCTTTTTCTTTTTACTTTGCTTTTGTTTCTAAAGCTGCCAGTACTCGACCTGGGATTCATCTTCAGCCAGACAGGGGAGCATAGAACTGGTAGTCCCCACCACCGTTTATCTCTGTCCTTGTTTACCCACCTTGTCCCGGTGCATTTGTTTGCTTTTGCCTTTATATATACATAGACGAGAGAAAGTAGTACATGGGTAGAGGAATGGGATATTCTTCATTCCTGCAGTGTTTGTATTATCAGTAAGTGGGGGCAGAACAATATGTTTTGCTTTTTGGAAATAATTCTACAAAGCAACAACTTCTTAGCTCAGACTATTTTGATTTCTGAAGCATTGTAAGACAGACAATCCATTTCTAAGACTGAAGCCTAAAGTAGATTTTTGAAACAGAAATTTCATGATTAACTGGTAATGAAAAAAGGGCAAATCCATCAATAAATGTGAAACTTGTAGGCACATAAAATGTAAAAAAAATCATTACCCTTTAAGAAAGTAGTTTTAAGAACTTACCCCTTTTTATAACCTCTTTTCTGATGCATATTTAAGATGTAATTCACATTCAAATAGTGGTACTCAAAATTGGTGTGGACGATAGTTATACTGTGTAGTGTTTCAGTGAAATTTCTGGAAGAGTGAGTTATACAATTGCATGCCTAAATATAAATATGTTTTGGTAAGTGTACGGTCCTCATTTTGGGTTGGCCACTCTCATATGTGATAATTATCTCACTTGGTAAAAATGTACACTGAAGTATTCGGTATTTATCTGGGGTGATAATTATCTCCTATCATGAGTTTTTGGGGAAAAACATACAGATTTTGGTGCTCAGCACACCAAAATACTAATGTTCCAGCATTTACCCTGCATTTCCCCCGAAGAAATAGTGGCATGTTTGACCCTCCGATATTTATCACAAAATTCATAATTGTGATACGAATTCTGCCGTGTAACAAGAGTCACTGCACGTCTAAATTTACCGGCCCACTCATAATGATGGCCTAAATGTCTTATTTAGGCCATCATTATGAAAATGAGGTGACAAGTAGAAATCTCCAGCACATTTTTGTTCAAGTCTAAAGGCAAAATAGTGACAAAAGCATTAATTCACATATATATGTGTCTCAATTAGGGCACAGTGAGTAAAGGGAGGGTCCCATTGAGATTTTCAAGGCAATGAAGTTCTGTCAACTGGTTTAAGAATTATTAAGAAATGCCACCGCAGAAAGTGATACTTTAAATGTGGTGGAATATAGTGAAGCTGATGACTTCCTAGCCAAATAATTGGTATTTTTTAGGATTGCTGGACTTAAAATCATTTAAAAATGGCCTAACTGGTGCATTGATTGTGACCATTCTTGAAGAGCAAAATAATTAAAATGATTCTCTACGGTCAATATCTATCACAACTTAGCCTGGCCCTCAGTTCAGGTGACCTCTGTTGCATATGACCAACAATGATAGAGAAGCACCCTGAATAGCTCCCACACACTGTGTGCAATAACTCATGCCCCATTTTAAGTAAACTTGGGAGAAGAACACAGTGAGTAGTGCAAATTAATGGGTTAATTACTACAATAGTTCTTCAAACACTGCAAATGACAAGAAAGGAAGATCAGCTTGGCAGCTATAAATGAGTTGCAAGAAGTAGGGGCTAATTAGGTCCCTCTGTTCATCTTGTACTTGATCCAAAAGGGAAAGTCGTGATCTGGAGGATAATCCTTCAGCTCCATTTAACTCTCTGCCCCCATGGCATACTTTGCTTAGAATTACCTAGTTTGTTTTTACGATGGCTTTTTTGTTGTAATCTATTAACAGTTCACCTGATCCTTCAGGCAACGTTGTTACTTGTGAAGTGATCTAATACCATTGAGGATAGAGCAGGGGTCTCCAATCTTTTGTGTAATCAGAGCTACTTATGTTAAACAAATTACATCGCGAGCTACTAATATTATTAGTGATGTAATAGTGACTACATCGGACAAGATTACATCATTGACCACCATGTCCGAGATTACCAGCAGAGATCACCTCAGTTGCGTCAGAAGGGTTGCCAGCAGTAATGTAAAAAAGGCTTTGTCAATTTGAAATGCCTATACATAAGTAATACATGCCAGCCATAGCTGCAATGCCCTGGCACATAAATAAACATATTAGTAATATGTCTCTGCAAATGATTTATCACTCAAAAATCCCCTTTAGATATTTTGGAAATTCAGCCATTTTTGTGCAAACATCAGCTTTTGGGGTCTGAAAATACACACCTTTTTGGTCGTGCAATACACAATTTTGTCAAATGTATGTTAATTTGATCAAGCAAAAGGTTTCATTTTAGAAGGCTGAGCTGCACACAAGAGAGCAACTGAGAAGTAGAGGGAGAGCTACCAGTAACTCACGTGCTACTCCTTGGAAAAGCGTGGGATAGAGTAACACTATAAAAGAACCTAAAATAAATACATGAATAAATGGGACTGCTTTTGAGAAGGAAAGTACCAGTGGTGGAAAGCAATGGCGTTTGTGTAAGTTTACTCTTTTTCGGTATTCAGAAAACCCCCGACTGCGGAGAATTCTGCATATAAAAAGATAAGCCTGTCCGATTTTGTGTGCAGAGTTCTTGGCCCCAACTTCACAGTCTCCATAGTCATAAAGTTACTCTTAAATTGCAGTTTTCTGACTACCGAAAAGGAGTAAACTTACACAAACGTGTAAGCTTACTTTTGTGAATCTGACCATTAGGCTCTAGAGGAGAACTGTGAAGGGTTCCGTAAATGGAAATGGATTTGAGCTGATATGCTATTGTTGTATCTTGCTCATTCCTCTGCCAGGTTCATTATAATGTATAGTTACAGAAATTGCCTATGCATTGTAGCTCTGAGCTACAACAAAATAGTCTCTATGGGGGCAGCCCTGGTTGTTGTGGGGTTACAGACAGCTCATTCAGGTGTTGGCAATTGTCAGTTCGGACTGGACTGTTCCAATGAGGAGCAAGGTCAAGACTGATTTGCATATGGCTGGGTCCAAACTGGGGTGGCGTGGTGGGCAAAAAAATGACGGATTAAACCCAGATCTGTTGACTGGGGGTGAATGTTTGCATTGTTCAGCATTCTGTCCATCATCTGTTCTTTTTGCAATTATTTCTGTCTGGTGGCATGAAATGCTACACAAACAACCAATTTAACATAACTCTTAACCACTACCTCCTTCTTTGATTTGTTACAGAATTCCGAGTTAATCTGAAGGTGGAGCGAGCTGACACACCAAGTTGTTATGTTTCTGCCTAATCAACTTATGGAACATGATTATTTATCTATTGATCAGATCTAGACAAGTTTTTAACTCTACATTATATAGCTATACTTATATACACGGTATATCTTAAACTCTGTTTCTTGTCTAGCAGTTACATAACAACATTTAATATAGTGAGCTTGCAAAACTCCTCCATATGACATATAATTTGAAATCTTGAAGAATTTCAAAGCAGACTATCTTCTGCTGTTCAAGAGGTTTGCTATTCATTTCCCTGAAATTTGTCTGTCATCAATGACAGCTTTAAGTACCTGGGAATCCACGTTACTGCTCAACCGGGTACATTCCCTGACCGGAACGTAGAACGCCTGTTGGTGGATTTCAGGGAGATGTAGAGAGATGGCATAAGGTCCCGCTGACAATAATGGGATGTGCTGTCCTCCTTAAGATAATTATCTTATCACTGCTCCTTTATTTAATGCAAAATACACCTTTCCTGATCACAGAAGTAGTCTTTACCAGCCAGGATAAGGGCATGTGACGGTTGCTTTGCGATGGGCCAGCTCTGAGAAGACTTTGTGCAGGTCCATGTATAAAGGTGGGCTCACTGTGCCACACAGACAGGCATATTTTGGGTGACACAACACCATATGGTCACCAACTGGATATACATGCTTACTGATGACTCAACGATCCGACTAGATAGGAGTGGGATGATGGCCTCCACATGGACCCACTGTCTTTATGGACGGAAGGGCCGGCTACTCAGATTACCCTGGGGGCCTAGGACAGGGCTCTCGTCTGCCTGGGATGGAAAGCAAAACTGACACTAGTGACACTGACTGCTGTCTGAGGGAGCAGTGCTCAAGGAAGTGAACAACTTGAAAGGGTTTACACGCTAGGACCTGATGGGGATCTCTAAGTTTGGGAATAAAGTAGTGGGTGGGACGTTGAAGTTGGTTGACCAACCAAGGGAGGAATTTAATCTTTTCCAGTCTCAACTGTACAAACACACACAGGTTAGCCACACATTGTGAGCTGAGTCAGTGGAATGAGCATGGGTCGCTGAATACCATCCACTTGAACTTAGCATTTTACAGGGAAAGCTTGGGAAGGGAGCAGGATCCTCTATATACAAAACTCTGATTAATAATATGCCTTACAATCTGAAGGCCCTTCAGCAGTGATGGGAAGTCTTGAGGATATTGACTGGGAGGCAGCATTGATGCATCGCAGAGAGGTAGCCATCAGAGCAAGATTCCACCTGATCCAGTTCAAGATCCTCCATAGGGCATATTTCGATAGGTTGAAATTATTATTCAAAATGTAGTGTGCTTTGACTTCTGCCTGCTGGAAGTGTGATGCTGTGGAGGAAACCTTTTATCATGTGTTGTGGGAGTGTTCCAAGTTTCAAGAGTATTGTGAGTTGATCTCGACCAAGTTGAACACCTTTGTAGACAGTGAAGAACCTCTCAACCCTTCCCTTTATACTTTTGGGGGTTCCATGTGCTATTGATCTACAGCGTAAACAACTTTTGTTTTACTGGCCTACCAGTTGCCCTAAGAAATTCGATCAAGCTTGGGGATGATGGAATGCGAGCCATGGTGGGGGTGGCGGATACTGGAGATCCTGGTGTTATGTTCAACTCTCTGTCCATAAGACCTTCCCCGCAGCCATAGGATGGGCCAAATGGGAAGGATGGTTGAGCTTCAGGAGGGATGAGGATTATTGCTTTTTAGATTAATTTGGACAATGAGGGCTCTTGTGATGCAGGTGTCCTCACCAAGATAAGGGGTATCTAGTTATGAATCACACTTGTCTTGCAAGACAGCCTGTAAGTGATCATGGAAGGAATGTGCAATATGCTCAATGTTTGTGTTACTTTTCTACAAAAAGCCAATAAAAATATTTTTTCAAATGTATTCCCCATTTAACTAACTAATTGGAGAATGCTTTAGATAAGACTTTTTTAGACGTTTTAGGTGTCAGGTGAAAATTCATCTATCTAGATTCTAGATAGATCTAGATACTCATGTATTCTGCTTGCCTTAGTTAATGGTGATGATCTAATGGTGCTGATCTTTTCCTAAGCAGTGTATGAGATTAGAGTGTAAAAGATATATTGGTCTTTGACCCCAAATAAATATTGCATTGCTCTGTCATAGAAAGATGCTTTACTTATAGACTTCCTCAGATACGGGTGTACAGTAAGGTGGACCCTCATCATCTTCAAAGAAGACACTTTTTAAAAATCGCTATTGGGCTGTGCTCCAAGTAACCAATTCTATGAAATGAACATCTCAACCTTGCCAGAGATGTAAATCTTTTATTGCCATTTATCTCTGGAGGACGTTTGCCTTCATATTTTAAAATGTGAGTGGGTAGGTCTGTCATCCATCAATCAAAAAACGAATATTTCAGATCATTAGTGCAAAATGTTAACCTTCTCAGGATGCACTTCTGGTCCAGATTCTATCTTTAACTTATGAGCAATAACCACTGTGTGTGTCTGTCTCTTAGTCATGTCGCATTGAATGAACAAACAAAAGAGCTTCGCTCTTTTGTCTATTTGTTGACCTCATCCCACACAGGGATTCTGAATTGGTATATACCGTCTCACAAAAGCTGGCCACATCCTGATTCTGAATTCAGGCAGTGGAGGGAAATTGTGTCTTTCAGCTAGTGGTTTTGAGATCTCCAAATGATGATTGTTCATTGTGGATTGGTAGAATAGATGGAATGGCACCAAGAAGCCTGCAGTAAATGTGGTACAAGAGATAAAGCTTTGGAAGCAATAGGGTGACATTATTTCCCCTCAATGTTGATAATGAAGAACCAAGAGTTAACTAATAGAATAGTCCCAGAGGAGGGAACATCTGTTTTGATAAGTAGGTATAGTTTACTCCAGTGTGGGAGTTTTCTAGATGAGAAAGAGCTTTAAGTCAGAGACATGTTTTTTAACCCAAACAGTGAGCCACTGCATTTTCATTCAAGTGGTAGAACTCTGCTTTATTACATAGTGTCCTGAGATCACGCCGGCACTGCTGGTATGTAATCTCTAGCATGTGGGATGAAATAGTGAGGGTGGTGGCAGGTGGTGAAAGAAGTTTAACTTTGGTCTCCATAGGAATGGCCTACGGAATCAATGCTGTGGCTAAAGCATGTGAACTAGACTCCTGTGCTTGACAGAGCATGCCATCTGATCAGTATTTTGGTGTATGCTGTGAGTTTTCTGTTAGGGCATCTAGACATATTACATAGGAACAAAACCACATGCATCTAAAACACACCAGAACTATTGATTTTAGCCAATACTTGTCAGCACTAATCTTTAGTAAATTTTAGATAAATTAGTTAAAAAAAACGATATTGATGTGAATATTTAGATTTGAAAATGTTTCTCTTCCTAAAATAGAAGATTGTCAAATAAATATCATAAAGTTGTGTGAAAGAATGAATTGCCTGCAGAATGTCTCAGTCACTCCCATTCTGCCTTTCACGAGTTTCCTTTCCAAGCTCTACAGTCGTCACTTTTACCCGTTTCCTCCAGACATCTCTTTCAGGGACCCCACCATTTGAATGTCTCATACTACATCTCTTACTCTTCATCACTGCTTTATCACTCTTTTTCACTCTTTCCTCCTGCATGTGCTCTTTACTTCATCTCCCACCTTTCCAGTTCCTCATCTCTCTCTCCTACATTATATTTTCCCTGTCTCTTCCTCACATGGAAACAATGTATTTTCTTTTCCTTTGGTGGTGAGAATATTTGAACAGTTGAGTCCCTTCAGATACTTTCCCACATAATCGTGAATACAATTGTCATATTTGCAGCCATCATTTTATGCACTTTGCACAGAGGCAAAGAACTGCATCAGAATGTAGCCAAAACACCATTATGACGCAGTGACATGCACAGTCAGAAACTCGCACTGCTTTCAGTCTCACCTCCAGTGGTCTCAATTGTGTCCCATCATGAACACCTATCTGCAACCAGAACTTACCAAGAAACTGCTGGAGATCTCAGTTAAAGAATCTTGGTTTACCATCACAGGAGCATTTTCCCGCTCTTAATCTGTCAAGAAATATGGATCTTTGCCGTTGTTTTAGAGAAGATCAGGAGCTGACCATCACATAAATTATAATCACAATTTCTAATCTACTTTTCAGTCAATAATGGGTTTTAGGTATGAGTTAAAGGGTTTTAGTAATCAAATCTTTTAGTAAATCATCTTTATTAGATCACAAGATAAATTCATAAATTTTAGTCATTAGAAGCTTATTAGCAATCAATAAGCAATCAATAAGCAATAAATCTCAATAAATGCTTTAGGCGTATTCCGTAAAGGAAAGAAAATCCCTATTCTAGGAATGGGGAGAAAATAGGTGTTAGTCAGAACCGATAAAGAGTTCTAGTTCGAGAGAGTGAGAGAAAGGAAGCATAAAGCTTAGCATCAAAATCAGCTCAGTATATCAAAATTGATCAGCAAAACTTCCCATAAAGAGAAATTCGAGAAACTCAGTAGAGTCTCAGAACAGCGTAAGCATTGCACAGGGTAAGTGGCATGGAAAAATGGTCTGGGAAAAGTGAAAAACCTTTTCTAGAAACACGCACTATTATAGACAACACATTTCTGAAGCTTTGAAACATGTTGCTTCTTCAATCTCCAGTAAGCCAATCAGCTTTCAATGCTCTCATGGGAACAGGATCACTACTCTTTTTCTCACAGGAATACAATAGTCCACAGAAAGCAATGTTAAGTTTGCAACTAAGCTGTATCATTTCTAAGCTCAGGGGGATCATTTTTCCTATTCAGGTCTGCTTTCCCATGTTTAAACTACATCTCTAATCTATCAATTTTATTTCTTTGTTAACAATGGTCTATGTAAAAGTTGAAACAACTGTATTAAAGAAAAAATGTAGCACAGCAACCTTCCTATTCTTTAAAAATTTTGCATATTCATAAGTGAACTTCTTCATTACCTCAGTAAAAGGCAAAACTAATCATGAGTTAACAGTGATCTTTGTGTAACCAGAAACGTTTTGGGGATTTATATGAAAACAGTTAAGCAACTTATGAAAGCTTTGTTCATAGAAAGGTCAAGAAATAAAATGTTATGCACACTAAGCGTTTCTGGTCTTGTCAGCTCTGCAAGCAATGTTTTTTTTAGCCATTGGAGGCCTAATACGAGTAAATATGGCTGCCTACTGCAATTCTTGCATTTAAACGTTTTTCATTTTTCATTAAAGCCTGCACGTTATTCCTACACATTTATTATAAACTGCATTATTTTTTCGATATTATTAAAATGCACCCTCAGCACTTCTTGGTGACTCAGTTCACAGTATGTGCTATACAAGGCTCATTAGACAAACAACATCTGGAAAAAGTAAATATTCTTTGGAAATGTAAGATACCTGAAAGATGTTAAATGTGAACAAGTGCTGCATTGTTAACTTGGATTGCCTTAAGATTTTTACACTTAATATAAAAAAATTATTTTGTGTTTTTGCTCATAAAGTACATGAATACAGGGCCTGGTAGCGACCCATTTCAAACACAGGTTGTGATTACTAATGGTGCTGACCATTGGCAGGCCCTTCCCCACTTAATGCTCTGGCCACTAGTATGGTTTGTATAAATTATCTTGAAGCATGCCAGAACCTTTGCATGTAAAACCAAGGGGTACAGTATGGTATATATTTTCCGTGGCACAATTTGAAGAGTTTTGACCTGGTGATAACCATTCCCGTGGTGTGAAATGTACTGAAAGTGAGGATAAGTTGCAAGAGTGATAAGGCGATAAAGTACTACAAAGGACCATTCATTTCCAGACATTCAAGTCTGCAAGTAGATGACAAGAATGCAATACTCCTCTTATAGTGCTTTAGCAGACTCTAACCTCACCTTCCCCATAGGGATGGTTCACTCTTTACTTGGATCAGGCAGGCGTACTCTGTAATACTAAAGCCATAGGATGTCTTTCTTCTTCCTTGGAGGATGCAATCATTACAGGTCTATTATCACACTCTCAGGTGTGTACGCATGCAAGTCACCCCAGCCCTCAAGGTTTCAAAATACAGAATGGGATACATTCACCTTTGTAGGGGTCCAAGTAAAAGTGTCACGTGGAGCTGTAACGATAAAACACAGATAGTCACTAGAGAGCACCCACTAGTGGACACAAATTAGTGGCTGTTTGTGTCACATTTCTTGCTACAGCGGATCCTGCAGATTACAGCTTTGAATCTTGGCATATATGGTCTAAGTATTTCATTCTTCTGAGGCAGGCAAAATGAATACCATTAAGTTGGATCATATTCAAGTGCCAAGAAATTGTTCAGCTTTTAATGTGCCCTATATCATCAGTTAAAATTGTGGTACCCTATAAAAACTATTTCAAATTGTACACATAGTTTTGTTTAAATGAATTATTCGAAGACAACTTTAAATGATGGGCACATGTTTTTAATAAAAGTACTTGAGTGCTGCTACAACGTTTAATAGATACTTACCAACAAATAGCACTCTGGTGCCTTACTAGTTGGAGAATGCACATTATACAAATTATTCTAACATAACATAGCATAACATACAAAGTGGAGCTCAAATGTAGGAGATATGAGCCTCCAATGTGCATGCACTAAAAGAATAATTTTGTTATTAACTAGAAAGTGAAAAACAATAACATTTTGAAAATAAATAGTGAAGTGGTAAAAAAGACTTACACAGAACTGGGTGAGTGGACGAATATGTGCCTCAGGCATTCTATTATCATTAACATTGTGTAATAGCAACCTAGTTGTGTATATTAAATGCATTCTCTATGTATCAGCAATTTATGCAAGCTTTTCTTGCCTCAAGGAACCACGGCAAAAAACAGAGTCTGGCTTCCCCAACTCCCAATCATTGTCTAGGGCAAAGGCCACGCTCTTTATACACCTAGGCTTATGTAATATTGTCAAAAATGCTTGTCCAGTATTTTTAAAACTGCTTGATCAACTGCATGTTTACTGCTCATTAAATAGTATGTTTTAACTATCTGAGCACATGGTGTATGAGAAAAACTGTGATTTTAACACAGCATTAAAAAAAAGACTAGCTTTCCACTTGGGTGCCTTCTCTGCAGTGTACCCGTCACCGACGTCTCCTCAAAGCCCGTCTTTGGACTACTCAGTGGAGGAAGGCCACGCTCAAAAGATATTTGTGGGCCACCATGTATTTAGAAGTAGCAGAAGAAACTTTCCTGAATAAAGGAGACCTTTAGATATTTGCTGCAGCAGGCTATGATGAATCTGCAGGTCCCAAGGTAGGATTCTAGTAGGAGAGCTCAGTTGGCTTATGAGCTTGTTACAAAGATCCAGGTGCAAGTCCGGAGTTTCAATGCTCATAAGATACCTCAGTGGGTTACAAACTGACTAAAAAGACCTGCATGCAATGCACAAATAATACACTTGAATCCCTGTGCAGCTATCTCAGATTTTCCTTGTTTTGAGGGTGAAAGAATACCACCATTGAGCTGGGTAGTAATTAACACCTGATGGTAAGCAACCAGAAGCAATTCAGTTTGTTTTGTGTGCTATACGAATAGGCATTGTTGGCATAAATATTTACCTATACCGAAAAACATTACATAAAATATAACTTTAGTCAACAGGCTATTTCCCTTGCTTGACCAGAAGACAGGGTGCAGCACATCTTTCATAAATGTCTCCTATCTCTTTTGTTCTGTACGCATTTTATTGGCGTTCATTTGGGAATGCATTTACCTTTTCAGAGAGCTTGAGAAAGTCTATTGCTTTCATCTCCACGGAACTCTTTGTCACTTGTGAATTAACACAGAGTATATCATGGTAGGGCTGTGACAGCATCCAACAGTGAACACTTTGTCCTCTCCCACCCACCCCAGCCAAAATACAACCAACAATAGTGGCCGGTTCCTGTTTTGGCCTGCTCAAAATGCTGAAACAGTTCCTGCCCCTCCTGTCTATCACCCACAGAAAAACGGTGGTCCAGGCATTAATAATCTCCAGGTTGGACTACGTGAATGTACTCTAACTGGGGCTGCCTGAGTATCTATTGGCAAGACTGCAGGTGACTCAGAACGCTGCAGCAAGAGCAATACTCATGCTTGGCCCCAGAGCTCGTATGTCCACACAGCTGAAATCCTTACACTGGCTCCCTGTCCGCAAAAGGATCCATTTCAAGGCCATGGTTTTGGCTTTTAAGGCTCTCAACGGCATAGGGGCTGGGTACATTGTGAAGAGAGTTTAATTTTACCACCCTCACCATGCACTTAGGTCTGCAGCACTTCAGTTGGCTCTGACCCCCAGATACCTCTGGGCACGCATCGGGGGTCGCTCCTTCCAGGTGCAAGCAGCAAAATTGTGGAACAATCTACCGGTGGACTTAAGGTTGACTCAGGATCTCCTTGCATTTAGGAAATCACTGAAAACTTGGTTGTTCCAGCTTTAATATCCAGTGCGGGGATCACACTGCTTAGCTAAGCCTTCATCCTGCTTCAGCGCCGGGACACTCAATTGAGTAGCTGCGCGCTCTATAAATAGCCATTTAACATAACATAACAATAGGTGTTACTCATTTTCATCAAGTAATGTACAAAGAGAGTTGGTGGTCATCTGTCCCTTTTTAGGTCTCGCCTGGCGTTAGCAGCGCGCATGCGCTGCTCTCACCATGCGAGGGCCTTTTGGAATCAATACGGATTCCCGATGTGCACGCGGACGGACAGAAGATGTGCATGCGGGGACTGGATGCTTTACTCGTGGCGTGAGACGGACGCACTATTTTTTTCACACTGGCGACAGCTTGTCTTCTCTTCTCTTCGCTCCTCCCCTCCTTCTTTCTCAGGTCGCTGCCATGTTATTGTTACATTTTCGCAGCGTCCACTTCAGGGACACTGCGCTCTGTTTGTGTTTGGTTTTTTTTTTACTTTGAAACTGAGCGCGACGCCGCTTCACGGACACCGCGCTCGGTTTATTTATATATTTCTTAACTTTAGCACTGAGCGCAGCGCCCGCTTCAAGGACACCGCGCTCAGTGTTAAAGTTAAGAAATATATAAAGAAAACGAGCGCAGTGTCCGTGAAGCAGCGCCGCGCTCAGTTTTAAACTTAAGCATTTGCAATGCAAACGGACCGATTGCATTGCAAATGCTTGTTTTAACTCGTGATTATCACGGGGCCGCATTCCCAAAAGCCTTTGATTCGCTCCAATGAGCGTGAAGGCATCAGTGACACCTCCCTTGCCGGCCTCCTCCCGCTCTTCGCTCTGGACCACAGCACCCCACAGGACCCCTGAGGGTCTCAGTACATTCATCACTGCCGACCAATTATATTTTAAAGAGAAGAGAAACATTTCTTCAGATGTGTTACCTGAATTGGGCCCACTGAAGCGAACCAGGACTACAATTACCAGAATGCACTTGGTTACGAATTGGCGAGGATGTGGCGTAACAGCCGGAGCTGCCGACTTTGGAACTGGGTTCCAGTCTCGGCGTCGGCTCAACATCCTGTAATTCTGGGCAAATCACTTACAGGCACATGCACCAACCATTTTTGCGAGCGCAAACGGTGCGATTCACAAAAATCGGCCGTTTGCGCCCGCAAAAATGGCATTTGCGATGCATCAAGTTTCAAGGCACTCGCAATTTGAGAATTCGCAATTAATTGCGAGTTCTCAATTTGCGATAGCATTTAAGGAATCGCATTTTGCGATTCCTTAAATGCAATGCAAGAACCACTTTGAAGTAGCGATTTCGCTACTAGGGGGCGCAAATTACCATGAAGTTGAACTTGATGGTAATTTGCAAAAACTTTGAAAAATGCACTAAAGTGCATTTTTCAAAGTTGTATGTTACACACACACATTGTCCTTGGGACATGTGTGTGCGCAACATTTGTGCACAGATCAATTTCAGGGTGCAACAGGGTGTCCTTTTGACACCCTTGCACTCTGAAATAGCATGCGCAATTTGCGAGTACCAATTGGTACTCGCAAATTGCGCATGTAATTCTCATTCATTCCTATGGGCCTGTAGGCCCATAGGAATGAATGGGAAGCCATTCCTTATTTGCGACTCGCAATTTGCGAGTCGCAAATAAGGAATGTGTAAGAATCGCTATTTTTATAGCGATTCCTACATGCATAGGCTTTTGCGAGTCCTTAATTGCGATTCCTTAATAATCGCAATTAAGGACTCGCAAAATCCTACCTTGATGCATGTCCCTGTCTATCTCTCCGTGCCTACCAAAAATGAATGCGTCCCTGTGTATTGTAACTGGTGTGGTCCTGTTCCTTCGGGTCGAGTTCCCGCTATATAGAAGGGCCAAAAAAAGGAAAACTCAGAACCTGAGTACTAACTCTTTATAAACATTGTCTCATCCAGTAACTGTAGATGAGATGCGGACTCTTTTATGTAATTTGGGGTCAGTGTAAATTGAATGCAAATAGATCACAGACTCGAACTTTTGCACTCCGTTACCACCGATGATGTGCTGATGCTAGAGAAGTGCAAACATCTCGTAAGGATAGAAGACCTTTAAATGAGGCCTGTGGTGTGGGGAGTAGCGCCTTATTCCGAGTGTGACATAGATTGGCACTACTTCAGCATGCATTCAGTCAAAGTGTGACAGCAAGACATTCCTGAAAATATAGCCTCATTGATTCGTCTGCATCTGCTCTACTACTAGTTTCTGCTACTTTTCACCCCACCTTTATGCTTGTGGTAATATTGAGGGAGTCACCAAGAAGCACCGTGCTAATGTGCTGTCAAAAATCTGAGATAACGGTATAGATGTGCGGTAACCCGATTACCGCATATTTTTACCTCTGCATTCCATTTCTGCTGCCCTCTAAATGAGAGGCGTTCTCAAACAGTAAACCTTAAAATATACAAAAGCCAAACCTGGTGGCTTTGCCAATGCTTGTTTAAGGAGGGGCGTTAATCTTTCTGCTGTTCCAATGAGGCGCGAGACTTCCAACAGGCAACATTTAAAGTACAGGTACAACTGTCAGAAGATCTAAATGTACATCTTTTATTTGAAAAAGACATATATTTGCAATAATGACAGAAGTGTGTTCTTTAAGAGGGAATACAAAAAAGGTTTAAGCAAGGTGTTTTTTTTCCAAGTAGGAACCAGGGTAGAGACGTACGGGGCTTTAAGTGGGATGAAACACTGGAGGCCGATATAATTAAGGGTGTGGATTTAAAAAAAAAAAAAAGGAAAGCCATAAATCTGTGCTAAGCGTAGTGTGCCGCCCGACTGGTATTTTACTGTTTCTGTCACTGCATCCAGATATATAATGCAACAAGTAGCATCATACCTACAACAGGCCAGGACTATTAGCTTTGTCAATGGTTGTTAGTTGCATGAGATAAATAAGCCATAAATATGGCTTTGTTGTATATAATATTGAAAATGCTTCAGTTCTGAAATGATGAGACTGTTAAAGAACTATAATTAGACTCTTTGAAGGTACATCAAAAGCAGTGAAGGGTGGCACTGCTGCAGAGTTAAGATTTTTTTCACCCTGAGGGTGAGGGCAAAATCGGAGAGCCCGGTAGGGACCCGTCTCAGCAGCTGAGCACTGGCAGGAACCCGGCCCACTTAAAGCCCTGGAGACGTACATTGAAACCTAATGTATGGGGAATTTTCATCCTAATCAATCCAACAGTTTTCTGGACGTCCTGCCGTTTTGACGAGAATGAAAAGTGCTGACAAATCAGTGCACACGTGGAATAAGTAAACAGAACTGGGGTTCACTTCAATCCGAAGAAGTCCTGATCAAAATGCAGATGAAATATGAACAGAGGCAAAATATAATGTCCTTTTGTAGCCAACAGCAACAGCATTTTTGTCAAACCACAGTAAAGTACTGTGAGATTATTGCAAAGTACAGGAGACATGATTGGAGCAAAAAAAAAAAAATACCGAAAGCCACCTGCAACCGGCTGCAATGAAGGTTCAAAGATTCTCCTGAGGCGACAAGGTGGTTGTGTGCGGCCTCTCTCGTGTGCGATGGCGGAGTAAACCTTTGAAGGTGGCGTAGATTGAAGGGGGGGGGATGTTTGTGGTGTTACACCCCCTAATCAATTTATTTTCTGGTAAATAGTGGGGGACAGGTGCTTTTAGTCGGGAACGGTGAGGTGTCCCTCGGATTTCACCACTAAGCGTTACATACGCACAGACAAAAACGCACACACACTCTCCCGTTCTCGGTTTTGAAATCTTCAAACATGTTGGTACGTTTTTACAAAATATTGTGTTTTCCCTCACTTAGTACCTCTACCAATCTACATTCCTCACGAATCCCACTGCCCCTTAAGCCCCTCTCAAGCGCCCTGGCCGCGTATAATGTATTTTTACATTGTATGTCAGAGTGATTGTTGGAAAATCTGAAGCTCACCCCCCCCCCCCAATATTACTGACCAAGCTACGCCCCTGATTAAGAAACACGAAAGGCACTTGCATTTGTATGTAGAGGTGGTTATCTACGGTGCAGCTGGTGTAGTGACACCGGAGCCCACAGTTGTGGCGACAACTGCAAGAGGCCTACAGTGCAGGAGAGGAACACAGAAAGTGGCTGACAGCAGCGCAGCCTTCAAGTGCTGTTCGTGTTTCTTCCTGCTCTTATCTCAGTCCAACATGCGAAAGTTCCAAAACTTGCATGTTATAGTGTATAGTTTTGAACTAGAGCATGCGGTTCTGTAGTGTAGCAAGGATGCCATGGGCCCTGCCTGCGCTAGCAAGGAAAATGGCCCTTTCGCCTGCTGTTGGAGTAGTAATTTTACAGCATTGTCAGGGTTAAATGGGCATCAGTGCTACTGCACCTACTTCACCAATAATAGCTACCCCTCTGACGTGGATTGTTAGTGGTGGATCTGGTGGCAACAAGGCACCTAGAGATCCCATTCCGGCACGCTGACCCACTGACTTCCGGGGACAGCAAACAACACAACACCGTTTCTAAGCTCCCCCCCAAGTTGCCTCCATCTGCTGATATTGCCTGGAGGAGGGCTCAGAAGTGGGCTCAGGAGCGTCTGCTTTACTTCTATTTGCAGCACAAACAAATGATGGACAGAATGCTGAATAAATCAAACATTCACCCCAGTCAAGAGATCTGGGCTAAATCCATCATTCTTTTGCTCACTACGCCACCCCAGGTTGGACCCAGCCATATGCAAATCAGTCTTGACCCTGTGTCTCATTGGAACAGTCCAGACCGAACTGCCAAGCCAGGTCCTCCCTGGACCGGAAACATCCTGTAGAGCCATAGTAAGACTGACCCCAGGACCCCAGAGGCAAACAATCGCAGCCCCACTGTTGGGGCCCAGTAGCCCCTGCCTGCTCACTGCACCCCCAGAACGGGAGTCTGGCACAGTCTATCTCAGCTTAACTTGTCCTTGCACTGACCGGGCCGGACTTGGAAACGAAACTGGCCCTGATAAAGAGCTCGGCCACCCGTTGGGGGTGCTAGCGAAAAGCTTTGTGCCTCTTTCGTTGCTGGGGACCGATATTGCAGAGTCGAAACTGGCTCACCTAGTCTGTGTTTTTCTTCAAACTGTGCTTCATAAGAGCATGTCTCATGTCAGCAAAGTTGGGACGAGGTGACCAGGACTACTGTTTAACAAGCATGGAAAATGCAATAGGTCTCGCCTTTGATTAAGTTAAAGCCATTTGCTTTGCTAATGGTATTGTATTCTAGCTTTGCATTATTTAGTGTATATTTGTGATATGTTGTAGTTGTATGTAGTTAGAATTGCTTTGTTAGCTGTGTAGTAGTTTAAAGCATAGCGTTAGTAGGAAAAGAGCAGGGTTTCAGATTTGGGAGGTGAATGAATAGAAAAATAGTGTGTTAATTTCATATAGTGAGGATTACAATAGCATGAGGCAGACGAAAGGGGCGAGGGGAGAGCAAATATATGCAAATATATGCACATATCACAAATTTCCACTAAATAATGCAAAGCTAGAATACAATACCATTAGCAAAGCAAATGGCTTTAACTTAATCAAAGGCGAGACCTATTGCATTTTCAATGCTTGTTTTGTTTACTTCCATGTGAAAATCTTAACAGTGTCCCCCTTTAGCTGCTACATGAATCCAGTAAAGAGACAAGGAGGGGATAGTGCTGAACCTGCGGTACCCCAAACTGATGGTTCTGACCAGGCAGAGAAATTGTCCTGGTCTAATTGGTTACATCCATTCTTCAAGCAATGCTTTGACCACGGCTCAACGCCAAGACTTCTTCAAGTCTATCCAGCAATTTCCTATTGTCCACCACATCAAAGGCAACCACGATGTGCATTAGGACTGCCGGCACCCCCTGGTCACTGGCTTAGATAAGTTTATCCCTGGTACCCAGGGGGGCAAATTCGAATCCATGACCTGGTCTAAACCCCAGTTAATTTCTACCCAAGAGATCCTTTGCTAACTCTATCCCACTTCTCCGTTTGCCTTTCTCACATGAGACACATTTAATGTTGCCTAATGTTTGTGCAGTTGAAGCCCAATATTTATATAATTAGACTGTAAGGCACCTCCTGTTTTTAAGAGTGTAGCTCAACTTTGATTCTACAAGCAGATATCTTTGTGGAATGATGGATTCGTGCAGAGCAACAAGCACTGCACAGCATAGAGCTTTGGCTAATGTTGTCACACATCTGGCCTCTATTTAAATAAAAAAATTGCACAGATATTTTGATTTTCTTTTCATGTTGCAATGCGGCATGAGAGACCTCTCTTGGCCCTTTGCTGCTTCCCTAAACGCTGACCAGGTGGCTAAGGTTTGTTGCAATACACTGCCTCACAATCTGAAGATCTACTTGTGATTTGGGGGAAGGCCACGGCAATCATAGCTTTCCTTCCTGGTTCCCTTTATCCAGGCCACTCTTTAGCACTCTTTAATCAGAGCGGCAGCAGCAGACCTGTAAAGTCATTGCAGTGTGTTTCATCGACAATATCTCCTTAACCAGTCCGAAAATCAATGCCTCAGGCCAACCAGCTGCCTTCAGATGGTACAATTAGAGCACAGCGCTCCCTGGACCCCGGACAGTATTAACCATTCCAGTGCATGGAGATTTATGATGACAAATTCTACGAAGCTGTCGATAATGGGAAAGCAGTTGCATGGGTGCCATTTCAGGACTGCATTCCAGAAGTAAAAGGTACCGGCCACGCCCCTCCTCCCCCACGCAGCGCGAGCACACACGCCATTTGTTCAACCCTTTGTAGACTCGAAACATCCTGTCAGGTCCAGTTCGGCGGAAGAACATATTTGCGAGACAAAGCATCGCTGGGGTCCAGGGGAGGCCTGTGACGCGCCGAGTGAATTATTCACCGCTCTGCTGTGGTCTGCATGCTTGGTCACCAGTCTGCGCAGCAGGGAGCCAGGCATTATTCATTAGCGGGCCTCGGATTTCTATTTTCGGAGTTCCTTTTCTCTCTTGATTGCTCTTTCAAGTTTTAACAAGACATTGCATTCTTTTTACACTTCCCCTGGACCGCGGTCCTTGACGTTTGTTTGGAGAAAGAGAAAAAAACTACGCGCACAATAGGTGGAAGGGCCCGAGCCGCTGTAAATCGTAGCAGTTAAACTCAAGGTGATGGAGACGTGATCAAAAGAAGTTCATTTCCACTGAATGTGAGAGGGGTTTTAATGCTGTGCAAGCGATGTTAAGAGGGAGCGATAAAATGTGAGATGGTTCTCCTCGGAAACACGACATTTAATGGAGGTGAGCGTGTTTATTGGTGGTTTTACACATTTCAGGAGTGCTAATGTCCAAACTGACGACCTACTGTTCAAAATATATTGCCGAAGTGATTCCTTTCAGCATGTCACGGATTTCAGACTCTGCTATACATTCTAGCTGGCATTTTTCAGTTGGAGTTTACAGGATCTAGTTTGGGAAGGTGCGCTTCGGTACACAGGTGTATACACAGCCCAAAACAGAAACAAGTGAAGTTCTAAGATTTAAGAAATACCAACCGAGTCCCTGTAAATTAAAAGACACCATTAGACAGGGCTTTCAGTGGGATGAAAAAACTGAGGGGTCTCTCAAAGGGGCGTCGACAATGTAATTAAGGGCGTGGCTTAAAACACGTAGGGTAAAAATCAGTGCTTAGCATAGTGTGCCGTAGTATAGTAAAACAAGGGTAAAGGAAGAGGCGCGGTTAATCTGTGGGCACGAGAGCCCTTATCCGGAAGGGCACTGCGATGAGCCGTCAAGGGGCCGTCAATGTTAAAAACCGCCCAGCGTATGCGGCGCTTCTTAATTGGAGCTTCAGTGAATCACTCTGTGTCGCCCCAGAGTGATTCACTGCAGCGCGCCGACCAGACTGGTGTTTGATTCCCGCTGGAAGCCTGAAATGAGCAGAAATGACCAGATTGCCCTCCCGTACTACTTCCGGCTGGAAGTAGGTCCCGCGCGAACAATAGTATACGCACTTCGAGGCAAGAAGTACAACACTGTACTAATCACAGATCGGTTCTACAACACCCACGCCTTCACTAGGGAAGTGGTTCTTGTAGGAAGTTCAGGTTGCTCACTTATTGTCCTGATGATGATCTTAAGTCCCTAAGATCGAAACGCCGTCGACTTCCACAACAGGAACTCTCTCAATTGTATTAACTTAAGCGAAGTTCCTATTCTGTTGTCAATGTGATGTAATGTTTTTAGAGTTCACCGCACCTTGTCACATTACGCACCTGTCACTTTATGTGAGCACCTGTTTACCTTGACTGTCGCTAACCATGTTTGTGTAAAATAAAATGTTTATTTTATACTACATATGCTCCCCTACTACTTTCGTGCTCCCTTAATGATTAATTGTCTACCCCAAAAAGTTTACCTTGTGTCCTTCTCGAGGACTCCACTTGGTTGCACAGGACCCGATTGGGCCAAACTGAACCGCTGTTTTTCCCTATAGCATAGTGTGCCGCCCGACTTGTATTTTGCTGTTTCTGTTATTGCATCCAGATATATGATACAACAAGTAACATCATACCTACAACAAGTCAGGACTATTGGCTTTGTCAATGGTTGTTAGTTGCATAAAATAAATAAGCAGCAACTATGGCTTGTTATATATAAGATTGAAAAAGCTTCCACTTAAAGCCCTGGTGACAGCGCAACAATGTTCCTGCTCAGGAGTTTCAAAAAGAGAAGGGAAATCCAGAAAAAAATGACTCTCTTTAAAGGATTTCCCTTCCCTTACAACGCTCACCTGGCATGATGTCATGCCGTAACTTCTCCACTAGTGAGAAGTGAGCAGTGTGAGCGCGCACATCGATGTGCCTACTGTCACTGCAGTCCAAAAAAAAACAGACCGCCTGTGCCAGGGCACAAAACAGAGCCCGATAGGGACCCGTTTCGAGGCCCCCTTTAAAAAAACTGCTGGTGCTCAGCACCGGTGAGACCCGGCCCACTTAAAACCCTGCCATTAGACCATAAAAGATGCAAATGTTCTTAACTGGAATTATCTGTGTTGGCTATTCATATAAAATAGGCATTGTCAAAGCCAATAGGTCTGGCTTTAATTTTCTTAGGCATGCATTAACTTTGTTTAACACATTAAAACCAGACAATGCTTTAAAAAAGGTACCAACATAGGATTGCATTCTGTAAAAAATGCAGAACCAAGATATAGAAATGAATGTGACAAATAGTGTGGTGATTAAATGTGTTTTTCAGATGTAAAGTAGACCCTCCTGCATTCCGATGGATGCACTTCCTAGAAGGCAGAATGACACACCAAACGGCCAGTAGCATAAGGTGAAAGATCAATAGTTATCTGGATGAAGCCAAAACCCACTCTGGACCCAATTCACCAACTCCAATCTGTAGTACGTAAAGTACTGCTACCTATGTATTACAAAATGTAATTAATAAAACCGCGGTCGGAGATCTCTGCCTTCCCCTCTGCTATGTTTTCTAAATAGAGAACTCAGCCACGGGGGTGTAGATTCCTGCACCCTCAAGTATCCTACTTTGTAGTAAAGGTGTGTGGAACCAGTGTAGTGGTTAAAAAAATGCAAAATAATTACTTGCAATAAGTTGGGTTTTGGACAATTTAGTGAGGAGTTTGGGAGGGACATGCTAATACAAAACACATACCCATTGAAGAGTAAGACCACTGCAGTTTAGAAAATACACTTCTTTTTTTTTTTTTAAGTTTGAACAAAGAAGTTTATTGAGATAATACAATATAAGATAACAAATACGAAATAAGTGAACATCTTCTTAGCAGGGGAGGGGGAAAAGAGGGGGGAAGGTATGAAAGGGAGGGATAAAAATTACAAATATATATATTCAACATAATCACTTATTATAAATATCATCAATTGCAAGAAATACAACTGTCTTTTAAAAATGTAGAATTCAGATATAAGATAATAAAATTTCTATCAGAACAACTCATGGAGGTTTGGGAACTTCCTCAATACGAGGGTTGTGTAAACATGCAGTGTTGGCAGATTGGTCCAAAAACGGGTGATGGGTGACCATAGATGTTCTCGTTTCATTGCAAGGGATATGGGATGGACATATGCTCTATCTAACCTGTGATTATAACAAACACCATACCACCAGGCTTGGTAAGAGACGTCGCTAGTATTTTTCCATGTTTTAGTAATTTGTTGAAAGGCTACTGCAAGAAGAAGGTCAACAATATGAAAGGTCTCTGGATGAGAGTCCCATATCGAAGACAGACTGCCCAAAAATAAGTTAATCAAATTAAAGGAAAATTGTGTTTTAAAAATATGATTAATTTGACTCCAGACTCGTGACCAAAAATCATGAACCAGAGGACAAGCAAATAACATATGGTATAAATCAGCAAGGGGTTTGTTGCACGACCAGCAAGACGAAGAAATGGTAGGATTGATCTTATACAAGGACATAGGAGTTAGTAATAATCTATTATATATAAAAAATAGTGTTTGGGTAGTGTTTGCAGCTCTGGAAGATTTCCTTATCTTCATCCAAATCTTGTTCCAAGTATGAATTGTGAGAGATGTTTTGAGATCTGTTTCCCATAATGTTTCTATTTTTGTTTTTTCACGAGAAATTAAAGAGGAAGAAAAATGTTTATAAATTTGGGCCGCAGACGGAGAAAGAGATAGAAATTGCAAAGAGGTGGGAGGCGAGTCTAAGGGAGGAGAAGTTGAAGATAAATTGGTGTACGCTAATTGAAGTAATTCGACTAAAGAAGTGTATTTAGATAAATAAGAATCTGGCAGGGAAAAACGCGCTTGAGCAACTGGAAAAGGAATACAGATATCATTTTCAAAAAGTTGATACACCCAATGGAGTCCTTTAGCATACCAGTCTTTCCAGAAAATGACTCTGTGACGGTATTTAAGAGATTGATTATACCACAAGGAAGATTGCATAAAACGATCTCTAGGAGAAAGATGGGCAGTAAGTAAGGGTTGAAGAATCTTACAACAGTTATTGAAAATAGGTAGAGAAAGAGATATTGGGCGTTGCGTAAAGGACAGGAATTCTCGAAAAGGAAAGGGATGAAGGAAATGTTTTTCAACATTAGTCCACAGAGGTAATAGTAGATCGTCGTTGGTTTCATGGAGTAAAAGAGCGGCTTGTTTTAGAGAGAAAGCAGTATGATATGCCTTAAAATCTGGAAAATTGACGCCTCCTAAATGTTTAGGTTTCTTTAATTTACATAAGGACATACGAGATTTCTTATTATTCCACAGGAATTTTGATAATATCGAGTAAATTAATTTAAAATGTAAATTAGGTATGTTTATAGGAAGATTAGAAATGTAAAAAAGTATTATAGGAACAAGCATCATCTTTATTGTGTCGAGACGACCCCACCATGATAAGAATAGAGGGTTCCATCTGGATGTCGCATTACGTAGTACAGTTTGTAGTTCTTTTAAATTAACAGTAACCGTCTCTTTAATAGAAGGTTTAAACCAGAGGCCTAGATATTTTATCTTATCTGGGTTCCACCGAAAACCAGAAGAAACAAAGTCTGCAGAGAAACATAATGTATTTAGCGGGAGGATTTCGCATTTATCCGAATTAAGTTTGTATCCCGAGACATCAGCGAATGCCTGCACTTCAGAGAGGAAAGGTTGTACAGTAGATTGGGGTTGAGATAAAAGAGCAGGATATCGTCAGCATAGACAGAAAGTTTTAACTGGTTGGAACCATATATAAATCCCTTAATGTTCGAATTTGAGCGAATCTTAATCAAAAAGGGTTCAAGGGCTAGTATGAAAAGAAGAGGAGAAAGAGGACAACCCTGCCGAACACCGCGGTGTAAGGGGAAATAAGGAGAAATAAGACCATTAACTAACACAGAGGAGACAGGAGAAGAGTAGAGTAGTGAGACATAATTTATAAATTTTTGGCCAAAGCCAAACCAGGACAAAGTAGAAAAAATAAAAGGCCAAGCTACTCTGTCAAAAGCCTTTTCCGCATCCAAAGATACGGCTGCCAAAGGGTCTTTATATAATCGAGCCTTAGTAAGAACTTGAAGAAAAAGTCTAGTATTGTCTGAAAGATGTCTACCTTTAACAAAACCACACTGTTCTCTGCCTATTAAGAATGGTAACAAGTGCTCTAGACGACAAGCCAGAATCTTAGCAAAAATGTTATAGTCTAGGTTGATTAAGGAGATGGGTCTGTAATTTTTACAAAGGCTATGATCTTTATCTCCTTTAGGAATAAGACATATTAGAGCTTCTTGAAAAGATCCAGTGGATTTTTTAGAAGTGGTAAAAAAGTGGAATAAATGATATAATTTAGGAATCAATAAACGAGAAAAGTGAGAATAAAACTCGATCGTAAAACCGTCAGGGCCTGGAGCCTTACCTCGTTTAATTAAACGGATAGCAGAAAGGATATCTGATTCCCGGATGTCTTCGTCCAACACTGAGAAATCTAAATCACGAGAAGAAGGAGGAGTAATAGAGGATAAATATTGGGCTATAGAGTCCTGGGATATCGGGTGTTCAGGGGTATAAAGGTTTTGGAAAAATGTTGTAAATTCCGACAGAATTTCTTCATTTTTGTGAACTAAGAGATTATTAGAGGATAAAATAGAGGTAATTGCAGTGCGTTCTTTTTAATTTTAAGGTAGTTAGCTAAAAGTTTCCCTGATTTATTTTGACCTCCATAATATTTAGCTGAAGACTTGAGTAAAAACGAGTTTGCATTATCTGTAGATAGTTTGTTGAACTCAAATTTGATTTTGACTAATTGATCTAAACAAGTTTTAGAGTTGGTCTGGAAAAAAGAGTGTTCTAATTGTTTAATACGTTTCTGAAGTGATTGTAAAACCTGTAACGCTGATTTCCTTTTCTGAGATACATATGAAATAATAAAATCTCTGGACGCAGCTTTAAAAGTATCCCAGACAATCTGTGGAGACATATCAGGAGTTTCATTTTCAGAGAAAAAGGTAGTAACAAAAGATTCAAATTTATTAGTAAATGTTGAATCCAACAACAGGGAATTGTTGAATCTCCATCTACGGGTACCTTGGTTAGAGGGGAGAATCTCACAATCCAAAAGGACAGGTGCATGGTCAGAAATTAATATTGAACCAATTTCTGCATGTGTAATATGTTGTGTAAGTGCTTTTGAGGTGAAAAGATAGTCTAATCGGGACTGAGAAGAATGTACTGGCGAGAAAAAAGAGTACTCACGAAGTGTAGGGTTGCATAATCTCCAGGCATCTACGAGGGATCTCTGTTGAATAGTGGATACGAACTGGGAATGCATAGGAGAATGGGAGAATCTAGCACAAGAATTACGATCAACAATAGGATCCATAACTGAATTACAATCTCCACCAACTAACACATAGTCATCATGAAAAGACATCAATTTAGATAAAATTGTAGGCCAAAACGTAATATCTGTGGCATTGGGCGCATATAAATTAAAAAGAGTTAACGGAATATTATTTAATAACAATGAAAGAGAAACCCATCGACCTACATCATCTTTATCTTGCGAGAGTAGTTTCAAATCAAGGCGTTTATGGCATAAGATGACAACACCATTCCTATTACCTGTGCCTGGCGAAGCAAAGACATGACCCACCCATTGACGCTTAAGCTTTGGTATTTCTTTGTCTAGAATATGGGTTTCTTGCAGGAACGCTATGTCACATTTTAAATTGGATAAATGGGAAAGAACTCGTTGGCGTTTGATAGGGGAACCCAAACCTTTAACATTCCATGAAATAACTCTAAGAGTCATCTACAATAAACATTAAGATACAAAATATAGATAGGTAGTACGCATAAACATATCTTGCAAATATCAATATACCAATAATGACTATAATTTTAAAACTAGTGTGAGGAGCAGAAAGGAAGAAATCAGTAATCATGTAGTCAGGAATAATAGAAGAAAGGTGAGTAAAAATTGATAATAAAGGAGAATATAAAACTGAGAATGGAATAAAAGAGTCATCTTTGACATATAAGAAGTGATTAAATACAAAGTAATGATGTAATAAAGAGAGAGGAAAGAATATAAGGTAAATAAGATATACACATCACCGAGGTCAAAGATATAAGACTTCTGTGTTGAGAAAGGAAAAGAGATGTAGAAAGACAGAACGAGAAAGGCATATGTATAGATTGACCAAATAAGGGGGAAAAGAAGGCAAAAAGTCATAATAAATGCTCCTAAGATTAAAAAGAAGAGGGAATTGACAGAAACTCATTGAAGAGAAACAATGTTGAATAAATAGGGGAATACATTGATGAGAAGAAAAGGAAGGGGGAAGAAAAACAGGAAGGGTAAGGAACAATACGATCAACTAACGAATAACATAAGATATGAAATTTCTCAATAATATAATTAATCACATGTAACAGAAATAACAACATAAACATAATGAGGGTGGTGAAGCCACACAAAGAAAACAGCACAACCAACCGGGTAACTCAGGGCGAACCGGGAAGGGAGAACATCACCGAAACGGACCAAGGATGATAGAGACTATAAAACAGGAAATTCTGCACCTGATAAAACAAAAAATATGATGAATGAATACAACAAAAATGCCACATATGACAAGACAAAGATTGTAACATATTAGAAAGTCTCAGTGACCTTGTGAATAAGAATATACGTTGTGTAGAACATACCATGGAGTAAAGCAATTACCAAAACATTCCTACTCAACAAGAGGAAGTAATATGCAAGCACATTACAAACAATCAATTATATGGTTTAGCACGATTATACAGCTAAACACCAGTTTGCCGTGTCAAATCCATATCTTCCTCTGTACATCTATCCAGGAACCTCTGTAGCAATGCAGGATCTTCGTAGTTCGTGGTTCTATTCTTATACGTTACTTTAAACAGACATGGATGGAAGAGACCAAATCTGGCATTAAGGGAGCGAAGCGCTGGACGCATATCTAAGAATTTTTTCCGTCTATCTGCAGTATCTTTAGCATAGTCTTGAGCAAAGAAGAGATTGGAGCTTTGCCATGAAATGCGACCTTTAAGTTTAGCTGCATGAAGAACCTTTAATAAGTCTGTATATTCCAAAAAGTATATGATTACTCCTCTGGGTTTGGTTGAAGGAGATGTTATGGTTGAAGCACGCCCCAAACGATGAGCTCGCTGAATATTTAACACAGGAGAGCTAGGTATGTCAAGTAGCTGAGGAAGAAAAGTCTTGAAGAAAGCGATGGTATCTGAGCCTTCGACCTCTTCTGCTAGGCCGTAAATACGTAAATTGTTGCGTCGATTACGGTTTTCTAACTGCTCGATTTGTTTCTTAAGTTGTGAGATTTCAGCTTTAACAGGAGGGATCTGATTTACCGCAACCTGAACAGATTCGACTTGTTGCTCAATCTGTATAATCCTGTTGTCCATCATAGACCACCTATCATCCATCACTTGAAGCCTCTTGTTTGTCTCCTCCATATAGGGCTTAAGAGCTCGGATTTCTTCAAGAAGAGTATCTAACGTGATTGGAGGAGGGGATGTAGTAGGAGATGGAGGATTCGTTTTAATCCGTTTCCCGCGTTTGGTAAAGATGGAGTAGATAGTTTGGCAGTTAATTTGCTGGAAGAGGGCGACATGTTAGATGGAGAGAGTAGAATCCCTGCGCCGGAGAAAGAGGGACCACCTTCAGCATTCTCCATATTTGTGGAAAGGACAGAAAACGGATTATGATCAGCCAAAGATGATAAAGGCGCAGAGGGGTCAGTAGTGCGACGTGTGGATTTCGTTCTCCCCATAAACTTAACACAAGATGATTCCAGTCAAAACCTTGGAAGATGTTAATTAAACTTTATGTAGAGTAGTTCAGTTAACTTGTCGCATTCCACAATCCTAGGAATATGAATATAGAAACTTCAGAAAACAACTGCAATGTTAGAAATCATGTGAAAAAGAAAATACGATTATGTTGAAGCTGTGACTTTAGTGCCTTACGTCACCCGAGGTTCATAGAAACATTAAATATAGTACCGGCAGCGTTTGAAAAATTCAACAAGTCCCTCAAATGATGCAAGGCATGTCCTTTTCAATGAGAGACGATTTCCAGCTGTTTAAATTAATGAACCATAAGCCAGCACTCATGTCACCTAGTACTGCCAGTGTCTGAAATTGTGTGTCTCATAGAAGATAATGGTATTCACTGCTCTCAGATATTGACATCGAATGCTTCCATTTTTGGTAAGATAGGAAAATGCATAACTGAAACTAGCATTCATATTTCAGTCAGAACTGGCATGAAACTACAAGAAGAACTGCAGGGATAGAAATTCCAAGCATAACTGTCACCTGCCGTTATTTCAATGAGGAGAGTATGCGTAGGCACCAAGGAAGAGGCGTTCCATAGTTAGTCT
This sequence comes from Calotriton arnoldi, assembly GCA_963921515.1. Taxonomy (NCBI): domain Eukaryota; kingdom Metazoa; phylum Chordata; class Amphibia; order Caudata; family Salamandridae; genus Calotriton; species Calotriton arnoldi. Next base: position 48,309 of record CAWUFW010001751.1, on the reverse strand, counting down.
CGCTAAAACGCGGGCTCCGGCGTTAGGGAGATAAATCAAAATGGCGGGCGTTGCTTCCGTGAGGGGAATACTCCGGCGTCAAATTCAGAGGCAAAAACGCTCACCCATATCACGGCAGTTTCACCGAGGCATTCCAGACTCCTTATGCCTTCAAGCCTTCCCGTTTAGAGGATTGAGGTAGCGCTGGTCCGCTCGAAAGGCCCTCCGACCTCGCGAGTCGCCGCGGAGCTCCCTCAGTAGGCGGCCATCTTCAATCGGCGTCAAGCCACGCCCCCAGAAAATACACTTCTAAAGATACTACAACCCTAAATGTGTCAACACAGTCTTAGAAGTATCCAGCCCATCCTTGGTGTAAATTAAGCACCATACATGGCTAACCACTGGTACTGCAACATGCTCCCATAGAAAACAATAGAATTAAAATGACACCCTATAGCAACTAATCGTAAATTAACAAAATTAGTTTGATATTTAAATTATGTATATTTTTACTGCTAAAAATGTATATACATTTTTTTTATTGGATTAAAATGTAATAATAAACATAATTAAAAATTAATGAAAATGTTATGCTTAAAATAAAATAAAAAGTATTCAAATACATATATTTTCAACGAAGTTTGCTAAAAAAATAAACAAAAAATGTTAATGAGGTAGAGTATTTTTTAATAATTGCTGAAAAATAATATTTATAACTTAAAATAATATGGCAATTGTAATTGTAATTATATAGCGCTTACTAGCCCCGATGAGGCGTTGACACCTTTTTTGGTGAGCAGCACACTACTCTGGAACACAAAGGTGTATTAGTGGTGGATTAATAGAGGGAAATATAAATTGTTATTGAGAGTGGTGTGAGGGGTAAACATGTGAGTCTTTTAGTTGGATGAATAGGATAAATGATAGATAGAGGAGGATAGAGTTTGGAAAGGGTTATTTGGGAGTTCATAGTAGTAAAAGAGGCTTGGTATGAGTCAGAGAAGGGAAATATGGGACATTTTGGAAGAGGAATAAGATGAGTCATAGAATTGTGGTTTGGTGAGGTTTAGGGAGATTAATTATTTTTTTCTGGGCAGTGGGGGAAATATATAAATATATAGCCACATAAGCACACATAAGAGGTATACATACATAGCGATTTTAACATAATACCCATATGAAGAATAATTAGACGATATAAAATTGTACTAGATAAAATCCGATATGTAGATGCATAGATAAATATTTACAAACTCAGGCCTTTCATTTTTGCTGTAAATTAAGGTTTATTAAATTGTATTTATTATTTTTTAAATACATTTCTTTTAATTTTTTTATTTATGTTTGTCTTTCAATATTTCAATAGTGAAGCACTTCTAAATACAATTGCTATAATCGTATTTACACGCTGTGACAGATATGTGTTATTATAGGAAAATAAACCCATAAACATACACTCATCACCTTATATGTTATTGATGTATTGATTTAATGATATATGGATATAATGATCAAGTTATAAATATATATATATATATATATATATATGTATATCTATATATAATATATGTATATATTTGACATGTATTTTTAATATATATATTTATTTATTTTTCATCCTTCTAGTAAGTATAAATATATATATATATATATATATATATATATAGAGAGAGAGAGAGAGAGAGAGAAATACATAACCATATTATTTTTGTTTGTTTGTTTTTTCCATTAATGATTAGTATTATTTGTTTTTATTATTTAATTATTTTTTATTTGTGATTTTTTTAAAGTAATAAGTGTATTGAATAGTTAATATTTACACACACGTTCTGTATAATCATGTTTATATGTTGTCATATGAGTGATCATAATAAATAGAGATCTTTAAGCATGTAGTCAACTACTTATGTTATTTATGTAATGACCTATATATATCTTAAGCATTAATGTAAGCAGTGTAAATATTTTAACCATAAGTTATTTATACATTTGTTAAGCATAAATATAAGAACATATATCTATTTTTATTCATAAGTAAAATGTGCATTTGTATCAAGAAATGCACATATCTGAATACATACATATAATCAAAGTATACACGTTTACAAACACACGTATATGCACCATTTGTGTCTTGTGTATTGCTGTACATTTGTTTTTTGAAGATGGTGGTTATGTAGGGAAGAGCCAGTTCTTGAGTAATCTTCTGAAAATAAGATGGTTATCTGGAGATCCTATGTTTGGGGGTAATGAATTCTAGAGTTTGGCTGCTTGAATAGAGAAAGATGTTCCACCCATGTTTTTTTTCTTATATGGTGGGAGTTTGGGGCGGGGCACTAATCTGAAGTGGAGGTTTCTTTGTTATGTGTATTATGTGATTTTCTTCCTGATCAAAAGTAGTCCTTTCCATGTATTGCTTTGTGGGTGATACAAAGTAGCTTGAAAGTTTATCTTCTGGCAACCGGTAACCAATGTAGGGCTCTTAACTTAAAGCAGGGGAGATGTGAGCTTGTGGCTTTGAAATGTGTAGGAGTAGCAAGGCAACAGAGTTTTGAATTTGTTATAGTCTTTTCATTGTTTATGGTGGTGATCCATGGTAGATGCCATTGGCGTGATCAAGTTTAGACAATATAAGAGAGATAGTAGCTTGGACCTTGTGTGGAAATCCTGGGTGGGGGAAGATGTGCTACAGAGTTTTCATAGTAAAGAAGCTTGATCTTGCTAACTTATCCATTTGGGCATTCATTGATAGCTTAGAGTCAATTGCAATTCTGAGGTTTCTTACTTCTTTGGATAGTTTAGGAAGTGGTCCCAGATTGTCAGGCCAGGTGGAGAGGGGGGTCATCATTTTTCAGTCACCCCAGGTGAGTATTTCAGTTTTGGACACATTCAATATGAGATGTCTCCATGTCATCCACTGATCACCTACTTAGAGGCAACTGGAGATTTTTGAGTTTCCAGTGTCTTTGGTGCTTTGCAGGTTAAGAAGTATTTGTGTGTCATCTTCGTAGTTATAGCAGGTGAGCTGAAATTCATTGTTCACTGCTGGTAAGGACTTCATGTAGATGTTGAAAAGCATGGGTGAGATGATAGAGCCTTGAGGGACCTCTGCTTTTAAGGTGCAGGGTTTGGATGAAAAAGGAGGAGTATGGAAGACATTTGTTCTATTTTGAAGGTAGGATGTGATCCAACTGAGAACAGTCCCACTATGCTGGCTTTACAGTTTTTGGATTAGAGTGACATGATCAACTGTGTCAAAGGCAGCTCAAAGGTTCAAGAAAAGTAGTACAGCGACCCCTTTGTGGTCCAAAGTGTTTTTAACGTCATCCCAGATGCTGATTGGGGCAGATTTTGTGCCTCTTCCTGAAAGGAATCCTGTTTAGAAGTCAGAAAGTATGGAGTTATCTTCAGTGAATTGAGACATCTGGGTGAATGTTGCTCCTACTATTACTTTGCTGAGGAATGGTCTGTTTACAGTAGGTCTGTAGGTGTTTCGGTCATGAGGGTCCAGGTTTGTTTTCTTCAATAATTGGAGTATGTATGTCTTTTTTAAGTCTTTGGGAAAAACTGTTGTCACAGCATTATTGATGGTTGTTCTGACTGGGGTGGCAGCAGTGGCTGTTAAAAGGATGTCCTTGAAGATTTGTAGTGGAAAAGGGATAGAGGGACCGCTGACTGGCCTGCTTGTTTTGACAAGATCCATAAATTCAGCTTCTGATAGTTGTTTGAAGGAAGTCAGAGGCTGGGTTAACCTATCCTTAAGGGGTGATTGTTGAAAAAGAGCTGGTGGTGGTGGTTTTCGTTTGGTTTAAATAGGAATCCAACATGTCTGCTTTGGTTGTTTAATGATTTGCCAGTTTGTCACTAAATTCTTGGGAAATGGGATGGTTCCTTCTATGCATTTAGGGTTACGAAATTTGGTGAGAATTTTATACACTTCTTTATTTGCACATTTTACATTGTGAATTCTGTTTCAATAGTCACTTTTTAGCTTTTGTGATCAATGACTTGTATATTCTGTTGTGTTTGTGTAGACAAAGTTTGTCTTGTGTGTTTTTTTTGAGCCAGGTGTGTTGTAACTTTGCAATTTGTTGTTTTTTTGTTTTGTTCAAAGTGCTTGTTTTCTTTTGCCATGTTTTGTTGTTTTTAGTGGAATTTGGATATCAAAAGCTTCCAGGAGCCGCTCATAGACTTTTTCATCTGAATTTGTAGTGCCCAGATCTGTGTTGGATGTTAGTTTTCTTTCTAGGTCCTCAAAATTCAGTTTGTTCTAAGATCGAAATAGGCTTCCTGGTAAGGTGGCCTTAGGTGTGGAGAGTTGTGCTGTCTTGACCCTGTGCCCTATGGGAATAGTCCAGTCCGAACTGCCAAGCCAGGTCTTCCCTGGACCGGAAACAAGCATCCTGGGAACGGTTTCGGGGTAACACCCCTCATCAGCCAGGCTAGATTGAATCCAGTGGCAAAGTGAGCAAGGGACTCACGTCTGGGCATACCCTGCCAACTTAGGGCGAACAAAGCTACCAGACGGTGGTCTGACCATGTGACTTGAATAATCCTTTGAAAAATGACTAGTTCTGAATTGGTAAAAAGTACACCTAGGATGTGTCCAGTGAAATGTGTGGGTTTGAGGACGATCTGATGTCGATTAGTGATGATAATTCTGGGATGGGACATATTAGGTTTATCAAACCAGATGTTTAGGTCACCAAGGATGCATAGGTTGGAGTGTAGTGTCAAAAGGTACAGTGTCCAGAAATGTGTCTGGGAATGTCCTGTAAAGAGTTACAGGAGAAAGTTGATGTAGGGCTGCAGCTGGTGGCCTGGAGGAATGGCTTTGTGGAATCCTATAGCCATATCATCTCCCAGCTGTGATTCGACTATGAAGAGAAAGTCAGGTTGTGTGTTGAGATGGTTGTAGATTTGGTGCTTGTTTTTAGAAAGTGATCATGCATTTATTAGTAGGCAGTTTAGAGACTGTTTTGGTGAGAGTGTGAATTTGTTTTCTGGAAGAGCGATTAGTATCATGTCTTAAAGCTCAAATGGTGCAAAAGATGAAAGGTGAGTGGAAGAGAATTGTTGTGTATTGGAAGAATTTGTGTTTAGTGTTGTAAATGTTTGAAAAACTGTGTGCAAAGTTGGCTTAGAATGTGTAATATTTGTGTGCATAAAGAGGGAGTGCATGTTTGGTTTTATTGTGTGATGGAATGCAGTAAGAAGGTATGTATGTGTTATGTTTGGTTTTTGTGGAGTATTGATATGTGACATTGTTGTAGTGAATTTGTTTGTAGGATTTAGTTCTAAAGTACTGGTGGCGAGTGTATGTTGAATGGGAAAGGGGATGGTGATGTGTGTTGGAGGAGAGTGTATGCGATGTGTGAGAGGGGATGGACAGGGGTTATGAATGTTTGTAGTTGATTTTGTAGCACAAAGAGTATTTGGGGAGGAGTGGAGTGCAAGGAATTGGTTGTGCGTTTTTTGGTAAAAACAGGAGGTGGGTGTTGTTGGTGAATGATATGAGAGAGGACTGAGTAAATGGTTGATGGTGCTGGAATGGGGTCTGTTAGGAATAAGTAGAGGATAGAACTGTTTTTTTGTATGAAAGGAAGGCTGTGTTTGAGGGGATTAAGATTATGTGTCATGTGGTTTAGTGTTGTGTTGATGATGTGTGTATTTGATAGTGATATAGGGCAGAGAAGTGGTTTGTGTGAGAGCAAAGGTGCCCTTGTGTTGCAGTAGTTGTGGAAGGGTACATATAACTGTGTTTTGAAGTGTTTGTTAAGAGATTGAATTGTGATTGAGTTTGTTTGTTGTGAATGGGTAGTGTGAATTTGCTGAAAGTGTGTTTGTATGTTAGTGATTGTTAGAAATTAGGGTCTCTAGTTGGCAAGGGTTTGCACTTTGTGCAAGTAGGGACCCTTCCTTCTAGTCAGGATAAGGGAGTTACACTCCTAAAATAACCCCTGCTCACCCCCTTGGTAGCTTGGCACGAGCGTGGAGCGAGGAAAGATGGCGACTGCTTGAGTCGGTCGCACAGCAGCTCCCTGGTCACTGATTATATCTGATATATCGGAGGATAATATGGCAGTATGACGGCGTGATATTGATGTATGATAATATTTCGGAGCCTGAAGGAGGAGACAATCATTGGAAGATTAAAAAGACTGAATGGAAACACTGTCCCCTTACCTACAGATCTGTCCCGGTCCTGGCAAGTGCAGGGTTGCCATCTGCCGCACGGAGCTCATCAGGGCACTGCTCTGCTTCTGGGCCACGGTGACACGCAGCGAGGAGCAGGGAGGCTGCCTGGAGTGATGGGCGCATCACCGAGCATACTCCCGGGAAACGATGGCGCCAAAGATCCCGGCCGGAGTAGGAGCGAAGGGGAATACACGCTCCGGTGCAGGTGCGGGTGCTGGTTTCTCTCCGAAATCCGCGACATCGTCGGACTCTCGGGGAAACATGGAGACAGGAAATCAGGCGAGACCCGGAGGGGCAAAGAAGCAGCTTGCATCGAGCTCCGCAACCCGGAGGGAGAAAGCAGATGACAGGAAGAGCAAAAGCGGAGCGTCGCCCCAGCCGCACGTGAGCGAGCTCTCCGTTCTGGAGTTACTGAGAGCTGCACCAGGAGCGAAGCAGGCAGCGATACAGCAATCGCAGCGACAAAGCGAAGCTGGAGCAGGTGAGCAGAGACAAGGGGGCAGTGATGCGGCAGGGGAGGACAATGTCATAACGACCTGTAGGGGGCCCGAGACTTTAGACAAATCTGTATCTATACCTACATTCATAACTGTTGCTGTACCCAACGAGGAAACAATGAGTAAACAACTACCCCCTGCTGCCTTCTGTCTACAACCTGTGTCGAGGGGTGATGGTGGGAACACGACAGATGGGTCTGGGGGGCTCAATTTGAGGAAATAATCCCGGTAATCACCCTGTTAAACCCTCAACAGGGAAATACCCAGACCAAGAATCAAACACCCTCTTCAAACCATAGCGAGCAGGATATGGAGTGCTTCTTCTCCCTTTCAGACGGAGTCTGGCCGGGATCAGGATCAGGGTCAGACTCATTAGATGATTCTAGTGAGGAGGTCTCAGACATTGGCAAAAGAGACCCGACAGCCACAATGCGTAAGGCAACAAGAAGAGCAAGCCACCCTAACCTGCAAAAAAAAAGCTTAAAATGGGATCATTCTGGGGTTGAATTATTTAGCAGTCTCACAACACCACCCCCCCAGGATGACAGTACACTCTCAGCAATACCCGCAACCCTAGACACTGTTCTACAATGTATACTTTCCCATCAGGAAGAGACTCGCCAGGACAGTAGACGTGCAAAGACAGCCATGCGGAAGATTCAAGGGGCTGTCAGGAAAGTTGCAAAATCGTGCACCATAATCAATGAACGCTTGACAACCCTTGAAACCAGAACAGAAACCTTGGAGAACAACCTGGCAGATACACGAACAAGTACTATTGCACATGATGCACAATTAATCGATATACAATGGAAGTTAGAAGACTACGAAAATCGGCAACGCCGAAACAACCTGTGTGTACTAGGTGTACCCGAGGGAAAGGAAGGGTCAGATCCCCGGTCATACATGGCTGATATGTTATCTAAGGCATTTCCAGACTTGGACGGGTGGAATTGGGCACTGGAAGTGCAGAGGGCACACCGGGTCCCATTCAATCTCAAACAACCATTGAGATCGGACGCGAAACCCCGTGCTATGTTGGTTTATTTTGGCAATTTTCTTTTGCGTCAGTCTATCTATGATAAGGCAAGGCCAACAACAAAGCGTAGCGGGGGGGACTATTTCTTCTTTACTCAACCGGATTTCTGTCACTTCACAGTAGGTAGCTTGGCACGAGCAGTCAGGCTTATCTTAGAGGCAGTGTGTAAAGCATTTGCCCATAACCAACAGTAATACAGTGTAAGCACTTCAAAAGGACACCACACCAGTTTAGAAAAATATCCAATATTTTTATATGCTTAAGGCAAGACCAAAAACGATAAAAATCCACAATATAGTACTTAGAAATCTTCAGTTATCAAAATAACCTTGAAATACAGTTCCTTGAAGAACGATAGCTCCGTCCGGGGCTATCACGGCGTCGTGAACAAACAAATCTAAACAGTTCTGGCTGACCGCGGCGTCGTGGGCCAACTACGGTGTTGGGAAGACCCGCAAAACAGTACCTTTAGAAATGCAGGGCATCTGCGACCTCTTGTTGAGCTTCCGAAAGCACGGCATCCGCAGGCGTCGCTTCCGGAGGTCGGTGCAGGAGTCGTCGGGCCCTTGAAGTCACACGCGTTGCAGGTCGAACTCCTCACTGTTGAAGTCAGGAGCGCTGGTGTCGGGTGCTGCGGTGCGAAGTGCTGCGGCGCAGCGTGCGATGCCCTCAGGTGGTGGTGCGAGCAGCGGCTCGGCAGCAGCATCAGATGGCATCCTCGGTGAGACCAGGGTCGCGGTGCGAAGTGATGCGGTGCTCGTCACGGTGCTGGCAGGCCCCGGAGCAGACATCGGCGTCGTCCTTGCTGAAGCGCTGTCCTCAGCTGACGAACTGGAGTCAATGGCGCTGGCATCGGTAGGCCAAGGCTGCGGTGCGGGATGAAGACGGTGCGTCGTGTAACTAATGAGCGGTGCCCTCGAACCACGGTGCAAGCAGCGGCGTCGATTTCGGCGTGGAGCAGCGTTGTCGGGGATACCAAGGCAGCGTCGTGAAGTGAGGCGGTGCGGAGTGCGGTGCCCACAGGTCGAGGTGCGAGCAGGGGCTCGGTGGCGGCATCAGATGGCAGCATCGGTGAGACCAGGGGCGCGGTGCGGCGTTGTGGCGGTGCCCTCTGCGGTGCCTTCAGGACATGGAGTCGGCAGCGGCATCGTAGACGGCGTCGGGTTGCTTTTTCTTCTGTTGCAGCACAAAACACACAGCCCCCAATGGTGAGGGCAGAAGAACTTGAAGTCTTTGCTGTTCCTGAGACTTCTTGAACAGGGGGCAAGCTCTACCTCAAGCCCTTGGAGATACTCAAAGAAAGAAGTTGTAGAAAGTTCAGTCCAGTCCTTTCACTGTCCAAGACAGAAGCAACCACTGCATGCCAACACAGCAAAGCACTCAGCAAAGTGGTAGTTCCTCCTCACAGCTTCTCCAGCTCTTCTTCATGGCAGTCTTCTTGGTCCAAAAGAGTTCTAAAGTTCAGGGGTTTGGGCCCCACTTTTTATAGCCCAAAATCCTTTGTCCTCTCAGGCAGAGAGTGTCTGTGCCCAGCCAGAACCAGTTCTGTCCTCTCTGGTGTAGCTTCCTGGCAGGAGGTGGAGACGGCATTGTCAGAGGCAGACCAGGCCCATTCAGGTGAAAGGAAATCTCCTCCCCCTACTCTAAATGCAGCCCAGGTCTATTCAGCCCTTTCTTGACCCACCTAGACTCTCTGGAGCCATTGCTCCTCACCAGCCCCTGTCATCCAAAACACAGACAATCAATCCACAAACCCAGCAGTGGCCTACTGGATGGCTGAGCAAGAAAATACCTACTTTCTAAAAGTGGTATTATCAAACACAGAATGTAAAAATCACCTTCACTAAAAGATGCATCTTTAGATTCTGAGTTCAGGTATACTAAACTTTATTTTTCTACCTTGTTCCTAGGGCCAGTTATGTTTATAAGATATTATAAACAAACTCCCCATTCTCTCCTATGGGAACAGGTAGCCTTGCAATAGTGAAAAACGAAATTGGCAGTAATTCACTATCAGGACATGCCACACACACCAGGGCATGTCCTACCTTTCTCATACACTGCACCCTGTCCACAGGGGTACCTTGGGCCTATCTTAGGGGTGACTGACATGTAAGAAAAGGGAAGGTTAGGGCCTGGCAATTGGGTACACTTCCCAAGTCGACATGGCAGTCCCAGACTGCACACAGGCTCTGCAATGGCAGGCCAGAGTTACATTTACAGGCTGCTTGTGTGGGTGGCACAATCCAGTGCTGCAGCCCACTAGCAGCATTTGATTTACAGGCCCTGGCACACTCAGTGCACTTTACTAGGGACTGACAAGTAAATCAAACTTGCCAATCATGGAAACACCAATCCATAATACAATTTACAACAGGAGCACTTGCACTTTAACACTGATCAGCAGTGAGAAAGTGCGCAGAGGCACTAAACCAGCAAAAACAGAGTCAAAACCAGGAGGTCAGAAAGCAATACTCAGGGGAAACACGCCAAAAGATGCCAAGTCTAACAGTGATGTAGATGGGTTATGGTGATGGCTGTTAACTGGATAAAAGGGGAGCATTTCTGGCCCTAGGTCCGACCCGGCCAGAACAAGCCCAAACAGGCAACGCCCTTGTCCTCTCCTCCATTAGCCTCAATGCCCAGGCTGAGACGCCCTGAGACCTAAGGTTAAATATCTCCAGTGATCATGTGAACTTATGGCCAATGGGAGCCCTAGCCCTAAATGTAGCAGATCAGAACTATAGCGTTAAACCCTAGAGCCAATATACTTAAATCGTTTTATTATTCAACAGCCATTTAATTTGATGAGCTAATGTGCTGTAACATATTATTTTATATGTTACAGGTTAATAATACAGTGTTTACATCATTTTACATACATTTAAATACTTTTACTTTAAAAAAAGGAAGGAATAAATTTTATTAAGTGCCCTATACATCACCATAGGGAGATCTGATCTCCTCCCCAGTGTCAGAGATTTTCACCAACAGGGGAAAAGTTAACTTTACCCTTGTTAGTTCTATTGTAGGAGCCCCTTACCCTCATGTGAGTGGGCGGATAAATATACATATACACTATGGGGCCGATTACGATCTCGCTGGGAAAGCCTTCCCAACGTCTCGGATCGGGAATGCCTTCCAAACGACTCCGAAGCGCGCTGACAAGATGGCTGACACTGGGACTGATGTAGGATCAGGCCACAACTCCCATCAAGGCCTCGTGCTCCTCACACCAGTCCACAGTGTCAGCCATCTTGCCAGTACATTTCCACCCAATCTCATGTAATGCATAGTTCTAGGTGTGTTGTTTGGGTTGGCTGGGGAGGTGTGTGGGTGACAGGGCATGATGGGAGTCGGAGTCAGTGCAAATACTCCTCCTACCAAATAGACCGACAAGCCCAAAAGGAACTGTGCTTCACTCACAGTGATCGGAAATACACTGACAAGATGGCTGACACTGGTGCCTGCTGTCTGAATTGACCACAACACCCATCAAGGGCTTGTGCTCCCACACCAGACTCCAGTGTCAGCCATCTTGACAGTGTTTGTCCACTCACTGTCAGGAAAGCATGGTCCCATGTGGGCTTCTTGGGCAATGTGGGAGGAGGCAGATTTGCTGTCACTACAACTCCCATCAGGCCTGTGCCCACACCCACCTTCCCAGCCAGCACCAAAAGACTACCTGTTACTCAACTTCCCTGACAGTGAGTGGGGATGTCCCTACAAGAGGTCTGACACTGATGACTGTTAGCTATTTGGCCACAACTCCCATCAGGGCCTTGTGGTCCAGAAGACCAGTTCCCAGTGTCATCCACCTTGACAGTACATTTCCACTCACCATTAGGGACAGCATGGTCCCAGGTGTGCTGTTTGAGGTTGGTGGGAAGGTGGGAAGGTGTGTGTAGGACAGAGCCTGATGGGAGTTGTAGGCAGTGCAGATGCTCCTCCTCCCAGGCAGCTCAACCAGGTCATCAGGAAGAGTGATGTCCTGACAATGCGGAAAGTCTACATTCAAGATCTCCGACACTGGTGCCTGCTGTCTGTATTGACTACTACTCCCATCAAGGCCTCATGCTCCTCACACCAGTCCACAGGGTCAGCCATCTTGCCAGTACTTCATGCCATTCACTCTCAGGCAATGCATAGTCCCAGGTGTGCCTCTTGAGCTGTCTGGGAAGGTGTATGGAGGACAGGGCATGATGGGACTTGGAGTCAGAGCACACATCCCTACCCACACCCAAAGCAACACGTTCATCAGGATCAATGGCTATCTGACTCTGAATGGAAGTGCCTCAGCAAGAAGGCTGACACTGTTGCATGGTGGCATGTGCACTAGACATTGGTGGGAGTTGCATTCTGGTTCCACTCCATGCAGCATTGTCAGCCACCTTGCCACTACACTACCCTCACTGTCACTGAGCCCTTGTCAATGAGGAGTAAGCTGGGCTGGGTGGGAGGAGGGGTGCAATTAAACCAGCAGCAGGACACAAGCACACAAACTGCTGTACATCAAAGCTCCTAGCCACAGAAAGTAAGAAAGTAGACTTGCTGAATTAATCTGTCCATCGAGGTCAAGGACAAAATACATGATGTGATTCGACAAAAAGCTAAGCAGTAACACAATGTGCTACTCACAGCTATTCCAATGTGCACAACAAGATGAGAACTAGGAGCAAATCCCTCAAAACAGTCTCTGAATAACTCATCACATACATAGCAGCCTGTGAGTGTGTAGGTAGCCACACCAATGGGACAGAAATAGACGTGCACAAAGCCCTGCACATATGCACAAACCTAGCAGCACAATGTAAGGGGTCGACTACGTATGTCATTGGCAAAGCACAGATGTGCGAAATACTAACACACCTGTGTCATGCACAGGGTCTCACTAAACAGTCTATATGTACATGTAATGTCAAGTTACAACAACATGCCCATGTATGCACAGGGCTGGACAAGCACAGCAACCCCAATCTGGTACAAAGTACAATGTCCTCAGAAAACATAGGCCAGCATCAGTGCTGTAGGGGGACAATCTATGTACATACACTGACCCTAATGTATATTAGCATATGTAATGTGTATGATCCGAGGAGCTGTTAAAAACACAACAAACATTGTCTTTCTTTTCTACCCACAGGGAGTGCTGGGAACACTTCAGGAAGCCAACAGGACACCCAGTCCCAGACTCTGGTTGAGCCTGAGCTCTCCGGCCTCGAGGTCTCTCACACATCTTCGGACGACGACGAACTACCTGGCACCTCTGGTGTGGGTCAGCGTGCACCACCAGCAGCTGGACCATCAGCATCCACTGCAACCACTCCCGCTACATCAGACAACACCCAGATGACCCCTACCTCCATGGAGCCACCAAGACAAACAGACGAGAGCACAGCAACACAGGGCACTGTGGAGTTGGCAGACAACAACACCACTGTCAACGAGGAAGGAGGCCCAGTGCTGACTATGCCAGCAACAACTGGTCCTGCTCGGGTGGGTAGGGGTGGCGGGAGGAGCCGTGGGGACAGGTGCCACACTGCAGCTGGTGCTGATGAGGAAGCTGATCCCCAGCTCTCACAGATACTCTGTGCCTATGAGGGCTGTACTGGAGACTTTGGCGAGGTAGTAGGGATCCTCAGGAACATGCAACAGCAGCAGGCTGACCATTACGCCCGTATGGAGTCGTACATGGGCAATATTGACAACCTGACAGCGGTGCACAGGGACATCCTTACCTCCCTCCGCCAGATTGCCAACACCATGTCCACACCTCCCTGCGTGCCTGCAACATCTGATGTATCAACATCCGCACCTGCCACTGGGAGGGATCTGGACTCTGGCGGAGAGACCACTGCGGCCTGCACCTGAGGGTCCCCCCTCCAAGAGTCAGAGTGGTCGTCCGCAGAAGTAGTAGTGAGAGACTGAAGGTACGCATCAACCCCAGGAAGTGAACACCTGCTCTTGATGACCTCCATTGTGTGCTAAGCATTCACCTTGTTGACTGTCACTGAACTCTCCCACATGGGATGGAGGGTCTAAGTTGGACCTTGGACCCAAATGACTGTGGACTTGCCTCTGAGAATTCCATTCTACAATCACTACCAACTCCTCTCTTCACTCCGTCCATGATGTTTTGCACTGCACTATCCCATTGTGTGTTCATCACCTCATGCACTGAAATAAATCACTTTGCACAGAATACTTGCTTATGTCGTGACTGAAACACAAATGTACTGATAGAAATTAGGTACACATACAAACTTGTTGGTGTGTCAATTACATTGTCTGTGAAAAAGTAACCAGTTCACCTACTGGCTTGGGAGCAAATGTAACCTGACACGGCATTACAGGTACACTCAACCAGTTCATCACACAGACCATTGTACAAGGAAGAGAATGTATTTGACCATACTGTTGGGAACAATATCACAAATATAAACCACTAACAACAACCAGGGTCAGATACACAGATCATCATGGCACATGTAAAGCACAAAATTAAAAGTTGGCACGCCTCAATGTGGAGCACAGGTTTATTCTAAAGGCACAACCTGGTGCCCTCACACAAAATGAGATCACATCACACTGTGACAAAAAACATAAATGAACAAAAATGTAGCATTAGGTCTTAAGTGAGTGTGTGGCACGGATTCAGGATCAGTTTCAATCTTGCAATGTGTCACTGCATCATGGGTCTGGGAGGGCACAAGTCTCCAGATGACATCAAAAGGACCCTGGGAAGGAGTGACGTAGAACAGTCAGGAACTCATCAATCAGTTGCCTACACCTTCAAGAGACTAATCAGATCCACAAATAATTTTCACTGTGAACACTAGCTAGGATTCATGTTAGCACTGTACCTGTGAACCTAACTCATTACAAAACCCAAAACAAATCAGATGAACATGTTGAGTAGCATACACTCACACACATAATAACATATTGTAAACCAGACACACTGAATGCAACCAAAGTGCTTTGTCACTTCCTCTCATTGCAAACTTACACTCATGTGAAGAAGTTGTTGATGAGCTGCCTCCGGGAATCCGCCTCCTCCTCCTCATCCTCACTGGCAACATGTCCCAGTCCTGGATCCTCCCTTGCTGGCAGCTGCTGGTCTCCGTCATCCTGTATGAGTGGTAGCACATTCCTCACAGCCAAATTGTGGAGCATGCAACATGCCGTGACGATACGACACACCTTCAGTGGTGCATAAATATTGGAGGGCTCCTCCTGTACGGTCCAGGCAGCGGAATCGGGGCTCAAGCAGTCCAAATGTGCGCTCAACCACACTCCTGGTCCTCCCATGTGCCTCATTGAAACGAACCTCAGCAGGGGTAACAGGATTCTGGAGTGGTGTCAGCAACCACGGCAGGTTGGGGTATCCAGAGTCTCCTACATTGAACACAGAAAAGACTTCAGTTGTTTGAAAACTGAGTACTATCTCACATACAAGCAACACAAAACATTGACATACAACATGACCTACCAACAAGCCAGGCACGCTCAGGTTGCAGCCGAGACATTAACTGGGGGATGACACTATTCCTCATGATGTACGCATCATGTGCTGATCCTGGGAAACGTGCACAGACATGGGAGATCAGCATGTCTGCCAGACAGACCACCTGGACATTTATGGAGTGGTAGAGCTTCCTATTCCTGTAGGTCTGTTCATTGGCATGTGGTGGGACCAAACCCACATGTGTTCCATCTATAGAGCCAATGACATGTGGCACACGCCCCAATGTGTAGAAGTCACCCTTGATGTCAGTCAACTGCCTAGGTGTCGGGAACTTGATGTACACGTCCAGGAAACGTAGCAATGCCACCAACACATCCCGAAGCACATGGATGAACATGGTCTGTGACATTCCCCCAGCAGTTCCCACAGTATACTGGAATGACCCAGTGGCAAAGAAATGTAGTGTGGCCATCACCTTCACTTTGGGGCATAGCGCAGTGGGATATGGCCGTCCAGGCTGCAAATGTGGGGACAACTGGTCAGACAAATCCACAATGAGTTGCCTGGTGAAGCGGTATCGTCTGATGCTATCCCGTTCTTCCATGGTCTGGAGGTCGGGGAAGGGCCTGTGGACTGCCGGTCTCCTGCGATACCTATCTTACAAGAGCAAACACAGTGGAGGTCAATTAACAATGTACAAAGATACATGCAATGACACACACAGACCATGAAATCTATACACAATGAAGTAACAGGACTTTGGTTGAGCATAGTTACAAAGCACAGAATGTGACCCATTCCAGACATATCATCAAGGTATGTTTAGCCACCAATTAAAGTGCTGTACTGTAAACAGTCACTGGTATCTGTCACTGTACATGTGACCAACCATCACATACTCCACAACCCCTAAAATAATAAACCAAGAAATAGGTATGTGCAAACTATCACATGTTTGAAAGGTACACACAACAGGATCATGTAATGCCTGATATGTGGGACACTGGATGCAGACAGCAGGTCACCATGCAAACCCTGCACACCACTGTCACAGGGTGGATACTGTCATGATGTCATGTCTGACAAACATGTACTATCACGTACACACGACATTAACAATGTGAGGCCGGCATGTATTTGGCAAGCAGCCACATATGCCTGGGACATGAAGACACAACAGCAACTCCCATGACAGACACAAGCTGATGTGCAGCCAAACATCACGGTCCACACATTACAAAGTGACTGCGTAGTACAGAACTCAGACACAGTCGAGTTACAGACATGAATTTCACACAATGCACATTGGGCCACACAGTCCACCATAGCAGGGAACATGTGTGGCCACAACATGTCTTCAACAATGATCCCCTGGGTCTGCGTCCAAGCCTCAGAGGGTGTCCTGTGAAGTGTACCCTCAATGTTGTGATGGGCCTCACAAACAGTGTGTTGTGTGCCCCTCAAGCTTGGCTCATCTTGTGAGTGTGAGCTATCAAGTCCTATGTCCAAAATGTCATATTTATCACTGTCCCCACACTTGTAATGCACCAGAACATGAAGATTTACACCACTACCTGCCCTGCTGACCGATTAGTGGAAGGACGTGGTAGCCGCATACGAACCGTTTCGCTCGCATCCTTTGGCTGTTGTTTGTTATGGTGAACGACGCGGGTGAGTACTGAAAGGACGCGTTAGCCACATCCGAAACAGTTTGGACGCATCCATTGGCTGTTGGTCGTCATGGTGAACAACACGGGTGAGTATTCAAAGGACGCGTTAGCCGCATCCGAAACGATTTGGGCGCATCCATTGGCTGTTGCTTGACATGGTGACAGAAGCGCGTTTCGTTTCGTGCTCGACTCGCGTGCAATACGATTCGGATACCTTCCATCATCAATGTATCTAAGTCAATAGCGGACAGATTTCGATATTTTGAACGTCGCGGTAGGCGTGTCGGATGCTAGCAATGTAATGGATTGGGCCGATTTGGATAATGCGATGGACTCGGACCTATCGCTTTGGACGCATGGATCTGAGATCGCCTCTGCTGCACACATATAAGTCTGTATGTTCCCTACAGTCCTCACTTGCCTGCACTACCTGCATCTTTGCTGCACCTCCCCATCTCACAGCTGCTGTCTGTACATCCTCTGGGTGCTACCATGGCACGTACAGTGGAGAGGGCCCCTGCCTTCACTGAGGAAGAGAACCAGGCCTTGCTGGACAGCCTCCTTCCAGTGTACAGCCAGCTGTATGGCAAACCAGAGGAGAAGGTGAGTGTTGATTCCACTGCCTTTACTTTGGCCATGTGTCATATCATGCACCACTAGCATTGGAATTCCCAAGGGCAAGCATGCAAACTGAGTTCCTGTGAGCTTTGCATTGTGTACATTTGTGTTCTGGGCAGGTACACTGCTGTAGAAGTGTGTGTACTGGGGTTGACTTCTCAGCACTGTACTAATGGTTTGGAGTGATAATTGCACACTGGTCAACTGCCCATGATGCCACTTGCCTAGCCCTTACACATTGTTGCCATTCTGACCATGATCAATGTGTACAAGTGTGGCTCTGACACATGTACCATGTGGACTAATGGTCTGTCACAATGTCATCCTTACCGGTCAACTCCCATCAGAAGGCCGAGCTATGGCAGACCATCGTCCGGGCAGTCCGATCCATGGGGGTCTTCAGATGCCGTGTCTGCCACTGCCAGAAGAGGTGGCAGGACCTCCATGGCTGGGCCCGGAGGATTGCAAGGGTGAAGCTGGGCCTGTCACACCCACGCAAGAGGGGCGGACGCCGGACCCTGACCCCCCACATGCTAAGGATCGTGGCAGTGGTCTTTCCTGACCTGGATGCGGAGTTAAAGGCCAGACAGCAGCAAGGAGGGGGTGAGTATGTGCCATGTCGCAGACCTATGTCCAACATGCATGTTGCACTCCCTCAGCCTGCTGCCCCTCTCACAGGTCATCAGTCAGCCAAACCAACAGTTCTATCTCAAAAGCTGACTAAGACCCCTGATCATTAGTTGCCCAGTTGTGCCCCTTTCCATCTGTGACATTTGGGTGACTTATGTCCTGGGTAGTGTCTGTAGTCCCATATTCATGTGATCAGCACAATATACGACATGTGCATGGACATTAACATCATGAGGGATGTCATTCGCTGACATATGTCAGCACAGTTAGTGATGTATGAGCTGTAATCAGTGTGTTACAAACATATATGTGCGTTAAGTTTCAACTGGAGGACACAGGTGTGCGTATACAATGCTACACATCTGGTCAGTAGGTGATACCAATGTGTATGCTTCTGTCAAGTCATATAGATCATTGTGCAAAATCTTTTGCCCCAGCTGTAGTGCTCAGTGTGATCAGATGTATCCCATAGGCCAAGGACAGGTATGCCAACCCAGGCCATCTGAGACGCTGGCCTATCACATGTCTGTGTGTGTGGTACCACTTTCCCCATTCACATGAGCGCATCCATGTGTCAGACTCTTGTGACAGTGACTACACGTGCCAATCTTTGAAAGACACAGGTAGTCACTTTTGGAAACCTGGCTACACATCAAATGTATGTCTGTTGTCTCACAATCACAACAGTTGACATGTGTGTATCATCCCTTAACTATGCATACTTGTGGCTTGGTCATCCATGTGCACGCTGCATTACTAACAGCCTGAGAGATGTGAAATGTGCATCTACACTCACCTATTAGCTCACATACTCTGAGGGGTAACTAGAGCAATGGCAGCTTGTCAAAGTGTACAATTTGTGCCCATTTCACTATAGAAAATCTGATACCAAATCCTAACTTTACCACTTGTGGTATTCACAAATGGCATTCAGGAGTATTAAAGTTAGGATTCCAAACTCTGCTACTCCTAAATGCCATTTCTGAAAATCAAAAGTCGTAAAGTCATGATTTGGTCTCACATTACTTTTGTGAATTGTGCCCTTTGTGTCTACCGCGTAAGGGACCTGCAGACTTGGCACCTACAGATGTGGACATAAGCAACATAGACAGGATTGGGGCACAACGCTGACTCGAACCATGAGATGTTCAGATCCTGTGCCAAGAGTCCGTACAGACTGTGCAGCCAGACAGGCCAGTGGCATAGTGTGCCACAGTAAGCATTGTGAGGATGCAGTGTTTAGACTTGGAAGTGTGTTGAACATTGTTCACATTTGTAAAAGTTGAGCTGTATACAATGTGCCTGACCTCACGAGTAATCTCCCCAACACCCTCCATAGCTGAGACAAGACAGTGGGCCATTCAACTCTCGCCCTGGCTAGGCCTACGACCTTGGTGTCCCAAAGTAACATTCAGATTAGTGAGCTGACAGCAGTGGAACTAAGACACTGGACACATGCAGACAATCACTGTTAACTGTGTGAAATGAGTCATGTTAGGACTATGGAAGTTTGCTGTATTGCAGGCTGACCATTTGACCGATTACGTCAGAAACAAAGGTGCACATCTTTATGACTGGGGATTGCAGGGTGGTTACCATGTCACAACTGACACATGTGCATCCCATTTGCAGTGTCACTTCAAGACTCCCTTGCAGGAGATGAGACAGGTATGTCATGACACAAGACCGTCAGGCGCATTATAGATCAGGCCACCTGTAACGCAGTGTAGTAGTTGACATGATGGTAGTGTAATTTGCCATTGATCTAACCGATGTTGCACATGGCATCATGTGTCTGGGAACAATGGTTAACTGGCAAACTGGCAAGTGCCATGTGCACATATGTGTACATTTTATGTACCTGCTGTCATAATGATGTATATGCTTGCTCTGTGATGGGTTGTGATGATACCCATGTGTCAAGTCTAAGCAGATGACTAATGTGAATCTCTTTGTCATCCTTGTTCACAGCATCAGCACCAGCTACCGGAGGAGGCAGTGCCACGGATGAAGGGGTAGTGGCTCACCTGACTGGGTCCAGTGTGGAGAAGGAGGAGGAGGGACCCAGTGGCGTGGAGGGAGAGTGGAGTCTCACTAAGGGCAGGTCGGAGACCACCACAACATCAGAAGAGCACTCCAGCTCCAGTGAAGACTCCCTTGTGGTGGTAGGTGAGCCAAGATTGGCTCCAACAACATCGCAGTCCACCACCACCACTACCACCACCACCATCTCCACCCTCCCAGCTGCTCCCATGTTCGGGAGCATATCCTTCGGGCCAGGCACCGCACCCCCTACCTCTGTCTCCCCTGCTGCCCTCAGTGCAGAGGCCGTGGATCTACTGAAGCAGATCTCTGTGGGTCAGACAGCAGTGCTGAATGCCCTCCAGGTGCATACCACCCATTTCAAACAAATGGTTGCATTCCTGGAGGGCATTCACTCGGACATGTCTGCCCTACAGAGATCTAATCAGGCCCTGGGCTCCTCACTGACGACAGCAGTGTCCCTCCTCCAACAGTCCCTCCCCCTTCCTTCCTCTGCCCGATCCACAGTCCCAACTACCCTACCTGACCCAAGCACACTCCAACAGGCACCTGCACACACAGCAACATCCACATCCAGAACACAAACCCACAAACACAAGTCTGAATACACACACAAGCACACTCCGGGGACTGACAGCACACCCACTAGGGAGAGGCCCAAACGAGACAAATATGCATCCACAGGCAATCCGCATACCTCAGCTCCCTCTGCCTCCACGCCCCTACCCTTGACTCTCCTGCTAAACCCTCTTCCCAGCAACTCTTCCTCTCTGAGTTTGACTTCTTCCCCAGTGACCCATCTGTCACCCCACTCAAGATGAAGAGGCAAACACCCCCACCAGCCCTGTGCTCCAAACCTGCCCCCCCTAAGAGGAAGAACCCAGAGCCCCCCCAAAGATCCTCATGGTCCCCAAAATCAAAAACCCCACCACCAACCCACACTTCCCCTGGAAAATCCAGGTCCTCCCAGTCCCAGGCCCCCCTCCGAAAGCTCACACCTCCAACCCCATCCCTGTTTTCCCTCTGCGCCTTTACACCATCCCCAAGAAGGTCAAGCCCCCCCTCCCACAGGCTCTCTCCCTCAAACAGCCTCACCACCTCAGTCTGTTCCTGCCACTGCAGTGGACACCCCCCCAATCTGGCCAGGCAATTGCAGTGGGCACCCCCCAATCAGGCCAGTCCACTGCAGTGGACACCCACATACCACCGGATCCCAGCCCTCCGGAAACCCAACCCAGTCCACCCTAGACCTGTCCCTGCGGTGCCTGCCATGCCCCCATAGATGCCCCTCCCAGAGGAGGTGTACCCTTGCAATTGCAGCGCAGGCAAGTTATGGATGGGGATTAGCCCTGACCCCTCCTGGACTATATGCTATGGACTGGCCATTGGCCTTTTGTTGGACATTTTGGGCCATGAGGGTGACCTGATTTTGCTAAGCTTCCATGTTTCTCTTACACTTTTGCACATAGGTCGTGCTGCCATTTGTAGACATTGTGCAAGTCTTTCTAAGTGCAACCGTCTAGGATGTGCATGCAGTATAGGTTTGTGATGTACAGCAAGTCACCTGTCTCCTAAGTACATCTAGGTACACATGGAGTTTGACTATGTGGTGGTGACTTTGGACACACCCATGTACACAGGGTGATGGTACTAAAGTATGATGTGAATTTGAAGTGTCAGAGCCATGTCTGTGCCTCCTTCTGACATGGTAGCCCCCTGCCAAGGACAAGCTTGCTACAGGTGGCCTTCCACTGTATGGAAATCCCCTCATGGCTGTGTGTTCATCTGTGACATATCCAGAGCCCATGGTGTGTGTGAGGCGACCATGAATCCCAGTCTTCAAACCAAGTTGCCGCCTAAGACTCAAGTCCCTGCAGATGTTCCTGTTTGTCAACCTTTCTGTGGACTGACTAGTCCAGTGCTGTCAACCTAATGTGAGTTGTGCCAACCAGCTTTTGTCTGGCTATATCATGATTATTGGGGGGTCTGTCTGTCTGTGCTCTGACATCATGTATTCAGCCACATCCCTCATGTAATTGGGCATGAGATTCCTGTGTGGGTAGTGATTTGTGCTGGACCACTGATGTTTTCCTTTTGAGCTGTGCATGATGCTGTACCAAGTCACACCAAGCTGGCCTAGGGATGCAGTGAGGTGTGTAGTTTGGCCCTGTGCAACATGTGTTGAACATGGTGGAGTGTGTGTGTCCAGATGTGTAGTGTGTCCATCTTGCATGCAGATGCCACTGAAGCCTGTGTGACATCCATGCTCTTCATTGGCACCCAGGGGAGTTTGAGGCAATTTGTTGATGCAGCCTAGCTGCAGGTGTGTTTAGCAAGGTTGATGTGGCATGTGCTGAGCTGGCACACACAAGGGTAGATGTGATGGAGACTGGTGTATCGTAAGTGTGCATGAAGTGTAGACTCCTATGTGATGGCAGTAGGACTATTTGAGATGGTGTCAGGATGTGTGGGGTGTTAATTAAGTTCCTTGTCATTTCCTCTGTAGGGGACATGGAGTGTCAACATTGTCCCTATGTGAGTGCTTGTCATGCAGGCGTGTGATTCTGAGCATGTGAGCTTGATTTAGTGCCTCCACCCTGTGCAAGGTATGGTAGGGATGTGTAGATGTGTTAGGGGACATCCATCCCTACAAGGTTGTATTGTGGCATGTGATGGAAGCTGTGCTCTGTGTGACTGTTGTGCTATTTGATTGTAACGGAGCAGTTCTGACTGAGTGACGTTTGTTGATACTGTGCATGAGTCCATGGGGATATTGGTGATGGGAGACCTATGTGGATGTGACAGTTCCACATTGAGACAAAGTTTGACTAGTCATAAAGGGACAGAGTCGATTTGTGAATGTGAAGGGATGTGATCATGTGTGCTGCATGGTGAACTGTGAGTTGTTGTAGAGTTATTGCATGTTGTGTTTGCATGTGTGGATGCTATTTTTTCTCAAGTGCCAATCGTTTGGACTTGGGCCGTTTTGGATGGGTATGCGGTGATGTGCAAATGACTGAGTACACATCCATAGCACCATGTATGTGTCTTGTTGTGAGATGTGGTGCTATGTGGAGTGTGCATGTCCGGGTGTGCTGTGATGCAGCATGTTGTTGCATGAGTGCAGTCAAAGGCATCACTGAGTGTGCAACTGGTGAAGAGAGTGGTCCATCTGACATGTCACGTATGTCATCTTCCGAAGAGGGAATGAGTACTGTACATTGTGTGCATGTCATGTATCAGAGAGCCGTTGTGTACATGGTGATGGAGAGTGGTGCTGCAAGTGTAGGTGTGCATGTGATGAGGGCAGCACCCATGTGGTCTTGTATGTCTTGGTTTGTTGTGGTATGTGTACTGGGCTGTAGCTCATGGGGCTGACATGCTTCTCCGTCTAGATGCAACAGAGGGGCTTATGACGTGCTTTTGTGTTTGCGAGTGATGATAGATGGGCAGGTCGTGTGACATGGGTGTTGTATGGAACATTCCTGCATGTTTTGATTTGATGCCGAACTTGTGGTGAAGTTGACATGTGCATATGTGTAGATCATGTGTATGTGAGTGGGCAGTTACGTTTTTGATGAAGCTTGCTGTCTGCCAATTAATGTTCATGTATGCCTTTTGGATTAATCACCGTCAGGACACAGGTGTGTGCAGTACCTATTGGCATCACAGGAGGAGTTGCCTCCACCTTGCCTTGGCTCGTGTGAGTTGTGTGTGGGCTTGATTTTGGAGTTGCCCTTTGTAGTCAGTGGTGGTCAGTGATTGTTCATCAGTGCCCTGGGATGGTGCCCTTAGATGTAGGTGGTGTTTGCTTCTGATGTTTAGTCATGATGCGGTAACATTGGCTGGCAGCCCATTGCTCAGGGGGGTATTGTCCCCTCAAGAGAATGGGCAGCTAAGTGTGTTGATATGCAACCTGTGTTCCAACCAGTCCATAAACGGATCCCTGCGCTTCAAAGTAGACTACACACACATGGGTAATCATGACATTCTGACTTTGACTGGCCAAGGTGTGTGGGCAGCAGGGGAGTGGACTAATTGTGATGATATCCCTGGTTGTGCTGAGACCAACAGCCTGCACTGTGACCCAACTCACATGTGACACAGCAACAATTCAGCCAGTTCCATTGGTGTTAGCATTGTTAGCAGTTTTGTAATCTGAAATCTGGTTTGGCAGGGGTGGGCCTTGTAGGTGTCCATGAGTGCTCCCACTCAGTACAGTGAACACTGCCCTGGAGCCTGAGCTCAATATGTCTTTGTCGCAGGCGTCCTTGACAGATTTCAGGATATAGAGGCAGTGTTCAAGTAACAAATGTGGCAAATGCAGATTCCATTCAGCACATATTCTCCATCCTCACAGGATGTGCCCATTTGCCATGGCTTGCGGCTAGCTATGTGGATTGTGTTTGTGAGCCACAGATTGAGGCCCATTCCCCCCCGGCGTCGTCACCAGTGTAGGCAGATTCTCTTACATATTTGGCTGTGCATTTGGGCCACCTAACCCTGTTGTTGTATCCTCTGACCAGTGACTCATATGTCATCCAACTCCTCTGCAGTACACAATCTGCATAGGCAAAATGGCATTAGTCATTAGCTGCCCAGACTGCAGCTTTTGTAGGGGGACATCCATCAGAATTGCTCTGAGGGACATGTAACAAAGTTGACTGCATGTTCTGATCTTGATTTGGCTGCAACACACCCAGGCCACACATGGTGACTGTCTCCTACATTATTGTTGGTCCATGCTTTTCTCAATTGCAAGTGGGAATGTGGCCTACAAATGTAGCACAATCAATTGTGACACAGCCACTTCTGGTTTGTTGTAGTGGGGGAGTCATGATTACATTTTGTGTGTCTGTGTACTTGTGTGGTGTCGGGCCCAGTCTCCTCTGTGCGTCAGTGTACACCGACTCATCACAATGTCATCCTACTGTGAGTAGGTGGACTCCTGTTGACCTGCAGGGTTTGACTCTGTGAAGTGGTGGACAGATGCTGTGACTTTGTGTCACCTACATATGTGTGTCTGGCGCCTCCTGTTCCACCATCAAATGTGTGTTTGGCCTAGTATGTAGCGTGCTGGGTGTACCTACCTGATGCTGAGTTTCCCCCATTCATCATACCGAACAGTACATGGACCCATGGTTGCATTGGGATCACAATGATGGCTGGCCAATCATGGAGTCATTGACATACACCCAGTGTTCCACGCTGCCATGGTGGGCTATGCACTGTCACTATTCGAGGGAGGTTTTGATGAGGCTGGATGCTGCTGATCGAGGGGGGTGGGGTTTTGACTGGCCAAATGTGCATTGACTCCCAGCAAGGACCCTACCTCCAATGCAGCCTCCCCGCACCGGGCATGCACTGAAATTGAAATGAAATTCGTACTAGGAGTCATGTTTGGGTATGTGAGATGACAGTGCTCCTTGCAAGGCACGTGACACAGTGTGTAACAGTGAGTCAGCTCCAAAGTCTGGCCCCCATCCTCAATTTGCATCACAGCGGCTCAGCAGACTGGAAACTGGCACCACAATGCTATGGCCTAGTGGGAACTGTGAGTTCGTCTCTTGAGTTGATTTGTGGTGATCCCCCATTCTTGTCCCGCATGTGACCTTGACGCAGCCGCTCATCAACCGATTCCTGATTGCCCACATTGGCAATTCAAGCCCTATATGGAATACTTCCTGATTGGACTCAACACACACCTGGCTCAGTGGAGTTCCGCCCCCTGTCGTATGGGTCAGGCCAGGCTGAGCCAGCTCCCACACTGACACACATGTTGTGTTTGTTCTGCAGTGGGTGGCTGGTCGATTGTCTTTGTGAATCTTCACCCGTGTTTTTCACATGTCTTTGGTGGGCATTGAGTGAATGGTGTGCTTTGTTTCTTTCTCTACTGGCCCTGGGACTCCTACATCTCCACACTGCCCACCCCCTAGATTTCCCAGTCAACGTTGCTGCCACAGTGTGGTACTGTGTCTCATCAGAAATGGGCCATCGTGATTCTATCGTCTGTATTTACTGCTGGTTGTACCCCAAATGTAGTTGTTGATGTATTTGGGATGGTCACATGTCACATTGTGCAATTGCACAATGCTGGGAGTGTTAGCCCCCCAAAGCCCAGATTGGCAGCACATGGCTGAGGGTATGTATTTCCCCAAAATGGTTGCCTCTGCAGTGCTGCAGGTGTTTCCCACCCATCCCCCTTTTTGTCACTACAGTACAGGTGGTGTATGCCCCCCAATACCCCTAATTGCCCTACCAGGCTGGCGGGTTTAACCCCACAAGGCCATATTTGTCAATACAGAACAGGTGGGGGTTGCCCCCCCAATACCCCTAATTGCCCTACCAGGCAGGGGGGTTTAAGCCCACAAGGCCATATTTGTCACTACAGTACAGGTGGGGTTAGCCCCCATACCACATTCTGTGTAAACAGTGCTGGACCTTTGCACCAGGAACCCCACCACCTATAGGGTAGACATTACTGGGAGTGATAGGCATCCACCTCCCTATGGGTGTATCACGGTGGGGGTGATAGGCATCCACCTCCCTATGGGGTAGACATTACTGGGAGTGATAGGCATCCACCTTCCTATGGGGTGGATCACGGTGGGGGTGATAGGCATCCACCTCCGTATGGGGTAGACATTACTGGGAGTGATAGGCATCCACCTTCCTATGGGGTGGATCATGGTGGGGGTGATTGGCATCCACCTCCCTATGGGGTAGACATTACTGGGAATAATAGGCATCCACCTCCCTATGGGGTGGATCACGGTGGGGGTGATAGGCATTCACACTCCTATGGGGCAGACATTACTGGGAGTGATAGGCATCCACCTCCCTATGGGTGTATCACGGTGGGGGTGATAGGCATCCACCTCCCTATGGGGTAGACATTACTGGACGTGATAGGTATCCACCTCCCTATGGGGTGGATCACGGTGGGGGTGATAGGCATCCTCCTCCCTACGGGGTAGACATTACTAGGAGTGATAGGCATCCACCTCCCTATGGGGTGGATCACGGTGGGGGTGATAGGCATCCACACTCCTATGGGGTAGACATTACTGGGAATGATAGGCATCCACCTTCCTATGTGGTGGATCACAGTGGGGGTGATAGGCATCCACCTCCCTATGGGGTAGACATTACTGGGAGTGATAGGCATCCACCTCCCTATGGGGTGGATCACGGTGGGGGTGATAGGCATCGACACTCCTATGGGGTAGACATTACTGGGAGTGATAGGCATCCACCTCCCTATGGGGTGGATCACGGTGGGGGTGATAGGCATCCACCTCCCTATGGGGTGGATCAAGGTCGGGGTGATAGGCATCCACCACCCTATGGGGTAGACATTACTGGGAGTGATAGGCATCCACCTCCCTATGGGGTGGATCACGGTGGGGGTGATAGGCATCCACACTCCTATGGGGTAGACATTACTGGGAGTGATAGGCATCCACCTCCCTATGGGGTGGATCACGGTGGGGGTGATAGGCATCCACCTCCCTATGGGGTAGACATTACTGGGAGTGATAGGCATCCACCTCCCTATGGGGTGGATCACGGTGGGGGTGATAGGCATCCACCTCCCTATGGGGTACACATTACTGGGAGTGATAGGCATCCACCACCCCCCTTGCCTCTATATTGCTGCAAGTAGCAAGTATTCCCCCCACCCAATGGTGACTGTGGATTCTCACAAGCTGTGTATGAATTTAAATTAAATTACATAAATTAAGTATTGTGTTGGCTTTCGCAGGGTAGTGGCGTTTTTGTGTGGTAGGTGTCCGACTTACCATCTTTGGAGTGTGCATTGATTGGGGTTGTAGTATCGGCCGTAGACATAGAGTATAGCGATGACATGCGCGATAGGATACATGGCTGCACCGTCTCGTGCGCAGAAATCGTGTTGTGGCGCGAATCAGTGCTGAAATACTCCGTCTCCGGATGCTCTGATATCTTGGAAGGGGCGACTCGTTCGGTGCTTAGGAAGTACGCATCGTACTTGGCTGGCCGGAATTGGATTGGGAAATGCCTCCGGATGACTCGAATCAGCATGTACGGTGGCTTTCTCGTTGGGAAAATGGAGCCGGATTCAGAGCGTCCGAGTCGTTCGGAAAATGGAGGCTTTTTGGCATCGTACTTGCTCGTTCGGAACGGGTGACGAGTCAGACGAAAACCACGGCTCCGAATCGGATTTGTAAGTTGCGAATGCCATTTGTAGCCCTTCCCAGCGAGATCATAATCGGCCCCTATGTGTAAAACCCCTCTCAAAAATGGCGAATAGCAAAAAGGCTGAGAATTACCTAGGAGTAGGAGTAAATCTACATGTGAGTAAATATGCACATGCATATTTACCTTTTGAATTAGGCCCTCAATTTATATTTTTAAGAATTGGTAAGAATAGGTCATACAGACAATTGTGCCGTCAAGTCAGATCTAAAAACAAATGCCAGCAAATGTATCCAGTAGAAACCACTTGCATTGCCTTGACATAGTGCTGAAAACAGCAGGGTATACACTTTGATTGAGCAAGCCATCCATGCATTCTAAAGTGTTATCATCTGATTACGCAGGCTTTTCTTCAGCAAACACTTGGCTCACGGGCTATCAAACATACCTACTAACTTCTATCAAGGATTGTTAGTGTCATTCTAGATTGCAACAAACTCCCAGTCAAGTAACAGAACTGTTCTAAAAGTCATTAGCTGCCTTCTAACTAAACCTTCTTCCATTCAGCAAGTTACGATGAGATACTAAACACTTTTGTTATGAATTCTGGATTCCTCAATAATGACATTCTAAGTTTATCCAAGCCCTTCCAGATAAATGCTTGCTTCCCCGAGTTGTTGCTGCTTAGCTACCTTTTTTGCAAAGATTCTCATGATGAAACCAGAATAAAAACTTATTTTAGGGCATAATGCCAATGCAATTGCAGTTATATTTTTCCTGTAGGTTTCTGGCTGATGGGCCTCTTCTCAGAAGTCTAACATCTGCTTCTGTTTCCTTTAATTTTATAAGACTAGTTGATAGAGTGTCTCAAGAACTTATCTAAGTTACTGAAATTGAATCTTCTACTTTTGGCTGTGCTTGTGGAGAATATTAAGCCCCTCTTTCCCTTGAAATTTGCCTCTAGCATTCTCGCTCCTATGCAGTCTGTGTACAGAAACAACTTTGGGGCATATTATCAAGAACGGCGTTAAAATTATCGCCGCTTTAGCGGCAGGAAACTGCCGCTAAAGCGGCGATAATGGGCTTGATAATATGCCCTTGAGAATTCCAATAGAAGCCCAGGTTCACACCAGAACATGGGCTTCTATTGGAATTCTCAAGGGCATATTATCTAGCAAAATATCGCAGCTTTAGCGGCAGTTTCCTGCCGCTAAAGCGGCGATAATTTTAACGCCGTTCTTGATAATATGCCCCTGAATTTCTTTGAGTTTGCTGCGTATTTACTGGTTCTGACTTCAACACTAGTGCTTTTAGCCTTGTCTCTCCTAAACAGTGTGGATGGTGATGAGGATATTTTTCAGAGATTTCATTCAATGAGTTACTCTGCATTGTCATCCTATCACTGTGATGTGGAAGGAATACAGATCATCTGTTAAGCCATCCCTCCCATGCTCTGCAAATCTCACTCACATAGTGATATTTAGGTAGGAATAACTTGAATACTGCACCTTAGCTTAGATTTAAGTCGACTACTCCTGACCCTATGTTAGGTTTCAGATAGCATGCCAAAAGATGAGAGAAATCACCATGCTTCAACATTAGTTCTGCTTTGCTTGATTGGCAGCCACCTGAGGAAGCCGTACCCTTTGTGTCACTTAGTAGCGCCAGCATTACTGGAAATCAGATGGGGCCCTGCTAATGTTTCTGAAAGTGGGAGGGCAAAGGTTGCATATTACACCAAAGGGAAGACTGAAGACTAGCTAGATCAGAATTGCAGCACTAGACATTTTGAACTAGACATTCTATCCAGGACTGGCTTCAGAGTTAGAGGCACCTGGTGCGACAATCTTTTTTGGTGCCACCCCAATGACCTCCTTCTCCACAGATTCCCTCATTACCTTCTTCCAACAGTGTCACTCATCTCTCCACAGTCCCTCTTTCACATGCATTTCTTTTGTTTTATAGCGCTTCTCCTACCAATCCTAGGGTGGCAGAGCACTTTACATCACACACACGTTGTACAGAGGCAATGAACCCCATTTGCATGAATTAGTCTTTAGGAAATGTTACACAAAACAATGAGGATTACTGCTCTGTGATCTGCATATTCATATTCCTTGCAGCAGGCAACCCTCTGCACTAACTTATGATGAGTCAGAACTGCCACTAGACAAAACTTGGATCTCTCTCTCCAGCAGAAACATTAATCGTTATCGTTAATGCGTTATCTCAACATTTTTATTGTTGCCTGAAAACTGCTGTACACCCAAGGAAACAGCAGATACTGTTAAAACCAAAAGTTATCTCTGAACACGGCGCCTCTCCCAAGGTCAGCTTCTGCACTGGTCACACCGCGCTAAAGCCGTCCCTAATTCCATCAGTACCAAGTCTGATTTCTGGTAATAATGGACCTACCAAGACATGGCATACCTTAAAACAAGTCCTGTCCTTAGTGAGTTTTTTGTTTTGCACCCATATGTACAACACAACACTGGATATAAGCTTAAACAAATTAGCTTTGCCAGTGGTTGTTAGAAGTATCAAATAAATGAATAACAATGATGGTTTTATTGTGAATAATTAGGTTTCAAAAATGTTAATTTTAAAAATACGATACTGTGTATTAAACATTACTAAGGTTCTAGTGGTAGTGGTCTTTGGAATGTCTCAGTCACTCACGTTTCCCCTTCACACTACTCTCCTCTGCATCTTTCACTCTGTTAGACACTTTTCTTCCCACATCATTCTGATATCCTCACACTATATCTCACATAATTTATTTCACCATTTTGTCATTTTCTTTTTTTGCAAAAACCTCCGTTCATCTCCTACACGTAACCAGCATCCCATACACAACGCCAACCAACTCACCTATAAGAACTCCATTTTCTATTCATATGGTGCTGTCAACATTTTAACAGATGTGTCTCTCTTTCACACACTTTCTCTACAAATTTCAGTTATAATTGTCCCCAATACAAGAAACAAGTTCACCACCTGCATAACCGAAGTCACTAACCGGATTAAATCCAACTGTCTCCAGTTCAACACCAAGAAGGCAGAAGTAGTGATCTTCAGCAAGAACACCTCATCACGGGACTCTAATTGGTGGCCTGTCGAACATGGACCTTCACCCACACCCTGAACTCATGCTAGGAACCTCGGAATAATTATTAACAGCAAACTGGATATGACCGCACAAATCAATGTCATGCCTGCATCCTGCTTCCATCCCCTGAAGATGCTGAGGAAGATCTTCAAATCCTCTACGCTGTAATCACCAGCCAACTCACTAGAAGACAACAAACCATCCAGAACTTGGCAGCCAGATACATCCGCAACCTCTCACAAAGAACTCACTTCACAGCACACCTCAGCGAGTTCCTTTGGCTCCCGATACACAAACACACTTATTTCAAACTCCTCACACGCACATTCAAGTCAGTCCACAATTTAGGCTGCACCTACCTGAACAGTTGCATCTCCTACCACCAACCACCCATAAATGTCCACTCCGCAGGACTCCTGCTTGCACATAACCCACACATACACAGAGCCAGATCAGTAGCACAGGAATTCTCTTACATCCCTCGTAGAGCATTGATGGCCTCCCATTCCACATCAGAGCCTCATCCCTCTCTTCTTGAATTATGCAAGAAGCTGAAGACCTGGCTTTTTAATTAAACAAACCACCATATGCAGGGTTTGGCACATACACCTGCTCAGAGCCAGAATATCCTCGCAGTGATAGTGCGCTTCACATATACACATAACATAACCATCAGAGTTGATCTAACAAGGCTGCCATAGCGCAAAACAAATAAAAATAGGCAGACTAGACTTGACTTCAAGCAAGCACACTCCATGCAAAACAAAGATGTCTGTGAAGCAAGATTTAGTCAGATAAACCGGCAGCCATTAAAGATCCTTATGAACTATTCAAAGCAGCGTGGACAAATTCATCCATATTCAACACACAGCAACATTCACACCCCTCAAATACAATTACTCCATGACCCCCAGACATCTTCTTCATAAGGATCTAAAAATCTGTGTTACCCTAGGACTATCACCCATTAACCTAACAGTTTCCCTCTTCAGCCAGTAATAAAGCCCAGATGATGGCATATGCTTATCCTTTACATCAGTGTACCTCAAACAAGCCCTTCCCTTATTTGAATCTAAAGCTCAAGAGACTCCTTAATTGTCAGTGCCATTGCAGCACAAACAGACATCCTAGTGGACAGGATTGATGAGCAGCTTCTACCCATCAGGGGAAGATCCAAAGCACAGAAACCCTTTCTGATTTTCTTGCTCTTCAAATAGACCTCACTGGATTCATTGAACCCTAACATTGGCTGTATGATTCCAGGATTTCTCAAGAACTCAGAGAACCTAGAACAAGTATCTGCACCCTAATTGCAAACCTACAAGGAGGGTTTAAAAACTATAGACACATTCCAATCTTGCTTCCAGGTGTATCATTGTTTCAAAACTGCTTTAGTCACACTGTAGGACGATTTTTTAGAAACAGCAGACCAAAGCTTAATCATCACTCACATTCCTCTAAAGCTCTGAGCCATCTTCCACAAAATAGACACATTGTCTACAGTCAGTAGTCACAGTCTCAAACGACTCTCTTTAATGATGTGCATATGTCGTCTCAGCCTACCCTCAGGGTATACATTTAGAGAACTATTCTCACCTGCTACCTGGTTACATGGCGAGTACCTCAAGCCCTTTTCCTTTCTCTGCTGATCTTCAAATTGTACATCACATAACAAGTGGATTTACTCCACTCGCACCAACAGCAATCCTTCACTTAAAGAGACAACACTCAAATATACCTTCAGTGTTAGCATAACAAGAGCTTATTCTCATCCATCATAAACAGAATTAAACTTAACATATGAAAAGCTGAAATCATAGCCCTATACCCACTTTACTTGAAGAAGAGGAGCTCATCTGAGCCCTCCAACCTTAACCATTAATTTGGGAAACTTGTGATGTTAAATGCTTACCTCAGTTTGAACTCCCAGGTATGACTAGCAGCAATATCATCATATCTCCGAAAGCTGTACCTGAAATTATCCACCCTCACCGCCCTCTACAACAAGCTCAATAGCCCATGCCAGGCCACTTGCTCAGCACCTACTAGCCTATTCCTGGTTCAGTGAACCGCATCCAACGGGCAGAGGAAACAATTCTCATCTCTTGCACCCCGTCTCTGGAACAACCTTCTTCTGAAGCACTGAAATGCTCTCGGTCCCAGGGAATCAGAGCCAACCTGAAAACCCATCTCTTCTGACCCATACAACTCCCAATGTTCCTTGTGGTGGGTGAGATCGCCATTAATGACAACTTTCTTCTGCTGACCTTTGTTCTCATCATCACATTTGTCATCTTGCGACTTCCTCAAGGTTGGATCAATGTATCCTTAATCAGCCTGACTGATCAAATGCTTTATTATTGCTGCATAGCAGCGTGATTCACATAAAGTGCTTTTAAATGTTAAACAAGTACAGCAAGGTAGGATCAATGTAACCTCAGTTTTGCGCCTTGCACCTCTTTAGACTCAATATTCTCGTCTGTGCCACCAAGAAATGCTGTCTCTGCTCTTAAAAAATTTAAATACATACATCAACACAGCCACAGTATCTTACTTCTCACCAACTTCCTACTCAGCGGTCTTTTATGTAAGAATTATCCTAAATCTTTAGATAGCTCTATATTGCAGATATATGTCACTACAGCTCGGAGAATGATAACAAATAACATTGTGTATTTTTTCAAACATGAGATATTTAAGAACAGTATCTTACGCGGATATCACAAACACGGGAGGTAGCTGGATATAAAAATCTGAAATAAAGGTCCAGGGGCCAGATGTACGACTGATTTTTGCATGCGCAAATGGGTTTTAGACCCGTTTGCGCATGCAAAAATGATGTGGGTCATGTACAAACCCTATTTTGCGACTCGCAAAAATTTGCAACTCGCAAAATAGTGTTTTGCGACTCGCTATTAGGAAGGGGCGTTCCCTTCCTAATAGCGACCCCACAAGCCATGTAAGAATGTTTTGCGACCGCAATTGCAGTCGCAAAACACTTGCAGTTTACCACCCTCTTCAAGAGGGTGGTAAAGCACTCAGCAAACGGGAAGGGATCCCTAGGGGACCCCTTCCCGTTTGGGAATGCATGCACAAACATTTTTTAAGGGCAGGCAGTGGTCCTACCAGCCCTTAAAAAATGAAAAATAAAATTGACATTTTTCTTTTTAAAATGCATACCTTTTTCCTTTAAAGAAAATGGGCTGCATTTAAAAAAAAAAAAATGCTTTATTTAAAAGCAGTCCCAGACATGGAGGTCTGCTGACCCCAGCAGGCCACCATCCCTGAGAGTGCCCGCCATTCCCAATGGGGTCGCAAATTGCGACAGCCTCATTAATATTCATGAGGCATGGAATTTGCAACCCCATTGGGAATTGCAAACAGTGTCTCAGACACTGTTGTACATTGGAAATTGCGACTCGCAATTTGGCGCAAATTGCGAGTCGCAATTTCCAATGATCGTACATCTGGCCCCAGATCTACTAAAGACTGTGCACAGCAGTCTGAAGATCTGCAGTGCTGTATTGTGCAAACAAATATAAATTGCATAGTGCCATATTTACAGAGAGTAACACTCCAAATATATTTTTCTACTCATCAGAAAATTCCATTTATGTATGACGCTGAACATTGATTACAAAAAGGAAGGTACCCCCTAGGGTTAATTTGTAGGTCTGGGAGCAGGGGGAAAAACAAACTAAACTGTATTGAGCAAAGCTCCTGCCTGACCTGTATACATTCACTATAGGCTGATAACAGCTCTATTAGGCTACCCACCGCTATATATAAAAATCATATGCAAAAGAAACAGTTGATGGACGGAATGCTGGACAATGCAAACATTCACCCCCAGTCACAAGGATCTGGGTTTAATCCATCATTCTTTTGCTCACCACACCACCCCAGTTTGGACCCAGCCATATGCAAATCAGTCTTGACCCTGTTCCTTGTGGGAACAGTCCAGCCCGAACTGCCAAGCCAGGTCCTCCCTGGACCGGAAACAAGCATCCTGGGACCGGTTTCAGGGCATCACCCTTCATCAGCCAGGCTAGCTTGAATCCAGTGGTGTAGTGAGCACGGGACCCACGTCTGGGCATACCCTTCCCACTTAGGGCGACATATGCAAAAGAAACAGTTGATGGACGGAATGCTGGACAATGCAAACATTCACCCCCAGTCACAAGGATCTGGGTTTAATCCATCATTCTTTTGCTCACCACACCACCCCAGTTTGGACCCAGCCATATGCAAATCAGTCTTGACCCTGTTCCTTGTGGGAACAGTCCAGCCCGAACTGCCAAGCCAGGTCCTCCCTGGACAGGAAACAAGCATCCTGGGACCTGTTTCAGGGCATCACCCTTCATCAGCCAGGCTAGCTTGAATCCAGTGGTGTAGTGAGCACGGGACCCACGTCTGGGCATACCCTTCCCACTTAGGGCGACATATGCAAAAGAAACAGTTGATGGACGGAATGCTGGACAATGCAAACATTCACCCCCAGTCACAAGGATCTGGGTTTAATCCATCATTCTTTTGCTCACCACACCATCCCAGTTTGGACCCAGCCATATGCAAATCAGTCTTGACCCTGTTCCTTGTGGGAACAGTCCAGCCCGAACTGCCAAGCCAGGTCCTCCCTGGACCGGAAACAAGCATCCTGGGACCGGTTTCAGGGCATCACCCTTCATCAGCCAGGCTAGCTTGAATCCAGTGGTGTAGTGAGCACGGGACCCACGTCTGGGCATACCCTTCCCACTTAGGGCGACATATGCAAAAGAAACAGTTGATGGACGGAATGCTGGACAATGCAAACATTCACCTCCAGTCACAAGGATCTGGGTTTAATCCATCATTCTTTTGCTCACCACACCACCCCAGTTTGGACCCAGCCATATGCAAATCAGTCTTGACCCTGTTCCTTGTGGGAACAGTCCAGCCCGAACTGCCAAGCCAGGTCCTCCCTGGACCGGAAACAAGCATCCTGGGACCGGTTTCAGGGCATCACCCTTCATCAGCCAGGCTAGCTTGAATCCAGTGGTGTAGTGAGCACGGGACCCACGTCTGGGCATACCCTTCCCACTTAGGGCGACATATGCAAAAGAAACAGTTGATGGACGGAATGCTGGACAATGCAAACATTCACCCCCAGTCACAAGGATCTGGGTTTAATCCATCATTCTTTTGCTCACCACACCACCCCAGTTTGGACCCAGCCATATGCAAATCAGTCTTGACCCTGTTCCTTGTGGGAACAGTCCAGCCCGAACTGCCAAGCCAGGTCCTCCCTGGACCGGAAACAAGCATCCTGGGACCGGTTTCAGGGCATCACCCTTCATCAGCCAGGCTAGCTTGAATCCAGTGGTGTAGTGAGCACGGGACCCACGTCTGGGCATACCCTTCCCACTTAGGGCGACATATGCAAAAGAAACAGTTGATGGACGGAATGCTGGACAATGCAAACATTCACCCCCAGTCACAAGGATCTGGGTTTAATCCATCATTCTTTTGCTCACCACACCACCCCAGTTTGGACCCAGCCATATGCAAATCAGTCTTGACCCTGTTCCTTGTGGGAACAGTCCAGCCCGAACTGCCAAGCCAGGTCCTCCCTGGACCGGAAACAAGCATCCTGGGACCGGTTTCAGGGCATCACCCTTCATCAGCCAGGCTAGCTTGAATCCAGTGGTGTAGTGAGCACGGGACCCACGTCTGGGCATACCCTTCCCACTTAGGGCGACATATGCAAAAGAAACAGTTGATGGACGGAATGCTGGACAATGCAAACATTCACCCCCAGTCACAAGGATCTGGGTTTAATCCATCATTCTTTTGCTCACCACACCACCCCAGTTTGGACCCAGCCATATGCAAATCAGTCTTGACCCTGTTCCTTGTGGGAACAGTCCAGCCCGAACTGCCAAGCCAGGTCCTCCCTGGACCGGAAACAAGCATCCTGGGACCGGTTTCAGGGCATCACCCTTCATCAGCCAGGCTAGCTTGAATCCAGTGGTGTAGTGAGCACGGGACCCACGTCTGGGCATACCCTTCCCACTTAGGGCGACATATGCAAAAGAAACAGTTGATGGACGGAATGCTGGACAATGCAAACATTCACCCCCAGTCACAAGGATCTGGGTTTAATCCATCATTCTTTTGCTCACCACACCACCCCAGTTTGGACCCAACCATATGCAAATCAGTCTTGACCCTGTTCCTTGTGGGAACAGTCCAGCCCGAACTGCCAAGCCAGGTCCTCCCTGGACCGGAAACAAGCATCCTGGGACCGGTTTCAGGGCATCACCCTTCATCAGCCAGGCTAGCTTGAATCCAGTGGTGTAGTGAGCACGGCACCCACGTCTGGGCATACCCTTCCCACTTAGGGCGACATATGCAAAAGAAACAGTTGATGGACGGAATGCTGGACAATGCAAACATTCACCCCCAGTCACAAGGATCTGGGTTTAATCCATCATTCTTTTGCTCACCACACCACCCCAGTTTGGACCCAGCCATATGCAAATCAGTCTTGACCCTGTTCCTTGTGGGAACAGTCCAGCCCGAACTGCCAAGCCAGGTCCACCCTGGACCGGAAACAAGCATCCTGGGACCGGTTTCAGGGCATCACCCTTCATCAGCCAGGCTAGCTTGAATCCAGTGGTGTAGTGAGCACGGGACCCACGTCTGGGCATACCCTTCCCACTTAGGGCGACATATGCAAAAGAAACAGTTGATGGACGGAATGCTGGACAATGCAAACATTCACCCCCAGTCACAAGGATCTGGGTTTAATCCATCATTCTTTTGCTCACCACACCACCCCAGTTTGGACCCAGCCATATGCAAATCAGTCTTGACCCTGTTCCTTGTGGGAACAGTCCAGCCCGAACTGCCAAGCCAGGTCCTCCCTGGACCGGAAACAAGCATCCTGGGACCGGTTTCAGGGCATCACCCTTCATCAGCCAGGCTAGCTTGAATCCAGTGGTGTAGTGAGCACGGGACCCACGTCTGGGCATACCCTTCCCACTTAGGGCGACATATGCAAAAGAAACAGTTGATGGACGGAATGCTGGACAATGCAAACATTCACCCCCAGTCACAAGGATCTGGGTTTAATCCATCATTCTTTTGCTCACCACACCACCCCAGTTTGGACCCAGCCATATGCAAATCAGTCTTGACCCTGTTCCTTGTGGGAACAGTCCAGCCCGAACTGCCAAGCCAGGTCCTCCCTGGACCGGAAACAAGCATCCTGGGACCGGTTTCAGGGCATCACCCTTCATCAGCCAGGCTAGCTTGAATCCAGTGGTGTAGTGAGCACGGGACCCACGTCTGGGCATACCCTTCCCACTTAGGGCGACATATGCAAAAGAAACAGTTGATGGACGGAATGCTGGACAATGCAAACATTCACCCCCAGTCACAAGGATCTGGGTTTAATCCATCATTCTTTTGCTC
Organism: Calotriton arnoldi; assembly: GCA_963921515.1. Taxonomy (NCBI): domain Eukaryota; kingdom Metazoa; phylum Chordata; class Amphibia; order Caudata; family Salamandridae; genus Calotriton; species Calotriton arnoldi. The sequence continues at coordinate 9,425 of CAWUFW010001751.1, read as the reverse complement.
ACCACACCACCCCAGTTTGGACCCAGCCATATGCAAATCAGTCTTGACCCTGTTCCTTGTGGGAACAGTCCAGCCCGAACTGCCAAGCCAGGTCCTCCCTGGACCGGAAACAAGCATCCTGGGACCGGTTTCAGGGCATCACCCTTCATCAGCCAGGCTAGCTTGAATCCAGTGGTGTAGTGAGCACGGGACCCACGTCTGGGCATACCCTTCCCACTTAGGGCGACATATGCAAAAGAAACAGTTGATGGACGGAATGCTGGACAATGCAAACATTCACCCCCAGTCACAAGGATCTGGGTTTAATCCATCATTCTTTTGCTCACCACACCACCCCAGTTTGGACCCAGCCATATGCAAATCAGTCTTGACCCTGTTCCTTGTGGGAACAGTCCAGCCCGAACTGCCAAGCCAGGTCCTCCCTGGACCGGAAACAAGCATCCTGGGACCGGTTTCAGGGCATCACCCTTCATCAGCCAGGCTAGCTTGAATCCAGTGGTGTAGTGAGCACGGGACCCACGTCTGGGCATACCCTTCCCACTTAGGGCGACATATGCAAAAGAAACAGTTGATGGACGGAATGCTGGACAATGCAAACATTCACCCCCAGTCACAAGGATCTGGGTTTAATCCATCATTCTTTTGCTCACCACACCACCCCAGTTTGGACCCAGCCATATGCAAATCAGTCTTGACCCTGTTCCTTGTGGGAACAGTCCAGCCCGAACTGCCAAGCCAGGTCCTCCCTGGACCGGAAACAAGCATCCTGGGACCGGTTTCAGGGCATCACCCTTCATCAGCCAGGCTAGCTTGAATCCAGTGGTGTAGTGAGCACGGGACCCACGTCTGGGCATACCCTTCCCACTTAGGGCGACATATGCAAAAGAAACAGTTGATGGACGGAATGCTGGACAATGCAAACATTCACCCCCAGTCACAAGGATCTGGGTTTAATCCATCATTCTTTTGCTCACCACACCACCCCAGTTTGGACCCAGCCATATGCAAATCAGTCTTGACCCTGTTCCTTGTGGGAACAGTCCAGCCCGAACAGCCAAGCCAGGTCCTCCCTGGACCGGAAACAAGCATCCTGGGACCGGTTTCAGGGCATCACCCTTCATCAGCCAGGCTAGCTTGAATCCAGTGGTGTAGTGAGCACGGGACCCACTACTGGGCATACCCTTCCCACTTAGGGCGACATATGCAAAAGAAACAGTTGATGGACGGAATGCTGGACAATGCAAACATTCACCCCCAGTCACAAGGATCTGGGTTTAATCCATCATTCTTTTGCTCAAGACACCACCCCAGTTTGGACCCAGCCATATGCAAATCAGTCTTGACCCTGTTCTTTGTGGGAACAGTCCAGCCCGAACTGCCAAGCCAGGTCCTCCCTGGACCGGAAACAAGCATCCTGGGACCGGTTTCAGGGCATCACCCTTCATCAGCCAGGCTAGCTTGAATCCAGTGGTGTAGTGAGCACGGGACCCACGTCTGGGCATACCCTTCCCACTTAGGGCGACATATGCAAAAGAAACAGTTGATGGACGGAATGCTGGACAATGCAAACATTCACCCCCAGTCACAAGGATCTGGGTTTAATCCATCATTCTTTTGCTCACCACACCACCCCAGTTTGGACCCAGCCATATGCAAATCAGTCTTGACCCTGTTCCTTGTGGGAACAGTCCAGCCCGAACTGCCAAGCCAGGTCCTCCCTGGACCGGAAACAAGCATCCTGGGACCGGTTTCAGGGCATCACCCTTCATCAGCCAGGCTAGCTTGAATCCAGTGGTGTAGTGAGCACGGGACCCACGTCTGGGCATACCCTTCCCACTTAGGGCGACATATGCAAAAGAAACAGTTGATGGACGGAATGCTGGACAATGCAAACATTCACCCCCAGTCACAAGGATCTGGGTTTAATCCATCATTCTTTTGCTCACCACACCACCCCAGTTTGGACCCAGCCATATGCAAATCAGTCTTGACCCTGTTCCTTGTGGGAACAGTCCAGCCCGAACTGCCAAGCCAGGTCCTCCCTGGACCGGAAACAAGCATCCTGGGACCGGTTTCAGGGCATCACCCTTCATCAGCCAGGCTAGCTTGAATCCAGTGGTGTAGTGAGCACGGGACCCACGTCTGGGCATACCCTTCCCACTTAGGGCGACATATGCAAAAGAAACAGTTGATGGACGGAATGCTGGACAATGCAAACATTCACCCCCAGTCACAAGGATCTGGGTTTAATCCATCATTCTTTTGCTCACCACACCACCCCAGTTTGGACCCAGCCATATGCAAATCAGTCTTGACCCTGTTCCTTGTGGGAACAGTCCAGCCCGAACTGCCAAGCCAGGTCCTCCCTGGACCGGAAACAAGCATCCTGGGACCGGTTTCAGGGCATCACCCTTCATCAGCCAGGCTAGCTTGAATCCAGTGGTGTAGTGAGCACGGGACCCACGTCTGGGCATACCCTTCCCACTTAGGGCGACATATGCAAAAGAAACAGTTGATGGACGGAATGCTGGACAATGCAAACATTCACCCCCAGTCACAAGGATCTGGGTTTAATCCATCATTCTTTTGCTCACCACACCACCCCAGTTTGGACCCAGCCATATGCAAATCAGTCTTGACCCTGTTCCTTGTGGGAACAGTCCAGCCCGAACTGCCAAGCCAGGTCCTCCCTGGACCGGAAACAAGCATCCTGGGACCGGTTTCAGGGCATCACCCTTCATCAGCCAGGCTAGCTTGAATCCAGTGGTGTAGTGAGCACGGGACCCACGTCTGGGCATACCCTTCCCACTTAGGGCGACATATGCAAAAGAAACAGTTGATGGACGGAATGCTGGACAATGCAAACATTCACCCCCAGTCACAAGGATCTGGGTTTAATCCATCATTCTTTTGCTCACCACACCACCCCAGTTTGGACCCAGCCATATGCAAATCAGTCTTGACCCTGTTCCTTGTGGGAACAGTCCAGCCCGAACTGCCAAGCCAGGTCCTCCCTGGACCGGAAACAAGCATCCTGGGACCGGTTTCAGGGCATCACCCTTCATCAGCCAGGCTAGCTTGAATCCAGTGGTGTAGTGAGCACGGGACCCACGTCTGGGCATACCCTTCCCACTTAGGGCGACATATGCAAAAGAAACAGTTGATGGACGGAATGCTGGACAATGCAAACATTCACCCCCAGTCACAAGGATCTGGGTTTAATCCATCATTCTTTTGCTCACCACACCACCCCAGTTTGGACCCAGCCATATGCAAATCAGTCTTGACCCTGTTCCTTGTGGGAACAGTCCAGCCCGAACTGCCAAGCCAGGTCCTCCCTGGACCGGAAACAAGCATCCTGGGACCGGTTTCAGGGCATCACCCTTCATCAGCCAGGCTAGCTTGAATCCAGTGGTGTAGTGAGCACGGGACCCACGTCTGGGCATACCCTTCCCACTTAGGGCGACATATGCAAAAGAAACAGTTGATGGACGGAATGCTGGACAATGCAAACATTCACCCCCAGTCACAAGGATCTGGGTTTAATCCATCATTCTTTTGCTCACCACACCACCCCAGTTTGGACCCAGCCATATGCAAATCAGTCTTGACCCTGTTCCTTGTGGGAACAGTCCAGCCCGAACTGCCAAGCCAGGTCCTCCCTGGACCGGAAACAAGCATCCTGGGACCGGTTTCAGGGCATCACCCTTCATCAGCCAGGCTAGCTTGAATCCAGTGGTGTAGTGAGCACGGGACCCACGTCTGGGCATACCCTTCCCACTTAGGGCGACATATGCAAAAGAAACAGTTGATGGACGGAATGCTGGACAATGCAAACATTCACCCCCAGTCACAAGGATCTGGGTTTAATCCATCATTCTTTTGCTCACCACACCACCCCAGTTTGGACCCAGCCATATGCAAATCAGTCTTGACCCTGTTCCTTGTGGGAACAGTCCAGCCCGAACTGCCAAGCCAGGTCCTCCCTGGACCGGAAACAAGCATCCTGGGACCGGTTTCAGGGCATCACCCTTCATCAGCCAGGCTAGCTTGAATCCAGTGGTGTAGTGAGCACGGGACCCACGTCTGGGCATACCCTTCCCACTTAGGGCGACATATGCAAAAGAAACAGTTGATGGACGGAATGCTGGACAATGCAAACATTCACCCCCAGTCACAAGGATCTGGGTTTAATCCATCATTCTTTTGCTCACCACACCACCCCAGTTTGGACCCAGCCATATGCAAATCAGTCTTGACCCTGTTCCTTGTGGGAACAGTCCAGCCCGAACTGCCAAGCCAGGTCCTCCCTGGACCGGAAACAAGCATCCTGGGACCGGTTTCAGGGCATCACCCTTCATCAGCCAGGCTAGCTTGAATCCAGTGGTGTAGTGAGCACGGGACCCACGTCTGGGCATACCCTTCCCACTTAGGGCGACATATGCAAAAGAAACAGTTGATGGACGGAATGCTGGACAATGCAAACATTCACCCCCAGTCACAAGGATCTGGGTTTAATCCATCATTCTTTTGCTCACCACACCACCCCAGTTTGGACCCAGCCATATGCAAATCAGTCTTGACCCTGTTCCTTGTGGGAACAGTCCAGCCCGAACTGCCAAGCCAGGTCCTCCCTGGACCGGAAACAAGCATCCTGGGACCGGTTTCAGGGCATCACCCTTCATCAGCCAGGCTAGCTTGAATCCAGTGGTGTAGTGAGCACGGGACCCACGTCTGGGCATACCCTTCCCACTTAGGGCGACATATGCAAAAGAAACAGTTGATGGACGGAATGCTGGACAATGCAAACATTCACCCCCAGTCACAAGGATCTGGGTTTAATCCATCATTCTTTTGCTCACCACACCACCCCAGTTTGGACCCAGCCATATGCAAATCAGTCTTGACCCTGTTCCTTGTGGGAACAGTCCAGCCCGAACTGCCAAGCCAGGTCCTCCCTGGACCGGAAACAAGCATCCTGGGACCGGTTTCAGGGCATCACCCTTCATCAGCCAGGCTAGCTTGAATCCAGTGGTGTAGTGAGCACGGGACCCACGTCTGGGCATACCCTTCCCACTTAGGGCGACATATGCAAAAGAAACAGTTGATGGACGGAATGCTGGACAATGCAAACATTCACCCCCAGTCACAAGGATCTGGGTTTAATCCATCATTCTTTTGCTCACCACACCACCCCAGTTTGGACCCAGCCATATGCAAATCAGTCTTGACCCTGTTCCTTGTGGGAACAGTCCAGCCCGAACTGCCAAGCCAGGTCCTCCCTGGACCGGAAACAAGCATCCTGGGACCGGTTTCAGGGCATCACCCTTCATCAGCCAGGCTAGCTTGAATCCAGTGGTGTAGTGAGCACGGGACCCACGTCTGGGCATACCCTTCCCACTTAGGGCGACATATGCAAAAGAAACAGTTGATGGACGGAATGCTGGACAATGCAAACATTCACCCCCAGTCACAAGGATCTGGGTTTAATCCATCATTCTTTTGCTCACCACACCACCCCAGTTTGGACCCAGCCATATGCAAATCAGTCTTGACCCTGTTCCTTGTGGGAACAGTCCAGCCCGAACTGCCAAGCCAGGTCCTCCCTGGACCGGAAACAAGCATCCTGGGACCGGTTTCAGGGCATCACCCTTCATCAGCCAGGCTAGCTTGAATCCAGTGGTGTAGTGAGCACGGGACCCACGTCTGGGCATACCCTTCCCACTTAGGGCGACATATGCAAAAGAAACAGTTGATGGACGGAATGCTGGACAATGCAAACATTCACCCCCAGTCACAAGGATCTGGGTTTAATCCATCATTCTTTTGCTCACCACACCACCCCAGTTTGGACCCAGCCATATGCAAATCAGTCTTGACCCTGTTCCTTGTGGGAACAGTCCAGCCCGAACTGCCAAGCCAGGTCCTCCATGGACCGGAAACAAGCATCCTGGGACCGGTTTCAGGGCATCACCCTTCATCAGCCAGGCTAGCTTGAATCCAGTGGTGTAGTGAGCACGGGACCCACGTCTGGGCATACCCTTCCCACTTAGGGCGACATATGCAAAAGAAACAGTTGATGGACGGAATGCTGGACAATGCAAACATTCACCCCCAGTCACAAGGATCTGGGTTTAATCCATCATTCTTTTGCTCACCACACCATCCCAGTTTGGACCCAGCCATATGCAAATCAGTCTTGACCCTGTTCCTTGTGGGAACAGTCCAGCCCGAACTGCCAAGCCAGGTCCTCCCTGGACCGGAAACAAGCATCCTGGGACCGGTTTCAGGGCATCACCCTTCATCAGCCAGGCTAGCTTGAATCCAGTGGTGTAGTGAGCACGGGACCCACGTCTGGGCATACCCTTCCCACTTAGGGCGACATATGCAAAAGAAACAGTTGATGGACGGAATGCTGGACAATGCAAACATTCACCCCCAGTCACAAGGATCTGGGTTTAATCCATCATTCTTTTGCTCACCACACCACCCCAGTTTGGACCCAGCCATATGCAAATCAGTCTTGACCCTGTTCCTTGTGGGAACAGTCCAGCCCGAACTGCCAAGCCAGGTCCTCCCTGGACCGGAAACAAGCATCCTGGGACCGGTTTCAGGGCATCACCCTTCATCAGCCAGGCTAGCTTGAATCCAGTGGTGTAGTGAGCACGGGACCCACGTCTGGGCATACCCTTCCCACTTAGGGCGACATATGCAAAAGAAACAGTTGATGGACGGAATGCTGGACAATGCAAACATTCACCCCCAGTCACAAGGATCTGGGTTTAATCCATCATTCTTTTGCTCACCACACCACCCCAGTTTGGACCCAGCCATATGCAAATCAGTCTTGACCCTGTTCCTTGTGGGAACAGTCCAGCCCGAACTGCCAAGCCAGGTCCTCCCTGGACCGGAAACAAGCATCCTGGGACCGGTTTCAGGGCATCACCCTTCATCAGCCAGGCTAGCTTGAATCCAGTGGTGTAGTGAGCACGGGACCCACGTCTGGGCATACCCTTCCCACTTAGGGCGACATATGCAAAAGAAACAGTTGATGGACGGAATGCTGGACAATGCAAACATTCACCCCCAGTCACAAGGATCTGGGTTTAATCCATCATTCTTTTGCTCACCACACCACCCCAGTTTGGACCCAGCCATATGCAAATCAGTCTTGACCCTGTTCCTTGTGGGAACAGTCCAGCCCGAACTGCCAAGCCAGGTCCTCCCTGGACCGGAAACAAGCATCCTGGGACCGGTTTCAGGGCATCACCCTTCATCAGCCAGGCTAGCTTGAATCCAGTGGTGTAGTGAGCACGGGACCCACGTCTGGGCATACCCTTCCCACTTAGGGCGACATATGCAAAAGAAACAGTTGATGGACGGAATGCTGGACAATGCAAACATTCACCCCCAGTCACAAGGATCTGGGTTTAATCCATCATTCTTTTGCTCACCACACCACCCCAGTTTGGACCCAGCCATATGCAAATCAGTCTTGACCCTGTTCCTTGTGGGAACAGTCCAGCCCGAACTGCCAAGCCAGGTCCTCCCTGGACCGGAAACAAGCATCCTGGGACCGGTTTCAGGGCATCACCCTTCATCAGCCAGGCTAGCTTGAATCCAGTGGTGTAGTGAGCACGGGACCCACGTCTGGGCATACCCTTCCCACTTAGGGCGACATATGCAAAAGAAACAGTTGATGGACGGAATGCTGGACAATGCAAACATTCACCCCCAGTCACAAGGATCTGGGTTTAATCCATCATTCTTTTGCTCACCACACCACCCCAGTTTGGACCCAGCCATATGCAAATCAGTCTTGACCCTGTTCCTTGTGGGAACAGTCCAGCCCGAACTGCCAAGCCAGGTCCTCCCTGGACCGGAAACAAGCATCCTGGGACCGGTTTCAGGGCATCACCCTTCATCAGCCAGGCTAGCTTGAATCCAGTGGTGTAGTGAGCACGGGACCCACGTCTGGGCATACCCTTCCCACTTAGGGCGACATATGCAAAAGAAACAGTTGATGGATGGAATGCTGGACAATGCAAACATTCACCCCCAGTCACAAGGATCTGGGTTTAATCCATCATTCTTTTGCTCACCACACCATCCCAGTTTGGACCCAGCCATATGCAAATCAGTCTTGACCCTGTTCCTTGTGGGAACAGTCCAGCCCGAACTGCCAAGCCAGGTCCTCCCTGGACCGGAAACAAGCATCCTGGGACCGGTTTCAGGGCATCACCCTTCATCAGCCAGGCTAGCTTGAATCCAGTGGTGTAGTGAGCACGGGACCCACGTCTGGGCATACCCTTCCCACTTAGGGCGACATATGCAAAAGAAACAGTTGATGGACGGAATGCTGGACAATGCAAACATTCACCTCCAGTCACAAGGATCTGGGTTTAATCCATCATTCTTTTGCTCACCACACCACCCCAGTTTGGACCCAGCCATATGCAAATCAGTCTTGACCCTGTTCCTTGTGGGAACAGTCCAGCCCGAACTGCCAAGCCAGGTCCTCCCTGGACCGGAAACAAGCATCCTGGGACCGGTTTCTGGGCATCACCCTTCATCAGCCAGGCTAGCTTGAATCCAGTGGTGTAGTGAGCACGGGACCCACGTCTGGGCATACCCTTCCCACTTAGGGCGACATATGCAAAAGAAACAGTTGATGGACGGAATGCTGGACAATGCAAACATTCACCCCCAGTCACAAAGATCTGGGTTTAATCCATCATTCTTTTGCTCACCACACCACCCCAGTTTGGACCCAGCCATATGCAAATCAGTCTTGACCCTGTTCCTTGTGGGAACAGTCCAGCCCGAACTGCCAAGCCAGGTCCTCCCTGGACCGGAAACAAGCATCCTGGGACTGGTTTCAGGGCATCACCCTTCATCAGCCAGGCTAGCTTGAATCCAGTGGTGTAGTGAGCACGGGACCCACGTCTGGGCATACCCTTCCCACTTAGGGCGACATATGCAAAAGAAACAGTTGATGGACGGAATGCTGGACAATGCAAACATTCACCCCCAGTCACAAGGATCTGGGTTTAATCCATCATTCTTTTGCTCAACACACCACCCCAGTTTGGACCCAGCCATATGCAAATCAGTCTTGACCCTGTTCCTTGTGGGAACAGTCCAACCCGAACTGCCAAGCCAGGTCCTCCCTGGACCGGAAACAAGCATCCTGGGACCGGTTTCAGGGCATCACCCTTCATCAGCCAGGCTAGCTTGAATCCAGTGGTGTAGTGAGCATGGGACCCACGTCTGGGCATACCCTTCCCACTTAGGGCGACATATGCAAAAGAAACAGTTGATGGACGGAATGCTGGACAATGCAAACATTCACCCCCAGTCACAAGGATCTGGGTTTAATCCATCATTCTTTTGCTCACAGCAATACGTAACTGAAACGAAGTACA